>CM053034.1:186028158-186700658 GCA_028564925.1 Lithobates sylvaticus | reverse complement strand
TCTAACTGTGGGAGGGGAATGACTGGGGGAGGTGACCAATCGGTGTCCCTATGTCAAAGGCGGCTCTCTAATTAGGCAAATTAGGCGGTCGCCTAAGGCCTCGCACTCCTAGGGGCCTCACGGCCGTCTAATTCGCTTGATGTCTGTGTTACAGTTGACGGGAATATCATGCAATTTATACAGTTAATTTCTGTTGCTTTAATTATTTTTCCCATTTTGGGCGTGAGTGGGGCCTCATGTCTAAGATTTGCCTAAGGCCTCACAAAGCCTAGAGCCGCCTCTGCCCTATGTACAAGGGACACACCATTGGTCTCCTCTCCTCTGACAGCACGTGGATCTGTGTGTTTACGCACAAAGATCCACGTTCTGCTCAGTTACTGGGCAATCGCGGGTGCCCCGGCGGACATCGCGGCCTCCGGGCACGCGCATCGGGTTCCTAGCGACGCGGCGGGAAAGGAAATCACGTCATATGACGGCAGCCCAGAACAATAGGTTCTTCGTCCCGCAGTCATATGACAGTGGGTGGGTGGGAAGTGGTTAAATTTACCTGACCTTTGACCTTTCATTTTTAATCTGCAATGCTGTAATTTTCTGTAAAAATACAATATGGCTACCTGGAGGTGAACAAAGATGGTGTACACAACCGCCCCCAGAAATGTCATTTACTGCTTATGTGATTTGCTCACTGATTTTCCCAAAAGTCTGCACTAATATAGAAGACGATTTTGAGCTTCTCCTGCAACAAAAATATCATTTCTGATAAGATATTCCCAAAGGGAAATCATGTCTTATGGGGTGCAGACGTCGCCACTTTAGAGCCCTGCAAGTGCAACAGCTGATTGATAATTATAAAATCCCTCCCATTACATTAACTCTGCACATGGACACAGAGAATCAAACAGCTATTTCTTCAGAATAACAAAAGGTAGGAATCTGCAACAAAGTTCGTTACAATCCTTGCAATGTACAGAGATCACCCAGAGTAGACGTGTGCAGAATGAAAAAATGTGTTTAGTTTTGTTTCAATTAGTTATTTACATAAATTAGTTTAGTTAAATTAGTTTTCGGAATTTGTTTAGTTTATTTGAATTCTAATCGATTACATTTTTTTCGAGTTCCATTCTAAATCAAATTTATTATATTCCAAATTCAAACTTTATATTCTTTCAATTCAATTGTATTCGATTGTTTTTTTCTATTCTAGTTTTTGATTTTCTATTATATTCTATTCTTTTCTATTATATTCTATTCTTTTCGAAATTCAATTGTATTCTATTTGAAATTCAAATATATTCTATTCGAAATTTTAGAAAACAGTTATATTGTTATATTCTTTCTATTCTATTCTATACTTTTCCATTGTTTATTCTGGTCTATTATTTTATTATCTATTCTATTTGAATTCAAATTTATTCTATTCAAAGTTCGAATTTCAGAAGATGGTTATATTCTTTCTATTCTATACTTTTCTATTGTTTATTCTGGTCTATTATTTTATTATCTATTCTATTTGAATTCAAATTCATTCTATTCAAAATTCGAATTTTCAGAAGATGGTTATATTCTTTCTATTCTATTCTATTTTTTTATAATATTATATTCTATTCCTTTATTCTCTATTCTATTCTAATTCAAATTTATTCTATTCAAAATTCGAATTTCAGAAGATAGTTATATTCTTTCTATTCTATTCTCCTACTTTATTAGCTTTTAGACGATCCCTGAAAACCCTTCTCTTCAGAGAAGCATATCCTACCCACACCTAACAACAACAACAACCGTATTTTCATTTTCTCCATCTGCACATCCCCCCACAGTATTACCTTTTGTTCCAATTGACCCTCCCTTCTAGATTGTAAGCTCCAGCGAGCAGGGCCCTCTGATCCCTCCTGTATTGATTTGTATTGTAATTGTACTGTCTGCCCTCATGTTGTAAAGCGCTGCGCAAACTGTCGGCGCTATATAAATCCTGTATAATAATAATAATAAATATTCAATTTTTATACTATTATATTCTATTCCTTTATTCTCTAATCTATTTTATTTTTTTTTATTCAGTTTTTTTTATTTTTTCTATTTTGTTCTGTTTTACTCTATTCTTTTATTTTCTATTCTGTCCCTTTTGTTTCTATTCTATTTTTTTATTCTTATAATTTTGTATTTTGTTCTGTTTTACTCTGTTATATTCTATTCTTTTATTTTCTTTAATATTATTTTCTATTCTATTTTATTCTCTTTGTAAATTCTAATTAGATTTAAAAAATATTCAAATTTGTATTCATTATTTCGGATTCATTTAAATTCATTACTATTGTAATTTGGAAATTCAGATACTTCCAAATTTCTAAATAACAAAAAATTCTTACAACTTTCAATTTGGAACGAAACAAACCGCACATGTCTAACCCAAAGGTGAATGTTTTTTTTCTCAAAATAGAGTGGAGTTACTCTCTAACCACTTCAGCCCCGGAAGATTTGGCTGCTGAATGACGGGCCATTTTTTTCGATTCGGCACTGCGTCGCTTTAACTGACAATTGCGCGGTCGTGCGACGTTGCACCCAAACAAAATTGACGTCCTTTTTTTCCCACAAATAGAGCTTTCTTTTGGTGGTATTTGTTAACCTCTGTGATTTTTATTTTTTGAGCTATAAACAAAAAAATAGTGACAATTTTGAAAAGAAAATGCAATATTTTTAACTTGTTGCTATAATAAATACCCCCCAAAAATATATAAAAACATTTTTTTTTTCCCTCAGTTTAGGCCGATATGTATTCTTCTACATATTTTTGTTTAAAAAAAAAAAAAAAAAAAAATCAAAATAAGCGTATATTGATTGGTTTGCGCAAAAATTATACCGTCTACAAAATAGGGGATAGTTTTACGGCATTTTTATTATTAATTTTTTTTATTAGTAATGGCGGCGATCTGCGATTTTTATCATGACTGCGACATTATGGCAGACACATCGGACATTTTGAGACATTTTTGGGACCATTATCAATTATACAGCGATCAGTGCTATAAAAATAAATGCACTGATTACTCTGTAAATGACACTGGCAAGGGAGGGGTTACCCACTAGGGGGTGATGAAAGGGTTAAGTGTGTCCTAGGGAGTGATTCTAACTGTGAGGGGGGGATGGGCTACCTCGGACATAACAGCGATCACTGCTCCTGATCACAGGGAGCAGTAGATCTTTGTCATTACACAAGGCAGAACGGTGAAATGCCTTGTTTACATAGACATCTCCTCGTTCTACCTCTCCACACCGCAATCGCGGGCAGCCAGAGAGCATCGAGTTCCTGGGACCCACGGCTCCCGCGGCGTACGGCACGTGTGCCTGAAAGGCGGCAAATTTAAAGGGACGTACAGGGGTGGACTGACAACTCATGGGGCCACCGGGCAATAGGAGATTATGGGGCCCCCGGGCAATAGCAGAAGATTATGGGGCCCCCAGGCAATAGGAGATTATGGGGCCCTCAGGCAATAGATTATGGGGCCACACAGTATACACACACTCATATACAGTATACACACACAGAAACACAATATACACACACTGAAAAGGTACTAGAGAAACGGGGCAGCTAAAATCTTGGGATTTTTCAAAAAACACAGATTTTTACATACTGCCCCTGGTTTTATTGAGGCTGGCAACCCTGATGGGGCCCCTTAGTGGCATGGGGCCCTCGGGAAGTGCCCGAGAGCACGAATGGTCAGTCCGCCCCAGGACGTACCTGTATGCCCATTTGCCTGCCTGTGCCATTCTGCTGACATACATCTGAGGTCGGCAAGCAGTTAACTTTACACTTCCAATATCTTCAGAACTAAACTCCCTGGAGTTCTTTTTGGCGCTGCCAGTTGGCAGTAACCCTAAAGAAAGCAACCAAAATTGAAGTATAAAACGTAATGTTTGTACATATGGGAGGAGAGCTGAACAAAAGCCAAGGAACCTCCTGCTTGAAGAGTGCTAAATACAGGTAGAAGGTGAGGAGACTTGGGGCCATATGAACCATAAAAGGAATGTCTGTATTTTTGTTTTGTACTCAGAGTTTTTACAAGCTTCTTCCATGGAATACAGGATCAATGTATACATACATCACAAGGCACAGTGTAAGGCCCTGTCCCACGATTTGGGACTGCAAAGTAGCATGACAAGTCGTTCCCCATGATTTCCAATGACAGCCATTCATATTAGTACGACTTCAAGTCGTTCCGACTTCAAAGTAGTCCCTGCACTAATAACTTGAAATTGCGGCGAAGCGCAGCAAAATCGCGGTAAAATCGCGCGACTTTGAAGTCGCACAAGTGTGAAAGGGGCCTTAGTCAGAAATGCAGTGGTGGTGTACTGCTCCCTAGGTGGAACTCCAGCCATCCTAGTTTTGGATGTTATGGGGGTAGGGTTAGGACCTCTCTCAAGTTTTTTTTTTTTTATTGTGTCTGTCTCCGCTGTTGAGGAAATGAGGTGAAATGTCCGCAATGTGGAATTCAAATGCAGAATTAAAAACCTGACAGGGGTTCTAACCCTTCCACACTTCATCCACTTTAAAGCTGAAGTTCAATCTGATAACCTTGTGCTCCCCCTGGTTCCTCCTCCAACCCCACCCACCTTTAGTGTGCCAATTAAATTTTTAACCTTTCATTTTTGATACCCCAGATGACGTCCTAGAGGACAAAACGCATCGGTTGAACCACAGCAACAGCACCACGCCACTATCTATTGTCCATTGATATTCAAGCCATACTTTTTCTACTCAAATGTGAGTGTTTTACCTTGTTTATACAAATAAATTGCCTTGTTAAACGTTATTACGCCATGCGAGTTCTATTTTACCTTACTTCGGTACACATGAACACGTCTGAACATATGGAGTTTTGAAGCCCATTTCCTGTTTACTGCCTACCTCTATGCGTACATCAAACACCATTCTGAGGAAAGTTTTGGAAGCAGTCCGTGGAACCGCGATCCACCAGCTATTTAACCTAAAGCCTATCACGACTTGCGAGGCATATGCCGCCCCAAGTCTGTGATCCCCGGTAAGCTGCATTCCTATAGGCGTTCATGCCAACGGATCATCACCATCTCACTTAGAGCACCTCTCCAGTATCGCTGGACGACTGCACGAATTTTGTTTTACTTCTTAAGGATTTTCACTTCCTATGTGGACTTTGTTACATTCAGTTTTAGACCCACAAAGCACTTAGTCACTTTTATTATTCTAAGCACACTAGAATCATTTTCTGTTTTTTATCAGATCATCACATATCCTTCATTGGAATATTCACAAGCACTAATAACCAGTCTTCAGTTTTATCATTTATCACATTTTATTCATCCATATGTGTTTTATGATTATTATTTTATACATGTTTTTTACATCCAATGATTATTACTTTATATAAAAATATAGTTTTATTTTGCTGTGTGACTGACCAAGACTATAGGTCACATGCACATTAGCACCTTCAGCGCAACATTACTACAATTTACAATTTCTACTTACCGCTAGTCTTTCGGCAAATGTTTGCAGCTCCCCCTACACACTAACCTTCAGTCACAGCGCAATATTCTCCCCCCTCTTTTTTACAATTACATTTTTAACCACTTGCCCTCCAGAAGGTTTAAAGGGTCACTAAAATAATTTTTTTTTTTTTTTAAATAACAACCATGTTATACTTACCTCCACTGTGCAGCTCGTTTTGCACAGATTGGCCCCGAACCTGGCCTTCTGGGGTCCCTCGGCGGCTGTCCCCCCCCCCCCCCCCCGCAAGGACTCCACAACTTCATGGGAGCTCCCTCGCATGCTGTGGAGTGCTTGCGGGTACGCTCCTGTGATACAGCTGGCGACTATACCCGCTCACTGTATCACTCGGCCCACCCCCGGCGCGCCGCGGCATTGGATGTGATTGACAGCAGCGCGAGCCAATGGCTGCGCTGCTTTCAATCCATCTACTCTAGCTAATCAACGGCCAGGGTGAGCGGCGAAGAGGACGTCGGGGGCGAGCGCGGTACTTTCGAGGGGTCAGGTAAGTATAACGGGGGGCCTGGGGGGGCCGGCATTGACGGATGTTTTTTCACCTTAATGCATAGAATGCATTAAAGTGGTGTTTCCCCCAAAATGACAACTTTATATAGATCTGCATAAAACCTGATAATAAAAAATAATTGGATAAAAAAAAAATTCACTTACCTATTTCTCCCTGTTGCTAGGTGGTCCCACGAAATATGCCTCTTTCTCAGCCCGGGCTAAAAACGTCACTTCCACTTGGTGCAGTCAGTCATCTGGGACACGTGACAGGTCCCAGATGACTGCGCGGTGTATCACGGCGTGCGGCGCCGCTTGCGCATGTGCAGTGGGTGCCCGGCTGTGAAGCCACAGCTGGGTGCCCACAGTAAGGATGCCGGCACCGCGAGCAGAGCGGGAACGAGGGGGGGCTTCGCTCCCCTGCATCACTGGACCCTGGGACAGGTAAGTGTCCGATTCTTAAAAGTCAGCAGCTGCAGTATTTGTAGCTGCTGACTTTTAAAAACATTTTTTTAAGGGGCACTCCTCTTTAAGGTGAAAAAACTTTGACCTTTACAACCCCTTTAAGCCCCTTCATGACCAGACCATTTTTTACCATTCAGCACTGTGCTCGGTCATGCAACACTGTACACAAATAAAATGTATATAGTTTTTTTCCCCACACAAAATTTGCTTTCTTTTGGTGGTATTTAACCACTTCAGCCCCGGAAGATTTGGCTGCTGAATGACCGGGCCATTTTTTGCGATTCGGCACTGCGTTGCTTTAACTGACAATTGCGCGTTACCCAAACAAAATTGACGCCCTTTTTCCCCCACAAATAGAGCTTTCTTTTGGTGGTATTTGATCGCCTCTGTGGTTTTTATTTTTTGCGCTATAAACAAAAAAACAGCAACAATTTTGAAAAAAACAATATTTTGTACTTTTTGCTATAATAAATATCCCCATTTTTTAAAAAAAAAAAAGCAAATTTGTTCCCAGTTTAGGCCGATATTTATTCTTCTACATATTTTTGGTAAAAAAAATTGCAATAAACGTATATTGATTGGTTTGCGCAAAAGGTATAGCGCGCCGTCTACAAAATAGGGGATAGATTTATAGCATTTTTATTATTATTATAATTTTTTTTACTAGTAATGGCGGTGATCTGCGATTTTTATCATGACTGCGACATTATGGCGGACACATCGTACAATTTTGACACATTTTTGGGACCATTATCAATTATACAGCGATCAGTGCTATAAAAATGCACTTGATTACTGTAAAAATGTCACTGGCAGTGAAGGGGTTAACACTAGGGGGCGATCAAGGGGTTAACTGTGTTCCCTGGGAGGTGATTCTAACTGTAGGGGGAGGGGACTGACTAGAGGAAGTGAGAGGAAGTGACGGATCGTGTTTCCTAGCTAATAGGAACACACAATCTGTCACTCCTCTCAGAACAGGGATTTGTGTGTTTACACACACACTTCCGTGTTCTGTCCCTCGTGCTCACGATCACTTGTGGCCGGCGGCCATTGCGACCGTCGGCCACGAGCATCGGCACCCCCCGCAGTGCAGCGGGCCCGTGCGTGCGCCTCCAGCGGCGCGTGTGCACCTGCTATCCCGATCCCGCAAGCTGACGTATAGCTATGACCGTTCGCGGGATCGCGCCGACCTGCCGCAGTAAAATGACGGCGGCTGGTCGGCAAGCGGTTAATCACTTGACCTCCAGAAGATTTACTCCCCTTCGTGACCAGGCCATTTTTTGCGATACGTCACTGTACTACTTTAACTGACAATTGCACGGTCGTGCGACGTTGTACCCAAATAAGATGTATGTCCTTTTTTCCCCACAAATAGAGCTTTCTTTTGGTGGTATTTGATCACCTCTGCATTTTTATATATTTTTTTCGCTATAAACAAAAAACAAAAGACTGACAATTTTGAAAAAACTAAATATATATATTTTTTTACTTTCTGCTATAAAACATATCTAATAAAAAAAATTGAAAAAAATTGAAAAAAATCTAATGTCTTCATCAGTTTAGGCCAATATGTATTCTGCTACATATTTTTGGTAATAAAATTCCAATAAGCGTATATTGTGGTTTGCACAAAAGTTAGGCTACATGCCCACGGACGTTTTAAAAAACGAGCTGCAAAGCTAGTACCGATGCCAGGAAAAAAGCAATTTACATTGTAATCACATGATCACTATGACCAATCATAGCGACCACATAATACCCCGGCTGTATGGATGGGATCGCAACAGGGGGCGTGCTGGTGCACATGTGCCCAGCCTGGCTGTGCCGCCTGTCTGCAGTAATTGTACTGTGGGCGGGCAGCAAGCGGTTAACGTGGTTGTAAACCCTTACAGACCACTTTGACCTACAGGTAAGCCTAGATTAAGGCTTACCTGTAGGTCCAAGAAATATCTCCTAAACCTATACGGTTTAGGAGATATTTGCAAAAAGACAGGCACCGCTGTTTACAGCGCATGCACCATAGACAGCGGCACGCAAGTGCACTGAGTACGCCGCTGGTAACGGCGATATGCCGCTAGTGGCGGCTCCCGTGCGCATGCGCGGAGTGACGTCATCGTGGCTCCAGCCAATCACAGCGCCGGAGCCGCGATATCCGAAAAGTCAGGTAAGTGTCAGGTAAGTGACACATAATGGACTACTATGCGATGCATAGTAGCCCATTATGCTTTACCTTTGCAGGGAAACAAAGAGGAAGTAAATCCATCAGGGTTTACTTCCTCTTTAAGTAAAATTGCAAGAACTAAAATCCAATGAATGAAAGGGGTGGGCATAGGGTGACCACATTTCCAAACTGCCATTCAGGGACACCCCCCCCCCCCCCCCCCTCGCGCCAGCCCCAAAAATATATGATTTTTGATACTTTTTCTTTGCCAATTCTTTTGCCAATTTTTGGGAAAAAACAAACAAACAGTGGTTACCAGTTTAGTCAGTTTTATATATTACATATATATTTTTTATTGCCCCCACTTGTCAGCCTCATTTTATTGCCCCCACTTGTCAGTTTAATTTTTTATTGTCCCCACTTGTCAGCCTCATTTTTTATTGTCCCCACTTGTCAGCCTCATTTTTTTTATTGCCCCCCACTTGTCAGACACATTTTTTTATTGCCCCCCCACTTGTCAACCTCATTTTTTTATTGCCCCCCACTTGTCAGCCTCATTTTTTATTGCCCCCCCCAGGGCAGGGCTCCACTTTGTCAGCATCATTTATTACTGTACTGTCCCCAGCCCCAGTGCCCGATTTGCTCACCTTTTAATCTGGACTGGTCTGGTGTGGTGAGCGGTTGAGCGCCGGTCTTTGTTCTTTGGTCCAGGCACGCGGGCGAATGTGAAGTCACTGGTTGCTAGACGCCGGGTGGGGCGGACCTAGCAACCAGTTTGGCAATCTTCTATTACGCGGGTATGTGTCCTCATTTCATTCCGGGACACTGTATTGTCCCGGAATGAAGGTGCCCGGGACACGGGACACAAATGGGAATTGCGGGACAATCCCGGGCAATCCGGGACACGTGGGCACCCTAGGTGGGCAAGAGATGTCCTCTAGCCAAGAAATGAGGTGGGCCTTACCTGACTTCTTATACAGAAGCTCACAGTGTGCAGTGAAATCAGAGGAAGCAATTTCAGTACAGGAGAGGAGCCTGTACAACTATGTAAGACTACGTAAGGGAAGGCTGGAATTCAGATTTAAAGACCAATAAAATAAAATTATCATATTGTAGATGCTTTAATGAAAAATAAATCCTACTGAAACTATGAAAAACTCTAAATATTATTATGCTTCCAAGAGCAAACATAAACTGAACATAAAGGGTTTTATAAGAAGCGGTAAAACAATATGCGATAGTTCCAACAGTAAAAGTTAACGATGATAAAATTGTTGCCCGCATTCCCACCTTTCCAATGAATTGCAGTTGCGTTCTAGAAGACCCCTATGTTTTGGATTTTTTGTACCTGAGGTAGTTTGCTTATCCTGTTGACATAACTGAACGCTTTGATTCCATCCAATTACTGCTTCAGAAAATCCAATATCGTTGTGTTTGTCAGGTGCTTACTTTTTGGGTTAATTATAGCATTTCTTTGATGCAGCCTGCTATCTGAGGCCGCCAGCCAGGCTTGAGCAAACAAGCATTCGTCTGGAGATGCTCCTCAGGTGAGGCTGTTGTGCATGCTGTGTATACCAAATGTTTAGAAATAATCACCCTCTAAATGGAAAAAGAATTGTCATGTTGTCAGGTTTTTTTGTGATAGGCCTGTAAATGGATATTCCTAGAAGATTACAGGTGTAGCACCGGGGGCGTTGCTAGGTCTACAAAAGATCTGGGACTAGAGCCCCCCATAGCAGCGTAGTAAAGAAAGTCATATGCTTGGGCGGGCATACACATGTATATACAGTAATATACCTGTGTGTTTACCTGTTTTGGTCTGATTACTTCACTTGAGCACCTTGACCCTATGTTCAGCCAGTTTTTAAGGCAGGGCAAAAGGGGCAGCTGCCCTGGGCCCTGTCATTGTTGTGGGGCCCAAAGCAGCTGCCTCATACTTGCCAACTATCCTGGTTTAAATTCCCCCGTCCCTTGAGGTTTTATTCCTGTGCTGTTTCCCAATATCTCAGTGTGAAGTGCTGCTACTAATGCTGCCCAGCTCTGCCCTATTGTTGTGTAAAAATGACTCACCTGTGTTTACATGAAAATTACGGGCATTCATATGTAAATAGCGGAGGCCGTGGCATTGATATGTATATCACGCCCCCCCCTGAGGTTATATCCACAGTAATCTCTAACAACCAATCAACAAGCAGAAATCATGTGCTGTAACCTCTAGCAACCAGTCAGTGAGCGGTAATGATACACTGTAACCTCTGCCAACCAATCGCAATAGCTGCCTGATCTGATTCAGTAAACTGATTTTGAGTCTAGCTGCTATTTATTGTATGTCTCAGAGCAGGTGGAGAGCAAAACTACATGAGGGGGCCCCAAGAAAAGTTTTGCCCAGGGTCCAATCAATATTAAAGACGGCCCTGTGTTCAGCGCCTGTAAAGCACTTTGAAAGCACCGCACAAGGGGAGTTTTTTTTTTGTTGGGGTAAATACCACACGCTTGTACACATGTATAATGTGTTTAGGTGCATCAAGGCCTTGGGCATTAATTCATTTAATTGGCCAGAATAATAATTTATTCTGGCCATTGAAATTAATTAACGCGCAACCACTAAATGCTCCTAGTGTTAACACTTCTTTATTCTAAGTGCATCAATAGTTTTTTCTGCAAAACGCCACTGCTCCTGGATGTATTATCAGTGGGTATTTTTCTGACTCTAAACACCCCTGTTTGTAAACTGCACTAAATGCCTATATATGCATGGACACACCAGACGCCCCTAAGAGCAACATCAAAAATGTCCAGTTTGCATGAGGCCTTAGACTTTCACAGAAACATCAAAACTTCAAGAAATCACACAATAGTATGACATTTTATACACAATTTAATAAAATACAGTCATGAGCTTACTATTACCAGAACAGGAGGAAAAGTGGAGTTTCAAGCGGGAAGAAGCCCTCAGGACCACACCCGATGCAGTATTTCATCAATTAAAACAATCCTTTTTCTTTGCCAGTGTTTACAGAAACCGCTGCCAAATGTGAGCAATTCAGTTCATAAAGAACTCCCAGTGAATAGTCAGTAAATAAAAACTCTGTTCATGTTGGTCCCTTGAGACCCAGTTTTTGTCCCATTGGGTTTTGCCATCTTGCTTCTCATGCAGCATAAAAAAGGTGAAGCCAAGCTGTCGATGACAGTCATGTGACAGTCATGTTGCTGCAGGGCAGCAGGTATGTGACAGGGAAAGTGGCTAAAGATGAAGATAAAGCCTTAAAGTGGAAAGTGCCATAATGGCCAAGTTTGCACAACATAATTTCAGATTCTCAGCCCAGTCTTCTTTGGTGTCTTCGACTATCTTGATTGGCCAGGTTGGGATAATGTAACTCCCCATCTCAGCCCAGTCTTCTTTGGTGACTTAGACCATCTTGATTGGCCAGGTCCGGATGATGTAACTTTCCATCTCAGTCCAGTCTTCTTCAATGTCTTCGACCATCCTGATTGGCGAGGTCGGAATGATGTAACTCCCCATCTCAGCCAAGTCTTTTTCGGTGTCTTTGACAATCTTGATTGTCCAGCTTGAGATGATTCTCAGCCCAGTCTTCTTTGGGGTCTTGGACTATCTTGATTGGCCAGGTCGGGATGATGCAACTCCCCATCTCAGCTCAGTCTTTTTTGGTGCATTTGACTATCTTGTCTGGCCAGGTCGGAAAGATGTAACTCCCAGTCTCAGCCAAGTCTTCTTCGGTGTCTTTGACCATCTTGATTGGCCAGGTCGGGATGATGTAACTATCGATCTCAGCCCAATCTTCTTTGGTGTCTTGGAATATCTTGATTGGTCAGGTCAGGATGATGCAAATCCCCATATCAGCCAAGTCTTCTTTTGTGTCTTTGACTAACTTGATTGGGCAGGTCAGAATGATGTAACTCCCCATATCAGCCAAGTCTTCTTCTGTGTCTTCGACCATCTTGATTGGCCAGGTCGGGATGACGTAACTACCAATCTCAGCTCAGTCTTCTTTGGTGTCTGGAAATATCTTGATAAGTCAGGTCGGGATGATGCATCTCCCCATCTCAGCCCAGCTTTCTTTGGTGTCTTTGACTTTCTTGATTGACCAGGTCAGGATGATCTAACTCCCCATCTCAGCCCAGTCTTCTTTGTTTTTTTTTCGACCATCTTAAATGGCCAGGTCGGGATGCTGTAACTCCCCATCTCAACCCAGTCTTCTTTGGTGTCTTTGACCATCTTGATTTATCAGGTCAGGATGATGTAACTCCCCATCTCAACCAAGTCTTCTTTGATGTTTTTGACCATCTTGATTGGCCAGGGATGATGTAACTCCCCATCTCAGCGCTTCGGTGTCTTCGATCATCTTGATTGGCTGGGTCTGGATGATGTAACTCCCTATTTCAGTTCAGTCTGCTTTGGTGTCTTCAACCATCTTGACTGGCCAGACATGGCACTAAGATCATGCAAGAAATGTACACTGAGTTTGATGTAAATTCAGAAAAAACAGCACTGGCAGGCAGAAAAGCAGTTTTTATTGCAGAAAACACAAACATAGGGAATATTTACAAAAATGTTTTTTCCCCAAAGTCACACAGCCTTTACCCAGAATTCTCACATATTTGTATTGTGTACTATTTACCTTTCTTTCAACTCTATGCGCCACATTACGTTGCACTGTGATATGTGGGGAGATGTGGTGCGTTATGCCGCAGTTTTTCTTTCAATTTTATTCTATGTGTCCATGTGTTGGGCCAGCATTGATCTATGCACTTGCTCAACAGAGATGGAGTGAATGAGCCCCTACTCTGTATTAATCGATTTTTCAGTCTAATGTAATTGGCCTGCTTTAAAGCTGAATGCCAGGTAAACATGCACATATGGTTTACATATTAAGGGGAACATTTGCCTGCCAAAGGATTTGTATTTCTGTCCATCCAGTTCTGCGATTTAGGCAGCACTGCCACACAGCACAATCCTGTCTGGCAATGCAGAAAACCAAATTTTTTTGCCTGCAACACTTACAGGTCTTGTCCCTCCCCTAACCTGTGACTGGACAGTGAATAGAGAAGCATTAAACTGATGTGCTGGTCTCGCTATCACTCCGCTCTCTTCTTCTATCAGCATCTTTGTGTTAGCACATAAGCATTGCAGTAGAACTGATTGGCTCCTTCCACTGCTTCTCCCTCTCCCAGTCTGACCTCTGTTGTTGTACAGGGACTGTAAGAGGCTGACACCAAGTCAAATTCATGTACTGCTTTCATTTAATGATGTTGAAGCCAGCTGAAGGAGTGTGCTAAGTGTCGCTCTCCTATTTTTTTCACACCCGTCTTGGTGTGATGCTGGGTACTTGACAAAAGCCTTAATACTCCTGTGTTGTGTGCAAATGTATGCTTTTTCTTTTCACCTCCCGCTACTGCAGAGAGACAGAGCAGACTGTCTGTGTAATCTGCTGCTTTTTCCCCCCTCTAAGGACAGCCCCTAAGGATCATGGGATATGTAGTCCTTAAAGTAGCACAGCAAAACACAAGTGAATGGAGGCTAAGTGGGCTGTTGACTTCAAGGATCTTAAGGCTTTGCACAACTGAGGAGGAGAGAGCAGGTCTTTCCCTGGGCTTTGGGTTACTGATAATGGGAGTCTTGTGGGGGGAACCAGAGAGAGAGAGGACTCAGCAGCTAGTATCCAGCCTGAACAGGGATCAGAGGGCTAGGACCTGTATGCAGTGTGACCAGAGGCAAGTCATTGAGGACCAAACCTGCAAAAAGATTGGGCCCTGTGAGGATCAGAGCTGGGAGACTGACCCACCTGGGACCTGATTTTAGAGGACTGCAGACCACTGTGCATTCTGAACTGGATCCGTTGGATGCCAGGAGTGGTGAGCAGGACCAACTGAGCTTAACCCCTTACTGCCCATAGTTAACGCCAATAGAGACTGCTCCTTACCTAGCAGCTCATTAGCCATTCATAGAATAGCCTTAAAGGGACAGCTTCATGTGTACCACCTCACAGAAGAGCCCCAACGTCAGCCAGCTTAACATTTCACACTAGGCACCTGGTATTACTGCAAAGTGCACCTCAGGACGCTTTAATTGAAGCTGTTATTTGAGAGTTACAGTTAGACTTCCTTTACTACAGTTATATACCTCACTGTTTGTTCCTTACTAATACCGTGGATTCCATGCTAGTTTGGTGTAGTGTTAATTTGTTCTAAGCTAATTGCCATACTTAAAATGGAACTTCACCCACCTCCTCCCTTCTCACCTCTATCTGGCTACCTGGTTTTGACAGGTACCCGCTCCCACTTCTGCCCGCCTCAGCCCTCTTTTCCCTCAGGCTTCTGGGACACATCACAGGTTCCAGAAGGCCGTAGGACCATTCACAAAGTGCAGTTTGGCTCATGCATGCGCAGTGGGAAGCCGACTGTGAAGCCGCAAGGAGTGACAGCTGGCTTCCCTTTAGTAAAAATGCCGGCACATGGGAGTGAAAAACTGGCCTGGGTGAGGATGGTGCTGGATCCTTGGACGGGTAAGTGTCCTTTTATTAAGAGTCAACCGGCTACAATATTTGTAGATGACTTTTAATTGTTTTCATACAGCCAGAAGATCCTCTTTAAGGCTAGTATTCATTAGTTAGCCTATCATACTCTAACAAGATCTTTGCCCATTTATTGGTTTGTGCTTTGTGTTACCTTGCCTTGTCTTAATACACTTATTCTATTTACCACCAGTTATGACACAAGCTGTTTGATGGTTTGACTGTTGAGGACACAAGCAAATGTGACAGTTAGCAATCACGACATTCCAGGAATTTAACTGTTTTTGAAACCATTAAATCGATGGGTTTAGCTCTACTTCGTGATTTACTGCTGTTCAGGGGCTATGGGCTTCAGCAAAATGGTAGCCTCCACCAAGAAGAAACAGAAGCAATGCCGGAGGCAATTTACAGCACACACCAATGTTGGTAGCATAATTATTACCGTATATACTCGAGTATAAGCCGAGTTTTTCAGCACATTTTTTTTGTGCTGAAAGTGCCCCCCTCGGCTTATACTGCCCCGAGATCCGGGGCCCCAAAGTTGGTTCGGAAAATGTCATTCTCTGCTGCAGAAAAGTGCTTGACATTTTCTGACCCGACTTTGGGGCCCCATATCTCGCGGACACTTGGTGCTAGCAACCCCAAATTTGGTATTCAAACCCAGTGGAACTAGCACTACAATGATGGGGTTCCTAGCACCAAGTGACCCCAAGATACGGGGCCCCAAAGTAAGTCAACTGTGTCCATCTGCAGCAATGTCATTTCGGGACCCTTTGGGTCCAGAGACCCCAAATTTTGGCTGCAGCTAGGGGGCATTTAGGAACCCTGAGGCCCCTTTCACACTGGGGCGTTTTTCAGGCGGTACAGCGCTAAAAATAGCGCCTGTATACCGCCTGAAAAAAACGTCTGAAAAAAACGGCCCCATTCACTCCAGTGTGAAAGCCGGCGGGCTAGCAGGACGGCAAAAAAAGTCCTGCTAGCAGCATCTTTGGAGCGGGATAGGAGCGGTGTGTTCACCGCTCCTATACCGCTCCTTCCCATTGATTTCAATGGGACACCGCGGTAAAACCGCGGCAATACCGCCGCAAAGCGCCGCTACGGCGGCGCTCTGCGGGGGATTTTAACCCTTTTTCGGCCGCTCGCGGGGGTAAAACCGCACCGCGGGCAAAAGGACGGTAGAGCAGCGCTAAATATAGCGCTGCTTTACCGTCACCGCGGCTCCCGCCCCAGTGTGAAAGGGGCCTTAACTACCAAGTTTAAAGTTTGGGGGACCTATGGCTGCAAATGGGCACAATGAGGCATGCAAATGGGCACAGTGAGGCTGCAAATGGGCATTGTTGACCCTCTTTTCCACTTACAGTAGCTGCGCATTTCTCACCCTAGGCTTAAACTCGAGTCAATACGTTTTCCCAGTTGTTTGTGGTAAAAATAGGTGCCTCGGCTTATATTTGTGTCGGCTTATACTCGAGTATATACGGTAATCTGGAATGTATGTTCCTTGCTAAAGAACATTCTTTTTTATCAAGTAATTATGGGTAAAGCTCCGCTTTAAAGAGTTGTGGCAAGAAAAAAGCCCATCATATCCAGTGGCTCCTGCAGGAATAAACGCTGCAATGTATTAATAATTCCAGAGCTGTGTGTGTCTTGGAGTTCAGCTTTCGTAATCTATGAATTGGAAAATGATATAAGCAGTTTAAAATAACTATCAAAAAAAAAAAATCTTGGCGACTATATACGTCAAGGGAACAAAACAATTCAATGTGTTTCTATAAAGGATTATGTTTATAATTTCCACATCGAGCGCCCTGCCAAAATGATCTTTTAATGTGTGTGGACTAAATATATTCCAAGTGAGCAGTGATGTGCCGAAATATTCATAAAACGACACTGACTTTTATAACCGCATGTGCTGAAGGAGTTCAGATCCCTCCGCCGTTTTTTTTTTTTAATACAGACCATCTTTGGAATCTCCGCAATGAATGAACTCGGTTAGACATGAATTAAGACAGATATCGGCATCCAGCTTGCTCCTCCAGTCTCCTGCCAAAAAAGAAAAGGAAAAAAAAAAAAAAAAAACAAGACCATTCTCTCTAACAATGGCTTTTCAGTTACTTTGATGCTAAAAATAATGAAGATGTTTGATAGTTGTCCAAAGCAACTGAAGGTGAAAACACATATCCGGCTTTTCTAAGTCCTTGCAGCTATACATATTTATAGTACACAGTAGAGCAAGGATGATTCTTATGATTCTTCCTGCCCCATGTGGTTAAACTTCCGGCAGTTGTGTAAGACAGAAAAGCTCAATATTATATATACTCCCTAGTCTGCTCCAATAATATGCGCCAACACCATATCCCTTTCTTGCAATGCCCCGGCGATTTGCCTTTTATTGTTTCCATAAATAATCATAGATAGGCACGTGCCAACACTATAAATACAACCGACAATGAATTATAGAGGTGCCCCGCCTTATGTAAACACCAAGCCCTGCAACTCATACTAAGGCGTTTTTTTCATGTATCATTATTGTGCGTGTAGCGGTCACACTTTTACTAAGTGTGCACTATCAGTAAAATTGAGTTTTTCCTCGGAGCTGTAATGGAGTTCTGAGGGTTAATTGTGCAGGAATTACTTTGGCTTCAGTCTGGCTGGGCTGTACTAAGATTCCGCCTGGTCATAGGTGCAGTGAAGCACCCCTAACAGGCCGAGAACCAGGCCTGGTTGGACGTCTTAGGTACCAATCTTTCCCAGAGCCAATCAGTGGGCACATCTGGCCCCGCTGCGTAGTCTGGGAAGGGGTATTTAAGGTGTTGAAGTCACGTGTTCAGGGTTTGGACGCAGCTTTTGGTTCCTGGTTCTGGTCCGGGGTAGCCCCGCGAGGGGTCCCGGGCCTAGGACTGTTTGCCGTCCCGCAAGCATGGTCAATCCGACCAGCCCCAGAGGCCCTTTTGGTCTGGGGTGGGGATCCGTCCGTTCCCGAGCCTCGGAACTGGTTAGTTCGAGGTCCAGTAACTGAAGGAGGATTCAAAGGCGTCCCGGTGTGCTCTCGGCGTTGGAGGGACACGGCAACTCGTACAAGTGACCAGGGAAGGACTCTTCGGAGGAGGGCCACCAAGCTGGCTGCTCAGTAAGAGCCTGAAAGCTGAGTTGTATAGACACTAAAGAATCCACACTTCACACAGTATCACCAAGGAAATGGAGAAAGTTCCAGGTACTGTGAGAAAGGTTCCTATTCATCGTCAGTTACAATTTAGTCTGTGGCAGAGACTTTTGCAAAGTTTCCGGATCACATGTTGGCTGCTAGATCTCTGGCTAGAGGATAATCCGGCAGTGAAGCACCCAGCTGCGAGTGGCTACTCTCTGGGTTGATTAGAGACATTCAGTGGATGTCAGCTGTTCAAAGTGCCTGAGTTTCATCACCCGTGCCCTCTATTCCCATCAGAGACTGTGTTATGTTGGATGTTACCACTGCAAAATAAAAACCTTGAAAAGGACTTTTATGTGTCAGCATCTGAAGTCGTTGGGTACTAACCCTGGGAACCCCTAGACAGTCACCGACAAGCCAAGAGGAGGTAACTGGTAAGCCCAAAAAGTCAAGGCCGCCCCTCAAGTGGTTATGGCCACTACATAAGCAACCATAGAACTAGCTGCATGGAGTTTGCATGTTCTCCCTGTGTCCATGTGGGTTTCCACTGGGTACTCCGGTTTCATCCCACACGCCAAAGACATGCTGGTAGGTAATTGGCTCTTGTCTAAATGAGCCCTAGTATGTGTATGTATGAATGTGAGTTATGCCGCGTACACACGACCGGTCTTTCTGTCGGAATGAACCCTGGCAGACTTTTTGACAGAGTTCCGACGGAGTTCCGCTGAAATGGACTTGCCTACACAGGATCACACCAAAGTCCAATCGTTTAGAACACAATGACGTACGACGGGACTAGAAAAAAAAAGTTCAATAGCCAGTAGCCAATAGCTGTCCTTGCTTCGTTGTTGGTCCGTCGGACCTGCATAGAGACGAGTGGTTTTCTCAATAGGAACTGGTTCCGGCGGAAAGATTTGAAACATGTTCTATTTCTAGGTCCGTCAGAATTTTTGAAATAAAAAGTCAGATGAAGCCCACACACGATTGGAATGTCCGACAGAATGATTCCGTCTGAACCTTTTCTGCCGGAAGGTCCGGTCATGTCTACGTGGCATTAGGGACCTTAGATTATAAGCTCTTTAAGGGCAATGTGGGCATGAATGTACTATGGGCATGAATGTACTACAGGTGCATCTCATAGAAATAGAATATCATCAAAAAGTAAATTTATTTCAGTAATTCAATTCAAAAGGTGAAACTCATATATTTTATATAGATTCATTAAACACAGAGTAATATATTTCAAGCATTTCTTTCTTTTAGCGAAAAGACAAAGACAAAGCGGTGTCGACTCTACTTCAGTGATTTACAGCTTCCATCAGCCAGGTATGGTATATACAGTATCTAACAAAAGTGAGTGCACCCCTCACGTTTTTGTAAATATTTTATTATATATTTTCATGTGACAACACTGAAGAAATGGCACTTTGCTACAATGTAATGTAGTGAGTGTACAGCTTGTATAACAGTGTAAATGTCTAAATGTCTAAACCGCTGACAACAAAAGTGAGTATATCCCTAAGTGAAAATATCCAAATCGGGCCCAATTAGCCATTTTCCCTCCCCGGTGTCATGTGACTTTTTAGTGTTACAAGGTCTCAGGTGTGAATGGGGAGACCCTAAAACTGAGCTGCAGCACGGTGGCCAAGACCCTACAGCGGTTTAACAGGACAGATTCCACTCCGAACAGGCTTCGCCATGGTCGGCCAAAGAAGTTGAGTGCATGTGCTCAGCATCATATACAGAGGTTGTCTTTGGGAAATAGACATATGAGTGCTGCCAGCATTGCTGCACAGGTTGAAGGGGAGGGGGGTCAGCCTGTCAGTGCTCAGACCATACGCCGCACACTGCATCAAATTGGTCTGTCGTCCCTGAAGGAAGCCTCTACTAAAGATGATGCACAAGAAAGCCCAAAAACGGTTTGCTGAAGACAAGCAGACTAAGGACATAGATTACTGGAACCATGTCCTGTGGTCTGATGAGACCAAGATAAACTTATATAGTTCAGATGCTGTCAAGCGTGTGTGGCAACAACCAAGTGAGGAGTACAAAGACAAGTGTGTCTTTCCTACAGTAAAGCATGGTGGTGGGAGTGTCATGTTCTGGGGCTGCATGAGTGCTGTCAGCACTGGGGAGCTACAGTTCACAGTTCAAGACGACCACTGCCTTGTTAAAGAAACTGAGGGTAAAGGTGATGGACTGGCCAAGCATGTCTCCAGACCTAAACCCTATTGAGCATCTGTGGGGCATCCTCAAACCTAAGGTCTCTAACATCCAGCAGCTCCGTGATGTCATGGAGGAGTGGAAGAGGACTCCAGTGGCAACCTGTGAAGCTCTGGTGAACTCAAGCCCAAGAGGATTAAGGCTGTGCTTAATCTTACAAAAAATGTGAGGGGTGTACTCACTTCTTGTGAGATACTGTACATTATTACTTTGGTCCATACTGGACCAATGTAATTATGTAAAAATATATGTAGCGCTGGCTCCTGACGAGCAGGCGCTATTGTTTTTCAAAAATTAGGTTGCCTGAAGCCACAGTTGGGCTTCAGGATAATTTCTCTAAATTTCTGGTTTCAGTACCAGTCCAGTTGAGTTGCACTGGGTTCTCCTTGACCGCAGGTGTCGCTGTCACCGCCAGCAAGAGTAGAGACGCAGTCTAGCTGGATGCATTGAATGCCACTTATGTCTCTGAACCAGCCGAGTGGGAGTGTTCTCCTGCTGTGCATCTGGGGAGTGGTATTTAAGGTACCGACGCCATGTTGGCGGGGGAGTATTTTCTGTCTGTTTGGTTCTGGTGGTCCTCCTGACCCAGCCTCATGGCCCTCCTGGCCTGGGTTATGGAACTATGCATCCTGCGTCTTGGGGCTGGCTGGCCTGAGGCAACGCAACTGCAGGGATAGGCCCGAGTAACTTTCGGAGCCTACTGATCCAAGGAAGGTCCGGTGCCGTCTCATCTGAAGGGAGAGGCCCAGCAACCGAAGAACCCCAGGGGAGGACTCTTTCAGGAGAAGGCCGTGCGCAAGGCTGGCTTCTCTGGAGGAGCCTGGAGACTTAGTTGAAGGATGCAACCTGGATCAACACTCATACGGTATCGCCGGATCGGCTGAGAGGAACTGGTACCGTATGTTAGCTCTTTAAAATTCATCCAAATCCCTCAGTGACGCTCAAGTGTAACTTATAAGTCTGTGGTAGAGACTTTTATCGAGCATCCCACCGGCTGCTAGGCCTAGTGAGAGGGACCTATCCCTGGGTGGCAGGAATGCAGTTCAGTGAAACAGTAATATCCTCTGGATTCTTCTAATATCTTCATCCTGCAATTTAAGTACCTGAACTCACCCCTAACCCTCTACCCTTTATTGAGAGACTTTGTCTTTTTTCCAAATAAATAACCCAAAAGAGGATTCAGTGTCAGTTTCAACATTTCTTTGGGCCACTTTCCACGGGATCCCCAAGACGGAGAAGCAAGTAAGTGAGGTAACGGTAAGCCCAAATAAAACCAGCAGCTCCTTCGGGGGTTAGTGCTACATATACCATGTCTAAAATTCTTCTTTTAAAAATAGTTCTATTTTAGGGCCATTTCACACCATGAATTGCACAGGAACACGTTGTGCATATACGTGCGATTCACATGCAATCCGGGTGCAGTGCGATTTCAGCCTATTCATTTAAATGGGCTGAAACTGCAGCTGACTGCACCAAAAATAGTGCATGCACTAATTTAAAAAAACAAAAGGGGTTGATTTACTAAAACTCTAGATTGCAAAATCTGGCACAGCTATGCATTGTAGCCAGTCAGCTTCTAACTTTAGCTTGTTCAATTAATCTTTGGCAAAAAAAACGTGGAAGCTGATTGGTTTCTATGTACAGCTGCACCAGATTTTGCACTCTCCAGTTTTAGTAAATCAACCCTACAGCAACCGGATTGCATGGTACTATCGTACTGTGCGATCCAGTGCAGGCTAATGTACTGTTTGTGACCTGCATTTGGGGTGTCGTTAAGTTAACACTGCCACCTACTGCAGATTGCAAGTTGATATGGCAAATATTTCCACATCAAAGTGCAGTGAGTTTTGAACGTGGTGCGGGTAATACGCACGGAATGCAGGTTTCCCCGCACCTCATTCTGTTGTGAACTTACCCTTAATGCCCAAGGTTTTGGAATGGAATGTCCAACAGGTCCATATAGTTTTGATGGTCGGGGGGACATTTGGCCATAAATTGTATGTTCTGTGGTTCATTTATAAGAAAAAATTGTTTGGCAAAATTACTTTTCTTTCATTAAAAGGCTAAACACCCCTTTTTTCTCCGAGGGAGAAACATTATTAACTGCAAAGAAAAAGGATATGACATTTCTACACGTGGAATAATAATGACATAATGTCCGAGTAACACACAATGGTGTTTTATCTCCCCCCCCCCCTTTTTTAGAGTACAGTAAAGTTCTCTGGACTGACTAATACTGTCGAGAAAGTTGAGTTTGGATTACAAAAGGACTTTTCTACAAGTCTATTATTCTGTTTATCCTTCAGTTAATATTCTAACAGAAAGCAGTTAATTAACTGAATTCTTTTCTCCTCGATTTTCTGCTCCCAGAAGTACACTAAGAGCGTTCATACTTTCTATTTAGCTGAACAACCAGAATTATTTCCCACAAATGTAGGTGTGTCGGAAAATTGTCATACCAAAGTACACCCACGCAAAGCAGTTACAGCTTCTATGTCTCTCATTGACCAAACATGTCAATTATGGCAAAGACCATGTTGGGCGTGATGCTTGATGATGCCATTAAACATGAAGATCCTTTGCATTTATTTTCCTTCTGGTGGAGTACACTTTGGAAGTGTCTGGAGAATATGTAGATGCTGAGAGGGCCTCAATAGTAGTACTATGGTGATCACATTGCAACTACTTCCAGCCATAGGACCTCAGGGTGGTTTAATTTTTTATTTTAGTAGTAGCAGTATGGTGGACACATCTTAACTCCACCCAGCCTTATAACTCAGGTGTGGTTTAACCACTTGGCGCATTAGTAGTATTTTGGTAGTAATATTTCATCTCCACCCAGCCACAAAGCTCTGATGCAGTTTTACTAGGGCTGTTACCGATTAAAATTTTCGTGTTCGATTAAACGATTTTTTTTAAAATCGATTAATCGACTAATTTCGATTAAATATAACGCACATACAGATCCAACTACTTTTAGCTGATCTCCTTGCATTGCAACTCTGCATTAGTCAGTGGTAAATGTGGTATACACTATATACAATCACCCGACACTAGTTAGTTTCCACAATCCATGACTTAACTTCACAGTTCACACAAATACCTTTTAAATTCAAACTGTACCACTGACGTAAGTCATTTTTTTTCCACAGTAGCGTGACAATCCCTCCACCTTCGGTCTAACTAATCACTCTCACCTTATGGTATGGACCCCTGTGCAAACTGGTGGTCATGCAAGCGGGTATCAAAAGGGTTAACACAGACCATAAACTTCTCTCACGTCTCCTTAGATCTCAGCAAGGACGCCAGGTCATGGGTAGAAAGAAAAGATCTTTGTGCTCACCGCTTAAGTATAAGATTTAATTTTTGTGTTCAAACACAAACTACTCACATAAAGATGATAAAAACAAAGCATGTAAAGTCGACAATCGTGTTAGTTCCATAGGGCAGCAGCGGGTGACGTCATGCATAGCTCCTCCCCCGTATGCGTTACGTTCAAGCAGAACTTCGGCGTCAACTCCTCCCCCTTCCCTTTGTTAGCAGACGGAGGCACTTGGGGAAGGGGGAGGAGTCCGGTGACGTGGATGTCTGTGACGTCACCGGATCTCCGACGGAACTCCCTGAAGACCCGGAAGCCGGCGGAGAGGTGAGTACCGATGAAAAGAATTTTGATCGATCAAAAAAATGAATCGATTAATCCAGGAATTAATCTCTAATTTCCACAGCCCTAAGTTTTACCGTTTAGTAATAGTAGTATAAGCAGTATTATGGTAGTCAAATCTCTGTATCAAGCTATATGATTCAGGGCTGGTTTAACTATTTGCTTTATTGGAAGCATTATGGTGGTCACATCTCAGCTCTATCCAGCAGTTGAACTACTTGCTCCATTACTAGGCTTATGGTGGTCACATCTAAACCCCATCCAGCTACAGCACCCAGGAGTGAGGTGCTCCATTAGTGGTATTATGGTCTTAACATCACACTTACATCCAGCCATAGAATCCACATGTATTTTAACTACTTGCTCCTTTACAGAAATGGTGGTGGCCACATCTTCACTTCATCTAGCCACAAGGTCTAGATGTGGTTTAACCTCTTGCAACCACCTTAGCTTACTAAATATGGTAAAGGTTAACTTCACCAACAATGTTGGGGCAGATACCATTGGTTTCAATCACCCATCTTAGCTTCAAAACTGTTAACAATCCAAGACAGAGATGTCCCCTTAGCTTCAGAGAGCAATAACCAACCTGTTTAAAATGCTGTACCCTGCAAGACAAGACACTATTAGATCATGCGTACACTGGATTCAGTCTCAAAGGCTTGACATTTGTAGGCCTGAAGCCCCAATGTCCTGATTACCCCCATTACTTAAAACCGCCCCTCCAACTCCCTCAATAACGACTGGACCAGGTTATTGGAGTAAATGGCCTTAACGGCCTAATTTTATTATAAAACTCTTTTTTGAAAATATTGAAAAATATATAATAAATAACAAGTTATCAAATAACCATTAAACTTCTGTATTTTGTGGGTCATGTAAAAAACCAACATACACTAGTCACTGTGAAACAACTTTTTAACTTTATATCTCCAGTCGGGAACCCCGGACTCGGAGGCGTTACCTAACCACAGTGACCTACTTTTACCCTTCCAGGATAACCCCTGTTAACCTCGGAAGCCCCCGAAAAACCTCCCATCCTCATGGATGAGTACAACATGTACCATACATGTACCCAAACTTCTCCTCCTCCAGCGACCCAACACTGCCTTAGTAAAAACCACCAAACCTTACTTCCCCCATCTATCAGCAAAATTTGGAGGGTGGGTGGGAATCTCTTCCTCTGCCGCTCTGAACTGACGTCACTTCCCCCTTCCTCACTTTGCTAAACGTGCGCTGCCCGCTCTCGGCTCCTCCCCTTTCCTTAAAAGGGGAACTAAATTTTAAAGCGGCCATGCTGTGCTGGCCAGCTACTGTCATGTGGCCCCTCCGCCTATTTTCTTTTTGTCCTTTGCTCCGGGGCTTTCTATATGCTTTTGTATTGAATGAGTTGCTTTAAACTGCTTTTGGCTTGCTTCTGATGTGCTTATGAGTTGTTCTAGGCTGCTGATGAGTTCATATGAGCTACTTACTGTTGCTTTTGAACTGCTTTGAGCTGCTTCTGCTTTCACATTGGCCTTTTCAGAAGTAGGCAAATGCCCATTTACACAAACCAGATAGCCCAACGGTCAAAAGAGTGTTTTCCTGCCCCTCAATAAGCGTTATTTAGTGCAGGGGTGTCCAGCCTGTGGTCCACAGGCTGCATGCGGCCAAAGATGGCTATGAATGTGGCCCAACACAAAATCATAAGGCCCCTTTCACACTGGGGCGTTTTTTCAGGCGCTACAGCGCTAAAAATAGCGACTGTACAGCGCCTGAAATAATCCGGCCCCATTCACTCCGGCCCATCTTTGGAGCGGTGTATTCACCGCTCCTATACCGCTCCTACCCATTGAAAGCAATGGGACACCGCGGTAATACCGCCGCAAAGCGCCGCTGCGGCTGCGCTTTGCAGGGGGTTTTAACCCTTTTTCAGCTGCTATTGGGGGTTAAAACCGCACCGCTAGCGGCCGAATACCGTGGCTAAAACAACGGTAAAGCAGCGCTAAATATAGCGCTGCTTTACCGTCGCAGCTGCTCCCGCCTCAGTGTGAAAGGGGCCTAAAGTTGCTTAAAATGTTGATTTTTCTTTGTAATTTCTTGTAAAAGAAAAATCCCCCACTCTACACAATCACGCTTTCTTCATGTCATCGGTTTTCAACAGCACCTATATTTGTGAGCAACTATTTTCAAAGATGAAGCGCACGAAGGGCAAAATTAGAACCAAAATGTCTGATAAGCACATTGAGAATCAATACTTCAACCATCAAACCAGATATTGATATGTTAGTATATCGAAAACAGTGTCAAATATCACACTCATTTTATGTTGCCCTCTTTTACTTTTATAATATTATAAAAAATATTACTAAAAAATTAAGTTTTATTACTCAGATAGGTACATTATCTATATCAGTGACTTTAAATTGTGATCTGCCCGACTTTTTCTACTCATCAGCTATCCTTATTGTTCGTGTATTTTATGTGCGGCCCAAGACTATTCCTCTTCTTCCAATGTGGCCCAGGAAAGTCAAAAGGTTGGATACCCCTGATAGAGTGCCTAATGTTAGAGAGGTGTATTGAAATGTTTGGCATAATGCAAATGGACAATAAGATTAACCTGGTATCAAATGTCAGTTTTTGCTCACGCTGAAGTCTTTGTTCAGTTGAATTGCTCTCTTCTGTGGCATCTGGGACAAATTTAGGCACTTGCAGGTCTGTTTTTTTCACATGCATTTGCATCCAACAAGCGTGATAACTGAACTTTGCTACAAAATTAGAAAGCTCAATAATATCATAGCTCAAAGAGCAATAAAATGTAACCATTATCAATAGCCAATTTTAGTCTCCATCAGAAGCCCAAGTGACAGCACAGGAGCACAATTGGGAGACAGGGGGAGAGCGTAGTCGCCATATAACAGAAATGCTTGATCAATATTCCTCATAGCAGGATCACCAGGTATTATTTTAATGGAAGCTGCTGATATTTCATATATTAAGATGACAATCGACAATTAACGAAAATGCTAAAGCTTTTATTATTTCTCAATATGTGGTTCACACAAAAATGGAATCTCCACTTTTCCAAACCCTCCGGTGTCACATTTGGCACCTTTCAGGGGGAGGGGGGGTGTAGATACCTGTATAATACAAGTATTTGCACCCATTTCCGGGCATAGACTCCTGCGGGAGTCTACGCCTCTTCCCGTCCACCCCCTCCCGCTGTCTTCTGGGAAACACACGGGTCCCAGAGACAGCAGGGACCATCCGGATTGTGCACCGCGACTCGCGCATGCACAGTAGGGAATAGGGAAGTGAAGCAGCAAGGCTTCACTTCCTGATTCCCTTACCGAAGATGGCGGCGGCAGCACCCGAGAGCCAATCGACAGATTGGCTTCGGGTGCCGACATCGTGGGCGCCCTGGACAGGTAAGTGTCCTTATTTTAAAAGTCATCAGCTGCAGTATTTGTAGCTGCTGACTTTAAAAAATATAAATTTTCGGCGGACCTCTGAACTGCATGTTCGTAATTATCTGGAATGTTACATGTATTTGATTCGGGCATATAAACACACGTACCAAAACCAGTTTTTGGTGGACACAGATGATTCTACTGGTCTATTTGTGGTCATTGGGAGGAAGCTGGAGAACATATAAATGATGAACCTACTGGTCTGTTTTTGGACATTAGGAGGAAGCTGAATACTCCAAGCTGAACTTGAAAACTCCATTACTTTACTGCGTGTCCATCTAAGAGAAACAACAGTGCCGAATTTTAGATATATGCCTTGATTCACAGCTGTAACGGAATGAACTAGTTTTCCACCCATAAGAGTCACTTTTAGTGCCATAAATCTTCTTCCTTCCTTCCTTTATAATTAAAGAACTTTCAAAAATTTGAAATATGTCACGAAATATTATCACATGCTTGCAGACCTTCTCCCTTATATCATAAAAAACACTGTATACAGCCAGATAAGAGGAACGAGATAAGGTATGTCTCAGTACAACTTTCAAAGGTATTCGCAGAGATAAAGTGTTTACTGATTATAAGGAATACCGGTAAATAGGTTTACAGTACAGAAGTTGTTAATCCTGAAAAACAACTGAACTTTAAAAATATAGTTTTGTGGGCCTTTTAAAATGCACCAAAATATGTTTCCTGTATATATAAAAAAACATCTTCTTGTTATAGGGCACTTAGTATTGGATATAGCAGGGGTCTTCAAACTACGGCCCTCCAGTTGTTCAGGAACTACATTTCCCATCATGCCCAGTCATGTCTGTGAATGTCAGAGTTTTACAATGCCTCATGGGATTTGTAGTTCTGCAACAGCTGGAGGGCCGTAGTTTGAGGATCCCTGGGATATAGTATAGTTTTAATGAATGCACAGAGTTCCAAACTGGCATAATTCACAGCTAAAGTCCTTACCCTAGATGTCACAATCATGTCAATTCTGGTGTCCTTGCAGAAGCCTTATTTTCTGGGTTGCACATACAAGTCCCTATTTTCACCTGACCGCTTTGTTGGTGATTCCTGCAGCAAGACAAAGATCAACATGAAGAATCCCATTATGCTCAATGGGTCCGTTCATACCGTTAATACCAACCTAATCGTTCTCTTCGCTCTTCCCAAGACCTCCTGCTCTCAAACTCCCTTGTCACCTCATCGGCTCATCCAATGCTCGCCTTCAGGACTTCTCCAGAGCCTCTCCCATCCTCTGGAATGCTCTACCCCAATCTGTCCGATTTTCTCCTACTTTATCCACTTTCAGACGATCCCTGAAAACTCATCTTTTTAGAGAAGCCTATCTGGCCCCCACCTAACATTTATCTTCTCAATCAGCACATCACCCACAGTTTTTACCTCTTGTAACTCTTGACCTTCCCTCTTAGATTGTAAGCTCTAAGGAGCAGGGCCCTCTGATTCCTAGACATGTGCAATTCGTTTAGTTACGAATTCGTTTTCCGTTCAAATTCGTTATATTCGTTCATTCGTTATCGTACGAATGAACGAATGGTTTACTAAAAATTTTAACGAATAACGAACTATCGAAACGAACGAATATGAAAAACAACTAAAATACGAAATAATTAAATTAGAAACAACGAAACTACGAAAGAATGAAAATCCGAAAAACGAAAACAGAAACAACGAAAATACAAACAAAGATTCAAAAATAACGAAAATTCAAAATGAACGAAAAAATTCGTACATTCGTAAACTTTTTTTTTTTGTTTATTGATTCCTAATTTTCCGTGTCGCTGCTTAACGTGCTTCGAATAGATTCGTAAATTCGTTACTTTTTTTGGTTAGTTGTTAAACGTGGTTGGGTCGGAGGCACTGTTTTGGTGGATTTTTGAGTTAAGTTCCGACTTGTGAGAGAGAAATTCTTTGTTTCTTAAACATGTAATAGCATACACATTACATAAAATGATGAATTATGCTCCGATTACTAATCTACGAAAACAATGTTACGAAAGTATGAATAAATCAATCTTACGAAATTACGAATGTAACTAAATCTACGAAAATACGAATGCGTCCGAATACAAAATATAACGAAAATACGAAAATACGAATTTCGAATAAACGAAAATTAGGAAAAACGGAAAAACAAATCAACGAAAAAATAACTCTTACGAAAATACGAACGAGTCTGAATACGAACACCGACGACTTACGAAATTACGAATCGTTACGAATCAACGGAAACGAACAGAAACTAAACGAAACTAAACAAATTTTTCTATTGTGCACATGTCTACTGATTCCTACTGTATTAAAGTTTATTGTATTTGAACTGTCTACCCTCAAGTTGTAAAGCGATACGTAAACTGTTGGCGCTATATAAATCCAGTATAATAATAATAATAATACCTGAATCTTGTCTTTTGTCATCTGTTGCATGAAGATTAAAGAAGTAAAGTTACTGAAAATGTCACCTTAATTGTAGCGTCTTGATCTACAACCAATTATTTCACAAACTATGTTTTCGGCCTTCCTCGTCTCAAATCTGTCCTTTGTTATGGAGATAAGTAAAGGAGGAGGGGTTTGTAAGGCAAGTCGGGAGAGAAGTCTAGGGTGACAATACTGCTCCTCCATGGATACCATACAGTATGTGAGCGTTGTCACCCTAGGACAGGAAGTGTGTTACCACCAAGGCTTACAGGTGAGTATAAAGAAAAAAGAATGTAACAAGGAAAGGCAGCTACCAAATCTAAAAACTGGTAAGCTGCAATATATAAAATTTTTTGTTCATAGGTTTAGATACCGTATTTTCCGGTGTATAAGACGACCTTTTACACTTAAAAAAAATGGCCAAAAAGGGGGGGTCGTCTTATACGCCGGGTCAGCTGCTTGGATGCCTGCTGGATGTGCAGTAATACTGTATGTAGCTTTGGCTACATACAGTATATATCGCTGAGCCAATCCCAGTGAGCAATGTATTCAAATACAGAGCCTGCTCGGATTGGAGTAACAACCTCCTGCCAATCCGAGCAGGCTACATACAGTATCGGATTGGCTTTGAGAGTCAGAGAGGCGCGGGCTGATGATGTTACAGCCTCCGCGAATCCAAGCAGGCTTTGTATTCATTAATAGAATACATCGCTCGCCGTGATTGGCTCCAGCACCAGCAAGAAGGAAGAAGGAAATGCCTCCAGCAAGAACGAAGAAGAAGGATATGAAGCGTCGGAAGCCTCGAAAGGGGGGGTTGTCTTAAATGGTGAGTATGGGCAAAACCTCATAAAAGCCTGTAGAATTAGGGGGTCGTCTTATACGCCGGGTCGCCTTATACACCAGCAAATACGGTACTCTTTAAAGTGGTCCTAAAGTCAAAATGTTTTTTTCCCTTAATGCATTCTCCCACTACTTGTCCTACCCACAGCCATCCCTGAACACTTACCTGACTCCTGCCTCCGCTCCAGTGAGGAGGTAGCACAGGGCAAGGCTTACCAGCGCTGGGTGTCTTTGCACACACACAGTCCGGCTTGGAAGTACGTGAGCACAGGTGCCTTCTTAGCACCCAGAGAAGGCAGAGGTGAACAGTAGGGATGAGCCGAACACCCCCGGGTTCGGTTCGCACCAGAACCTTCGAACCGACCGAAAGTTCGCGCAAATTTTCGAACCCTATACGTTATAATGGACGCGAACGTTCGAAATCAAAAGTGCTAATTACAACGGCCAATATGCATGTTAATGTCATAAAACAGGTTTGGGGACCCGGGTCCTGCCCCAGGGGACATATATCAATGCAAAAAGAACTTTTAAAAACTAACGTTTTTTCGGGGGCAGTCATTTTAATGATGCATAAAGTGAAAAAAAAAAAGTGAAATTTTCCTTTAAATATGGTACCTGGGGGGTGTCTAAAGTATGCCTGTGAAGTGGCATGTGTTTCCCGTGTTTAGAACTGTCCTTGCACAAAATGACATTTGTAAAGGAAAAAAAGAAGCCATTTAAAACCACTTGCGGCTTTAGGTTTGTTCTTAAGTAGAATCTGAACAGGTACATTATGAAGTGTAGCTCCATCCCAAAAAAATCTATTTTTAAGCTTTTTGGAGAACATAGGGAGGGGTTATCACCCCTGTAACATTTGCTGTCTTTGCACATCTGTTCAGAACATGTCACCTCACTTTCCGTCCCAATGACAAATGTTTTTGGAAAAAGTGGGGTTTTAATTGAAACAAGGATTGGTGATAAAGTATCAGTAGAGAGGAGATACCTTTTTCCCAAATTAAATCTAACAGGATAGAATTTCCCTTCCTAGGGGTAGATTTCCTCTCACTTCCTGTTTTCTCTTTCCATTTGCAAGTAGGAGTCGTTTGTAAGTTGGATGTTTGAAAGTAGGGGCCTGGCGTATATACTCTGCAGAAATTTGCCCTATTAGATGTTGGTGTAGCCACAAGACTGGTGGGCACAGGAATGGGCCCTGCTGTGAGTTAATAGATCAAGATTTGTAATTGCATGCACCTGTTGAACAGGGCAGAAAAATTGGGGGTGGTGGTGGACGGTGTTGCCACAAGACTGTAAGCTCTCACAGTTACTCTTGGTGGGCGCAGGAATGGGCCCTGCTGTGAGTTATTAGATCAAGATTTGTAATTGCAAGCACCTGATGAACAGGGCAGAAAAATTGGGCCTTTGGCGGTGGTGGTGGACGGTGTTGCCACAAGACTGTAGGCCCTCATAGTTACTCTTGGTGGGCGCAGGAATGGGCCCTGCTGTGAACTATTAGATCAAGATTTGTAATTACCCGCCCCTGTTAAACAGGGGCTGAAAAATTGTGCCTTAGGCACTGGTGCTGGTGCCACAACACTGCAACCCCTCACAGATACTGTACTTGGAGCACAGCAGTCACACGTGTTGCGAAGCATTTTTTTAAAAAATTGTAAGTACCCGCCCCTGTTAAACAGGGGCTGAAAAATTGTGCCTTAGGCACTGGTGCTGGTGCCACAACACTGCAACCCCTCACAGATACTGTACTTGGAGCACAGTGTTGCGAAGCATTTTTTTATAAAAATTGTATGTACACGCCCCTGTTAAACAGGGGCTGAAAAATTGTGCCTTAGGCACTGGTGCTGGTGCCACAACACTGCAACCCCTCACAGATACTGTACTTGGAGCACATTGTTGCGAAGCATTTTTTTATAAAAATTGTATGTACACCCCCCTGTTAAACAGGGGCTGAAAAATTGTGCCTTAGGCACTGGTGCTGGTGCCACAACACTGCACCCCCTCACAGATACTGTACTTGGAGCACAGCAGTCACACGTGTTGCGAAGCATTTTTTTAAAAAATTGTAAGTACACGCCCCTGTTAAACAGGGGCTGAAAAATTGTGCCTTAGGCACTGGTGCTGGTGCCACAACACTGCAACCCCTCACAGATACTGTACTTGGAGCACATTGTTGCGAAGCATTTTTTTATAAAAATTGTATGTACACGCCCCTGTTAAACAGGGGCTGAAAAATTGTGCCTTAGGCACTGGTGCTGGTGCCACAACACTGCAACCCCTCACAGATACTGTACTTGGAGCACAGCAGTCACACGTGTTGCGAAGCATTTTTTTTTTAAAATTGTAAGTACACGCCCCTGTTAAACAGGGGCTGAAAAATTGTGCCTTAGGCACTGGTGCTGGTGCCACAACACTGCAACCCCTCACAGATACTGTACTTGGAGCACAGTGTTGCGAAGCATTTTTTTATAAAAATTGTATGTACACGCCCCTGTTAAACAGGGGCTGAAAAATTGTGCCTTAGGCACTGGTGTGGTGGCATGGATCATTGAGGAGGAGGAAGAGGATAGTCAGTGAACATAAGAGGACAGTCACTCAGCATCAGCATAGGCAGTCTTGAAGGGATGTGATGTGACATTAAAAATTATTCGGTTATATCCGCCTCAGGTGCCTGGTAGCTGGTGGTGATCCAAGACTGATTCATTTTGATGAAGGTCAGTCGATCAACCGAGGCGGTGGACAGGCGCACCCTATGATCAGTCACAAATCCTCCAGCAGCACTGAATGTGCGTTCGGACAGAACGCTGGAGGCAGGACAGGCCAGTAGCTCAATTGCATACTGTGCAAGCTCTGGCCAGTGATCCATCCTCAGGACCCAGTAAGCCAGAGGATTTTCGGTGGGAAAGGTGTCCAAGTCTGACCTTGCCCCAAGGTATTCCTGCACCATGTATATCAGACGCTGGCGATGGTTGCTGGAACCGATCATACCTTGGGGCTGCGGACTAAAAAATTGTCTGAACGCATCGGTCAGACGTCCACCTTCCCCACCGCTCCTTCTGCTACTGACCGAAGCCTCAGCAACTCGTCGCCCAGGACCAGGAGTTTGTAGCCTCCCAGTTTCTGGGAACGCGTTGCACAGACCTTTCTGCAAGGCCTCCCTGAGATGTCTCATCCTCTGCTCCCTCTGCGACGGCAAGATAAGGTCCGCAACCTTACCCTTGTACCGCGGATCAAGGAGAGTGGCCAGCCAGTAATGGTCCCTCTCCTTGATCCGAAGAACACGAGGATCCTTCCGCAGGCTTTGCAGGATCAGGGAGGCCATGCAGCGTAGGTTAGCTGAGGCATTCGGTCCGGAGTCTTCTGGGTCACTGAGGATGACATGATCGCCAGCCACCTCCTCCCAGCCACGTACAAGTCCACTGGTTTGTTGGGACTGTACATCATCCCTAAAAGACTGCTGCTGCTGATGCTGAGTGCCAGGCTCCACCTCCATGCTCACACAATCCTCCTCCTCCTCCTCCTCCTCCTCCTCCTCATCCTCTTCCTGTGTGATGGGTGGGACAGAAGGAACACTGTCCGGATAAAGGGGGCCTTGAGAGGCAAGGAAGTCCTCCTCTTCCTGCCTCTGTTCTGCCTCAAGTGCCCTGTCCATTATCCCACGCAGCGTATGCTCCAACAGGTGGACAAGAGGGACAGTGTCACTGATGCATGCACTGTCACTGCTCACCATCCTCGTGGCCTCCTCAAATGGTGAGAGGACAGTGCATGCATCCCTGATCATGCTCCACTGACGTGGGGAAAAAAAACCAAGCTCCCCTGACCCTGTCCTGGTGCCGTAGTCGCAAAGGTACTCATTGATGGCCCTCTGCTGCGTGTGCAGTCGCTGCAGCATGGCCAACGTTGAGTTCCACCTGGTGGGCATGTCACATATTAGGCGGTTCTTGGGCAGGTTCAGCTCCTTTTGCAGCTCAGTCAGCCGAGCACTGGCATTATAAGATCAGCGGAAATGCACACAGACTTTCCTGGCCTGCCTCAGGACATCCTGTAAGCCTGGGAACCTGCCCAAGAACCGCTGCACCACCAGGTTGAGGACGTGAGCCATGCAGGGCACATGGGTGAGCTGCCCCTGTCGCAGGGCGGAGAGGAGGTTGGTGCCATTGTCAGAAACGACCATTCCTGGCTTAAGCTGACGTGGCGTCAACCACCTCTCGGCCTGCCCCTGCAGAGCTGCCAGAACCTCTGGCCCAGTGTGGCTCCTGTCCCCCAAACACACCAGCGCAAGCACGGCATGGCATCTTTTTGCCTGTGTACTTGCGTAGCCCCTTGTACGCCTACGGAGCACCGCTGGTTCCAAGGACAGAGCACTGGAGGAAGAAGAAGAGGAGGGGGTGGAGGAGAGAGGTGTGTCACAACCAGTAGCAGTAGTAGCGTTTTGGAGGCGTGGTGGCGGAACAACCTCCAACACTACTGCACCTTGTCCTGCATCCCTCCCAGCTGCCAATAGAGTGACCCAATGGGCCGTGAAAGAAAGGTACCGTCCCTGTCCATGCCTGCTGGACCATGAGTCAGCGGTAATATGCACCTTACCGCTGACCGCCCTGTCCAGCGAGGCATGGACATTGCCCTCCACATGCCGGTAGAGAGACGGAATCGCCTTCCGTGAGAAAAAGTGGCGTTTGGGAACCTGCCACTGAGGAACCGCACATTGAACAAACTCACGGAAGGGGGCCGAGTCTACCAACTGAAAAGGCAGCAGTTGAAGTGCTAGCAATTTAGCCAGGCTAGCATTCAACCGCTGGGCATGTGGATGGCTGGGAGTGTACTTCTTTCTACGGTCCAGCAGCTGGGGCAGGGAAATTTGCCTGCTGCAATCGGACGTCGGTGTACTGCAAGTACTTGGTTGTGACACACCTAATTCTACACCTTCAGTCCTCTCAGAGCAGCTTTCAGAGAGGACTGAAGGTGTAGTGGGGATGGAGATCCCAGCTGAGGAGGAGCAAGGAGAGGTCCGCTTAGTTCTTTGGTGTGGGTCTTTTATGTGTGCCTGCCAACGAGCTGCATGGCAGGTCGCCATATGTCTGGTCATGCTTGTGGTGCCCAAGCGGCTGATGTTTTGGCCACGCGAGATACGCTTGAGACAAATATTGCAAATAGCAGTGGTGCGATCTGATGCACTCGTCTCAAAAAAGGCCCACACCAAAGAACTTTTCTGATAACGTGCAGAGGCAGTGCCCTGCACAGGCGGAGCTCTGCGGTGTTGTACAGTTGCTGTGCTGGCCTCTACCTGGCCTCCAGGGGGCATCCTGCCTCGTTGGACATGTGACGCCGCATCCTCCTCCTCCTCGTCCTCCTCCTCATCCTCTCTCCCTTCAGGCACCCACGTGGAGTCAGTGACCTCATCATCCCCTCCCTCTTCACCACTAGAGCAAACCTGGCAGTAAGCTGCAGCTGGTGGAACAGTACTGCCAGATTCCTCAAGCTGGGTATCATCATCCGAGCCTTCGAATCGTTGGGCATCCTCCTGGAGCATGTACCCAACACTGTGCTCAAAGAGTTCGGGGGACTCCTCAGGAGGACATGGTGGGTCTAGGGAAGGGGTGGCTGATGATGCTCTGTCAGTACCCTGAGCCTGGGTGAGAGAGGATGAGGAGGATGAGGAGGGCTTGGTCATCCATTCTACCAAGCCTTCAGCATGATGCGGCTCCACATGTCCAGCTGCCGAAAACAAAGACGCGCGTGTCCCATGGCCACGTGCTGATGACGATGCACGACCACGTCCACGGCCACGTCCACTAGAAACAGAGCCTGCCTGCCCTGTGTTCTTGGCTCTGCACGCTCTGCCTCCCCTTGGCGGTCTTCCAGCCATTGTAGTCGGTAGTCCTGTGGGTGCTGCTGAGAAGAATATATAGGAGCTCTGTGTGATGCCACTAACACACTAGAAGTCCTATGGGTGCTTCTGCAAAGAAAATAGAGGAGCTCTGTGTGATGCCACTAACACACTAGAAGTCCTGTGGGTGCTGCTGAGAAGAAAATATAGGAGCTCTGTGTGATGCCACTAACACACTAGAAGTCCTATGGGTGCTTCTGCAAAGAAAATAGAGGAGCTCTGTGTGATGCCACTAACACACTAGAAGTCCTGTGGGTGCTTCTGCAAAGAAAATAGAGGAGCTCTGTGTGATGCCACTAACACACTAGAAGTCCTGTGGGTGCTGCTGAGAAGAAAATATAGGAGCTCTGTGTGATGCCACTAACACACTAGAAGTCCTATGGGTGCTTCTGCAAAGAAAATAGAGGAGCTCTGTGTGATGCCACTAACACACTAGAAGTCCTATGGGTGCTTCTGCAAAGAAAATAGAGGAGCTCTGTGTGATGCCACTAACACACTAGAAGTCCTGTGGGTGCTGCTGAGAAGAAAATATAGGAGCTCTGTGTGATGCCACTAACACACTAGAAGTCCTATGGGTGCTTCTGCAAAGAAAATAGAGGAGCTCTGTGTGATGCCACTAACACACTAGAAGTCCTGTGGGTGCTTCTGCAAAGAAAATAGAGGAGCTCTGTGTGATGCCACTAACACACTAGAAGTCCTGTGGGTGCCGCTGAGAAGAAAATATAGGAGCTCTGTGTGATGCCACTAACACACTAGAAGTCCTATGGGTGCTTCTGCAAAGAAAATAGAGGAGCTCTGTGTGATGCCACTAACACACTAGAAGTCCTATGGGTGCTTCTGCAAAGAAAATAGAGGAGCTCTGTGTGATGCCACTAACACACTAGAAGTCCTGTGGGTGCTTCTGCAAAGAAAATAGAGGAGCTCTGTGTGATGCCACTAACACACTAGAAGTCCTGTGGGTGCTGCTGAGAAGAAAATATAGGAGCTCTGTGTGATGCCACTAACACACTAGAAGTCCTATGGGTGCTTCTGCAAAGAAAATAGAGGAGCTCTGTGTGATGCCACTAACACACTAGAAGTCCTGTGGGTGCTTCTGCAAAGAAAATAGAGGAGCTCTGTGTGATGCCACTAACACACTAGAAGTCCTGTGGGTGCTTCTGCAAAGAAAATAGAGGAGCTCTGTGTGATGCCACTAACACACTAGAAGTCCTGTGGGTGCTGCTGAGAAGAAAATATAGGAGCTCTGTGTGATGCCACTAACACACTAGAAGTCCTATGGGTGCTTCTGCAAAGAAAATAGAGGAGCTCTGTGTGATGCCACTAACACACTAGAAGTCCTATGGGTGCTTCTGCAAAGAAAATAGAGGAGCTCTGTGTGATGCCACTAACACACTAGAAGTCCTGTGGGTGCTGTTGAGAAGAAAATATAGGAGCTCTGTGTGATGCCACTAACACACTAGAAGTCCTGTGGGTGCTTCTGCAAAGAAAATAGAGGAGCTCTGTGTGATGCCACTAACACACTAGAAGTCCTGTGGGTGCTTCTGCAAAGAAAATAGAGGAGCTCTGTGTGATGCCACTAACACACTAGAAGTCCTGTGGGTGCTGCTGAGAAGAAAATATAGGAGCTCTGTGTGATGCCACTAACACACTAGAAGTCCTATGGGTGCTTCTGCAAAGAAAATAGAGGAGCTCTGTGTGATGCCACTAACACACTAGAAGTCCTGTGGGTGCTTCTGCAAAGAAAATAGAGGAGCTCTGTGTGATGCCACTAACACACTAGAAGTCCTGTGGGTGCTGTTGAGAAGAAAATATAGGAGCTCTGTGTGATGCCACTAACACACTAGAAGTCCTGTGGGTGCTTCTGCAAAGAAAATAGAGGAGCTCTGTGTGATGCCACTAACACACTAGAAGTCCTGTGGGTGCTTCTGCAAAGAAAATAGAGGAGCTCTGTGTGATGCCACTAACACACTAGAAGTCCTGTGGGTGCTGCTGAGAAGAAAATATAGGAGCTCTGTGTGATGCCACTAACACACTAGAAGTCCTATGGGTGCTTCTGCAAAGAAAATAGAGGAGCTCTGTGTGATGCCACTAACACACTAGAAGTCCTGTGGGTGCTTCTGCAAAGAAAATAGAGGAGCTCTGTGTGATGCCACTAACACACTAGAAGTCCTGTGGGTGCTGCTGAGAAGAAAATATAGGAGCTCTGTGTGATGCCACTAACACACTAGAAGTCCTATGGGTGCTTCTGCAAAGAAAATAGAGGAGCTCTGTGTGATGCCACTAACACACTAGAAGTCCTGTGGGTGCTTCTGCAAAGAAAATAGAGGAGCTCTGTGTGATGCCACTAACACACTAGAAGTCCTGTGGGTGCTGTTGAGAAGAAAATATAGGAGCTCTGTGTGATGCCACTAACACACTAGAAGTCCTGTGGGTGCTTCTGCAAAGAAAATAGAGGAGCTCTGTGTGATGCCACTAACACACTAGAAGTCCTGTGGGTGCTTCTGCAAAGAAAATAGAGGAGCTCTGTGTGATGCCACTAACACACTAGAAGTCCTGTGGGTGCTGCTGAGAAGAAAATATAGGAGCTCTGTGTGATGCCACTAACACACTAGAAGTCCTATGGGTGCTTCTGCAAAGAAAATAGAGGAGCTCTGTGTGATGCCACTAACACACTAGAAGTCCTGTGGGTGCTTCTGCAAAGAAAATAGAGGAGCTCTGTGTGATGCCACTAACACACTAGAAGTCCTGTGGGTGCTTCTGCAAAGAAAATAGAGGAGCTCTGTGTGATGGGACTAACACACTTCAAGTCCTATGGGTGCTTCTGGGAAGAAAATATAGGTCTGTGTGATGGGACTAACACACTTCAAGTCCTATAGGTGCTTCTGGGAAGAAAATGTAGGTCTGTGTGATGGGACTAACACACTTCAAGTCCTATAGGTGCTTCTGGGAACAAAATATATGATCTCTGTGTGATGGGACTAACATACTTCAAGTCCTATAGGTGCTTCTGGGAAGAAAATGTAGGTCTGTGTGATGGGACTAACACACTTCAAGTCCTATAGGTGCTTCTGGGAACAAAATATATGATCTCTGTGTGATGGGACTAACACACTTCAAGTCCTATAGGTGCTTCTGGGAACAAAATATATGATCTCTGTGTGATGGGACTAACACACTTCAAGTCCTATAGGTGCTTCTGGGAACAAAATATATGATCTCTGTGTGATGGGACTAACACACTTCAAGTCCTATAGGTGCTTCTGGGAACAAAATATATGATCTCTGTGTGATGGGACTAACACACTTCAAGTCCTATAGGTGCTTCTGGGAAGGAAATATAGGTCTGTGTGATGGGACTAACACACTTCAAGTCCTATAGGTGCTTCTGGGAACAAAATATATGATCTCTGTGTGATGGGACTAACACACTTCAAGTCCTATAGGTGCTTCTGGGAAGGAAATGTAGGTCTGTGTGATGGGACTAACACACTTCAAGTCCTATAGGTGCTTCTGGGAACAAAATATATGATCTCTGTGTGATGGGACTAACACACTTCAAGTCCTATAGGTGCTTCTGGGAAGGAAATGTAGGTCTGTGTGATGGGACTAACACACTTCAAGTCCTATAGGTGCTTCTGGGAACAAAATATATGATCTCTGTGTGATGGGACTAACACACTTCAAGTCCTATAGGTGCTTCTGGGAAGGAAATGTAGGTCTGTGTGATGGGACTAACACACTTCAAGTCCTATAGGTGCTTCTGGGAACAAAATATATGATCTCTGTGTGATGGGACTAACACACTTCAAATCCTATAGGTGCTTCTGGGAACAAAATATATGATCTCTGTGTGATGGGACTAACACACTTCAAGTCCTATAGGTGCTTCTGGGAACAAAATATATGATCTCTGTGTGATGGGACTAACACACTTCAAGTCCTATAGGTGCTTCTGGGAACAAAATGTAGGTCTGTGTGATGGGACTAACACACTTCAAGTCCTATAGGTGCTTCTGGGAAGGAAATGTAGGTCTGTGTGATGGGACTAACACACTTCAAGTCCTATAGGTGCTTCTGGGAACAAAATATATGATCTCTGTGTGATGGGACTAACATACTTCAAGTCCTATAGGTGCTTCTGGGAAGGAAATGTAGGTCTGTGTGATGGGACTAACACACTTCAAGTCCTATAGGTGCTTCTGGGAACAAAATATATGATCTCTGTGTGATGGGACTAACACACTTCAAGTCCTATAGGTGCTTCTGGGAAGAAAAATATATGATCTCTGTGTGATGGGACTAACACACTTCAAGTCCTATAGGTGCTTCTGGGAAGAAAATGTAGGTCTGTGTGATGGGACTAACACACTTCAAGTCCTATAGGTGCTTCTGGGAACAAAATATATGATCTCTGTGTGATGGGACTAACACACTTCAAGTCCTATAGGTGCTTCTGGGAACAAAATATATGATCTCTGTGTGATGGGACTAACACACTTCAAGTCCTATAGGTGCTTCTGGGAAGAAAATGTAGGTCTGTGTGATGGGACTAACACACTTCAAGTCCTATAGGTGCTTCTGGGAAGAAAATGTAGGTCTGTGTGATGGGACTAACACACTTCAAGTCCTATAGGTGCTTCTGGGAACAAAATATAGGAGCTCTGCCTGCCTGCCACGAACACACTACAAGTCCTATAGGTGCTTCTGGGAAGAAAATATAGGAGCTCTGCCTGCCTGCCACGAACACACTACAAGTCCTATAGGTGCTTCTGGGAACAAAATATAGGAGCTCTGCCTGCCTGCCACGAACACACTACAAGTCCTATAGGTGCTTCTGGGAACAAAATATAGGAGCTCTGCCTGCCTGCCACGAACACACTACAAGTCCTATAGGTGCTTCTGGGAACAAAATATAGGAGCTCTGCCTGCCTGCCACGAACACACTACAAGTCCTATAGGTGCTTCTGGGAACAAAATATAGGAGCTCTGCCTGCCTGCCACGAACACACTACAAGCCCCTCTTTCTAAATCAATCTTTGTAAATGAATCTATCTAACTCAATCTCTCTAAGTAAATCTCTCTAACTAACTAAATCCAGCAGAGTGTCACAGATCTATCCTGCTCTATCTGCGCCGGAACAGCATGTGACCGGCGCAGACGGCGTGGCGGCCTTTTATAGGGGGGGGGGGGCGTGTGCTAAAGCCCCTGAGCTGTAATTGGCTACAGGCGTCCTGCCTGTAGCCAATTATGGCTCTTCGAGTTTCCGGGGCTGTGATTGGCCAAGCATGCGGGGTCACAGTGCATGCTTGGCCAATCATCAGCCAGCAATGCACTGCGCCGGCCGCGCCGGCCGCAATGCATTGCGGGGTCGCTCGCATCACACGAACGTGATGCGAGCGGCCAAAATAGTTCTGGGCTCGCCGAGCGAGCGAACGCCCGGTGCTCGATGCGAACGTGGGTTCGTATCGAGCACCGGGCCCATCCCTAGTGAACAGCACTGGTGAGGGAATGCCAGAAGAGAAGGTAAAGGACCTTTGTAGCGCTACCAACGCAGTACTTGCTGGTATTAGTTGGTCCCGTTTTCCCACTAGAGCACACACAGCCAGGCGCACATCTTTTTCTCTCTCACTTGCTCAATAAAACAGTCTGGGGGTATCTTTTGTATTTTTTTATTGGTTATGTAACTTGGGTAGGTATGGGGGAACATGGGATACCCAAAGGAAACTGAATGGACTGAGGACTCTTCTCTCCATCCTAGAAGAACACCGCCACAAAAATATATGAATGAATGAGTTTGTCAAGCCCAAACAAACTACAGCGCTTAGGAGTGGTCTGATAAACTAGGCTCCAAATGGGTAAAAACGAAAAGTACCAAATTAAAGATAAGGGATAAAAATTGTGGAAAAAGATTGGTAAATGAGGATGAAATAGGAAAATACTGATGATATATACCAATAGTGTTAAAAGGTTTGCGTAGGATAGCCCAGATTGCTAAACATAGCTAAAACTAGGAGCTGCAGCTGGAAGATTGTAGAGGGAGCTCACTTTCCAACCACTGGAAGAAAACAAAAGAAACAACAGGGCAACCCCATAGTGTAGCATTAAAATGAAATAAAGGTGTAAATAAAATGTGCAGTGCCAAAAATTACAGAGAAATGTGTATATAACCAACTAAAAAAAAAAAAATAAAGCAACTGTGTTAATGTCCATCAATAATAAAGTCAAACATCTATGAAGAAAAAGTCTTAATCCAGAAATCAGTCTTGTGAGAAGATGATGCAGAAAGAATCCAACACCTTCTAAAGTGAAAATATCTTTCACGCCACCACCTCCCTGTGAAGTGAACACTCACCAGAGACAATGGCTGCAATTTCAACAGCATTCATTCTTGTATCTTTATATCAGATATCCACTGATAGAATAAGGACTGCGTCTGATATCCACATCCAAAGCTTACCGGGAGCCTTAATGATGCTGTTATAGTGTAGTATTTTAATATGAATGCATAAACATTTAAAACAAAAGTAAAACCACAAGCTTCTTACATGAAAAGCTGCTGCTGACCCGGGATCGTACAGCGGTGTGACGCCAGCACTAGTGTCTCCTCCTCAACATGTTTAGTCTAATAGGACATTATCCAAGGGGTCAGTGAACAGATGGGCAGGAGTGCAGAGTGGCACAAGTGCCTTTAGATTTGGCCAGTAGCAGAGCGGGTATCCACACTAGGCAGGAGAGGTCATCAATAGTCTTCAGTGAAGCAGGCAGGCTGGTAGACAGCTGGTGGATGGCAGAATAAAGCAGGCTGCTACTGGCGACAGCGGGTGGGTGAGGCATGCACTGGTAGTAGAACAGAAGGCACAGCAGGATGTAAGTACTGAAAACTTCAGGAAGATTAGCAGAGTCAGGTAGGTCGGGTCATACACTGGCAGGATGGATCAGGTACAGAGCAGCAGGAAAGAGCATTGTCTGGGTACAAGCCAAGAGCCAAACAATGGAAGAGAAGCAAATTAAACAAACAGAAGCGGAGGTCAGACAAGCCGGGTCAGGAACTGGAATCAGGATACAGAATCACAGGGTCATAGCATACAGGGAAGGCTGAAAGACAAAGCAGCACTGAACCTGAGCACTGACACAGTTTAAATAGCCCATTTGGTGCCAACATCTATGCATACGCATAAGTATTAGCCAAATTCCTACGTATACGAGAGGAAGCATGAATTAGCCTGTGAAGTGGCATCTAGAAGAACCATGTTTTCTACTAGCATGCCCTTCCTGACAGCAGCCAAGAACCACCAGCCTTGGCCACTGGCTGGGGAAGAAGCAGCTGAGGATGGAGGAAGCCACTATCACTACAACTGCAATCAGTGTTCAACTTGGGACTGGAATCCCCGAACCTCACTGTAGACACATGCGTTGTAGACACAGGACGCTTTTTAAAGTCAGTTGGCTTCTTCAGCAGTCAAAGGCTTTAGGGAATAAGCTCCCCCAGCCAATGCCTATGCTGGGACCTTATTATTATTATTATTACCCTATTATGGACTATCCAACCATCTTCTACATAGGAGCTAAACAAAATTTACCTAGCAACCGCACTAACTATTTCTGTGTAAAATTGTTGCAAAAAGCAGGTAACTATAACTTCTTTTTTATTCTAACAAAAAAGAAAACAGCCTTTAGTATCCCTTTAAGGTCCAAAAAATCTGCCCAGAACTTATACAGTCTCAGATACTGTATGAGAAGACTGCCTGCCGCCAACTTCAACAGTGACTTTACACAACACACACATTTGTATTTAGCTCCTACTAATATCCAGCTAGAGAATACTGCACTCCACTATTACAGGATACAAATGGATCCGTCACCTATGAAACAGAAGTGTTTGTGTAAAAAGGAAGTGGAGAAATCTGTTAAATCTTGTGTTAATTAGAGATGTGTTTGCAGAACGGTGCCGAGAAGAATTCGGAAGTTGCCAGAGCCACCTCTGAGAGTCTAATCCAGCTCAGTATCCGGATCTCGTGTTGTTTGCCACAATAGGACAGATAAGGCATATTACTAAATACATCTACTGTACATGGCTTAAACAGGTCAACAAAGTTCACTGGAGGTATAATGGGGTTCATTTACTAACATGGGAAAAGGCTGGAGGCAGTCCCCTGTCCATGCATGTTGGCCAAAAAAATTGGAAAATAACAGAGAATGAGTGTTAAAACTCTGAAAGGAAACAAGAAATGTGAAAAGGATATAACAGATTCTTCTTTTCATTTACCGTATCCCACTAGAGAAATGACAACTGAAAATTGATTGGTTGTTATGGACTTCTGAGACACTCATGGGTACAGTGCCTTAACCACTTCAGCCCCGGACCAATTGGCAGCCAAAGGACCAGGCCCCTTTTTGCGATTCGGCACTGCGTCGCTTTAACTGACAATTGCGCGGTCATGCGACGTGGCTCCAAAACAAAATTGGCGTCCTTTTTTTCCCACAAATAGAGCTTTCTTTTGGTGGTATTTGATCGCCCCTGCGGTTTTTATTTTTTGCACTATAAACAAAAATAGAGCGACAATTTTGAAAAAAATGCAATATTTTTTGCTTTTTGCTATAATAAATATCCCCAAAAAATATATAAAAAAACTTTTTTTTCCTCAGTTTAGGCCGATACGTATTCTTCTACATATTTTTGGTAAAAAAAAAATCGCAATTAGCGATTATTGATTGGTTTGCGCAAAAGTTATGGCGTTTACAAAATAGGGGATAGTTTTATAGCATTTTTATTAATATTTTTTTTTTTACTAGTAATGGCGGCGATCAGCGATTTTTATTGTGACTGCGACATTATGGCGGACATATCGGACATTTTTGACACATTTTTGGGACCATTGTCATTTATACAGAAATCAATGCTATTTAAATGCATTGATTCCTGTATAAATGACAGTTGTAGTGAAAGAGTTAACCACTAGGGGGAGGGGAGGGGTTATGGGCTCTGACGTGTGTTGTGTTTTTTACAATGACAGGCAGAGTAGGAAGCGCGGGAGAGGTTTGTTTACACAGACCTCTCCCCGTTCTTCAGCTCCGTAACCCGATCGCGGGACACCAGCGGCGATCGAGTCCGCTGGTCCCGCGGCCGGGGTCACGGAGCTCCCGACCGGGTCACGAGCACGCCGCTGGCGGCGCCCGCGCGACCCACGGGCAGGCATTTAAAGGGCCACGTACAGGTACGTGGTTTTGCCTGCCCGTGCCATTCTGCTGACGTATATATGCAGTGGGCGGTTGGGAAGCGGTTAAAGAAGGCCACATCATGTGGATATATACTTTAAAGAGAATCTGTCACCAAGTAAAAAAAAAAAATGCCGGTAAAACCAAAGAAAATGTAGTAAAGTGAAAGCCCTGCTTTATGTCCTTCTCTCCCCTCCTCTTCTCCTTTTGGAACTTTTTTTTTTTTTGGGGGGTGGGCGAATACGTTGTTTTCTCAGGTACTTGCTCTCACTTCCGCAACCTTCTGGCACACATAACGGGCCCCAGGAGACTGCGAGACCATTCACACAGCGCAGCGCAGTTTGCTCATGCTCAGTGGGAAGTCACAGCCGGCTTCCCACACTAAACATGCTGACACTTGGGACCCGAAGATCGGCGAATAACCCAGGTGAAGACAGTGCTGGATCCCTGGACAGGTGAGTATTTTTTTTATTAAAAGTCAGCAGCTACAGTATTTGTAGCTACTGAATTTTATTTTTTTAAATCTGACTAAAGAAACGTTTTAAGTATCCTTACTAGTTTTTATTTTCATAAATTATTTTTTATTCACTTGCAAAGAGTCTTTGACCTTGCTACGTGACTACTCCAGGACAGTCAATGCCTTAGCAAAGCCCCTTCCTTCCTTGCACATCATAGCCCTCTTCTCTTTTGGGAGTGTCTAATTACTCTCCATTAGGGATGGGCTGAACGACCCCCTGTTCGGTTCACACCAGAACTTTCGAACATGGCAAAAGTTTGGAACCAAATAATGAACCCCATTGAAGTCTATGGGACCCGAACTGGAAAAATCAAAAGTTCCGATTTTGAAGGCTTATATGCAAGTAATTGGGCAAACAATGGTTATGAGGGTCAGGGTACTGCCCTTAGACATATATCAATGAAAAAAAAAGTTTGTAAAAAACGTAATTTTCAAATGAGCAGTGATTTATTGATGCTTAGAGTGAAAGCATAAAAATGAAAAATTTATTTCAATATAGTGCCTGGGGGTCCCCTTACTCTAACTGTAAAGTGGCATATCTGTACTGTGTATAGAAGCTGCTGCAGCAATAATTGCATTTATAAAGCCAAAATGTTTTTCCCTGCAGGCCTTCTTTATTTTGTAAGCAACAGCTTGGGGAGCCAGTTCATATGACGAGGCCACAATGTAGTGCACTGGAAACAAGATTAGCAAGATTTTTGGGATAAAATACCACCCAAAAGAAAGCACTATTTGTGGGAAAAAAAGGGCATCAATTTTGTTTGGTTACAGCGTCACACAACCGCACAATTGTCAGTTAAAGCAACGCAGTGCTGTATCGCAAAAAATGGCCTGGTCATTAAGGGGACAAATCCTTCTGGGGCTGAAGTGGTTAAGTGCAAGTATTCTATGTTCTTTACAGATATACTGTATATACATGTGTGTGTTTCAATTTGATTTGTTAGCTGAGAATGGGGCATTTTTTTCTTATTTTTTACATTTACATTTGATGCTGCTTTAATAATATTACATTTGTAACACTTTATAAATAATAGTTCATTTGTTTTGGGTCACTGGTTCAAATCCCAACCACAACACTGTCTGCTTGCAGTTTGCATGTTGTACCCTGTACCTGCACAGGTTTCCTCCCACCCTCCAAAGACAAGCTGTTAAACTGTGTAATTGGCTCCTGTGTAAATTGGCTCTAGTATGTGTATGTATGAATGTGAGTTAGGGATCTTAGATTGAAAGCTCCTTGAGGTCAGGGACTGATGTGAATGTACAATATATATGTAAAGCACTCTGTAAATTGGCAGTGCTATATACTTGAAATAAATAAGTTAATGTATGTGTTCCTAACTTAAACTTTTCTAGAAACTGGAAAAAAATTGAGTTGGCTTTACTTAAACCTATGGTCTATAAACTGGAAAAAATGAGTTGGCTTTACTTGAACCTATGGTCTATAAACGGGAAAAATTTAGTTGGCTTTACTTAAACCTATGGTCTATAAACTGGAAAAATTGAGTTGGCTTTACTTGAACCTATGGCCTATAAACTGGAAAAATGTTGTTGGCTTTACTTAAACCTATGGTCTATAAACTGGAAAAATTGAGTTGGCTTTAATTAAAGCAACAAAGTTGAAAACATGAAAAGTCCAATGAGTCAGACAAAAATAAGTTTAGTTGACAGTACTTAAAAAGCTGATGCAAATAGTTTTTTTTTAATTAGACCCAGCACAATATTTTTTACAGTGTATATGGACTAAGCATTGGGGCATAAAAGTGGCACTCTACACCAAGCCATGTATCTGGACCGTATTTGTAATCATGTTCCCACAAGTACAAGCTTCTCCTCTCAGTTTATCTGCTAAAATTCTTATAGAATCTCATTTGTTTTGATGCTTATAAAGCTTATTGACTAAACTGACATTTTCTCCTTTTATGTCAACCTGTTTGCTCAGGTAAAGGAATGTAAAGTCTCCTTCCCTCTTGTTGAGAATCTCACACCCTTTCTGGCACAATCTGAGCTGTTTTTACTGTTGATAATTATACCTCCACAATACTTTCCCACGGATGTGTCTGTTTCCACTGCGGCTTTAGGATTAACCAATACAACTCATATCTGTGCACCAATCTCATAAATTGGTCAAAGACAGGGGATGACAGTTGACCATTCTCTATGATTTTGCCCAGACAGGGGGCAGATAAGGGGCAGGTCTCCTGCTTATGGACAGCAGCATAAATAGTAGACTTCCCTGGCCAACAAATTTTATGTGAAATAGTCATTGGACAGGTTTGATAATTTAGTTTCCTTTTGCTGTTGTATCCCCTGAGGTGAGTTATGGGTGGAGTTGTCTTCCCTTTTTCCCGCTTCTTTCACATAAACAAACACACACATTAGACTAGAGCATACGTGATCATTCAGACATATTCCAGTTGGACCATTCTTCCATGTCTGGCTGACCTCCAGCCTAAGATACCTTTACGTTAGCAACCAACCATGTCTGTATATAAGATTGTCTTGACTGTACAAATGCCATGTCTGCCATTGTGATCATAAACTATATGACTTAAGGTTTGTGGACACCTCACAGTAATACATATGCGTTAGTTGGACATCCTATTCCAAAACCAGGGGCATTAATATGAAACTGCCCCCCGGCCCCTGTCCCCTTCCCAACCACCACCAACAACTGGCTATAACAATTTTTTTCTACCCAATTTTGGAGTGTGTTTTGGGGAATTTGTGCCCATTCAACCAAAAGAGCATTTGTGAGGTCAGGTGCTAATTAGGGATGGGCCGGACGGAACCCTGTTCGGTTTGCACCAGAACTTTCCAACACTGCGAAAGTTCAGACCCGAATAACGAACCCCATTAAAGTCAATGGGACCCGAAAGGCAAAAATCAAACGTGCCCATTTTGAAGGCTTATATGCAAGTAATTGGGCATACAATGGTTATAGGGGTTTGGATCCTGCCCTGGGGGACAAGTATCAATAAAAAAAAAGTTTGTAAATAATGTCATTTTTTTTTAATGAGCAGTGATTTTTTGATTTTTATTATAGCAAAAAAAAAAATATTTTTTAAAGTGAAAGCATAAAAATGAAAATAATCCTTCCAATATAGTGCCTGGGGGGTCCCCTTAGTCTACCTGTAAAGTGGCAGATCTGTACCATGTCTAGAATCTGCTGCAGCAATAATTTCATTTATAAAGCTCAAAAAAATGCAAGCTGCCTTTATTTTGCTCAGCAACAGCTGGAGAGCCAGTGTGTATGATGAGGCCACAATGTAGTTCCCTGGGAACAAGATTAGAGATTTTTTGGATACATTCTGGTGTCACTTTGATTTTGGATAGAAGTAATGGGTGCGTAAAAATTGGCCCCACAATAACCCTATAGAGGTAGTCTTCATGAAAGCAAGAATTGACCTTGCTGTAAAAAATTGCAATGATATGCACCTGTCAAACATGTGCTGAAAAATTAATCTTTGGGTGTTAATTGTGCCCATGAAATCTATACCAAAAAACATTCTTCCAGATGAAATGATTGAACACTCTCAAAGCTAGGCAGCCTCGAAGTCCTGCAGAGATTCCACATCCCAAAAAGACTTAATAAGTGACATCGGCATCAGGGGCTTCATAGCTGGTAATCCAGGACTGATTCATATTTATAAAAGTCAAACGGCCCACGGAGTCTGTGGACAGGCGCGATCTATGATCAGTAACGAAACCTCCTGCAGCACTGAATGCCTGTTCTGAAAGCACGCTGAATGCAGGGCAGCCCAACAACTCAATAACATACTGGGCAAGTTCTGGCCAGTGGTCTATTCTCATGACCCATTAAGTCTGTGGATCGTCAGCTGGAAAGCTCTCCATCTCTGTTTTGGCCCCCGAGGTAACAGTCCACCATGTGATGTAGACGCTGCCGATGGGATGTGGAAGCTGACAGTCCTGGGCGGCGAGGACTAAAAAAATTCCGAAATGTCTCACTTAGGCGGACGTCTTCTCCAACGCTCCTCTCTTGACCAACAGAAGACTCAAACTACATTTTCCATGACACTGTAACCTACTGGAGTCAGGAACAACGTTCAATAAAATTCTCTTTAATGTGTCCTCAAGAGATTTTATCTTCTGCACTCTCTGTGGGGACAGGATGAGTTTTGAAACCTTCCCCCTATAATGGTGGTCAAGGAAGGTTGCAAACCAGTAATCAGCCTTCTCCTTTATGCCAGGTATTCTTGGGTTTTTTCGCAGGCTTTGAAGCATGAGGTTGCCCATGCGCCTCAAATTTGCAGAGGCTTGAGAAGCAGACTCCTCTGGGTCACTCAGGGTGACAGCATCTGGAACTTCCTCCTCCCAGCCACGTACTACTCCCAAGGGTCCTGGGGTTGGAAAGCCATCCTCCTCCCCTCTCTCCTCCTGTGTGTTCTGTGACATAGGAATGATGGTGTCTGGATAAAGTGGGCCTTGAGAGGAAAGGAAGGCCTCCTCTTCCTCCTGCTGCTCTGCCTCCAGTGCCCTGTCCATAATGCCACGCAGAGTCTGCTCCAGCAGGAACACAACAGGGATTGTGTCACTGATGCATGCACTGTCACGGCTCACCATCCTTGTGGCCTCCTCAAATGGTGACAATACAGTGCATGCATCCTTAATGATCAGCCATTGGCGTGGGGAAAAAAAGCCGAGCCTTTCGTCGTGCCGTACTGGCACAGGTACTAGTTGACAGCCCATTGCTGCATGACCAAAACTATTAGCCAATAGTTTTGGTCTTTTTTTTTTTATCTGCCATAATGTCGCAGTTCTGATAAAAATCGCAGCCAAAAATTGTCGCACTTTTTTGTTTATAGTGCAAAAAATAAAAACCGCAGGGGCGATCAAATGCACCAAAAGAAAGCTCTATTTGTGGGAAAATAAGGAATCCAATTTTGTTTGGGAGCCACGTCGCACGACCGTGCAATTGTCAGTTAAAGTGAGGCAGTGCCGAATCGCAAAAAATGCTCTGTCATTCAGCAGCCAAATCTTCTGGGGCTGAAGCGGTTAAAACAACTTATTTCTGTAATGTCTTTTGACATCTTGCACTTTGTTCTTTGTCTTTTTTTTTTTTTACATTGGTTGGCTACTGTTCATCACAGCTTGTTAATAGTGCCAACTCGGATAAGGGCTTGACAACGGTGGCTGTGTTATCGCCTTGTCACTTGTAGCAGCACAGACTGGCATGCTCTGCACTGCGCATTCCTGGAAGGAGAAGGTAAGTGTTTCATATGTCAGACTAGAACCGCCCTGCAAAGCCGTCTATAGCAGTAATGGTGATGATGCATATCAGCAGATGAAGTGCAAAGCATTGTCCCGAGATTGGGCATATCATTGCAATTAGCTCTAATTACCGCCTCATTTTATTCTAAGTAGTGGTGGCAAGTCATGGCTGGAAGTGATTATACCTTTTCAGAATAAATTTACTTTTCTTTGTTTTTGTTCCAAAATGCTTAGCAATAAATTTATAATATATTATATATTTCGTTATTATGGCAATGCTTTTCCCACGAAATAAAAATAAATCTACCTTCGTTTTTCCAGCCCGTCTACTATTGAGAATGTTAAAGTAGACCTCAGGGCAAACATTAAAGTGGCTGTAAACCTCTGAAATGAGAAATGAAAAAGCATATCCTCTCTCAGCTACCTCCAGAGACCCTTCTGATCTTTTATCCTGACACCAAGCAATCCCATGAGATGGCACTGCCCCACCCTCCAGCATGCAGCAGGTGACTGACAGCCTCAGCTGTGCATGTTTCTTTATGAGGCTGTGTGGAGAGGGGGTGTGTCCAATCCCTCCACTCAGGTCTCAGATTACACTCAACTCTCCTTTCTATGCTGTGCAGTGTGTTTCATCAGATGCCTGCCCCCCGCCTTCTGAAGCTTCGAAATGCTGTGTAAACTTTGAACAGCTATAGAGGAGAGATGGCTACAGATAGACAGGTACAAATTACGTAAGGTGATTTGTTTCATCTCTGTGTGAGGCCAGTCACTTCACTGGGTATGTGTAATGCCCCGTACACACGGTCGGAAATTCCGACAAAAAATGTCCGATCGGACCATGTTGTCGGAAGATCCGCCCGTGTGTGGGCTCCATTCGGACTTTTTCCGTTGGAATTTCTGACTAAAAAAATTTGAGATCCTGCTCTCAAATTTTCCGACAACAAAATCCGATCTGACTTTTTCCGATCGTGTGTAGAGAATTCCGACGGACAAAGTGGATTTGCACAGAGCAGCCCAGATCCTCCTCTTCTCAGGTGCCTCCTGGCCCCTCCCTCCTGTTGAGTACCCCCACAGCAAGCAGCTTGCTATGGGGGCACCCGAGCCGTGTGTCCTTTCAGACATGGCCCGACCCTACCCCTTCTTTCTTCTGATTGGCTAGCCAACTTTGATTGACAGCAGCGGGAGCCAATGGTGCCGCTGCTGTGTCTCAGCCAATCAGGAGGGAAAGTCTCGTACACATCTCAGGAGGGATTTTGGTCCACTCTTCTTTACAGATCTTCTCTAAATCCTTAAGGTTTCTTGGCTGTCGCTTGGCAACTCGAAGTTTCAGCTCCCTCCATACATTTTATATAGGATGAAGGTCTGGAGACTTCATGACCTTAATGTGCTTCTTCTTGAGCTACTCCTTTGCTGCCTTGTTTTGGGTCATTGTCATGCTGGATGACCCATCCACGACACATCTTCAGTGTTCTGGCTCGCCGTGTTTGGAGGAAGAAAAATGCTATGACCCTAAGAACACCATCCCTACAGTCATGTGTTGTAAAATCTTGGATGAGAACTTTCTTCCCTCAGCCAGAACACTGAAGATGGGTTCATGGATGGGTCCCACCAAGGCAACAAAGGAGTGGCTCTAGAACATGGGTGCTCAACCTGTGGCCCTCCAGCTGTTGCAGAACTACAAGTCCCATGAGGCAATGCAAGGCTGACAATAACAAGCATGACTCCCAAAGGCAGAAGCATAATGGGAGCAGCTAGAAGGCCAAAGGTTGAGCACCTCTGCTCTAGAACATATTATTCTTTTCTTTTCTTCTCTCTCCCTTTCTTCCTCCCCGCTTGTCCCTCTGCATTAATCAATTATAAACTATACAAAAACTTTCCCAGAGGACTTTATGCCATGTAGATGAGAAACAATGATACCATGATATATTTGGAGTAAGGGACAAATAAACTTTGTTTCCCTTTTTCCTTCTATCCCTCCCCCTGTTTTCTCCCCTAAACATACATGCTGGTGACATTTTGGTTTATTCCAGGGGCCCTCCGCTGCGGGTGCGCCGCTACCGGCTTCACCTTCCCCCCTTCCCCCCCTCCCCCCCCTCCCGCCGCGCCTTGGGGCGCTCCTGGGATCCCCACTTGGTGAGTCAGCATCAAGTGTGACCCCTCGTAAGCCACACGCAACCCGGACGTCTTGCCCTCGACTGGACCCACCTGTGGAGGCCACCTTTGGAAACCACTTGGAGAATTGATGGGAGTTTTACTAATCCCCATACAGAAGACTATTCGACATACTACACACATACTGGTAACTATATTTGATTCAAGTCACACACCTGTGCCTGTTTACATATATAGACACAGGTGCGACATATTCTATATAAAAATGAATAGATGTTGTTATGTTGTCTTTTACCTCAACATACAAAAAAACTCTGAAGAAGACCTACACAAAACAAAACGGGTCGAAACGCGTCAGTTATTTTGTCGCCCTCTACTGATCTCTTCCCCCGGCCTCTTTGGCTAAGGGATCAGTTTTCAACTATTTGGTTTTACCTGTATGTACTGTACTGCCTTTTAATACACTCTGTATGGGTTTGTGTTTTATATCTCCACTGTTATATTAAGATTCTTTTAGACATAAATACATTTTCTAAACTGATTTGGATGGACTGTGTCTCTCAATAAATCCACTTTGTCGTGAGAAACAATAATCCTTTACCAAACCCTCTGCTGCCTAAAAACCCCACCTCCCAGGGAGAATCTTTTCTTTTCTTTTGCATCCAATCCCGGGGTGAGCAGCAACCCATTGCCTCCATAGGTGTCATTACCTGTTCCTCAGAACATTGGTGCTCAACCTGTGGCCCTCCAGCTGTTGTGGAACTACAAGTCCCATCATGACCCTGCCTTTGGAATTCATGCTTGTAACTGTCAGCTTGCAATGCCTCGTGGGACTTGTAGTTCTGCAACAGCTGGAGGGCCACAGGTTGAGCATCCATGATCTAGAAGAACCACATTAAGGTCATGGAGTGGCCTAGCCAGTCTCCAGATCTTAATCCTATAGAAATTTATGGTGGGAGCTGAAACTTCGAGTTGCCAAGTGACAGCCTAGAAACCTTAAAGTGGATGTAAACCCCAAAAATATTTTCAAACTTTGTCAAAAACGCCCCCTTGCTGTGAGTGACAGGTGATTTACATATCTCATGCACTAGCCTGAGACAGGCACAGACCACAGATCCACAGACCAGAGTGAAAGAAAATGTATTCTCGAGTGAACAGCAAGAAGAATATAGGGGAGATGTATGTAGTCAGAGTTGGGCAGAGTAGAACATCCAGTGATCTGGTGATTGTTATAGTGCAGTGTGTGTGTCTGAGGTCACCTGATCGCAGATAGCATTCCTTTCCATAACCCAGGATTTGTTATGTGGGGAAGGGGTGAATTTCTCACTTTTTATAATTACACAGGATGTGCCTGTCTCAGGCTAGTGCATGATATAAGTAAATCACCTGTCACTCACAGCAAGGGGGCATTTTTGACAAAGTTTTCAGCACTTTGCCAAGATTTTTCTAACTGAACAATAAAAGAGGATTTCTCAGGGCTGGAGTAAATCTGTGTGGCAAGACTGGGCTGAAATGAAAGGAAATCGTATTTTTGGGGTTTACATCCACTTTAATGCCGCGTACACACGAGCGGACTTTGACGGACTAGGTCCGACGGAACTAATCCGTCGGACAATTCGATCGTGTGTGGGCTTCATCGGACCTTTGATGTCTTAAAATTAGACGGACTTTAGATTTAAAACATGTTTCAAATTTTTCCGACGGACTCGAGTCCGGTCGAAAAATCTGTTCGTCTGTATGCTAGTCCGACGGACGAAAACCGACGCTAGGGCAGCTATTGGCTACTGGCTATGAACTTCCTTATTCTAGTCCGGTCGTACATCATCACGTTTGAATCCATCAGATTTTGGTGTGCTTGTGTGTGGCCAAGTCCGTTCGTTCGGAAAGTCCGTCAGGAAAACCGTTGGACCTAGTCCGTCTAAAAAAGTCCAGTCGTGTGTACACTGCATAAGGATTTAGAGAAGATCTGTAAAGAAGAGTGGACCAAAATTCCTCCTGAGATGTCTGTGTGAAACCTGGTAACCAACTACAAGAGACGTCTTACCTCTGTGCTTGCCAACAAGGGTTTCTCCACCAAGTACTAAGTCATGTTTTACTTGGGGATCAAATACTTATTATACCCACTGAACTTCAACGTAATTTATAACATTTGTATCATGTGTTTTTTCTGGATTTTTGGTTGATTTTTTTCTCTATCATTTAAAATACACCTATGATAAAAATGATAGACCCTTCATTTCTTTGTCAGTGGGCAAACTTACACAATCTGCAGAGGATCAAATAATTATTTTCCCCACTGTATATGCTCTTAGCATGAAAAAAATATCTGATGATAAGTCCTCTTTAAGTTTCCCTTGCTTTTTTATTTTGCACTTTTGGAAGCAGACGGGGCAACTAATGAATCTTCCTAGAAATTATTAATAGTTTAAATACAGTCCAGCCAATGCCAGATGGAAATGTTTAAATTAATAAGAAACAAGACATTTTTTTTGGTTTTCATTTTTTTCTGTCTTTACCACTTAAGCATTTGGATTTACTTTGCTGAAACACTTTTACTGAGAAAAAATATCGCCCTGAGGGCAGCTATATACATATTATAATGCCGCGTACACACGATCGGAATTCTCGTCGGAAAAAGCTCTGATGGTTTTCCCGTCGAAATTCCGGCGGAATTTCGCTCAAACTGTCTTGCCTCCACACGGTCACACCAAATTCCGACGGTCAATAACACCGCCACATACAACACGTTCAACGGCACTAAAAGGGAGGTGTAATGTTTCCGGGCATGCGTCAAATTGTTTCTGAGCATGCGTCGGAATTTTGTGTGTCGGAATTGCATACAGAAAGGTTTTACATCAGAAAAATTAAGAACAGGTTCTCAATCCAAAGTCCGTCGGAAATGCCGACAGAAAAAGACCGATAGGCATACACACGGTCGGAAAATCCGATGAAAAGCTCCCATCGGACTGTTTCCATTGGAAATTCCGACCGTGTGTACGTGGCATAAGGATTGCAGTAAACCTAATTACATCATCCGAAAATGCTTCTATGTTCTTAAAGTGAGGTGCCCCTTAAAAAATTTTTTTTAAAAGTCAGCAGCTACAAATACTGCAGCTGCTGACTTTTAATAATCGGACACTTACCTGTCCCAGGGTCCAGCGATGTGGGGGAACGAAGCTCCCCTCGTTCCCCGACATGATACGCCGCACAGTCATCTGGGACCTGTCACGTGTCCCAGATGACTGACTGCGCCAAGAAGAAGTGATGTCACCAGCCCGGGCACTGAAGGAGACAGACTACGAGGGACCCCCTAGCAACAGGCATTTAGAGGTGAGTTAATTATTTTTTTTTTCCAATTATTTTTTTTTTTTATATTTTTAGGAATTTTAAGCTATTTTTTATTTTTTGGGGGAAACACCACTTTAAGATCATTTTAGTAAATGTGCTCAAAACATTCAGAGTGGGAGGTGCTGCTTTCACTATGATCGCCTGAGCTGTCTCAGTGTTGTGGTAAGATCCATTGGACCCCCTGCATCCCTTTACACGCACAATGTATAGACCAAAGAGGACATTCAGTGAGCCTGAACCTCAAATGAAATATACAGTCATTACAATGGGTTTAGATAATAACAGATTTGTTTGATGTAAATGCTTTGTGTAATTTGTAATGAAATGTATGTGAGTGCTATTATATTTGCTCATTACAGATGCAGGTGTTGCTTCCTACTTTGCAGCGCTGTGGTTGTACTTTACTGCTCCTCTTCACCAGGAGTGAGCTCAGGTTTGGTCCGGACTTTGGTTCAGATTGAACCCAGAAGGAAGCTGTCACTCCTGGTTATTGCTGCCCAGTCAGCATTCCCTGCCCCGAAGATGCACATACACAAAGGGGTGGGGATGTCCCTGACATCATTGCCCTAATATAGCCACATTGGCAACTAAATCTAGTCTCGAGGAAAAAGAAGAACGGCTGCACAGCCAAAGGTTCCAAATGCCTTTATTGAAATCACTGTGATGCCACCAAGGGCACCAGAAAGCAGTAATGTAGACGTCTTTCACACATACATCTTGTGCTATGATTAACCACTTGCTTACTGGACACTTAAACCCCCCTCCTGCCCAGACCAATTTTCAGCTTTCAGCGCTGACGCATTTTGAATGACAATTGCGCGGTCATACAACACTGTACCCAAATTACATTTTTATCATTTTTTTCCCACAAATAGAGCTTTGTTTTTGTGGTATTTAATCACAGCTGGGGTTTTTATTTTTTGATAAACAAACAAAAAAAAGATAGAAAATGTTGAAAAAAAAATAAATCATGTTTCATAGTTTGTTATAAAATTTTGTAAACAAGTAATTTTTCTACTTCATTGATATGCGCTGATGAGGTGGCACTGGTGGGCACTGATAGGCACGGATAGGGCGGCACTGATAGGCACAGATAAGGCAGCACTGATGGGGACAGATAAGGCGGTACTGATGGGGGACAGATAAGGCGGTACTGATGGGCACAGATAAGGCGGTACTGATAGGCACAGATAAGGCAGCACTGATGGGGACAGATAAGGCAGTACTGATGGGCACAGATAAGGTGGCACTGATGGGCACAGATAAGGTGGCACTGATGGGCCCTGATGGGTGGCACTGATGGGTAGCACTGATGGGCACTGATAGGTGTTGTGCACTGGTAGGTGGCACGTTCAAAATGAACAGACTTTACTCCTTGTGTTGGCAAGTCCGTTCATTTCAAAAGTCCCGCCGACCTCCGCCAAAAGTCCGGTGGATTGCCCGCCGGAAAAGTCCAGTCGTGTGTGGGCGTGTGTGGGCAAGTCCGCTCTTTCGGAAAGTCCGGCGGACCTCTGCTGGAAAGTCCGGCGGACCTCTGCTGGAAAGTCCGGCAGATTGTCCGTGGGACTAAATCTAAGGATAGTCCGATTGTGTGTACGTGGCATAAGTGGTTTTCTAGCAAAAAAAGTACTGATTTTAACTTGTAAGAAGCAACAAATGTCAGAAAAAGGCATGGTCTTCAAGTGGTTAACTATCCTTCATTTGAATTCTTCAGGAGCATAAACTTTGCATGGAGCCCCTGACCAGAGACAGATTGCAGCTTTTTTGTGATGGTTATTCATGAAGAAAAATCTTGTAAAGACATGACTGCTGTCATTCAGAGATCACAGACGGCGCACACCTTGGTCCTTTCTAGAGAACATTCTTATTTGCATACAGAGGGCTTGCTGGAACCCTTCCCCTTCCCATATTTGCATTCATTCAAATTCTGAAGGCCACCGTCCTTTTCTCTAAGAAGAATGTCTGTGGTCTGCTAGACGGAAGCCAGACAAGGACTTGAGACTCGGAATAATACCGCCGTAATGTAGAACAATACTTAAGTTAAATTTTATGTAAATATTTGATAACTGTTATGAATGGAGTCAAGACTGAACACGATGGACGGGGACTAGTCGGTGCATTGACTTTGATGATGCTGAATCCATCCCAGAGGAAGCACCTTGTATACTACATTCCTCATAAACCCAGTTATGTGTGTAGTTGTGTCCTTCAAAGGGACTGACATAGTTTCTTAATAGTTTTCCTTTTCAGGGATTTCAATTAAACCAACATTATAGGTTTGGAAAAAACTCCTTTTAAGCTATAACTAGCTTTAAAAATTCTTTTGATTTGTTAGTCTTATGTTGCGGGGGATTTCCACTGCAAATAAACATTAAAACGGAACTTCAACAATTGACAACATTCACAACTGACATACACCGTACCTCCCAACCTTTTGAGTTGGGAATGAGGGACACCTATCAGCAAAAGTATGCAGGCATAGGACACACCCCCTGGCGCGCCCACTTAACGGAGAATTGTACAAAAAAAACAAGATTGGTTAAACCCACAAGTGCTTTTTTACCACTACTATTCCTTTATATTGGCTTTTGAAATTTAAATGCAGCAATTTAGAAATTGGATGAAAGGTTTAACACTGGGAAACACTTTTTGATAGATAAAAAGTGCATTTTTATATACAATTATATAGACCAGACCAAAATGAGGGACAAATGAGGAGGAATGAAGGACAGAGGGACATTGCTCCAAATCAGGGACAGTTGGGAGCTATGCATACACTCACCAGCCACTTTATTAGGTACACCTGTTTAACCAGTAGCTGACCGCCCACTGTCAAATGACGGCAGAGCGGTGCAGCTACTGTGGCGGGCCGCCGTCATATGACGGCGCTCGCTTTTTGGCCACTAGGGGTCGTGCGCGCCGCGGGAGGCGCGCGCGCGTGCCCGCCGCGTAGCTGGGGACCTGATGCGCGTGCCCGGCGGCCGTGATGACCGCCAGGCACCCGCGATTGCCCGGTAAGTGAGCAGGACGTGGATCGGTGTGTGTAAACACACTGATCCACGTCCTGTCAGAGGAGAGGAGACCGATGGTGTGTCCCTTGTACATAGGGACACCGATCGGTCCCCTCCCCCAGTCAGTCCCCTCCCCCACAGTTAGAATCACTCATATAGGGAACATATTAACCCCTGCAGCGCCCCCTAGTGTTAACCCCTTCCCTGCCAGTCACATTTATACAGTAATCAATGCATTTTTTATAGCACGGATCGCTGTATAAATGTGAATGGTCCCAAAAATGTGTCAAAAGTGTCCGATATGTCCGCCGCAATGTCGCAGTCATGATAAAAATCGCAGATCGCCGCCATTACTAGTAAAAAAAAATAATAATAAAAATGCTATAAATCTATCCCCTATTTTGAAGACGCTATAACTTTTGCGCAAACCAATCAATATACGCTTATTGCAATTTTTTTTACCAAAAATATGTAGAAGAATACGTATCGGCCTAAACTGAGGAAAAACTTTGTTTAAAAAAAAAATTGGATATTAATTATAATAAAAAGTAAAAAATATTATGTTTTTTCAAACTTGTCCCTCTTCTTTTGTTTATAGCGCAAGAAATAAAAACCGCAGAGGTGATCAAATACCACCAAAATAAAGCTCTATCTGTGGGGAAAAAATGATAAAAATTTTATTTGGGTACAGCGTTGCATGACCGCGCAATTGTCATTCAAAATGCGACAGCGCTGAAAGCTGAAAAATGGCTTGGTCAGGAAGGGGGTGTTTGTGCCTGGTAGGCAAGTAGTTAATTGCTTGGTAGCACAAATTGCTAATCAGCCAATCACATGGCAGCAACTCAATGCATTTAGACATCTAGGCGTGTTGAAGACAACTTGCTGAAGTTCATACCGAGCATCAGAATGTGTAAGAAAGGGGATTTAAGTGACTTTGAACGTGGCAAGGTTGTTGGTGCCAGACGGGCTGGTCTGAGTATTTAAAAAACTGCTAATCTACTGGGATTTCCATGCACAACCATCTCTAGGGTTTACAGCAGGGATCCTCAAACTACGGCCCTCCAGCTGTTGCAGAACTACACATCCCATGAGGCATTGTAAAACTCTAACATTCACAGACATGACTAGGCATGATGGGAATTGTAGTTCCCGAACAACTGGAGAGCCGTAGTTTGAAGACCCCTGGTTTACAGAGAATGGTCAGCAAAAGAGAAAATATCCAGTGAGCGGAAGTTGTGTGGACAAATATGCCTTGTTGATGTCAGAGGAGAATGGGGCAGACTGGTTTGAGATGATAGAAAGGCAACAGTAACTCAAATAACCACTCGTTACAACCAAGGTATGCAGAATACCTGCCTGATTGGCACTGACAGGTGGCACTGATGGGCACTTTTTCGGCAATGACAGGTGGCACTGATGGGCATTAATAGGTGGCACCAATTGGCACTGATCTAGCAGAGTGTGAGTTTCACATTGAGCAGTCAACAAGGCTTTTAAGAGCCGCACAGTGCGTGAAACTGTCATGTAACGTAACTGCTTGCAGAGACCAGCTGTCAAGACTTGGCTGTGATGTCAGGGGTGGGCAGGACCGACCGAACAACTATCAAACACAAGCCAACAGGATAGGGGCTGGGCGGCCGCTCCGTGTATGTGGCTCCACCCCCTTTCTATTAGCTATCAAACGCCAGCCAATGATTGGGCTGCTTAAGAAAAGGACGGAGCCACATACACAGACGGCCCGCCCAGCCCCTATCCCGTTAGCTGGTGTTTGATAGCTGATAGAAAGGGTACTGAGTCACATACATAGAGCGGCCCGCCCAGCCCCTATGCTGTTGGATTGTGTTTGATAGCTGTTTGGTTCCGCTCACCCACCCATCCCCCGACATCACCGCCGGGTTTTGACAGCTGGTCTTGGCAGCGCGCTAAACACTCTCTTGCAGCATTTTTCAGAAGATCTCAGGACACACATTAGGGTGTGCCCAGGCACACCCGACACACCCCGTGCACACGCCGGGAGATTCGCATCATGGATGTGCAGCCAACAAATCTGCAGCAACTGCGTGATGCTATCATGTCAATATGGACTCAAATCTCTGAGGAATGTTTCCAACACCTTGTTGAAACTATGTCACGAAGAATTAAAGTGGATGTAAACCCGTTTCATGAAATTTGAGCTGGGCACATATATCAGCAGTGTTTTCTTATTTCTCTTTAAAGCCCTATGTCCTGTAGCTGTCTCCTGCTCCATTCTTCTGTGAACAGCCTGATAACTTCTGACAAGTTCTCCGTCACATATGATAAAAGCAGCCGGAGTTTTGTGTTGGGGAGGATGCTATAAATTGATTAGCAGCATGCTGAACTATTCAATGAACAGAGCTGAAAGTCTCTACCTATAAGGAGAGGGGGTGTGTGCCTTTCCTCCAATCAGCTGTCTTGGCTGTATGCCCAGGCTTCACTGCAGTGCTGAACAGGAATAGAAAATCTCCTAACACAATCTGAACTTTCTAAAGAATATATAAAGCTGAAGACAGCAGGTATACATTTAAAATGTATGTAGGGAAATTAGTTTCATCTCTGTGTATCATCTGAGGCTTTTCACCTTACTGTGTATAGGAGAGGGTTTACATCCACTTTAAGGCAGTTCTGAAGGCAAAAGGGGGTTCGGTTGTACCTAATAAAGTGACCAGTGAGTGTATATAATAACAATGCACTGAGATCAAAATGCCAAAGTGATCAGATAAAAAAGATAAGAAGGCCCATTTTATCCACCAACATTTTGGTGGCCAACAGTGACCCCTTTCTCAAGGAGATAGCAAGGTGACAAGCGATCTCCTTGACAAAAGGGTCCCTTGTGGCCCCAAAATGTAGAAGGATGCTATTTTTCTTCTTAGCATGTTTGCATTTTGAGCTCAAGTCGGGGTACATGGACGGTGTGCTGGCTATTTTTCTTAATATAACATGGTGTCACCATAAGTCCAACACCCCAAAATTAGGTGTATGAGTATGGTGCTAGATTAGATAGGACAGTTTTGGCTTACAGTCTTGCCTGCCTAATTCCAAAAAACTAGTATAACGATAGAATGAGTTACTATTCAAATACAAAACTGACACTGATGTGGTTTACACCAAAGCCTGGTTATAATAATTAAAGAACCCTTCTCTTCTTATTTACATTTGCTTAACAGACTAAAGCCCCATACACACGCTCGGACAATCCGCGGACCAGGTCAGTCGGACTTTGTCCGACGTACTTTGTCCGATGTTGGCGTTGCGTACACACGGTCGGACTACGTTGTCGGAATATCCGGTCCGGAAGAACGTCGTGACGTAAGTCGTCGTCCACGAGATTACAAAAGGGAAGTTCAGCACCACGTCAGGCACCCGTTGGGCTCCTTCTGCTGATCCCGTGTTTATCGAGAGTTAGTGGAAGTTTGGTGACTTAAGATTCGCGCTTCTCAGTTTTCTGACTCAGATCGTTACTGCTCTTCAGTTTGTGCTTGTCGTGCGTATCTGTTTATTAGTGCGTGTAGTCAGTTCGCATTTGTTGGTCATTGCGGCCTATATCTTGATATAGGACGCTTTGATTTGCACTGCTTATTGTCTGCTCGTTGCTGCTATTCACTTCGTTCTTTCAGGCCTTGCTGTTTATCGGTGCTTTCTGTTTGTCCGTTCTGACCAGGGCCGGACTGGGAATAAAATTCAGCCCTGGAAAAAATTTCATACCAGCCCCACAGCATTATTATACCAGCGCAACAACATAACGTCATTATTTTCTGGTTCATGAAAGGGAAAACCAGACATTTTAAAGCACATTTGAAGACTGTATTATATACAGAAAAGACAGATATGAAATCACATAGGGCTTTATACATATATATATATATACACACGGGGGTGCTGAAGAGCACTGGGGTGGGGGCTGGAGAGCACTGTGGGGGTGGGGAGCACGGGGGGCTGGAGAGCACTGTGGGGGGTGGAGAGCACTGTGGTGGGATCTGGAGACTGATGGGGAGAGCTGGAGAGCACTGGGGGCAGACAGAACAGGGGTGGGGAGCACGGGGGGCTGGACAGCACTGTGAGGGGTGGGGAGCACGGGGGGCTGGACAGCACTGTGAGGGGTGGGGAGCACAGGGGGGCTAGAGAGCACTGTGGGGGTGGGGAGCACTGTGGTGGGAGCTAGAGACTGATGGGGAGAGCTGGAGAGCACTGGGGGCAGAAAGAACAGGGGTGGGGAGCACGGGGGCTGGACAGCACTGTGGGGGGGGGCTGGAGTCGGAGAGCACCAGGGGGCAGAAAGAACAAGGGTGGGGAGCACGGGGGGGCTGGGGAGCATGGGGGGGCTGAAGAGCACTGTGGGGGGTGGAGAGCACTGGGGTGGGGGCTGGAGAATGATGGGGAGAGCTGGAGAGCACCAGGGGTAGAAAGAGCAGGGGTGGGGGGGCTGGAGAGCACTGTGGGGGGTGGAGAGCAATGGGGTGGGGGCTGGACAGCACTGTGGGGGGTGGGGAGCACTGGGGTGGGGGCTGGACAGCACTGTGGGGGTGGGGAGCACGGGGTGGGGGCTGGAGAGCACTGTGGGGTGTGGAGAGCACTGTGGGGGTGGGGAGCATGGGGGGGCTGGAGAGCACTGTGGGGGGTGGAGAGCACTGTGGTGGGAGCTGGAGACTGATGGGGAGAGCTGGAGACTGATGGGGGCAGACAGAACAGGGGTGGGGAGCATGGGGGGCTGGACAGCACTGTGAGGGGTGGGGAGCACGGGGGGGCTAGAGAGCACTGTGGGGGTGGGGAGCACAGGGGGCTGGAGAGCAATGTGGGGGGTGGAGAGCACTGTGGTGGGAGCTGGAGACTGATGGGGAGAGCTGGAGAGCACTGGGGGCAGAAAGAACAGGGGTGGGGAGCACAGGGGGGCTGGACAGCACTGTGGGGGGAGGGGCTGGAGTCGGAGAGCACCGGGGGCAGAAAGAACAGGGGTGGGGAGCACGGGGGGGCTGGGGAGCATGGGGGGGGCTGAAGAGCACTGTGGGGGGGTGGAGAGCACTGGGGTGGGGGCTGGAGAATGATGGGGAGACCTGGAGAGCATCGGGGGTAGAAAGAACAGGGGTGGGGGGGCTGGAGAGCACTGTGGGGGGTGGAGAGCAATGGGGTGGGGGCTGGACAGCACTGTGGGGGGTGGGGAGCACTGGGGTGGGGGCTGGACAGCACTGTGGGGGTGGGGAGCACGGGGGGGGCTGGACAGCACTGTGGGGGGTGGGGGGCTTGAGACCACTGTGGGGGGTGGGGAGCATGGGGGGGGCTGGACAGCACTGTGGGGGGTGGGGGGCTGGAGAGCACTGTGGGGGGTGGAGAGCAATGGGGGGGGGGTGGGGGCTGGACAGCACTGTGGGGGGTGGGGAGCACTGGGGTGGGGGCTGGACAGCACTGTGGGGGTGGGGAGCACGGGGGGGGGGCTGGACAGCACTGTGGGGGGTGGGGGGCTTGAGACCACTGTGGGGGGTGGGGAGCATGGGGGGGGGGCTGGACAGCACTGTGGGGGGTGGGGGGCTGGAGAGCACTGTGGGGGTGGAGACCACTGGGGTGGGGGCTAGACAAGGACCTGGAGAGCAGGGGAGGCAGAAATAACAGGAGTTGAGAGAACTGGGGGGGGGGGGGGGGGCTGGAGACAGTGGAGAGTGTGGTGGGGGAGGAGAGCACTGGGGGGAGCACAAGGAGAACTGGGGGGGGGGCAGTAAAATAATTTGGATAGGGGGATCAGCAGGAGGCGGCATATAGAGGAAATGAGCTTTCTAGTATTCCTCCATACAGCCGCTGAATGCTTTATTCTCCTCCTCTCCCTCCTCCAAGCATTCAGCGGCTGCATGGAGGAATATAGAAAGCTAATCTCCTCTATATGCTGCCCCCGCTGATCCCCCTATTCAGGCACACAGTTAGGGCTGTACTGAATAGTACTCACAGCCATCTCTCCTCCTGTGATCTCGGAGCTGGCCGGGTCAGTGTTCTGCGGCCGCGCACCGCGCTGTAACATGGTCCCCCCCCCCCCCCAGACCGGCTGTGTGATAGGTGGAACACTGATTCTAGATACTATCACACGAGCCGTTCTAGGGGGGCGGGGCCATGTTACAGCGCGGTGCGCGGCCGCAGAACACTGACCCGGCCAGCTCCGAGATTACAGGCGCATGAGAGTGGAGACAGGGGAGCACTGTAGCCGCAAAACGGCCCCAGGGCAGGCAGCCTACCGGGAAATATCCCGGTATCCCGGTAGGCCAGTCCGGCCCTGGTTCTGACCAGCCGACCTTTTGTGACCTTCTGAGCGATGTTTCCCGTGCGTACTCGTCGCCGAGTTCGTGCTGTACGCGGAATTGGTGTCGGGCTTTTAGCTTTGACCCAAGACCCGTCCATGAACAGAGTGACGAGGAGTATGTGGACCAAGAATTGGTTGCTTCAGCGTGACCAGTTCTCGCACATGCCTTTGCTTCGTGAGATCCGGGAGAATAATCCTGATGATTTCAGGAACTTTCTCAGGATGACGGACCCCGATTTTCACCGTCTTTTGGCTTTGCTGACCCCCTTTATCAGCCGGCAGGATACCTGCATGAGACAAGCCATTACTCCGGAGCAGAGGCTTGTTGCCACGTTGAGGTACTTGGCGACAGGGAGAAGTCTTCAGGATTTGAAGTTCTCTTCAGGTATCTCTCCCCAGGCCCTGGGAATCATTATTCCAGAGACCTGTTCTGCCATCATTCAGGTCCTGCAGGAGGACTATATTAAGGTAACATTTCTACTTTACTATTCCCTTCTATGTATGCTCTGTTTGCTAATGACTTGTATTTTTGACCTCCTTCCCTAATTACCATGATTGCAATATGTTCTAATATGCTGTGCCCCTTTTCTCCTTCATGCATTTTTTCCCTTCACTTACCTCACCAGCATGCTCTTCTGCCCCAATAGACACCTATGGCCTAGTCACTTAAGCAATGTCTTTTGTCTGCTGCATAGTATTGTTTGCCCCAAAACACCCCCTAAAATATGCACAAATGTTTGCTGTGTGGTTTACTTCATGTAGAGCCCCCTTTTTTTGTTCTTTTGGTGGGGGGGGGGGGGGCAAACTCATTAGGAACCCCCTCCCCCAACTGCTCTGTCAGATGGTACCAATCCTTTATCTGCTGGCTTTCCCAAGGTCCATACACACTATATACCTACCTCTTTATAGTGCGCATCTTTAGGGATGAATTCAGCAAAGCATGTAGTGCAAGGGACTGCCTCCATACATTCCATTTCCTATTTTTTTGTCTTCTTTCCCTCCTATTAGCTTGCTTGGTAATTTAATAATGTCACACTGTGCCTGCCTTTTTTGGGGGGGGGGGGGGGGGGTTGAAATGTTATTTGATATTTACTGTGGCCTGCCAATAGTTTTAAGTACAGAGGGTCTGGCCAAACTAGCCCACAATATTGAGCCATTTGCCAAACAATGAAGTGCAGAGGGTTCGCTGTCCACCACCCCCCCCCCCCCCCAAAAACCCCTAGTTATTGCCAATGGCCCATCAGAAGTGGGGGGATTGATGGGGGGGTGAGTAATCTGTGAAGGGGAGCCTCTACTTTTCTGTGCAAATACTTTCCAGCCTCCAATTTTAGACAATGCTCTTGTTCCAAGATGTTGATTGTCTAATCTGCTTGCAATGTTTAGGTGCAAAGTGACTATTTTTTTTTTCTTGTTTCACTCCACAGTTCCCTTCCACGCCACAGGAATGGCAGACTGTGGCCTCCCACTTTGCCAGCCGTTGGGACTTTCCTAACTGCGGAGGGGCAATTGATGGGAAACACGTCCGCATCGTCCCACCGCCCAACTCGGGGTCCTACTATTATAATTATAAAGGGTTTAATAGTGTAGTGATGTTGGCGGTGGTGTCGGCAACATACGAGTTTATGTATGTGGACGTGGGGATGAACGGCCGGATATCGGATGGTGGGGCCATTACGCACACGGAGTTCTACTGGCGTCTCCAAAGTGGCAGTCTGTGCTTGCCACCTCCAGAGGAGAATGCCGAAGGACTCCCCTTCGTCTTTGTCGCAGATGAAGCGTTTGCGTTGACTCCCCATGTGATGAGGCCGTTCCCGATGAGGACCCTCACCCCGGACCAGAGGGTCTTCAACTACAGGCTGTCCAGAGCCAGAAGAGTTGTGGAGAACGCTTTTGGCATCCTGGCCAGCCGCTTCCGCCTGTTCCTGACGGCATTTAACTTGGCGGAATACAAACTGAACCACATAGTTCTTGCCTGTTGCATATTGCACAACTTCCTCAAAAGACATAACAGGAACTATGTGGTGCCCGTTGGCCCAGATGTGGAGGGCCCTCCAAATGCCGAACTCACAGCCCTTCGAGTGGCACGTCCAGGCTTGCCCCCTCTAAATGCCCGTGTGGTCCGGGACCAATATATGCAGTACTTTGTGGGTAGGGGGGCCATTGCTCTGCCTGACGATGTGTGAGAGGCATTTTTTAATAAATCTGATATTTTAACCAACCTATGATTTCATGTCATTTCAGTCTTCTTTTTAGCTTATTTTACTTTGACATTTTTTCCCTTTGCCTTCGACAGTGGGAATGCACTTTCTGGGCAAAAGGAGGTAACAGTCTCTTCTTCCCAAAAAGATTATTCTCATGTTGTGTGTTTGCTACCTAATCTTTGGTCTAGAGAAGGTTTGTACTGCATAACTGACACCCAAAATACTCCTTTTCATCACCAGGTCTGACATGTGTGTATTCTCCAAAATGCTGTGCTCCGTGTTTTCGTACAAAGCACTGTGGGTGTCATTTACATAAGTCAAATCCGCTATGCTCTACAAGTGCATTGAAAAAGTTCCCCGGGAAAGAAAATTGGAGTGCAAAGTGGATTTGCCTTTAGTAAATAACACCCATTGCCCCCCATATCCTTTTCATTTTACATACATAATGCATTGTGTTTTTTAAATAAGGAAGCCACACATTTAGAAAAATAAAAGTTTACTAGGAAAACATTCCCAAGTGCGTTTACAATCTTCACGCCAAAACTGACAACATCTTGGTTATTTACAACATTGTTTACAAACATTCCGCAATTGGTAAAACCAGGCATGGAGCAAAACAGAACCTAGGAACTTGGAAAGTTCAACTTTGTAAAGTGAAGACAAGATCAGACATGACTATATGTTCAAAGTGTGTTTGATCTTGCCTTCATCACATGGGGGGGTCACCCCCGAAAAGTGGAAATTTGGAACATGCACACAATTTGGGACTGAAAATGGTCATTAGATGGTAAAACACATGCCTAGAAGCTTCAAAAGTGCCATTTTCCATCATGGGGATGAATGGACGTTTTTTGGGGGTGCAACCCCTTCACCACAACCACTTTCGTAGTTCGTAAAGTGTTTGCACCCCCAAAAAAAACGTTGCCATTCATCCACCATGGTGGGAGCTAGCACATGTGGACACAATGTGTGCATGTTCCAAATTTAAGACAGTTTTTAAGTTGCAAATGTGTTCTGAAGCTGGCACAAATGTGTGTTAATTACTTGGTGCGTTTTCATATTTTTCCTAAAATATCAATGATGTTCTTCAATTTTTGTTGAACATCATTGATGTTTTGCTTTATGTAATCTAGATCTCTATTGCAGACCATTATCTCTCCGATGAGTACGTGGGCACTCTCTGTGGTAAAGTGCGATTTTTCTTCCACAACATCCACGTCACCTAAAAACCACAAACAAACAAAAATGGGGTGTTGGAAATGAGGCAGCCATACATGGATTAGCTTACCAGTAGCTGTGTTCTCCCACACTCACCTGTTGTGGTGACAATTTCTCCAAGTTCGATGATCTCTCCTTCCTCCTCCTCCTCCTCCTCTGCTTCTGCTCTTTCCCCTTTTTTGGTAGGTGTTGGTTTGGGGGTTTCCTCAGACGGCCCAAGTTTTCGCTCCCCTATGAGAATGTCCAAAAGGAAGATTTAGCAACACAAGCTATTGAGGGCAGAAATAGGAAATGACAAACATTGCTTGAAAGTGACGGACACTATTTTAGTTTGGCCAGTTACAAATGTCAACTACATGAATGAAGTCACTTTGTAAAGGTGCTAAACTGACTAGCTTTTTGGTAGAAGTTTGTGTGATGGAGACCCCCCTCTAGTATCCACTGGAGCACATGTGTGGAAAAGCATAATAAAAAGGGGGTTTGGGTGTCCCAGCACTAGTGCTCTAGAGTCCAGATGGGTAAACAGCTACTGAGTGACCTCTCCTTTACATTGAATAAATTGGCTTTACATTCTTGATGACATTTCTAGTGAGAACAAACTTCCTTTCCCAAAAAAAACACCAAACATCGTATTATAAGTGGCCGAACGATCGAGGTTGCGTACGATCGAATGCACACACACACGACCATGACAGTGGCAGAAAGATCGAGGCTGAGTACGATCGAATGCACAGACGAACCTGAAAGTGGCCATTTTGGAATGTACAACTTGGTAAAAATCAAAACACAATGGAGCAGTATGCAAGCAAGAAATCAAACACAAAACACAACTACTTACTTTTTTGAAGAATTCTCTTGATCTTTCTGTACTGATCGGCCTCCCTCAGTTTCAGGTCTGACCAGCGTTTCCTGAGTTGCTCCTTGGATCGTTGTACCCCAAAATTATTGTACAGCCTTCTCACAACTTTAGACATGATCTTGGCCTTGCGGACATTGGGGTTGAGGTAAGGCCCATACTTCCCATCATAGTCGCTCCTCTTTAATATGTCCACCATCTCCAACATTTCTCCAAATGACATATTGGAGGCCTTGAATTTCAGGTTCCGGGATCGGGACGTTTCTGCCTCCGGACTTTCCTCGTCCTCCTCCTCGTTGGTGGGATATTTGTGGCGCACCTGCTGTGTCCCCGCCATGTGCTCTCCCCACTACGCCGTAAAGAGAAGGGGTGGGGAATAGACGAGAAAGATCGTCAGGGGCGGGCGGAGTTTGAAGCATGCGCAGTGTATATAAAACGTCACACGCCTGTGTCGTAGCCACGATCTGGGAGACGAGGGGAGAGAAAACTCACACGAGACGATCGCTACAAACGAAGGTACAATTTAACGTTGGTACATAACTAGCCTAGACTGATTTGAACTTGAGGCTTCTTTATGGAGAAGATTAGGAGAGTTTAGCCTGACATAATTTATAGGGTTTGGTGTGTTGTTGTGTCTTGCAGAGATTGATATGAAGGGATTCAACGACATGAGTTTTCTCCCCTCTTCATTGCCAAATACAGGGATTTTCCCATATTGTGGCAGGGTATACACCCACATTACACCAACAAACCAAAGAGGCACGCAGCCCTGGAGGAACTTGTGGAATTTGTCAAGCCAAGGTTCCCCACGGCAACTGTTGATGATATTAGAAAGAAAATTGGCAGCCTGAGGAGTGCGTATATCAGGGAGAGGAAGAAGGTCGTGAAGTCTGAGGAAACTGCAACTTCAGCAGATGAGGTCTATGTCCCCAAGCTCTGGTACTATCAGAGTCTCCATTTTCTGAAGGACCAGGCTGATGTCACGGAGCCAACCTCAACTCCTCCTTCCACGCTTCCTTGCGCACAGCCCACCCCTGATGAGGCTTCCGAGGAGCAACCTGGGCCTTCCAGTATGGAAGAGGTGGAGGAGCCCAGCTTGTTCCAGGTATAGTAGTTTTGTTACCATTTATGGGAATAATGAATGATGTTCACTTAATTCAGGATCGCCAATTGCTTAGTTCCTAACGTGTTTGACATATCAACAGACAGTGGTGTGGGAGACATTTGGGGCCAGAATCTAAACTGCTGGGCTGAGAATTGTATGGTTTTCTATTTGTAAACATTTTGCACCAGTCACTAGATGAGAATTGTGTGTGTTTGATGAACAAATAACTGAAACTATGTCCCTTTTTCCTACACAGGAAGACCTCAGCCAGGAGGTGGCTGTGGAAGGTGGCAGTCAGGAGGAGGCAGGGGTTAGTGGCAGCCACCAGCTGGGTAGTGGCAGCCAAGAGGGGGCTAGGCCTCGGAGCCTGACTGACACCCAAACCCCTCCCCTCCGCCCTCCGTACAAAAGGGCGAGAAGGGGGGTTATGCGGCACAGTCAGCGCTCCGGATGATCAGAGAGGCTTCAGACTCCCTACATGCCACACCCGCCGACGAGGAGACCTTTGGCTCGGTGGTTGTCACAAAAATGATGGGTATGGAGGTGGGGCAACGCAACATGTGTGAGGGGCTCATCCTCCATGTCCTAAATAAGGGTAGGGCTGGGGAGATGACCCCAGGCACACATGTTTGCCATAGTTACCATGCTCCGCCTCCTCCTCCTCCTCCTCCTCCTTCTGCCACCCCACCAGCACGACAGCCACAGCGTGGAAGGAAGCGTGGAAGGAAGACCTGAGAGTGACGACCTGCAATCAGTCTGGTGTGAGAGAAGATGGAGCCTCTTGTAGTACCAGAGCCTGGGGACCTAGATGGCATCTGCTGCAGTTCCGGATACTTTGGACTTCACGACCAGATTGCACTCCCCTTAATATACGTACTCCTCAGGCCCCCAATTTTCTACGCTTGGACAATGATGGTTGCCGTGGGGGGCCAAGACTTTGCAAATTCCCCAAGTTTCACCATGGCTGCGTTCCTCTTTGGTTTGTTGGTGTGACCTAAATAAAGGTTTTTTTGATTTGAAATAATCATTGACTATTGTGTTTTACTTTGCTACAATGACAGTTTTTCTTTGAGTAGGCTGGTACATTTCACTAATCCTAAAGTAGAATTAACAAGGGGCAACAACAACAAACAACCTCCTAGTAAATTTAAGCAAGAAATACAAATGTAAATAATGTGTTTTTGGTAATTTGAGACACACAACCCCCCTCCAAAAAAAAAAAAAAAAAAAAAAACATTCAAATATGTATTCCCCAAAAAAAAAAAAAAAAGACAAATCATGGTAAAAAAATAACAAAGATTCTTTTCCGTTCAGAGTAAAAATAAACATGTAGTGTATAAATGCTGCAAAGTAATAAAGAAGTAAGTTTGTGAGAAGTGCGGGTGAATAGGAGCAGCTAAAACATGTCATTCTTGTTGCATTGTAAAGAAAAAGAGAATGCGCTGCATTAAAGACATTTTAACATTGCAGCGTGACGAATGTGCTGTGTCGATTAGGAAAGGTAGTTTTACCTGACCGAGCGCTTCCGTCACAGAATTTCTTCTGAGCATGCGTAGCACTTTGTCCGTCGGACAAGCGTACACACGCTCGGATTTGGTGTGATCGGACCGGGTTGACGGCAAATCTTTCCAGCAGGAGATAAGACTTTGTCCGACGGACAAACCGACGAACACTGTCCGATGGTGCATACACACGGTCTGATTTTTCAACAACCTTGTCCGATCGGACCAAATTGATGAAAAAGTCCGACCGTGTGTATGGGGCTTAAAGTTGGCCATAGACACTGGAAGAATCCATGTTGACCAGATCATTCCTAGATAGACCAACGAGTTGAGCTACTTTGCATGTTTAGGCCTTTTGGGCACATGCCTGATGAAGGGGTCCTGCGTGGCTCTGAAACTTTGCTATCTGCTGTAAGGATGTGATCGCTGATTAGAGCTTTGGACGCAATCTGGAGATCCTTAGTGTGCTGTTGACATTTTTTAGCTTTGACTTGCCGTAGGTCGCTACAGCACCCACTTGATGCACAGACATTTCTACAGGAATGTGTGCATTGGGATTAGTGCTTTGGAAGTTATCCCATCTGGAGAAGAAGCCGGGGGTCTTGAGACTGCTTATTGGGAACCACCTTTCTATCCAGGACATTCAGGGGGTGGAAAAATAGCCCCCCCCCTAAAGCCTGACAGCAGCTAATTGGGTTCCGTCTGAAAGGCAAACCACCTTGGATTCGTTACTGGATGAAAATTAAAACACTGAATATAATATAGCTATTACATAGAAGAACTGGCAAGCTGCAATATATGACAGTTTCCCACTTTAAAGCGGAGCTCCACCTGAAAGGGGAAGCTCTGCTTGTCTGCCTCCCCCTCCTCTGATGCCACATTTGGCACCTTTCAGGGAGCGGGTACCTGGTTTTGACAGGTACCCGCTCCCACTTTTGGCTAAGTTTGCCATAGTGAACTGAGCCAGATGTTCGGCTCCCCCCTAATTCCCCTCACTATGCACCATTCCCAAAATTCAGTGCAATTTGCGCATGTGCAGTAGGGAACCGGCTGTGAAGTCGCAGGGCTTCACTGACGGTTTCCCTTAGTCAAGATGATGGCACCTGCACCCGATAGCTGATTGAAAAATCAGCTCGGGTGAGGACACCTCTGGATTCCTGGACAGGTAAGTGCATAGCTCCCAACTGTCCCTGATTTCGAAGGACTGTCCCTGATTTGGAGCAATGTCCCTCTGTCCCTCATTCCTCCTCATTTGTCCCTCATTTTTGTCTGATCTATATAGATGTATATAAAATGCACTTTTTATCTATCAAAAAAACTTTCATCTGATTTCTAAATTGCTGCATTTGTAAATGACAGAAGCCAATATAAAGGAATAATAGTGGTAAAAAAAAGCACTTTTTTGTCCAATTCTTCTTTAAGGGGGTGTGGCAAGGGGTGTGTCCTATGGCTGCATACTTTTGTTGATAGATGTCCCTCATTCCCATCTCAAAAAAATGGGAGGTATGTAAGTTCCCTAATATTAAAAGTCAGCAGATACAGTATTTATAGCTGCTGACTTAACTTTTTCTGAAGGAATCTGAAACTCAAAATCACTAATTCATTTTTATTATTCAAAGCAAACTCCCCCATCTATCCATGTCTCCATGATTTCTTTTGTTGAGAAATCACTTTGAAAAACACCCCCCTAGCATTTCTAGCTATGGTCACCTTGAGTAAGGGCACATGATTCATGTAGCATTTACTTCCTGGAATCCATCTGCACACCTCCCAATATTTTGAGATGGGAATGAGGGACACCTACTAGCAAACATATGTAGGCATAGGACACGCCCCCTGCCACACCCCCTTAAAGGAGAATTAACCAAAAAAAAAAGGTTAATTAAATCAACAAGTGCTTTTTTTTTTTACTACTATTCCTTTATATTTGCTTTTAAAATTTACAGATGCAGCAATTTAGAAATTAGATGAAAGGTTTTAGCACTGGGGAACACTTTTTGAAAGATAAAAATTGCATTTTATTTACAGCTATATAGTTTAAACCAAAATGAGGGACAAATGGAGAGGAATGAGGGACAGAGGGACATTGCTCCAAATCAGGGACAGTCCCTCGAAATCAGGGACAGTTGGAAGCTATGCATCTGCCCTTATCTCAAGCATGCAGGCAGGAGAGTGTGTTTAACTTAGAAAACCCCTCCTCCTCTCCTCACCTTCTGGTATTGGTATGACATCATTTGCCTTGGCAATAAACCAGGAAGTAACTGACGAAATATATATAAAATAAAAAAGTTTAAAGTGGATGTAAACCCACTCTCATCCTTTCTAAACTACTGCAATATTGGTTATCTAGAAGGATATACATGCCTCCTGCATGTATACTTATCTATCAAATGTCTCCCCTCTGTCTGCTATGAGACCCTAAAAACTGCAGTCGTGATGTCAGTAGACTCCCCGCCCACCTCTACACTCTCCCCTTATCAACATGCATTTTCTCCTGTGTATTTCTTACACTGAACTTCTGCTATGATCACTAACATCCAGTCAAAACCCAGAAAAGTCCCCCACATGCCAAATCATGCTGAGGTGTGGAACAGCCAATCCTTGCAGAGCTGCTGAAGAAAGGAGTGGGGGTGGGAATTAAAAAATAATGCATGTCTTAGGCTAGTGCACGAGATATGTAAATCACCTGTCAATCACAGCAAGGGGGAAGAACGGACAACGTTTTCACAGTTTGTCCTTTTTTTTTCACTGAAAAAAGATATGAGGATTGCTCAGAGCTGGATTAACTCTTTGTGGCAAGACTGGGCACAGCTGATCTGAAATCCCATACTCTATATTGTGCCAGACAAAAAAAAAAAACAAGTAAACATGATATACGATATATATATTAGACATGTGCACAATAAAAAAATTTGTTTATTTTCGTTTCGTTTCTGTTAGTTTCCGTTGATTCGTAACGATTCGTAATTTCGTAAGTCGTCGGTGTTTGTATTCGTAACGATTCGTATTTTCGTAAGAGTTATTTTTTCGTTGATTAGTTTTCCCGTTAGTTTAATTTTCGTTTATTCGAAATTCGGACGCATTCGTATTTTCGTAGATTTAGTTACATTCGTACTTTCGTAAGATTGATTTATTCGTACTTTCGTAACATTGTTTTCGTAGATTCGTAATCGGAGCATAATTCATAATTTTATGTAATGTGTATGCTATTATTACATTGTAAGAGACACGGAAAATTACGAATCGAAAAACAGTTACGAATGTACGAATTTTTTCGTTCAATCCATTCGAAGCACGTTAAGCAGCGCCATTGTAAGAGACACGGAAAATTACGAATCGCAAAAAAAAAAATTACGAATGTACGCATTTTTTCGTTCAATCCATTCGAAGCACGTTAAGCAGCGCCATTGTAAGAGACACGGAAAATTACGAATCGAAAAAAAAAAAGTTACGAATGAACAAATTTTTTCGTTCAATCCATTCGAAGCACGTTAAGCAGCGCCATTGTAAGAGACACAGAAATATACGAATCGCAAAAAAAAAAAGTTATGAATGTACAAATTTTTTCGTTCAATCCATTCGAGGCATGTTAAGCAGCGCCATTGTAAGGGACACGGAAAATTACCAATTCAACAAAAAAAAAAAAGTTACGAATGTACGAATTTTTTCGTTCATTTTGATTTTCGTTGTTCCTGTTTTTGTTTTTCGGATTTTCTTCTTTCGAAGTTTCGTTGTTTCTAAATTTGGTTATTTCGGATTTTCGTTGTTTTTCATATTCGTTCGATTCGAACGTTTCGTTAAAATTATTTAGCGAATCATTCGTTCATTCGTACGATAACGAATGAACGAATATAACGAATTTTAACGGAAAACAAAAAAAAACGAAACGAATTGCACATGTCTAATTATATATATATATATATATATATATATATATATATATATATATATATATATATATATATATATATGATATAAATATGATATACTTTCCTATATATTTACTGAGACTAGCAGCATGAGGATTTTGATTGGGAGAGTGAAGTTGTTGCAAGAGTGGATGACTTGGATGCCTTCGATGACCTGGATCAGGCAAGTCATAAGAGTGAGGAATGGGGTATTTTTCTATCTTTAGAGAGCACAATGGAAATAAAGATTATGTGTTATATGACATTATTCAGCATTCCGTACGCTCCGGCCATAAACTGTTTTTCAAGCCCTGATTGCGGAATGAGCCGAGTTGGGAGTCTGGCAAGGTTGGGGTTTTAAGGCACATCTAGAAGTGGTGGCTTCTTGCAGCTGTCACACGTATTTTGACTGCCACATGCTCGGCTGTTTTGTCCTCTCTCTCCGTGCGGAGAGTTTTGTTTTACAAGCACATTTTTTTTCCCACAAATCCAAGACCTGCCTTTGATCCCGTCTGCCTCCTCTGAGGAATGGGCACATTTTTTCACATAGGTAACAATTAGGAGTATATGATTTCTTTCAGCACAATTTGTACCAACTGTGGTGCACATATTCACAACCACGTGTGGAGCTCACTTTACGGTTTTATTGACTTTCGCTGCGTACAGTCCCAGATGGTGGGAAAGTGGCCACTGACCCCGTATAGCACCAGCATCATGACTACAGCGAAGAAGAAAAAAATCGACAAATCTGATCTTTACTACCATGCTTTAGTTTAATAATGTTCTGGTATTTACAACTACAATTATTATAAATGAAAAAATTGCATTTTTTATAGTTTTAAATATAAAAAGGTACATATTATAACGTCTTACAGGTTGGGTCATACGTAACATTGGGGAAACTGGAAAAGGTAAGAAAGTGTTGTGGCGGAAAAATAAACCTGTCTTTTTTTATAGGCAAACTCCACTTAAAGCGGTGTTTCAGCTAAAAAAAATTTTTTAAAAGTCAGCAGCTAAAAAAAAAGTAGCTGCTGACTTTTAAAGAGGAAGTAAAGCCTCCTCCCAAAAAAAAAAAAAAAAAAAAAAACGGAACCTGCAAGGCAAAGGCATAATGCGCTAGTATGCATAGCATACTAGCGCATTATGAATAACTTACCTGAGAACGAAGCCCCCGAAGCGGTCCTCATCCACGACCTTCTCCGCCGCCATAAAGCCCGGAGTGACTTCCGGGTCTCGCCGCTCCAGTGCTGTCATTCGCTGGATCGGCGATGCCGTCACTCCCGCGCATACGCACGAAAGTGGCATATCGGCGTGATCTCGGCATGCGCAGGTTTAGGAGATATTTAATGGACCTACAGGTAAGCCTTAATCTAGGCTTACCTGTAGGCCAAAGTGGTTTGTAAGGGTTTACAACCACTTTAATAAGTACACTTACCCTCCCAGAGCGCCCGCGATGTCGGTCGTGGAGGCTGAGATGTCCCTCGGCGCTCCGGTCCCAGCGCCGCCATCCTCAGTAAAGGAAACAGGCAGCGAAGACTACGGCTTCGCTGCCCGCTTCCTACTGCGCATGCGCGAGTCACGCGGCACTTTGTGAATGGGACGCGCTGTGTTAGGAAATACACAGTTACCATAACACATCACGCCCCATTACCTAGAAGACAACGCGGCGGAGGACAGAAGAACGAAGATCACCGCGGCGTAGGAAGGAGGCAGATTAGGAAGACTGCCTAGCAACAGGGATTTCGGATCAGGTGAAAAAAAAAACATTTTTTTTTTATTTATTTTTATTTTTTCCATAATATTAATGCTTTTTTTTTTTAGGGTGTTCCTCCACTTTAACCACTTGCTTACAAGGCACTTATACCCCCTTCCTGACCAGGCCAATTTTCAACTTTCATCTCTGTCGCATTTTGAATGACAATTGCGCGGTCATGCAACACTGTACCCAAATGATATCATTTTTTTCACACAAATAGAGCTTTCTTTTGGTGGTATTTAATCACCGCTGGGTTTTTAATGTGTTGCTAAACAAACTAAAAAATACCCCAAAAAAAAAAAAGTTTTCCATATTTTGCTATAAAATTTTACATACAGGTAATTTTTCTCCTTCACTGATGGGCACTGATAGGCTGCACTGATGGGCGGCACTGAAAGGTGCTTAAAGTGCTTGTAAACCCTTACAAACCACTTTGGCCTACAGCTAAGCCTAGATTAAGGCTTACCTGTAGGTCCAATAAATATCCCAGAAAAATAGAGGCAGAAAATAGCCCAGAAAAAAAGAGGCATCGCTGTCTACGGCGCATGCGCCGTAGACAGCGGCGTGCAGGTGCACTGCGCATGCCGAGATCACGGTGATATGCCGCTTTCGTGCGCATGCGCGGGAGTGACATCATCGCCGATCCAGCGAATGACAGCGCTGGAGCGGCAAAACCCGGAAGTCACTCCGGGCTTGATGGCGGCGGAGAAGGTCGTGGATGAGGACCGCTTCGGGGGCTTCGTTCTCAGGTAAGTTATTCATAATGAGCTAGTATGCTATGCATACTAGCTCATTATGCCTTTGCCTTGCAGGTTTCGTTTTATTTATTTTTTGGGAGGAGGCTTTACTTCCTCTTTAACCATAAGGCCCCTTTCACACTGGGGCGGTTTGCAGGCACTATTGCGCTAAAAATAGCGCCTGCAAACCGACCCGAAACAGCTGTTGCTGTGTCTTCAGTGTGAAAGCCCCGAGGGCTTTCACACTGAAGCGGTGCGCTTGCAGGACGCTGGAAAATGTCCTGCAAGCCGCATCTTTGGCTCGCTATAGGAGCGGTATATTTACCACCCCGCTAGCGGCCGAAATGCGCTGCTAAAACGCCGGTAAAGCGGCGCTAAATATAGCGCCGCTTTACCGCCAGCGCCCCCACCGCTCCAGTGTGAAAGTAGCCTTACTGATTAAGCACTGTTTGATAGTGTGGAATGCGTAAGCTCTTCTGTCCGTTCTGCTGTGGCATGTTTTTGATTCCTTTTGATGAATAAAGGCTATTTTTTGACGTGCGGCTGTCCAGAATTTTTCTCAAATTTCATTACAAGTTTCGGGGCCACGCTGCACCCCTTCATCATCACATGCTTGCTGAAAATGTCCCAATTTATGTCCCAATTTAATGCTGTGATAGCGTTAAGGCTACTTTCACACTGGAGCGGTGGGGGGCGCTGGCGGTAAAGCGGCGCTATATTTGAATTTTAGCAGCGCATTTCGGCCGCTAGCGGGGTGGTTTTACCCCCGCGAGCGGCCGAAAAAGGGTCAATACCGCCCGCAAACCGCCGCTGCAGCGGCGTTTTGCGGGCGGGTTCGGAGCGCTGCCCCATTGTTTCCAATGGGAACGGGCGCTATAGGAGCGGTAAATATACCGCTCCTATAGCGAGCCAAAGATGCGGCTTGCAGGACATTTTCCAGCGTCCTGCAAGCGCACCGCTTCAGTGTGAAAGCCCTCGGGGCTTTCACACTGAAGACACAGCAACAGCTGTTTCAGGTCGGTTTGCAGGCGCTATTTTTAGCGCAATAGCGCCTGCAAACCGCCCGAGGGTGAAAGGGGCCTAATACATTTTTGGATGCTCTCTTGAAGATCCATGGGGTGCTGGCGATTTTTGGAGCTGGTATTTGCTATAGCATACACTTGCTTCTAGCCATCTCCAGGAATGTGCATGACAAGAAAAATTCTACTGCTGCGTACAGTGGGCCATAAAGACTCGACCACCCATCCTGAAATAAGAATGGGTGACCCAGCAGGACTTCCTAACCCAACATCTCCAGCGGCTTGGGTGGAGCTATTGCCTAATTAATAAGTATCAGCAGAAGGCAAGTCTACAGATCAAACGAGATAGGACGACGAGGGAAGTGCACATTGCTGCTAATGGCACTTAAGTCCAACATTTATCATTAGTGTAATTTGATTAAAGTAATAGCAGGCCGCGGACATCTTACAAGTAACAAAGGAATGTCTGACACCACTTATGGAGTGTACATGTCTTCACCAGGCACAGCGCACCCTTCAACCATGGCCATTATCCATAGTTTGGCATTATTAAACCCAGACAGGATGTCAGCTTGTCCTCTTCAACATGTTGAGGGCACTTTTACTGATGAAAACGGAGACAGGCAAAATGATACTAATTTGGCCAATTCTGGAACCCCTTTTCCTTCATCCTGGTAAGGGCGCTCTAAAAATAAACAACCATGGGGTCCGCAAAAATTGAGCCGATTCATGTTTGGCGGCATCTGATGGTGACCTAAAATGGACATTTCCTTTTTTTTTTACGTGACCTTTGCTGCCTACAGAGGGAGGCTGGTTTAAGAAGAAAGCTCTGTTGTGCAAAAGGAAAAAGAGAAAAATCCAGTCTTCAACATTTGACCTGCAGTTGTTATGTTACTTAGATTAGTTTAAGTGCAACCAGCAGAGGTGTGTTGAGTGCAGCTCATTATCCGGGGCCCCCTCGGACATCTGCTTGTTATTTGCTGGTGTCTGGCTGCTGGTATGCGGCGGCAAGTCTCAGAACAAACACAAGAGGATTGTGTTCCTGGCACATAAGCCCAAAGCGACTCCACGAGGTGTGCGCGGGATTGCGAATACAAAAGCGAGGGCCTGCGCCTACCAGCTCCAATTCATTTATTAGACGGGAATAATAGAGCACACGTTACCTGTTACAGCTTTCTAAGCTGCGGCCCTCCTGCCCTCCTGTAATTCTCTGATTAAATCCAGGAGCGAGCGGAGGCCTTTTACTGGAGCCCGAGCTGGGATTATTGTCAAGGAAATGTTTCCAAACGCATTTTGTAGGCAAGGCTTTGTGAGACACACAAGGTGGTAAAGGCTGAACAACGTCGGAGCATTATAACCAGCCTGGGCCTCTCCCGCGAATGAAGCATAAGGGGGTCTACTATTATTATTATTATTATTATTATTATACAGGATTTATATAGCGCCAACAGTTTGGGCAGCGCTTTACAACATAAGGGTAGACAGTACAATTTTTTGTGTTTAAATATTTTTTATTGAAAAGATTTTTTCACATATACAAAAAAACAAGCAAGAAAAAAAACAAAAAATAACATTCCACATTTTTACAAAGTCCCAGTACAATTTTTTGTTATTCAGAAATTGGGAAGTATCTGAATTTCCAAATTACAATAGTAATGAATTTAAATGAATCCGAAATAATGAATACAAATTTGAATATTTTTTGAATCGAATTAGAATTTACAAAGAGAATAAAATAGAATAGAAAATAATATTAAAGAAAATAAAAGAATAGAATATAACAGAGTAAAACAGAACAGAATACAAAATTAAAAGAATAGAAAAAAATAGAATAGAAACAAAAGGGACAGAATAGAAAATAAAAGAATAGAGTAAAACAGAACAAAATAGAAAAAATAAAAAAACTGAATAAAATAAAATAGATTAAAGAATAAAGGAATAAAATATAATAGTATAAAAATAGAATATTTATTATTATTATTTTTATACAGGATTTATATAGCGCCAACAGTTTGCGCAGCGCTTTACAACATAAGGGTAGACAGTACAATTACAGTACAAATCAATACAGGAGGGATCAGAGGGCCCTGCTCGTTGGAGTTTACAATCTAGAAGGGAGGGTCAGTTGGAACAAAAGGTAATACTGTGGGGGGATGTGCAGATGGAGAAAATGAAAATACGGTGGTTGTTGTTGTTAGGTGTGGGTAGGATATGCTTCTCTGAAGAGAAGGGTTTTCAGGGATCTTCTAAAAGCTAATAAAGTAGGAGATAAGCGGACAGATTGGGGTAAGGCATTCCATAGGATTGGAGAGGCTCTGGAAAAGTCCTGGAGGCGAGCATGGGAGGAGGTGACGAGGGAGCTAGAGAGCAGGAGGTCTTGAGAGGAACGAAGAGAATGAGTAGGTTGGCATTTAGAGACTAGGCTAGTGATGTAGCTGGGGGCGAAATTGTGGATGGCTTTGTACGTAGTTGTTAGTATTTTGAATTTAATTCTTTGGCCGAGTGGAAGCCAGTGGAGGGATTGACAGAGAGGAGTGGCAGACACAGAGTGATTGGTAAGTGATTACTACATATGAAGAAGTAGAAAACTTGAACCGGGTTTACAAACTTCTTGGTCTACTTCCAGTTTTATGGGTTGGAAAGTAGAGAAATGGGGAAACATCTTTTGTCTATCTGCATTGTCATGCATTTTTGTGCATCTTTTGTGCGTTTATTGATGCATTTTTCATGTACTCCCATTGAAATGTCACACCAAAAAAACCCCCATAGAAAATCATGGTAGTCCTGTGGCATGGTCACCGGCAGCCAGGGACTCAAAGGGATTGATTTACTAAAACTGGAGAGTGCAAATTCTGGTGCAGCTCTGCATTGCAGCCAATCGGCTTCTAACCAAAGCTATGACTAAGCACTGTTAAAGCGGTTCTGCACACATTTCATTTAGTAAATCTCTTTGCCTTCCAAATCAGGCAAAGAGTACTAAATGAAATGTGTTTTTTTTTTTTTTTTTTCACTTACCTTGTAATCGATGACTTCCTGTCCTCTGTCTCTGCGGGGGGGGCGGGGTCTCTTCGGCGATCGTCGTCACACCGCACTGTCTCCTGGGATCTGGTGTCATTGATCCAGGAGTCTGTGCGGGCATCTTCCGAAATCTCGCGAGATTTCGGACACATCTTCCGAAATCTCGCGAGATTTCGGACACATCTTCCGAAATCTCGCGAGATTTCGGACACATCTTCCGAAATCTTGCGAGATGTCGGCAGATGTGCCGACATCTCGCGAGATTTCGGAGAACGTGAGCTGCACTTTGCCGTTACTGCGCACGCGTGAGCTCGGCGCAGTAACGGCGGTGCATGCTGGGCCATCTAAAGTGCCTGTGGGGTTTCACATGCCCACAGGCAAGATGGCCCCCAGCAGAAAAGCAGCATCTAAATAATTTTATCGGAGGAAAACCGTCTGCGATCGAGATAGAAGATGGAACAGGTGAGTCCCCCAATTTAGCTATTAATCCTTTGCATATTCCCCCCCCAAAAAAAAACACAGTGCAGAACCGCTTTAAGTGTGAAATGCATCAGCTCGTTTGTCCCATTTTTTGCTGTGGCTTGTATTTGTTGGACTTTTTACAAATAAAGGCTAATGCCCCGTACACGCGGTCGGAAATTCCGACCACAAAATCAGTCGGATTTTTTCCGACGGATTTTGTCCGACACTGGTGTTGCATACACACGGTCGGACAAAGTTGTCGGAAAATCTGATCATTCTGACCGTGGTGACGTTCGTTGCGTACGACGGAACTACGTAGAGGCTAGTAGCCAATAGCTTTGGTCTCGTAATTTGATCTGAGCATGCGTGGCACTTTGTCCGTCGGAATTCTCTACACACGATCGGGGAAAAAAAAGATCGGATTTTGTTGTCGGTAAATATGAGAGCAGGATCTCAATTTTTTTCCGGCCGAAATTCCGACGGAAAAAGTCAGATGGAGCCCACACACGGGCGGATCTTCCGACAACATGGTCCGATCGGACATTTTCCGTCGGAATTTCCGACCGTGTGTACGGGGCATAAGAGTGCGGCTGTCCAGAACTTCCTTTTTGCCTCATGCAGCTTCTAATCACTTTCCGACCAGCCGCCGCAGATTTACTGCGGCAGAATGCCACGGCTGGGTGAAGCGACGTTACGTCGCTTTACCCTGTGGCCACTAGGGACACACGCGCACCTGCTGCTCGCCCCCGGAGCCGATGAGAGTGCCCAGCGGGCGTGATGACCGCCAGGCTCCCGCAATCACTCGTGACACAGCGAGAACCGGAAACTGTGTGTGTAAACACACAGATCCCTGTTCTCTGAGGGGAGAAGAGACAGATCACGTGTTCATACAAAGTATGAACAGCGATCTGTCATCTCCCCTAGACAGTCTCATCCCCCCTTCAGTTAGAACACACACTAGGGAACACATTTAACCCCTTGATCGCCCCCTAGTGTTAACCCCTTCCCTGCCAGTGACATTTTTACAGTAATCAGTGCATTTTTATAGCACTGATTGGCAGCACAGTGGTGTAGTGGTTAGCACTTTCACCTAGCAACAATAGGGTCGCTGGTTCAAATCCCGACCACGACACCATCTGCCTGGAGTTTGCATGTTCTCCCTGTGCCTATGTGGGTTTCCTCCCACACTCCACAGACATGCTGGTAGGTTAATTAGACCCTGTCTAAAAAAAATTGGCCAAAATATGTGTATGTGTTTGTAAGCACGTCGGGACCCTATGGGGTAAAGGACCACGCTATACTGCAGATGGACACCGGCAGCAAAAGCACCCTGAGGCAATTCAGTTTGGATAGGTAGCGCTATATAAGTCACTCATTCATTCATAAACGCCAATGGTGTCAAAAGTGTCCGATGTGTCCGCCATAATGTCGCAGTCCCAATAAAAATTACAGATCACCGCTATTACTAGTAAAAAAAAAATTATAATAACAATGCTATAAATCTATTTCCTATTTTGTAGACGCTATAACTTTTACGCAAACCAATCAATATTAGCTTATTGCAATTTGTTTTACCAAAAATATGTATTAGAGTATATTTTTGGCCTAAACTGAGAAAAAATTTGCTTTTTTGTAAAAAAAAAAAAAAAAAAAAACGGGAATATTTATTATAGCAAAAAGTACAAAATATTGTGTTTTTTTTCAAAATTTTTGCTTTTATTTGTTTATAGCGCAAAAAATTAAAACCGCACAGATGATCAAATACCACCAAAATTTGTGGGGAAAAAAGGATGTAAATTTTGTTTGGGTGCAGCATTGCACGACAGCGCAATTGTCAGTTAAAGCCGAATTGCAAAAAATGGCCCAGTCATTCAGCAGCCAAATCTTCCTGGGCTGAAGTGGTTAATTTTAACTGGTTCAGTTAAAGAGATTCTAAAGGCAGAAGGTTTTTTATCTTAATGTATATTAAGATAAAAAAAAAACTTCTGTTTGCAACAGACCCCCCTAACACTTAACGGAACCCCATCTCGATCCTGTGATGTCTACGAGTGCCTTGACCATCTGTGACTCTCCCTCCTGATTGGCTAAGATGCAACAGCAGCCCCATTGGCTCCCACTGCTGTCAATCAAAGTCAGTTAGCCAATCAGGAGAAAGAGGGGACAGGGCCAAACTGCGGCTCTGGGTCTGAATGGGCTTGCATCGCGTGCCCCTATAGCAAGATGCTTGCTGTGGGGGCACTCAACAGGAGGGATGGGGCAGAGAGAGCCGGCGAGAGACACAAGAAGAGGAGGATCTGGGCTGCTCTGTGCAAAACCACTACACAGAGCAGGTAAGTATAACATGTTTGTAATTTTCAAAGAAAAAAAAGACAAGTCTTTATTATCTATTTATTAAGCTTTGACAAAAAAAAAAAACCTGGAAGCTGATTGGTTCCTACGCACAGCTGCACCAGATTCTGCACTCTCCAGTTTTAGTAAATCAACCCCAAAGTGTATTTAAATCAAGAACATAAATGTTATATATCGCAGCTTCCCTTTACCACACTTTATGTGTTGGCTGCATTAAAATATATGTGAACCCTCACCTTGTAAAACAACCCGTTGAGTTTAAAATAGAAATACAAAAGCAAAACATTTGTTTATATACAAACATGTTATAAATACTTTTTTTCTCTTTTTTATAAGTGATCACATGACTTCTGTTTTGGGATGCATAAAAGGGCTTAGAGAGGTGGAGGTGGAGAAAAGCCCCTGCTGCAATATGTTGCTTCCTCACCGCCAGTGATGTAACTAACGGAATTAAAGTAAACGGCGTTACTTAACGCTGTTACTTTAAAGGGTAACGAGTAATCTAACTGATTACTCTTCCCCTCGTGGTAACGCCGTTCCAATTACTTGAGCGGCGTTACCACAATTACCACCGCGATCTGTGGAGCGCTCCGCGGCCTCGGCCTTAGGAAAGGCCTCGGCCTAGCTCCGGAGCGGCGGCCATCTTGGTGCACCCGTCGGTTGTTTACAATGTGATTGCTCCGTCAAATGATGGAGCGATCACTTGCCAATACTCTGCAACACCCTGCCAATACTCTGCAATACCCTGCCAATACTCTGCAATACCCTGCCAATACCCTGACAATACTCTGCAATATCCTGCCAATACTCTGCAACACTCTGCAATGCCCTGCCAATACTCTGCAATACCCTGCCAATACCCTGCAATACCCTGACAATACCCTGACAATACTCTGCAACACCCTGCCAATACTCTGCAATACCCTGCCAATACTCTGCAATACCCTGCCAATACTCTGCAATACCCTGCCAATACTCTGCAATACCCTGCAATACCCTGCCAATACTCTGCAATACCCTGCCAATACTCTGCAGTGCCCTGCCAATACTCTGCAATACCCTGCCAATACTCTGCAATACCCTGCAATACCCTGCCAATACTCTGCAATACCCTGCCAATACTCTGCAGTGCCCTGCCAATACTCTGCAATACCCTGACAATACCCTGCAATACCCTGACAATACTCTGCAATACCCTGCCAATACTCTGCAATATCCTGCCAATAATCTGCCATACCCAGCCAATACTCTGCAATATCCTGCCAATAATCTGCCATACCCAGCCAATACTCTGCCATACCCTGCCATACCCAGCCATACTCTGCCATACCCAGCCATACTCTGCCATACTCTGCAATACTCGGTAATACCCAGCCATACTCTGCCATACTCTGCAATACTCGGTAATACCCAGCCAAATGCCCCGTACACACGCTCGAAAATTCCGACGGAAAATGTCCAATCGGACCATGTTGACGGAAAATCCGACCGCGTGGGCTCCATCTGACTTTTTCCGTCGGCAAAAATTTGAGATCCTACTCTGAAATTTTACGACAACAAAATCCGATCAGACTTTTTTTGATCGTGTGTAGCGAATTCCGACGAACAATGTGCCATGCATGCTCAGATCAAATTACGAGACCAAACCTATTGGCTAATAGCCTCTACGTAGTTCTGTTTTACGCAACAAACGTCACCACGTTCAGAATGATCGGATTTTACGACAACTTTGTCCGACCGTGTGTATGCAACACCAGTGTCGGACAAAATCCGTCGGAAAAAGTCAGACGGATTTTGTGGTCGGAATTTCCGACCGCGTGTACGGGGCAATACTCATGTAATACCCAGCCATACTCTGCGATACCCAGCCGTACCCAGCCATACTCAGCCAATATTACAGTGGGGGAGATTGTGGTTATTACAGTGGGGGAGATTGTGGTTATTACAGTGGGGACTATATGGTGGTGTAATTTTCACAGGTTTTTGCAAATTCAATTATTATTTGCTGATCCGAAAGATGATCCGATCCGTGACTCTGATCTGAGGAACGATCCGATCCGTTAATTTGGGGGGGACAGATGTACAGAGGGGGAACAGATATGTGTGTGTGGGGGGGGGGGACAGATGTGTAGTGGGGTACAGAGGGGGAACAGCTATATGTGTTGGGGGGGAACAGATATGCAGGGGGGTACAGAGGGGAAATAGACGTGCAGGGGGGAACGCGCCCCTTGCTTACAGTAATACTAGACCCGCCCCTTAGAATATTTTAAAAAAAAAAAAAAAATTACTTTTCCAATGTAGTAACTGAGTTACTAACGCAATTACTTTTTTGGGAGAGTAATTTGTAACTTAACTAATTACTTTTTTAAAGTAAGATGACCAACACTGCTCACCGCCTGGTTTAACGCTCAAAGTACCAACCCACCATGTGCCAACCACATGCTTGCTTGCAGTTGCAAAGTGATGGCGGCAAGGCCCAATTCACTTAAATCACTTGCATTGGGCGGTAGAACCACCTGTCATATGTGACATGCCATTTATTTTTTTACACGGCTGAGAAGCAAAGCATCACTGCCAGGCAGGGCCGTCTTTAATATTGATTAGACCCTGGGCAAATATATAGAGAGTAATGGCAGTGTTTAGCGACTTATAGCAGGACTGCGATATTGCGGCGAACAATCAGACACTAACTGGTGTCATTTTGCCCCATTGTTGGTGTCATTGGGCCCCAATTGTTGGTGTTATTAGGAGGAATTGTGTAACTTCGTTGGTGTCGGTGGGAGTAGTTGTGCCCCATCGTTGTGCAACTTCGTTGGTGTCGGTAGGAGTAGTTGTGCCCCATCGCTGGTGTCATTTTGCCCCATTGTTGGTGTCATTGGGCCCCAATTGTTGGTGTTATTAGGAGGAATTGTGCAACTTCGTTGGTGTTGGTGGGAATAGTTGTGCCCCATTGTTGGTATAATTTTGCCCCATTTTTGGTGTCATTGGGCCCAATTGTTGGTGTTATTAGGAGGAATTGTGCAACTTCGTTGGTGTCGGTGGGAGTAGTTGTGCCCCATCGCTGGTGTCATTTTGCCCCATTGTTGGTGTCATTGGGCCCAATTGTTGGTGTTATTAGGAGGAGTTGTGCAACTTTGTTGGTGTTGGTGGGAGTAGTTGTGCCCCATTGTTGGTATAATTTTGCCCCATTGTTGGTGTCATTGGGCCCAATTGTTGGTGTCATTGGGCCCAATTGTTGGTGTTATTAGGAAGAATTGTGCAACTTCGTTGGTGTCGGTGGAAGTAGTTGTGCCCCATCGTTGGTGTCATTTTGTCCCATTGTCTGTGTCATTGGGCCCAATTGTTGGTGTTATTAGGAGGAATTGTGCAACTTCATTGGTGTCAGTGGGAGTAGTTGTGCCCCATCATTGTGCAACTTCATTGGTGTCGGTGGGAGTAGTTGTGCCCCATCATTGTGCAACTTCATTGGTGTCGGTGGGAGTAGTTGTGCCCCATCATTGTGCAACTTCATTGGTGTCGATAGGAGTAGTTGTGCCCCATCGCTGGTGTAATTTTGCCCCATTGTTGGTGTTATTAGGAGGAATTGTGCAACCTCGTTGGCGTTGGTGGGAGTAGTTGTGCCCCATCGGTGGTGTAATTTTGCCCCATTGTTGGTGTCATTGGGCCCAATTGTTGGTGTTATTAGGAGGAATTGTGCAACTTCGTTGGTGTTGGTGGGAATAGTTGTGCCCCATTGTTGGTGTCATTTTGCCCCATTGTTGGTGTCATTGGGAGGAATTGTGCCCCGTCATTGGTCTCAGTGGGGTGTGGAATTATGCCTCAATGTCGGTATCAGTGGATGAAATAGTGCCCCAAGGGCATGATAAAAGCAAGCAAAGGGCCGCAGTTTGGAGGCCACTGGTCTATGGACATTAAAAAAGGAAAGTATCAATGCGTGTTAAAACGCAAGTCAGCGCACAAGTCAGCGCACATAGGAAATGCACGTGGACGCATGACAAAAAAAAAACGCACTTTTACGCACATGCTTAGATCCAAAGAGGCCCTTAAAATAACATATGGAATCGTTCCTCTATTGAAGAGCCGTGTTCTATACATAGCAATGTATCCGTGTCTTTCCTGCAGAACACGTATCAGCAGTCATACAATAACCTCATGGGGCTTCTAGCTGCTCCTTCTCAATGAGAATGTTCTCTTTGCTCTTTTGTTCCTTCAAGTTTTTTTTTTTTTTTTTTTTCCTTTAACAAGAAAACCCATCTGTCACAGGATCGCCTTGAGGTTTCTGAAAATGCAGCTTTACAAGTTTGGAAGAATAGCGAAGCTCATTCATAAAACGAGGGGAGAGAAATGTTCACCGACTCGCCACACAGCCATCCCAAGTATGTGCGGGAAGGGAGCTGCATGCACAGGCCACCTCCACATGGCTATGAATGGGAAGAGCGGTGCACACAGATGTCTTCAACATGTGCGCAATCATATCTGTGAGCGCACGTCTCCCGCTCGTGTCTGCTCTCCATCTTGTGTCTACAGCCCATAGACCCATCTGAGCGCCGCTTGCCCTAATTGAGAGCAGCAAACAGCTAAATATACAAATGAAAGACATGGATGTGAACTGTTTTATCTGCCGGAAAATGTTGCAGATCTGTTTTAGTCTTGTGCTATTGGTACCCCTGCCAGACAGCACAGCCAGGTCCTGGACATCCCTGCAAACTGCAGCTTGGTCCGGGACCCACTCCAGCATGTGACTGGGCATTTGAGAAGATGCATAACACAGATAAGGCTACTGTGCTCTCCCCTCCTGTAAGCAGGTTTTCTTTGTTAGACAGACAGCACTGTGTAGACTTATAGAGGTTTGATTGGCTCAGAGCCAGGGGCGGACTGACAACACATGGGGCCCCCGGGCAATAGGAGATTATGGGGCCACACAGCATACAATCACACAGTATACACATACATGTTTGAATGAATGAATGACTTGTATAGCGCAACCTATGCAAACTGAATCGCCTCAGGGCGCTTTTTGCCACTGGTGTCCATCTGTGGTATAGTGCGGTCCTTGCCCTGTGGGGTCCTGACACGCTTACAAACACATACAACATACATATATTTGGCCAATTTTATCGACAGGATCTAATTAACCTACCAGCATGTCTTTGGAGTGTGGGAGGAAACCAGAGTACCCAGAGGAAACCCACGCAGGCACAGGGAGAACATGCAAACTCCAGGCAGAAGGTGTCGTGGTCGGGATTTGAACCAGCGACCCTATTACTGCTAGGTGAAAGTGCTAACCACTACACCACTGTGCTGCCCTGTTTCTATTGGCTGAGAAGGTACTGGAGAGGTGGGGCAGCTATAATCTCAGGATTTTTAGACCAAAGGGATGTCGGTAAGGGACATTTCAAAAACAGATGTAAAAAAAACACAGATTTTTACATACTGTCCCTGGTTTTACTGAGGCTGGCAACCCTGATGGGGCCCCCTAGTGGCCCGGGGGCCCTCGGGCAGTGCCCGAGTGGCCGAATGGTCAGTCCGCCCCTGCTCAGAGCACTGCCCCATCTGTCGAAGTATTGCTTTACAGGGGATTAAATTGACTTTCAATGCTTCTTATGCCGCGTACACACGACCGGACTTTCCGGCAAACTAGGTCCGATGGGATTAGTCCGTCGGACAATCCGAACGTGTGTGGGCTAATCCGTTCGTTTTTTCGGGGAAAAAATCCAGCGGACCTAGAAATAGAACATGTTTCAAATCTATGCAACGGACTCAATTCAGACGGACTCAAATCGGGAAAACCGCTCGTCTGTGTGCTGGTCCGACGGACCAAATACGAAGCAAGGGTAGCTATTGGCTTCTGGCTATTGAACTTCCTTTGTTAGTCCCGTTTACGTCATCACGTTCAAAACTAACGGACTTTCGAACGGACTTAGTCTGTTCGTATGTGGGCAAGTCCGTTCGTTCCGAAAGTCCGTGGGAACTCCACCGAAAGTCCATCGGGAAGACTGTCGGACTTAGTTTTCCGGAAAGTCCGGTTGTGTGTATGTGGCATTAGCCTTAAACTTTTATACCAGCCTTTCTCAACCCATGTAACGGAGGAGCCCTTTAAATCATGTTCAGGTCTCAGAGAACCCCCTTTGTATATTCTATCTACAGTTCTCAGTATATTAGCATGATCGGGAGGTTGCACAGAGCTTTTAATGAAAAAAAATACAGATTGGGGTGTGCTTAATCCTACAGCTCTATATGACTAAATTATTTTCAGAAACTGAAATAAATATGAATAATTCCATAAAAGAAACACAGGCAGTGAAAGTTTTAGAGGCACTGCACATTGGTGGTCATTATAGAAGTGACCCCTTATATTGGTGGTCAGTAGGGAAGTGACCCCTTATATTGGTGGTCAGTAGGGAAGTGACCCCTTACATTTCTGGTCAGTAGGGAAGTGACCCCTTACATTTCTGGTCAGTAGGGAAGTGACCCCTTACATTGGTGGTTAGCATAATAGTGACCCCTTACATTGGTGGTCAGTGTAGAAGTGACTTCTTATGTTGGTGGTCAATATAGAGGTGACCTCTTACATTGGTGGTCAGTGGAGTAGTGACCCCTTAGATTATTGGTCAGTGGAGAAGTGACTCTTACATTGGTGGACAGCGTAATAGAGACCCCTTAAATTGGTGGTCAATGTAGAAGTGACCCTTTACATTGGTGGACAGTGGAGAAGTGACCCTTACATTGGTGGACAGCGTAATAGAGACCCCTTAAATTGGTGGTCAATGTAGAAGTGAACCTTTACATTGGTGGACAGTGGAGAAGTAACCCTTACATTGGTGGACAGCATAATAGAGACCCCTTAATTTGGTGGTCAATGTAGAAGTGACCCTTTACATTGGTGGACAGTGGAGAAGTGACCCTTACATTGGTGGACAGCGTAATAGAGACCCCTTAAATTGGTGGTCAATGTAGAAGTGACCCTTTACATTGGTGGACAGTGGAGAAGTGACCCTTACATTGGTGGACAGCGTAACAGAGACCCCTTAAATTGGTGGTCAATGTAGAATTGACCCTTTACATTGGTGGACAGTGGAGAAGTGACCCCTTACATTGGTGGTCAGTGTAATAGTGACCCCTTAGATTGGTGGTCAATGTAGAAGTGACCCCTTACATTGGTGGTCAGTGTAATAGTGACCCCTTACATTGGTGGTCAGTGTAGTGACCCCTTAGATTGGTGGTCAATGTAGAAGTGACACCCTACATTGGTGGTCAGTGTGGCAATGGCACGGCGGCAAATTCAAAGAGACGTACAGGTATGCCAATCTGGAGACGTACATCGGCGTGTGCCGGTCGGGAACCAGTTAAAAAGTTTTTTCCAGCACTAAACCTTTCATCTGATTTCTAAATTGCTGCATTTGAAAATTCCAAAAGCCAATATAAAGGAATAATAGTGGTAAAAAAAAAGCACTTGTGGATTTAACCAATCTTGTTTTTTTTGTACAATTCCCCTTTAACGGGCGTGTCAAGGGGCGTGTCCTATGCTTGCATACTTTTGCTGATAGGTGTCCCTCATTCCCATCTCAAAAAGTTGGGAGGTGTGCCTAATCTGATGAAACACAGGCAGCCTGTAGTGGGTGGGGCCTGCTTGCTCTGCTCTCTGCATAGGTCATGTACAGCACAATGATGATGTCACTGCTAATTTTACAAGGTAATATCTGTGTTTGTCAAGATATAAGTTGCACACAAAGCAGATTTATATCTGGGACTATTGAGGAATATATAAATTAAAGTTCAGAGTTTAGTTTTAAAATAGCCATCAAAAAAAGCTTTTTATTTCTTTGATTGATCCAGAGGTCTCCATTGCCACCCGCCTGCCAGCGCCCATTGAGGAGTGTGTACTGCGCCCTTCTATAGACACACACAGAAGTACACATTCACTAACAGGCTACTGCATGCCACACGGAGTCTGTACATGAACCCAGACTGCCTTTATTTGAAGGAGCGCTTATCCCAGGGCTCTCACATATTGTCACCTAATCCTTTTTTTCCTCCCCTGCCATGTGTGGTTTTCCCTTCTCCCTCCTCTCTGTTCTTCCTGTTCCCCGGCTGCCCTCTGCACATTCCAGGCGGAGTCCTCGCAGCGCTGGGATTTTGCACTGTGAGGGGATTAGACATGCAGGAGACAGGCGCGGGTTCATTGTAACACTATGCACTGAGAAAAGGGGGCGAAGGTGGGTGTGAAAGAAACCATCGGGGCCGATATTCCTAAATCCCCTTTCCCTCCGGAAATTAAGTTTGGATCTGAGGGATGTAGTTGAGGTTTATATCTTCTGCGCTGTTTGATGTTATCTCGCAGCCTATCCAGAACCAGCTAAACTGCTTTTAAGGGCGAACGGTCGTTCCTTTTTTTTTTTTTTGGGGAGCTGACAAGGCTCTCTATTATTTTTAATAATAATAAAAGTTCTACAGGCTCTTCTCCTGTACTGCAATAGCTTTCTGTGATTTTACCGCACACTGTGAGTTTCTCACAGCATGCATTAGAAGCTGCTGTACGTCAGAAGGAAAAAGAGAAAGAAAGAGAGTGAGATAGAGAAAGAAGGAAGGAGGGAAGAAAAGAAAAAGAGAGAAAGAGAGCGAGATAGAGTAAGAAAGGAAGGAGGTAAGAAAAGAAAGAGAGAAAGAGAGCGAGATAGAGAAAGAAGGAAGGAGGGAAGAAAAGAAAGAGAGAAAGAGAGCGAGATAGAGAAAGAAAGGAAGGAGGGAAGAAAAGAAAGAGAGCGAGATAGAGAAAGAAGGAAGGAGGGAAGAAAAGAAAGAGAGCGAAAGGAGAAAGAGAAAGAAAGAGAAAAAGAAAGAAAGAGAGAGAAAGAGAGAGAGAGAGAAAGAGAGAAAGAAAGAGAGAAAGAAAGAGAGACAGAAAGAGAGAAAGAAAGAAAGAAAGAAAAAGAGAAGAAAGAAGAGAGAGAGAAAGAAAGAGAGAGAAGAGAAAGAATGAAAGAGAGAGAAAGATAAATAAAAAAGAAAGAAAGAAAGAGAGAGAGAGAGAGAGAAAGAAGGAAAAAGAGAAGAAAGAGAGAAAAAGATAAATAAAAAAGAGAGAGAGAGAGAGAGAGAGAGAGAGAGAGAGAGAGAGAGAGAGAGAGAGAGAGAGAGAAAGAAAGAAAGAGAGAGAGAGAGAGAGAGAGAGAGAGAGAGGAGAGAGAGAGAAAGAAGGGAGGATGAAAGGAAATAGAGAGAAAGAAAAAAAAGAAGAGAGAGAGAGAGAGAGAGAGAAAGAGAGAGAAAAGAAAGAGAGAGAGAGAGAGAGAGAGAGAGAAGGGAGGATGGAAGGAAAGAGAGAGTGAAAAAGAAGGAAAGAGAAAGAAATAAAAGAAAGAAAGAAAGAAAAAGAAAGAAAAGAGAAAAAAAAGAAAGAAAGAGAGCAAGAAAGAAAGAAAGAGAGCAAGAAAGAAATAAAGAGAGAGAAAGAAAGAAAGAAAAAGAAAGAAAGAAAGAAAGAAAGAGAAAAGAAAGAAAGAAATAAAGAAAGAGATAAAAAGAAAGAAAGAAAGAGAGAAAGAAGATAAAAAAAGAGAGAGAAAGAAAGAAAGAAAGAAAGAAAGAAAGAAAGAGAAAGAAAGAAAAAGAAAGAAAAGAGATAGAAAGAAAGATAAAAAGAAAGCTAGAGAAATAACGAAAGAAAGAAAGAGAAAAGGAAAGATAAAAAAGAAAGAGAAAGAAAGAAATTGAGAGAGAAGGATAGAGAGCGAAACAAAAGAAAGAATGAGAGAGAAAGAAAAATAGAAAGAAAGAGAGGGAGCAAGAAAGTGCTGCTCTCGGTCTTGTCCCTTAACTACACTTCCCAGCGTCCCTTGCTGCTGTCCTGTGTCCTCCTCCTGCTGCTGATTGGCTGACTGATGGCTACAGGAGGGAGGGGGTGAGCGGGTGTTTCATCAGATTTTGCGACCCGTCAGAATTTGTAATGGAAGTGACATTCCGTCGCCGCCATCTTGCTACACCCCGCACTCCTCCATAGTAAGGATACACTGAGAAGGGGAAAGCGGACACCTTGTTACACCCACTGGAGTTTTGCATTTCACATTTATTTTTAACAGTAAACGGAGCATATATGGTGAAATACAGTCATTAGAAATACATCGGACTGTTTACTGGTTGAATTGCTCTGTTGCAGTGGTTTTGCACAGAGCAGCCTGGATCATCCTCTTCTTGGGTCCCTCTTCTGTGATCCTGGCCCCTCCCTCCTGTTCAGTTCCCCCCACAGCAAGCAGCTTACTATGGGGGCACCCGAGCCGAGTCACAGCTCTGTGTATCCATTCAGATACAGAGGCTGCTCTGTGCAAAACCACTGCAACAGAGCAGCTAAGTATAACATGATTGTTATTTTTTTAGGGAAAAAAACAAGACTTTACAATCACTTAAACTTATAAAAGTTGAGATATTATATAACAGGTCCACTTTAAAGGGAGAATAAGGAACGACCAGCCCTGTTTGTGATTGTGCAGTCTTTGCAAGGTTTCTTCTGTTGAAGCTGAAACTACCAGCACAAAATATTTCATATATTCCTCGGTAGCCACACAGGATGCAAATCCACTTTGTGTGCCCAAGCGCCTTTGCAAACCCAGATATTACCTTGAAAGAGTAGCAGTGACATCATTACTGCGCTGTACAGGGCTTGTGAAGAAAGCAGAGCTGTGGGAGGGACCCGGCAGGCTCCTCCCACTACAGGCTGCCTGCAGAAAACTACAGGAGGTGGGCGGAGACCAGACCAGTCGCTCTGCACAAGGAGAGAGAGCAGCAGTGAGTGGTCTTTATTACAGGGGGAATTACAGCTCAGATCTGGAAGAAATACACAAAGCACATGAAGATTTAAAGAAAAATATTTGCTTATGCCAGAGTTCAGCTTTAATTCCTGGTTGTCATCTGGCTCTGTCTGCTCTATGTAACAGCTTTTATATCCCGGGAATGTATTGTTCTCTGAGCAGACGAATTACATGTCCACACGGCACCTGAGAAATGAATCCAGAAGATCGAATGTATAGACTCCAATTACATTGAGAACCTCAGCTACCTATTAATGTCCTACTCTTCACGTCATTCCTCTCCTATCTCTCCCTCTAAATCAGCAGGAAGCTGTAGACGGCTGCGCACATTTATAATGAAAGTAAAGGCGGAATAATTCATACAATGTATAGGTTACAAGAGTGGAATGTTTATTGCCTAATCCTAATGGAACAGATTTTTGCTGGAAGCTTTCAAGGCAATTCAGGGCCATTCGGATGTATTGTCATGCCTGATAGCAAGACCTTAGTTGGCCTTAAAGTGATATCAGGCCTGAAATTTCTTATCAATTTCAGCTGCTGAGAGCAACACTTACCTTGTATGGCTGCACCATCTTATAAAGTGGTAGTTTATTTAAAAAAAAAATATATATATATAGGTTATAACACGGGTACCTGTATCTTTTAATACCGCAAAGTTCCAGATTTGTCCACTTTTTCCCACGCTCTTGGGGTGTGTTTATACCTGACCCCTGCACTCTGTCCATTACAGACACCTGACCCCTGCACTCTGTCCATTACAGACACCTGACCCCTGCACTCTGTCCATTACATACACCTGACCCCTGCACTCTGTCCATTACATACACCTGACCCCTGCACTATGTCCATTACATACACCTGACCCCTGCATTCTGTCCAGTACAGACACCTGACCCCTGCACTCTTTACATACACCTGACCCCTGCACTCTGTCCATTACATACACCTGACCCCTGCATTCTGTCCAGTACAGACACCTGACCCCTGCACTCTGTCCATTACATACACCTGACCACTGCACTCTGTCCATTACATACACCTGACCGCTGCACTCTGTCCATTACATATACCTGACTGCTGCACTCTGTCCATTACATATACCTGACCCCTGCACTCTGTCCATTACATACACCTGACCCCTGCACTCTGTCCATTACATACACCTGACCCCTGCACTCTGTCCATTACAGACACCTGACCCCTGCACTCTGTCCATTACATACACCTGACCGCTGCACTCTGTCCATTACATACACCTGACCCCTGCACTCTGTCCATTACATACACCTGACCCCTGCACTCTGTCCATTACATACACCTGACCCCTGCACTCTGTCCATTACAGACACCTGACCCCTGCACTCTGTCCATTACATACACCTGACCGCTGCACTCTGTCCATTACATACACCTGACCCCTGCACTTTGTACATTACATACACCTGACCACTGCACTTTGTACATTACATACACCTGACCCCTGCACTCTGTCCATACATGTACATTACATACACCTGACCCCTGCATCATGTACATTACATACACCTGACCCCTGCACTTTGTCCATTACATACACCTGACCCCTGCACTCTGTACATTACATACACCTGACCCCTGCATCATGTACATTACATACACCTGACCCCTGTATCATGTACATTACATACACCTGACCCCTGTATCATGTACATTACATACACCTGACCCCTGCATCATGTACATTACATACACCTGACCCCTGCATCATGTACATTACATACACCTACACTTTGTACATTACATACAACTGACCCCTGCATCATGTACATTACATACACCTGACCCCTGCATCATGTACATTACATACAACTGATCCCTGCATCATGTACATTACATACACCTGACCCCTGCGTCATGTACATTACATACACCTGACCCCTGCCTCATCTACATTACATACAACTGATCCCTGCATCATGTACATTACATACACCTGACCCCTGCCTCATGTACATTACATACACCTGACCCTTGCATCATGTACATTACATACACCTGACCCCTGCCTCATGTACATTACATACACCTGCCCCCTGCGCACCGATCGCAATCTGTCTTTTATACACGTAAAATCCAATGGTCACCTGACCAATTGTATCTAATCCAGATTGCAATCACCTGTGCTCCTGCAAAAGCTTGCATATGTGTGAAATGAGCACAGGTGATCGCAATCTGGATTAGATACTATTGGTCAGGTGACCACTGGATTTTACGTGTATAAAAGACAGATTGCGATCGGTGGTCCTGCAGCTACGATTAACCACTTCAGCCCCGGAAGATTTGGCTGCTCAATGACCGGGCAAATTTTTGCGATTCGGCACTGCGTCGCTTTAACTGACAATTGTCCACACACCGGCCACCCCACCTGTATGCACTCAGTCCCCCCCCCCCTCAATCCTGTATATATGCCAGCCCACCTCACACCTGTATATATGTCAGCCCCCCATATATGTCAGCCCCCCCCACCTGTATATATGTCAGCCCCCCATATATGTCAGCCCCCCACCTGTATATATGTCAGCCCCCCATATATGTCAGCCCCCCCCTGTATATATGTCAGCCCCCATATATGTCAGCCCCCCACCTGTATATATGTCAGCCCCCCATATATGTCAGCCCCCCCACCTGTATATATGTCAGCCCCCCCCCCACCTCACACCTGTATATATGTCAGCCCCCCCCTGTATATATGTCAGCCCCCCACCTGTATATATGTCAGCCCCCCACCTGTATATATATCAGCCCCCCACCTGTATATATGTCAGCCCCCCATATATGTCAGCCCCCCACCTGTATATATGTCAGCCCCCCATATATGTCAGCCCCCCACCTGTATATATGGCAGCCCCACACATACACAAAACTGTAAACACACAAGCCTCTGGCCCCTCCCTGTACACAAACAGCCCCCCTCCCTTTGCTTCACAGCCCCTACATGTGAAGGAGATCTTCCTACCTAGTCCCAGCTCATTTTAACAAAGCCAACATGTTGCTGACACAGAGGAGCAGAGTACAGGCAGCTCACACGAGGGGTGCACATGCACATAGTAGCCAGAGGTGGCAGTAAAGATCTTGATGTCTGAACTCAATGACACAGAGAGCAGAAGAAGATCTTTCTATAGTGCACAAAACGGCTCCCCTTCACCCCTCCTGCCTTCTTCTGGCCCGGGTGGGCCCCTCGGGCCCCAGGGCCCCTTACAGTTGTATCGGCTGTACCCCCCTGATGGCAGCCCTGCACACAACACACCAAGTAGCATGTCAGATGCAGAAGCTTTTTGCTGGTTTAGCAAGAGAGCAAAGGTTAGCGATGTGTGTGACGGGAGAGGTAAGTACTACCTCTTTACTCTACAAGCTGGCCTTATTTTTGGAAAAATATAATCCATTGACAGTCTTCCATGTAATCCATTGACCCCCTTTCAGAGCTTGCCTTTGACTCTCCGAGCCTTACAGTGGAAACATTTTACATGTTTGTCCGTCTGTCTGGAGCGTCTCATGTAACTTTGGCAAACTGAACAGCGTAAGCTTAAAATCTGGATGCGGTTTGAGGAAAGGTGTTAGTTGCTCTAAAATAATGTTTATCCATCTCAGGGCAAGATATGCATGATCACTAATAAACGCAGCCCCCTGTGCCGCGAAAATCTAGAATGGCGAGAAGTATAGATTAACACGTGTCTACGGCGGGGCGAACGCAGCGCAGGATCACACTTCGGCCTGAGACGGTGCGAGGCGCAGATCAATGGTGCCTTTTGCTACATGACTGGTTGATGTCTAGTATTAGGATGTACATGAATGGCTTCTCTGTCTTATTATGTAAGGGAATGCATTAAGTAAGTTCCATATATTACCGGGATGTGTAAAGATTTATCATGGAGCAGATTTAAACCATTTTCTAGTTCTATGTTGGCTGGTGTGAAAACTTAAAGAGTAACTCCACTTTGGTTGAGAAAAAAAAAAAAACACTCCCCTCTGGGTGATCTCTGTACATTGCAAGGATTTTTACAAACTTTGTTGCAGATTCCTACCTTTTGTTATACCAAAGGAATCCCTGTGTGTTTGTCTGTGTCCATGTACACCAGGGGTCTTCCAACTATGGCCCCCCAGTTGTTCAGGAACTACATTCAGGGCCGGCGCTACCACTAGGCAGCCTAGGCAGCCGCCTAGGGCTCACTGCTGCATAGGGCGCCCGGCCACTGGTGTTCCTTCCCCCCTTTTGTCTCTGCAGCAAGCAACTAAGTCTCAGCATCAGCAGGCAGCCGCCGCTCAGTTCGCATATAGTGTTATAGGTGCAGCGGCGGCAGAGAACTGTGTCTGTGTCCCGACTCCTGAATGAATGGAAGCAAGCAAACATTCATTGATGGGTGCTGGTAGGCTACATTGATGGGCGCTGATAGGCTGCATTGATGGGCACTGATAGGCTGCATTGGTGGCTGCTGGTAGGCTACATTGATGGGCGCTGATAGACTGCATTGATGGGCACTGATAGGCTGCATTGATGGGCGCTGGTAGGTTGCATTGATGGGCGCTGATAGGCTGCATTGATGGGCACTGATAGACTGCATTGATGGGGGCTGGTAGGCTGCATTGATGGGCGCTGATAGGCTGCATTGATGGGTACTGATAGGCTGCATTGATGGGCGCTGGTAGGCTGTATTGATGGGCACTGGTAGGCTGTTTTGATGGGCACTGGTAGGCTGCATTGATGGGCACTGATAGGCTGCATTGATGGGCGCTGGTAGGTTGCATTGATGGGCGCTGATAGGCTGCATTGATGGGCACTGATAGACTGCATTGATGGGGGCTGGTAGGCTGCATTGATGGGCACTGGTAGGCTGTATTGATGGGCACTGGTAGGCTGCATTGATGGGCGCTAATAGGCTGTATTGATAGGCGCTGATAGGCTGCATTGATGGGTGCTGGTAGGCTGCATTGATGGGTGCTGATAGACTGCATTGATGGGCACTGATAGGCTGCATTGATGGGCGCTGGTAGGCTGCATTGATGGGCACTGATAGGCTGCATTGATGGGTACTGATAGGCTGCATTGATGGGTACTGATAGGCTGCATTGATGGGCGCTGGTAGGCTGTATTGATGGGCACTGGTAGGCTGTTTTGATGGGCACTGGTGGGCTGCATTGATGGGTGCTAATAGGCTGTATTGATAGGCGCTGATAGGCTGCATTGATGGGTGCTGGTAGGCTGCATTGATGGGTGCTGATAGACTGCATTGATGGGCACTGATAGGCTGCATTGATGGGCGCTGGTAGGCTGCATTGATGGGCGCTGATAGGCTGCATTGATGGGTACTGATAGGCTGCATTGATGGGTACTGATAGGCTGCATTGATGGGCGCTGGTAGGCTGTATTGATGGGCACTGGTAGGCGGTTTTGATGGGCACTGGTGGGCTGCATTGATGGGTGCTGATAGGCTGCATTTGATGGGCGCTTCATTAAAAAGGTGGTGTATCCATGGGCAGGGCAAACGAGCCACGGGGAGCGGCAAAATTAGGTTTCGCCTAGGGTGTCAGAAATCCTCGCACCAGACCTGACTACATTTCCCATCATGACTAGTCATGTCTGTGAATGTCAGAGTTTTACAATGCCTCATGGGATGTGTAGTTCTGCAACAGCTGGAGGGCCGTAGTTTGAATATTCCTGATGTACACCAAGAGAAAAAGGGTGACAGGGGAGGGATGTCTAGCACACAGCTTGTGATTGACAGCCTCAGCTCTGTTGCTGTGTGCTGTGTTGATTTCTTCCATTCAGCTCTCAGAGCTCTTCATGTTCTGCAGTCTGTGACTTCAGCACTCAGCCCCCATTTTTTTGGAAGTTCAGATAAGCTTTAGAAATTCTGCACTTTGAACAGATGTAGAGAAGAGAAGACTGCAGGTAAACAGCTACAACTTATGTATTAGGATTTGTTTCATCTCTGTGTATCACCGGAGGCCAGTCACTTCACTGGGTATATGTAGTGCCGCGTACACACGACCGGACTTTCCGAAGGACTTGGTCCGGCGGACAATCCGACGGACTTTGCAGCTGAGGTCCGCCGGACTTTCAAGCGAATGGACTTGGCCACACACGATCACTCCAAAAGTCAGTGGATTTGAACGTGATGACGTAGAATAAGGAAGTTCATAGCCAGTAGCCAATAGCTGCTCTAGCGTCGCTTTTAGTCCGTCGGACTAGCACACAGCTGACCGTTTTTTTTGACCGGACTCGAGTCCGGCGGACGAATTTGAAGTCTTATTTCTAGGTCCGCCAGACTTTTGGGAAGAAAAAGTCCACTGGAGCCCACACACGATCGAATTGTCCGATGGATTCTGGTCCGCCGGAAAGTCCGCCGGAAAGTCCGGAAAGTCCAATCGTGTGTACGCGGCATAAGGGTCAACAACCAGTTTGAAGGTCATTGTTCAGGTACTTCCTCTTATGGGATGACAATGCTCTGTACCTCTCTTTCAGTTGCACTCCTGTATTGTCACCTTGTCACACGCTTCTGGTAAAGACTACAAGTGGGCATTTCAGCTCACCCTACACAAACATGTTCCACTGCTGAGTGCATGTAGACCAGGGGCGGACTGACAACTTATGGGGCCCCCGGGCAATAGGAGATTATGGGGCCCCCAGGCAATCAGATTATGGGGTCACACAGTATACACAAACACACACAGTATACAATCACACAGTATACACAAACACACACAGTATACAATCACACAGTATACACATACATGTACCCACAGTATACACAGACATGTTTCTATAGTACTGGAGAGGTGGGGCAGCTTTAATCTCTGGATTTTTAGACCGAAAGGATGTCGGTAAGGGACATTTCAGAGACAGATGTAGAAAAAAACACAGATGTTTACATACTCTCCCTGGTTTTACTGAGGCTGGCAACCCTGATGGGGCCCCCTAGTGACCCGGGGCCCTCGGGCAGTGCCCGAGTGGCCGATTGGTCAGTCCGCCCCTGATGTAGACATGACAGGACTGCAAAGAGGTTGTAGGAGATCTGCAGTTCTGAGATGACAAAAAGGTGAACATCAGTATTTTATTTAAAAAAAACGGTTGTTTATGATACATGGAGCTTTAGTACACTATGTAAGTGTAAGTGTTTTTGCATCTACTTTTGGCACCCCTGGGCTCCTTGTTCTTATTGTTTAAGCAGCTTGTAAAAAAAACAGTTGCTATTAAATATACATAGGATGTAGAGTCTAAGGATTTATTTTCCCTTTCTCCAAATTGCTTCCATGGGTGGAGCACACAATCCATTCCGTCATTACATACATACCTGGAAGGCTTTCCGATGTGGCATGTACTTGCTGCACGAAATAAATATGTAGGCTTGTCATCCTTTCAACCCGGAACATTACAATTGGTCCTAAGCATGCGCTTCTCTGGGTGTATACATTATTTACACCGATTATTCCCATATGTGATTGAAGGCAATTCTAAAATGTCAGAAGAGAAATGATAATCCCTTTCCAGCTAGAGGGGTTACTAAAATGACATGCCAAACTCACAATCCTATAATATCTACTGTTTGTCATTAAGGTGTAAGGGAAGTGTCTCATGTTGGAGAGAGTTTAAGTCTAGCTGTAAAGACTTTAACTATGTACAGAGCTATGAGACACACCTCACCGGGATAAAAACTCTTTGCCTATTACAGGATTCTCATTGTTACATACAAGAGGGACAGTTATGGGATATTACGTAAAGTGCAACTAGACTTCCAAAAAGGTTTTGAAAAGTTGCCATAGACATTAGATGGCATGGCATAGCTACAGTAATAATTGTTCGTCATTTGGAGGGACTGGCCCTCTTTTGGAACCAAGTCCCTGTGTCCCTCCTTCTCAGTTGTCCCTCTTTTTGCTTTGATGTATACACCTCTATATATACCATATCCATTCAGAGGCGGCTCTCTAATTAGGCAAATTAGGCGGTCGCCTAAGGCCTCGCACTCCTAGGGGCCTCACGCCCTCCTAATTCGCCTGATGTGTGTGTTACAGTTGAAGGGAATATCATGCAATTTATACAGTTAATTTTTATTGCTTTAATTATTTTTCCCATTCTGGGCATGAGTGGGGTCTCATGTCTAAGATTTGCCTAAGGCCTCACAAAGCCTAGAGCCGCCTCTGTATCCATTAACTAACAACATTATGTTAGCACTGTAAAGTTGACATAGACATTAGATGGCATTACATATATATCAACCGTTCCTCACTTGGAGGGACTGACCCTCTATTAGAACCAAACCCCGGTGCCTCTCCTTCTCAGTTTTCCCTCTTTTTGGTTTGATGTATAGACCTCTATATATAATGTACCCATCAACTTCCAAAACTATGTTAGTATCGTAGAGTTGCTATAGACATGGCATTACATAGCTATCAACTTTTCCTCATTTTGAGTCCCTTGGAACCAAATCTCTGTGTCTCTCTTTTTTACCTGGTCCTCTTTTTGGTTTGATGTATTAACTTCTATACAGGCATACCCCACTTTTATGTACACAATGGGGTTTATTTACTAAAGCCGGAAAGTGAAAAATCAGGCTCACTTCTGCATAGAAACCAATCCGCTTCCAGGTTTTATTACCAAAGCTTAAAGCGGTTCTGCACTGTCTGTATTTTTTTTTTTTTTTTGTGCAATGCAATGGATTGCAAGATGTTATGCAAGTACTCACATGTTCAAGTTCACCAAGTCATTGCTGCTGGTTTTTGTCCTTTAAAATAATTCAGAAACATTCTTCTTGCTGGGTGCCATCTTGCCTGTGGGCATGTGAAACCCCACAGGCACTTCAGATGGCCCAGCATGCACCGCCGTCACTGCGCCGATCTCGCGCGTGCGCAATAACGGCGAAGTGCAGCTCACGTTCTCCGAAATCTCGCGAGATTTCGGGAAGATGTGGCCGACATCTCGCGAGATTTCGGAAGATGGCCGAAATCTCGCGAGATTTCGGAAGATGTCTGCACTGACTCCTGGGATCAATGACACCAGATCCCAGGAGACAGTGCGGCCTGACGACGATCTACGCAGAGACCCCGCCCACCGCCGCAGAGACAGAGCAAAGGAAGTCAGCGATTACAAGGTAAGTGGAAAAAAAAAAAAAAAAAACACATTTCATTTAGCACTCTTTGCCTGATTTGGAAGGCAAAGAGATTTACTAAATGAAATGTGTGCAGGACCGCTTTAATTCAACAAGCTGGGGTTAGAAGCTCATTGGTTTCTATGCAGAAGGGAGCCTGATTTTGCACTTTTCAGCCTTAGTAAATAAACCCAATTGTGTACTTAAAAGTGGGGTATGCCTGTATATAATGTACTCATTAACTACCAAAATTATGTTAGCATCATAAAAGTGCCTTAGACATTAGATGGCAATGCAAAGCAGTCAACTGTTCCTCATTTGGAAAGACTGTCTTCTTTTGGAACCAAATGTCCTGTGTCCCTCCTTTTCAGTTGTCTCTCTTTTTGGTTTGATGTATAGACCTCTATATATATTGTACCTATCAATTACCAAAGCTATGTTAGCATCGTAAAGGTGCCATAGACATTAGATGGCATTATATAGCTATCAACTGTTACTCATTTTGAAAGACTGTCTTCTTTTGGAACCAACTCCCTATGTTCCTCCTTCTCAGGAGTCCTTTTTCTGGTTTGACATATAGACCTCTACATAAAATGTACACATTAAATACAAAGTAATTATACAGTATTAAACCTTTGCTATCAACTTTTCCTCATTTTAAGGGACTGAGTCCCTTGGAACCAAATCTCTGTGTCTCTCTTTTTTAGTTGGCCCTTGTTTTGGTTTGATGTATAGACCTCTATATATAATGTACTCATTAACTACCAAAGCTATGTTAGCACCATAAAGGTGCCATTGACATTAGATAACAAAGCATAGCAGTCAACTGTTCCTCATTTGGAAGGTCTGTCTTCTTTTGGAACCAAATCCCTGTGTCCCTCCTTCTCAGTTGCCCTTCTTTTTGGTTTGATGTATAGACCTCTATATATAATATACCCATCAACTACCAAAACTACGTTAGCATTGTAAAGGTGCCATATAGACATTAGATTGCATTATATAGCTATCAACTGTTACTCATTTTGAAAGACTGTCTTCTTTTGGAACCAACTCCATGTGTTCCTCCTTCTCAGAAGTCCTTCTTTTGGTTTGACGTATAGACCTCTACATAAAATGTACCCATTAAATACGAAGCAATTGTACAGTATTACACCTTTATTCCAGTTTCTAAAGGATTCTAATCGAAATTTGAGAACTAGTATAAAGGAATAGTAGCTGTGAAGAGGGGATCACAGGGGCCTAGTGATTAGTCCTTATGCATTGCATTGGTGGGGTCCTTGGTTTTGATGTAAAGGATGAAAGCACAACAAGTTTATAGTAATCCCAGTACAAATTTATTAGTCTTGATAAAAAAATTGGAAGGAAAAGTCAACACATTTCGGGGCATCTCCACTGCAAGGGAGGAATTAAATTTTCCCTGAAGTTGGGCTTTAACAGACCAAAGAAGACTGTGTTAGTATCAAAAAAATTGCCATAGTCATTCGATGACATTACATAGCTATCAAGTTTTCCTCATTTTGAGGGACTGACCAAATCTCTGTGTCTCTCCTCAGTTGTCACTCTTTTTGGTTCTCTGTATAGACCTATGTATATAATGTACCCATCAACTAAAAAGGATGAAACTAAGGGGAAAATAATACTGGAAGTATGCTATAGGACCCCCTAACCTGAGGGAGGAGGGGGAGGGGGACCTCCTATCACAATTTGGATTAGCAGCAAGGATGGCAAGTGTTATCATAATGGGAGATTTTAATTATCCAGACTCCGCGGAAGGAACCGCACATTCGCCTAAGGCTCGCCAGTTCCTAAATGTCTTGCAGGACAATTTCAGGGGTCAGATGGTAGATGCACCAACTAGAAACAAAGCGTTACTAGACCTACTGATTACAGCAACAACATTACCAACAATACAGACCCGATCACGGATGTGGAAATACGGGGCAATTTAGGAAACAGAGATCACAGGTCAATAAACTTCAGTATAAATCACACAAATAGGAAACATAAGGGGAATACAAAGACACTGAATTTCAAAAGAGCCAACTTCCCTAAACTACGAACCTTGCTAGAAGATATAAATTGGGATAAAATCTTAGGAACAAGAACACGGATGAGAGATGGGTTTGCTTTAAGAGCATAATAAATAAGGGCATGAGCCAGTGCATCCCATTGGGAAATAAATTTAGAAGAGCGAACAAAAATCCTGAATGTCTTAACTCCAATGTAAAAATGCATATAAAAGCAGAGGAGAAGGCCTTCAAAAAATACAAGGCTGAGGAATCATCATCAGCATGGACCATAGGGTGAGTACATGGATTGAAAACTGGCTACAAGGGCAAGTTCAGATGGTGGTGATAAAGGGTGGTTAGGGCTGGAAAGTGGGGTCCCCCAGGGTTCTGTGCTGGGACCAATCCTATTTAATTTGTTCATAAACAACCTGGTGGATGGGATAAACAGTGCAATCTCTGTATTTGCGGACGACACTAAGCTAAGCAGGGCAATAACTTCTCCGCAGGATGTGGAAACCTTGCAAGAATATCTGAACAAATTAATGGGGTGGGCAACTACATGGCAAATGAGGTTTAATGTGGAAAAATGTAAAACAATGCATTTGGGTGTCAAAAATATGAATGCAATCTACTCACTAGGGGGTGAACCTCTGGGGGAATCTAGGATGGAAAAGGACTTGGGGGTCCTAGTAGATGACAGGCTCAGCAATGGCATGCAATGACAAGCTGCTGCTAACAAAGCAAACAGAATATTGGCATGCATTAAAAAGGGGATTAACTCAAGAGATAAAGTGATAATTTTCCCACTCTACAAGACTCTGGTCCGGCCTCACCTGGAGTATGCTGTCCAGTTCTGGGCACCAGTCCTCAGGTAGGATGTACTGGAAATGGAGCGAGTACAAAGTAGGGCAACAAAGCTAATAAAGGGACTGGAGGACATTAGTTATGAGGAAAGGTTGTGAGCACTGAACTTATTCTCTCTGGAGAAGAGACGCTTGAGAGGGGATATGATTTAAATTTACAAATACTGTACTGGTGACCCCACAATAGGGATAAAACTTTTCAGTGGAAGGGAGTTTAATAAGACACGTGGCCCGTCATTAAAATTAGAAGAAATTAGATTTAACCTTAAACTACGTAGAGGGTTCTTTACTGTAAGAGCGGCAAGGATGTGGAATTCTCTTCCACAGGTGGTGGTTTCAGCGGGGAGAATCGATAGTTTCAAAAGAAAAAATAGATAAGCACCTGACCGACCACAACATACAGGGATATACAATGTAATACTGACATATAATCACACACATAGGTTGGACTTGGACTTGTGTCTTTTTTCAACCTCACCTTCTATGTAACTACCAAAACTATGTTAGCATTGTAAAGTTGACATAGACATTGGACGGAATTCAATAGCTATCAACTGTTACTCATTTGGAAGGACTATTCTCTTTTCCTGTGTCCCTCCTTCTCAGGAGAACATCTATTTGGTTTTATGTATAGACCTCTTATAAAACGTACCCATTAAATAATTAAATACCAAACAAATATACAACATTAAACCTTTCTTCCAGTTTCTAAATTATTCTGCTAGAAATGTTGAAAACCAGTATAAAGCAAAAGTAGTTGGGAGGAGGGGAATCGCGGGGACCTAGTGGTCAGCCCTTATGCCTTGCATTGGTGGGGTCCTTGGTTTGAATGCTAAAAACGATGTGAAGGATGAAAGCGCCACAAGTTTATAGTAATCCCAGTACAAATTACTTCGTTAGTTTTTTGTCTTAATAGAAAGTCAGAAGGTACAGTCAACACCTCTCGGGGCATCTTCAAAGCAAGGGAGGAATTTATTTGTGTCAAACAAATACAAGGAGATTTCCAAGCTCAAACTTACCAACCAGTTAGCGACCAACCAAATTGACCTGTCTAACAATATGCGTTAAGCACAGGGGTTTAGTCTAGACATGTGCAATTCGTTTCGTTTTTTTTTTTTCGTTTTTTTTTTTTTTTTTTTCGTTTTTTTTTTTCGTTCGTTCGTTTTCGTACGAATGAACGAATCGTTCGAATCGAACGAATCCGAATAACGAATAGTTCGAATCGTACGAATCCGATTAACGAATCATTCGAATCGAACGAATCCGAAAAACAACGAAAATCCGAAAAAAACTAATTAGAAACAACGAATGTACGAATGAAGAAAATCCGAAAAACTAAAACAGGAACAACGAAAATGAACGAAAAAATTCGTACATTCGTAACTTTTTTTTTTTGTTGAATTGGTAATTTTCCGTGTCTCTTACAATGGTGCTGCTTAACGTACTTCGAATAGATTGAACGAAAAAAATCGTACATTCGTAACTTTTTTTTTTTTTTCCGATTCGGAATTTTCCGTGTCTCTTACAATGGCGTTGCTTAACGTGCTTCGAATGGATTGAACGAAAAAAATTCGTACATTCGTAACTTTTTTTTTCGATTCGTAATTTTCCGTGTCTCTTAAAATGTAATAATAGCACACATTACATAAAATTATGAATTATGCTCCGATTACGAATCTTCGAATGTTACGAATGTACGAATGTACGAATAAATAAGAATGCGTCCGAATTTCGAATAAACGAATAAACGAAAATTAAACTAACGAAAAAACGAATCAACGAAAAAATAATTCTTCCGAATGTACGAATCGTTACGAATATGAACACCGACGACTTACGAATTTACGAATCGTTACGAATCAACGGAAACAAAAAAAAAAACGAAAATAAACAAATTTTTTTCGGAAACGAAAGAAAATAAACTATTTTTTTTGTTGTGCACATGTCTATTACGCATGTATTTACAAAGGTTTGCAGACTAAATCCCTGTTCTTAATGAATATTATTATACAGGTCACTTCGGTTGGTCGCTGGCTGGTTGGTAAGTTTGAGCTTGGAAATCTCCTTGTATTTGTTTGACACATGTTGCCCTTCCAGTGCTGCAAATAGACCTGTTATAGTGGCCACTTGTTTGTATAGGAATTGAATTGTCCCTGTACTTTGTACTTGAACAGACCAAAAGGCAGAAAATAAGAGAAGTTCATTCTTAAGCCTCGTACACACATTCGGATTGTTGACCAACAAAACCATGGAATTTTGTCTGAAGGGCATTGGCCCAAACTTGTCTTGCATACACACGGCCACACAATTGTTGGCCAACAATTACGAACGTAGTGACGTACTACGTGGTTTTTCAGCTCTTTAGCTCCACCCTTTGGGCTCCTTCTGCTAATTTCATGTTAGAAGTTTTTTTGTTTTTTCGTTAAAATTCGTTAAATTCGTTCATTCGTTATCGTACGAATGAACGAACGATTCGCTAATTTTTTTTACGAATAACGAATGTTTGAATCGAACGAATCCGAAAAACAACGAAAATCCGAAAATAACCAAATTAGAAACAACGAAACTACGAAAGAAGAAAATCCGAAAAACGAAAACAGGAACAACGAAAATCAAAATGAACGAAAAAATTCGTACATTCGTTATTTTTTTTTTTGTTGAATTGGTAATTTTCCGTGTCCCTTACAATGGCGCTGCTTAACGTGCTTCGAATGGATTGAACAAAAAAATTTGTACATTCGTAACTTTTTTTTTTCGATTCGTAATTTTTTTTTTCGATTCGTAACTATATTTTTGGATGTATAGAATGCACTTTTTGGTCAAGTTCTATTGGCAGATAGGATGTCTAATTTTATTTGTTTTCTTTTTTAATGCACAATAAAAAAATTGTGGAGAATAATACTTGGCTATGTGTTTTACTTCAAATGACAGTTTGGGAGTCGGCAGTTACATTTAAAAAAATACAATTTAAAATTGTCAAGGGACACCAACATAGTTGTATCTTTGATCTTAAAAACTACAGGATAATGGTGTTGTTGATAACTTGCCCAAATAAAAAATAAAAAAAACATAATAATATTTTTCTTGATATCACAGAAAAAAAAAAGCCTTTGAAAATTTGTTTGCAATAACTCCATCAGTATCACCAGCAAAGCAGCTTCATTATTATCCCATTAAAGAAGAAGAGAATTGTGCGCTGCATTTGGAAATTTCATAATTTGCCGCGTCACGAATGTTAATTCTCCATTATGAACGCTAGTTTACAAGACTTCTGCTTACGAGCATGCGTGTTTGTACTTTGGACTTGTGTACACACGCTCGGAAAATCCGACAACAGACATTTGTTGTCAGAAAATTTGAGAACATGCTATCCAATATTTGTTGGTGTAAAGTCCGACAATTGTCCGATGGAGCGTACACACGGTCGGACTTACCGCCAACAACCTGTCATCGAACATTTCCCGTCGGAAAGTCCAATCGTGTGTACGTGCCTTTAGGCCCCTTTCACACTGGGGCGGTTTTCAGGCGGTACAGCGCTAAAAATAGCGCCTGTACACCGCCTGAAAAAAACGGCCCCATTCACTCCAGTGTGAATGCCAGCGGGCTTTCACACTGGAGCGGTGCGCTAGCAAGACGGTAAAAAAAGTCCTGCTAGCAGCATCTTTGGAGCCGTATAGGAGCGGTGTATTCACCGCTCCTACCCATTGATTTCAATGGGACACCGGGGTAATAGGGCGGCGCTTTGCGGGGGATTTTAACCCTTTTTCGGCCGCTAGCGGGGGTTAAAACCGCACCACTAGAGGCCGAATCCCGCGGCTAAAACGACTAAAGCAGCGCTAAATATAGCGCTACTTTACCGTCGCCGCAGCTCCCGCCCCAGTGTGAAAGGGGCCTTAGGGTTTAGATATGGTTTAATACAACTTTGAGAAAACAGAGGTGCTGAATCTGACCACGCCGTCTCTGTGACAGGTCCTCTTGAAGTGCCCGTCTTAACCGCCTGATTAGGGTTAGTTAATTAGAAGGGTAAAACATGTTTTTCTCTTTACAAAGCAATCATTGCACATTGTAATTTCCATTTGCATAGTGCCCGGAACCTTTCTTACTTGCCCTAGCATGTGAAACCATCTTTCTTTTTTTATTGGTAGTAAATACTCTCTGTAATCTGGCTTGACATCCGGGAGAGTGTCGTTAACACAAGCTGCTCGGGGCAGGGAGGTCAGATTGCTGCACACAAATAAAATCACTCCAAGTCGTTGGGGGTGAGCCTTTTTATCCTTCTATGTGCCATTGTACAATTTATCCTCCTTAATTAAAATGTAATTGTGGGTATTACATCCAAAGAGCATTAGAGAGCTTTACACCGCTCGCAGATTTTTCTTTGCGGTTTAGCTAATTGCTGGTAGTCAGTTAGTTGTGGAAAATCTTACCCTTTACCAGCACAAGTGAAATGTTCGCCTCCAAAGCTCGTTTGCTGCAAAAGGTCATTTCATTTGCAGGCATGTTGCTGTTGGCATGAATTAAAGCTAAATTTCAGGCAATAATTAATGCAGCTCTGTATTGTTTGAATATATCATTTTAAATATATATTTAGCATGCAAGTACTTGAATTTGACTTGGTTTCAGTCTATTGCAATCTGCTATACCATCTCCTCCTGTCAAGCTCTCTTGTTTCCTCCTCCCATGCTCGTCTCTCCCATCCTCTGGAACTCGCTACCTCAACCTGTCCGGCTATCCCCTACTCTTGCTACCTTCAGGCGATCCCTGCAAAACTCATCTCTTCAGGGAAGCCTATCATGTCTCCAACTAATCTTTTACCACTTCCATTAGCTCATTCCCCACAGTTACAACCTTTTGTATCACCTCCCCCACCCTATTAGATTGTAAGCTCTTCTGAGCAGGCCCTCTTAATCCTCTTGTATTTTATTGTATTATAACTGTATTGTCTCCCTTTTAATATTGTAAAGCGCTGCGTAAACTGTTGGCGCTATATAAATCCTGTAATAAATAAATAAAAAAAATAGAGCTCACACTGAGGGAGGGAGAAGCAGCACAAGGAGCCAATTAGGTAGGCTGCACTGCTAATAAGGGACCAGGGTTGTCAACCTCCCATAGCAATTTTTACTGACAAAACATGTGAAATTTACTGGCGGAGCACATTTTTTTTACTGGCAACCTGAGAAATGACAGAACTCCTATTGAAAACTAACACTAAACAGAGTGAATATTTGAACAGTATACAAAAGCATGAACAAAAGTGCATTGGGGGATGCCCCTTTGGACTTTGTATGGTAGCAATATGATGTGGAGATCAAAATACAATTGACAAGGTGTAAATAAAAAAGGGGGCACAATAGTGCCAGCTTTATTTATATATAGTTGTGAAAAAAAGGAAATATGTATCATGTAAACATGAATAAGTAAAAAAATCCTAATATTGTACATTTTATGAGCATTACAGATATACAGAATATACTCTACACAGTAACCCAGACTCATTTGTCAGGAAGAAGCGTAGATCAGACTGGTTGCAGCCTGGTAGGCTAGTTTAAGTGACATAAACCCGACATGTTTCGGAATTTGATTTTACATCATAATATTCCTTCTTCAGGGGAAATATGAGGTTGGGTAATTATATTCAATCTGTGAGAATCTTCTTCCCCGAATATTTGAACAGTATAAACACATAGCTCCCAACTGTTTTTGAGGGACTGTCCCTGATTTGGAGCAATGTCCCTCATCCCCTCTCATTTGTCCCTCATTTTGATCTGATCTATATAGATGTATATAAAATGCACTTTTTATCTTTTAAAAAGTGTTTCCCAGTGCTAAACCTTTCATCCAAATTCTAAATTGCTGCATTTGTAAATTTTAAAATCCAATATAAAGGAATAGTAGTGGTTAAAAAAAACCCTTGTGGATTTAAGTAAACTTTTTTTTCTTGGTTAATTCTCCTTTAAGGGGGTGTGACAGGGGGCGTGTCCTATGCCTACATACATTTGCTAGTAGGAGTCCCTCATTCCCATCTCATAATGTTGGGAGTTATGTAAACATGATATGGAAACACTGACAACACCTATAACAAAATAATTTGCTTGGTTTGCACTTGAAAAGTCAACACAGCATGAAATTATCAGCCCCTGATATTTACTGGCAGTTGTAAAAAAACGCTGATTTTTACAAACTGTCAGTAAATTTACTGGCGGTTGGCAACCCTGTAGGGACATGCTGGTAGCAGTAGACAGAGAGGAGTGGCAGATGCTTCACGACCATGACATTTTTAACTTGGAGAGCAGAGTTTGACAGGTGGCACCACCCGTCAAACTCACCCATTGAGCTCAATGTGGCCACACCTCAACCTCGATCCTAATGCTCACCTTGTAGTTGTGGCACGGTCCTGCAAAGTAAAATAGCTGTTGGGCTATTTAAAAATAAAAGTAATATAAAGTGAAGGTAGTGCTCACTTTTTTGAGCAGGTAGTGAAGGTAGTGCTCACTATTTTCTGGGTTCTGATATTTCCTTCAGTGTTACAGCATATTGTTAAAAAACGCACACATTTGGTAGCGCGGGAATATCATTGTATTAAAAATAAAAGTAACCCCCCCCCCCCCCACAAAAAAAAGGTATTCAGGAAGTCTGTCAGCTGCTGCTATACCACTCTCTAAAAAGTGATCCGAGGTGGAAGGAGGGAGTTTCACTAATATAAAAGAGGCCAAAGCATTAGAGAAAGACTCAGAGAAAAAAAAATACCTATGAACATTTTAAACGTAAGAATAAGGTACTATGAATGATGTGTGCCCAATGTGTGGCTTTCTGCTGCCATAGGTGCACAGGGTGTGCCAGGTGTGCCTGGTCACACCCTAATCACCACCAGTGCGGCGCAGATTCCCCCTGTTTAGACCCCTGATATTTCACTAACGAGGCTCCTAACAAAATAAAATTGTAAATAATAATAACATAAAATAATAAAAATAAAAAAAAAATAATAAAAATAAAAAACACAAAATAATAAAAATAAAAACATAAAATAATAAAAATAAAAACTACTAACACCGTCCACTGCCCTACTGACACCTATCTCTGCCCTACCGAGTGTCCATTGCTCTGCTGACATCGTCAGTATGTACTGTATACACATGCACACACACACAAATGTGTTTGAATTTTGGGGTGCACACCCTAATGCAATAGGCTGCGCACACCTATGGCTGCTGCATTCACTACAACTGTAATGCCCCGTACACACGAGCAAAATTTCCCGTCCGAAAAATCTTAGATGTTTTTTTCCGACTGAGGGGCCGAGTGTAGAGGACTGTCAATGTGGAAGGGCTGAGTGCCGAGGACTGTCAATGTGGAAGGGCTGAGTGCCGAGGACTGTCAATGTGGAAGGGCTGAGTGCCGGGGACTGTCACCATGGAGAGGCAGAGTGCCGGGGACTGTCACCATGGAGAGGCAGAGTGCCGGGGACTGTCACCATGGAGAGGCAGAGTTCCGGGGACTGTCACCGTAGAGGGGCTGAGTGCCGGGGACTGTCACCGTAGAGGGGCTGAGTGCCGGGGACTGTTAACGTGGAGGGGCCCGAGGGCCGAGGACTGTGAATGTGTAGAGGCTGAGTGCCGAGGACTGTCTCCATGGAGGGGCCGAGTGCTGGGGACTGTCACCGTAGAGGGGCTGAGTGTCGGGGACTGTCAACATGGCGGGCCGAGTGCTGGGGACTGTCACCGTAGAGGGGCTGAGTGTCGGGGACTGTCAACATGGCGGGCCGAGTGCTGGGGACTGTCACCGTGGAGGGGCCAAGTGCCGGGGACGGTCGCCATGGAGTGCTGGGAACCTCACCATTGAAGGGTGAGTGCAGGGGACTGCACCAGCGTCATTGATTTGCATGTCCTCATGATTTGCTTCCAGGGCATCTCCGACTCTATCGTCATTTCCAGGAGAGGCTGAGTGTCGGCGGACCTGGGGGGGGGGTTTGTTTGCTGCCCCCCAAATTTTTTTTAGCACCAGCCGCCACTGATAGCAACAATCATTGTAGTAGCCCCAATTATTATAGTGATTGCTCGCTTCCATAGTGGAGAAAAATCAGGTCTCCTTACCTGCCAGCCAGAGCTGTTCTGTGTGACAGTGCTGTGTAAATCTTAGTACTGTATGGACAGACATACAAATCCTTTGGCAGGAAAAATAGCTCTCATGCATTTTATTTGTATATTTAGTTGGTTGTCTGGAGTTCAGCTTTAAAGGGCCAAAAACCTGACATACGAGTTACGGCTGAAGAAAAAGGGGCTATAAATGACATCTGTCCATATGCTTGAACAAGTTTGAGAAGCTTATCAGATCTTAGAATGTTTGAGATGAATCTGTGATTGGTGGGGAGACATTTTTGTGACACGGAACTGACTTTGTGTCTCGGAATCCAAAGGACTGCGCCATAGTCCTCTCCCATCAACTCCTCCCCGGTCTGAAGTGGCCAATGGCATAAAATAACAGATTACATGCCACAAGCCTTCATACAATGTAAAATATCTAAAATTCTTTCAAGGTATGAGAATGGTTACATTCCGTTTTTATGAATGGTATTTTCAGACGTATAAATAACAGGCATGTCTTGGTATACGTGATCCGCTGTGTTGCAATGCATCTTTAAGGCCCCTTTCACACTGGGCGGTGAGCCGCGGTGACGGTAAAGCAGCGCTATATTTAGCGCTGCTTTACCGTTTTTTTCACCGCGGTTTTCGGCCGCTCGCGGTGCGGTTTTACCCCCGCGAGCGGCCGAAAAAGGGTGAAACACCCCCCGCAGAGCGCCGCCGTAGCGGCGCTTTGCGGCGGTATTGCCACGGTTTTACCGCGGTCTCCCATTCTAATCAATGGGAAGGAGCGGTATAGGAGCGGTGAACACACCGCTCCTATCCCGCTCCAAAGATGCTGCTAGCAGGATTTTTTTTTGTCATCCTGCTAGCGCACCGCTCCAGTGTGAAAGCCCGCCGGCTTTCACACTGGAGTTAAAGGGGCCGGATTTTTTTCATGCGGTGAACAGGCGCTTTTTTTAGTGCTGCACCGCATGAAAAACGCCCCAGTGTGAAAGGGGCCTAACACACATCTTGCACTGCATGGCAGTATGCTGAAACGCACAAATGCTGCATACCCAATTTTTTTCAGCACATACCAACACAGCACATTGGTGTGAACTAAACCCATAAGACCCCGTACACACAGTCGGAAATTCCGACCACAAAATCCGTCGGATTTTTTCTAACGGATTTTGTCCGAAACTGGTGTTGCATACACACGGTCGGACAAAGTTGTCGGAAAATCCGATCATTCCGAACGCGGTGACGTTCGTTGCGTACTACGGAACTACGTAGAGGCTAGTAGCCAATAGCTTTTGTCTCGTAACTTGATCTGAGCATGCGTGGCACTTGGTCCGTCGGAATTCCCTACACACGATCGGAAAAAGATCGGATTTTGTTGTCGGAAGATTTGAGATCCTGCTCTCAAATTTTTTCCGTCGGAAAAAGTCCACTAGAGCCCACACACGATCGGATTTTCCGACAACATAATCCGATCAGACTTTTTCCATCGGAATATCCGAACGTGTGTACAGGGCATAACACCTAAAGATGGCCATACAGGGTTTGAAATTTGTCCGGTTCAGCAGGAAACAGCCAAGATTTGATTAATCGATGGGCAGGCTCATTGTACCCAAGTCGATCCAGCGATCGACTTGGGTACAAACAGCCTGTCGGATATTTTACTTTTATTTTACTTTTGGGGGCTATAGCTTCTAGCAGTGATTATTGTGTTCTGCTGGCCAGGAAGGCTCTTTGTGTCACCCACTGGCAGAATACAATAGCGCTGTGGAGGGCATTCCCCCATCAACACTGACTGTGTTGATGGGGGAATCAAGCGATTTTTCTTGGAAGGAAGGAAAAAAAATGTAATCATCTATGGGCAGTTTAAGGCAAATTCTCACTCAATATAGATGGTGTAAATCAGATGTCTCCAAACTTTCTAAACAAAGGGCCAGTATACTCTCCGTCAGACTTTAGGGGGCCAGACTGTGGCCAGTGGCAGTAGAAATGTTCCAGCATCAGTGGAAATAGAAAATGCCTCAGGCTTGGTGGTCAGGTGGAGTAAAAATAATTACATAGTGCCTGCGTTCAGTAGCAGGAGGAATAGTGCCCCTTGATGGGTGTTAGTGGAAGGAATAAAAGCCCCATCATTGGTATCAGTGGTAGGAATAGTGCCCCATCATTGGTATCAGTGGTAGGAATAGTGCCCCGTCATTGGTGTCAGTGGAGGAATAGTGCCCCATCATTGGTGTCAGTGGTAGGAATAGTGCCACATCATTGGTATCAGTGGTAGGAATAGTGCCACATCATTGGTATCAGTGGTAGGAATAGTGCCCCATCATTGGTATCAGTGGTAGGAATAGTGCCCCATCATTGGTGTCAGTGGTAGGAATAGTGCCACATCATTGGTATCAGTGGTAGGAATAGTGCCACATCATTGGTATCAGTGGTAGGAATAGTGCCACATCATTGGTATCAGTGGTAGGAATAGTTCCCCCTTCATTGGTGTCAGTGGGAGGAATAATGTCCCAAAATTGGTGTCAGTGGGAGGAATTGTACTCCATCCTTGGTGTCAGTGGAAGGAATAATGTTTCATCCATAGGTGTGCGCAGCTTTTTGCATTAGGGTGTGCACCCCAAATGTATTAAAACATGGACGGCGTTAGTAGGGCAGTGGACTTGTCAGTATGGCAGAGGTTGGTGTCCGTAGGGCAGTGGATGGTGTCAGAAAGTTTTTATTTGTGTTATTTTTTTTAAAGATTTTTAGGAGCCCCGTTGGGGGACTTTGGTGAAATATCAGCAGGGGGAATCTGCGCCGCACGGGGTGATTAGGGTGTGCCCAGGCACACCCGGTACACCCCCTGCGCACGCCTATGGTTCCATCAGTGGGAGGAATTCTGCCCTATCATCAGTATTAGTGGGAGGAATTCTGCCCTATCATCAGTATTAGTGGGAGGAATTCTGCCATATCATTAGTATTAGTGGGAGGAATTCTGCCCTATCATTAGTATTAGTGGGAGGAATTCTGCCCCATCATTGATATTGGTGGCAGGAATAATGCTCCATCATTGGTGTCAGTGAAAGAAATAGAACACTATCATTGGTGGAAGGTATAGGGTTCCATTGGTAATATTAGTGAGAGGAATTGTGCCCTATTGTTGGTGTCAGTGAAAGGAACAGTGCTCCATCATTGATGTCAGTGGGAGGAATAGTGCCCTATTGTTGTCAGTTGGTGGAATTATGCCCGCTGTTGGTCTCATTGGACGGAATGGTGCCACATCGTCCGTATCAGTGGGAGGAATAGTGCCCCATCATTGGTATCAGTGGGAAGAATAGAGCCCCATGATTGGTATCAGTGGGAAGAACAGTGTTCCATCAGTGGAAGGAATTATGCCCCATTGTTGGTGTCAGTGTACAGTATCATCTTCTAGACAAGCTTTTTTTCTATACACTTTTGGAGACATACAGTGGTGTGAAAAAGTGTTTGCCCCCTTCCTCATTTCCTGTTCCTTTGCATGTTTGTCACACTTAAGTGTTTCGGAACATCAAACCAATTTAAACAATAGTCAAGGACAACACAAGTAAACACAAAATGCAATTTGTAAATGAAGGTGTTTATTATTAAAGGTGAAAAAAAATCCAAACCATCATGGCCCTGTGTGAAAAAGTGATTGCCCCCCTTGTTAAAACATACTATAACTGTGGTTGTCCACACCTGAGTTCAATTTCTCTAGCCACACCCAGGCCTGATTATTGCCACACCTGTTCACAATCAAGGCATCACTTAAATAGGAGCTGCTTGACACAGTAAGGTCCACCAGAAGATCCTTAAAAGCTACACATCATGCCGAGACCCAAAGAAATTCAGGAACAATTGAGAAAGAAAGTAATTGAGATCTATCAGTCTGGAAAGGGTTATAAAGCCATTTCCAAAGCTTTGGGAATCCAGCGAACCACAGTGAGAGCCATTATCCACAAATGGCGAAGACATGGAACAGTGGTGAACCTTCCCAGGAGTGGCCGGCCGCCCAAAATTACCCCAAGAGCGCAGCGACGACTCATCCAAGAGGTCACCAAAGACCCCACAACAACGTCCAAGGAACTGCAGGCCTCACTTGCCTCAGTTAAGGTCAGCGTTCATGCCTCCACCATCAGGAAAAGACTGGGCAAAAAGGGCCTGCATGGCAGAGTTCCAAGGAGAAAAACACTGCTGAGCAAAAAGAACATCAAAGCTCGTCTCAATTTCTCCACAACACATCTTGATGATCCCCAAGACTTTTGGGACAACATTCTGTGGGCCGATGAGACAAAAGTGGAACTCTTTGGAAGGTGTGTGTCCAAGTATATCTGGCGTAGAAGGAACACTGCATTTCAGAAAAAGAACATTATACCAACAGTAAAATATGGTGGTGGTAGTGTGATGGTCTGGGGCTGTTTTGCTGCTTCAGGACCTGGAAGACTTGCCGTGATAAAAGGAACTATGAATTCTGCTGTCTACCAAGAGATCCTGAAGGAGAATGTCCGACCATCTGTTCGTGTACTCAAGCTGAAACGAACTTGGGTTCTGCAGCAGGACAATGATCCTAAACACACCAGCAAGTCCACCACCGAATGGCTGAAGAAAAACAAAATGAAGACTTTGGAGTGGCCTAGCCAAAGTCCTGACCTGAATCCTATTGAGATGTTGTGGTATGACCTTAAAAAGGCCATTCATGCTCGAAAACCCTCTAATGTAACTGAATTAGGACAATTCTGCAAAGATGAGTGGGCCAAAATTCCTCCAGGACGCTGTAAAAGCCTCATTGCACGTTATCGCAAACGCTTGGTTGCAGTTGTTGCTGCTAAGGGTGGCCCAACCAGTTATTAGGTTTAGGGGGCAATCACTTTTTCACACAGGGCCATGATGGTTTGGATTTTTTTTCACCTTTAATAATAAACACCTTCATTTACAAATTGCATTTTGTGTTTACTTGTGTTGTCCTTGACTATTGTTTAAATTGGTTTGATGTTCCGAAACACTTAAGTGTGACAAACATGCAAAGGAACAGGAAATGAGGAAGGGGGCAAACACTTTTTCACACCACTGTAGGTATAATATCATAGCCTTCATTTGGGGCCTACATACCCAACGTAGACAACAACTCACACCCAGGAACCTAGGGCTCCACAATAACACCCCTTTATCTGTGGCCAATAAGGACACTCTAATTGGATAGAGGAAAGGCATTTGTTGGAGCTTACAAATGAAATCAGGCTAATTGGGTTTCAAAAACTCTCAGATCTGCAGATGGCATGAGATTGATCTGCATAGCTGGCACCTCCATGGATAAGGTCTTCCTTCCATAGAGAAATTCTATTTTTTTTTTTTTTCCATACTGCATTTGTAAAACGGAGCGTTTTTTTTGGAATGCTGGAAGCTATGAAAGGAACATGACCACACACAGTCATGATAACCCTCGCTGGTTTACTCAGTCGGTCATTGTAGTACGGTAACAATCAAACCACATACTTGAACAGTGCCAAGACGTTAGCGTGTAGAGGTCAGGGTCCTACGCTGACCAGGGCATTGTCCAGGCATTGTTTAGTAGTCTGATTGGTGAATGAAAAGTATGTTTAAAAAAATCCCAAGAATTCAGGATGGAATAGTTATTAATTCATGTCTCCAATGTGCCCAGTGGTGATCGGACCACCATTCCCATGTCTAGAGAAGCAACACTGACTGTACCAGATATAAAATGTAACAGATATTATAGGCAGGGCCAGATATGAGTTACGTGTACCCCATTATGCGTCTGATTTACCCCCAAATAATATCTCTGATCTTTATATACACGTCCAACCTTATCAAATATAAAAGAACCTATCTAGATTTATTATATGTTGCATTGCAGTGCATTAGCAAATGAGTGTTATATTGTATGTTGTCGTACATTGTGCTAAGGCAGCCAGGTCTCTTGACTGAGAAGCCAATGCACCATGCACCAATTAATTGTTTTACCACAGCATATGATCAATGCATTATAGTGTATTAAGCCTATAATAATAATAATTATTAATACATATAATATAATATAAATAATATAATATAATATATAATATAATAGTAATATAATAATATAATATATAATTATAAATATAATAATAATAATTATTAATACATATAATATAATATAAATAATATAATACAATATATAATATAATAATAATATAATAATATAATATATAATTATAAATATAATAATAATAATTATTAATACATATAATATAATATAAATAATATAATACAATATATAATATAATAATAATATAATAATATAATATATAATTATAAATATAATAATAATAATTATTAATACATATAATATAATATATATAAATAATATAATAATATATAATATAATATATATATAATAATATATATATATATTATTAATATAATAATAATAATATTAATACATATAATATAATATAAATAATATAATATATAATAGTAATATAATAATATAATATATAAATATAAATATAATAATAATTATTAATACATATAATATAATATAAATAATATAATACAATATAAATAATATAATACAATATATAATATAATAGTAATATAATAATATAATATATAATTATAAATATAATAATAATAATTATTAATACATATAATATAATATAAATAATATAATACAATATATAATATAATAATAATATAATAATATAATATATAATTATAAATATAATAATAATAATTATTAATATATATAATATAATATAAATAATATAATACAATATATTATATAATAATAATATAATATATAATTATAAATATAATAATAATAATTATTAATACATATAATATAATATAATATAATATAAATAATATAATATATATATATAATATAATAATAATAATATAATAATATAATATATAATTATTAATATAATAATAATAATTATTAATACATATAATATAATATAAATAATATAATATATAATAGTAATATAATATATAATTATAAATATAATAATAATGATTAATACATATAATATAATATAAATAATATAATACAATATAAATAATATAATACAATATATAATATAATAATAATAATAATATAATATATAATATATAATATAATAATATATAATATAATTATTAAATATTAATATATAATAAAATAATTATTAATACATATAATATAATATAAATAATATAATATAATGTATAATATAATAATAATATAATAATATAATATATAATTATAAATATAATAATAATAATTATTAATACATATAATATAAATAATATAATATAATATAAATAATATAATATAATATAATAATAATATAATAATATAATATATAATTATAAATATAATAATAATAATTAATACATGGATTGAAATTCACCAGTTCAGCAGGGACCCACCGAAATTCGATCTATGTAAGGGCAGACAGATTTTACCCAAGTCGATTACCGTATACCGTATACCGTATAAGCCGACCCGAATATAAGCCGAGGCACCTAATTTTACCACAAAAAAATGGGAAAACGTATTGACTCGAGTATAAGCCTAGGGTGAGAAATGCGCAGCTACTGTAAGCCCCCCTACACACGTTCGGAAATTCCGACCACAAAATCGGTCTGATTTTTTCTGACTGATTTTGTCCGACACTGGTGTTGCATACACACGGTCAGACAAAGTTGTCGGAAAATCCGATCATTCTGAACGTGGTGACGTTTGCTGCCTACGATGGAACTACATAGAGGCTAGTAGCCAATAGCTTTGGTCTCGTAATTTGATCTGAGCATGCTTGGCACTTTGTCCGTCGGAAATTCTCTACACACGATCGGAAAAAGTCAGATCGGACTTTGTTGTCGGAAAATTTGAGAGCAGGATCTCAAATTTTTTTCCGGCGGAAATTCCGACGGAAAAAGTCCGATGGAGCCCACACACGGCCGGATTTTCCGACAACATGGTCTGATAGGACATTTTCCGTCTGAATTTCCGACCGTGTGTACGGGGCATAAGTCTAAAAGAGGGTCAATAATGCCCATTTGCAGCCTCACTGTGCCCATTTGCAGCCATAGGTCCCCCAAACTTGACAGTTAAGGGTTCCCAGATGCCCCCTAGCTGCAGCCAAAATTTGGGGTCTCTAGACCCAAAGGGTCCCGAAATGACATTGCTGCAGATGGATACAGTTGACCGACTTTGGGACCCCCATATCTCGGGGGCCACTTGGTGCTAGGAACCCCTAGTCGGTCCCGAGATACAGGGCCCCAAAGTCGGTTCGGAAAATGTCAAGCACTTTTCTGCAGCATAGAATTACATTTTCCTAACCGACTTTGGGGCTCCGTATCTCAGGGCCACTTGAACCTCATCTTGGTGGCACTAGATACGGGGTCCCAAAGTCAGGTCAGAAAATGTAATTCTCTGCTGCAAAAAGTGCTTGACTAAGCCAAGGGGTGCATTTTCAGCACAAAAAAAATTGCTGAAAAACTCGGCTCGAGTATATACGGTATATGTAGAAAGAGGGAATGGAATTTTTAAGGTGCAAATTAATTTGAAGAATAGTAACAACTATGTTATATAAGAAAAAAAAATTATTTTAGAAAAAAATAAAAAATTGTTAAAAACACAATTGGCAAGTAACAATATTTTGTGCATACAGCATAAAAGGATAGAATTCCCAACATGTTTCACCCATATATCGGGCTTCTTCAGGGGATGTTGTCCAGCTGGAGGTACAAGCCTTCTTGGTCTCTTGAAATATTGGTCAAATCACTAAGGGGTCACAGGTATCTAATCGCGTCCAGAGGACCATGTGCTAAAGGTGACCATAGAGGGCATTCAAGGACGGAAAAAAGTTCTGCAGTGGAACGCCAAGGAACGAATGCTGTCTAGAACTGCCAGTACCGGCGATTCTAGATTGATTGATCGATTAACTTGGGTAACCAGCCTGTAAGATTTCTGTACATGCATATACTGCCGCCAGCTATAGCCGTTGGCAGTATTTATTGTGCTCTGCCAGCTGGGAAGCCTCCCCATGCCCCCCCCCCCCCCAGAACACATTAGCACTGTGGGAGGCACAGTCAATGTTGATGGGGGAATCAAGCGATTTTCTTTTCTTCCACCCTTGATGTAAGGAAAGAAAATCGAGTCATTTATGGGATGCTTGAGGGTGCATAGAAAGATGCATTGTATTGGTACGTTGGGGATCAATTCATAATGAACAGCACTGCAGCACAACACACCATGATACACACACCATTGTCATGCACATACACTATATTGTCAAAAGTATTGGTACATCTGCCTTTACACGCACATGGACTTTAATGGCATCCCAGACTTAGACTGTAGGGTTCAATATGGAGTTGGCCCACCCTTTGCAGCTATAACAGCTTCAACTCTTCTGGGAAGGCTGTCCACAAGGTTTAGGAGTAGACATGTGCACAATAGAAAAATTTGTTTATTTTCGTTTATTTTCGTTTCTTTCGTTTCCGTTGATTCGTAACGATTCGTAATTTCGTAAGTCGTCGGTGTTCGTATTCGTAACGATTCGTAAATTCGTAAGTCGTCGGTGTTCGTATTCGTAACGATTCGTAAATTCGTAAGTCGTCGGTGTTCGTATTCATAACGATTCGTAAATTCGTAAGTCGTCGGTGTTCGTATTCGTAACGGATCGGATTTTTTCGTAAGAGTTATTTTTTCGTTGATTTGTTTTTCCGTTAGTTTAATTTTCGTTTATACGAAATTTGGACGCATTCGTATTTTCGTAGATTTAGTTACATTCGTATTTTCGTAAGATTGATTTATTCGTACTTTCGTAACATTGTTTTCGTAGATTCGTATCGGAGCATAATTCATAATTTTATGTAATGTGTATGCTATTATTACATTTTACACGAAGCACGTTAAGCAGCGCCATGTAAGAGACACGGAAAATTATGAATCAAAAAAAAAGTTACGAATGTACGAATTTTCAATCCATTCGAAGCACGTTAAGCAGCGACACGGAAAATTACGAATCGAAAAAAAAAAGTTACGAATGACGAATTTTTTCGTTCAATCCATTCGAAGCACTTTAAGCAGCGCAATTGTAAGAGACACGGAAAATCGAAAAAAAAAAGTTACGAATGTACGAATTTTTTCAATCAATCCATTCGAAGCACGTTAAGCAGCGCCATTGTAAGAGACACGGAAAATTACGAATCAAAAAAAAAAACGAATGTATGAATTTTTTCGTTCAATCCATTCGAAGCACATTAAGCAGCACCATTTTAAGGGACACGGAAAATTACCAATCCAAAAAAAAAAAGTTACGAAGTACGAATTTTTTCGTTCATTTTGATTTTTGTTGTTCCTGTTTTCGTTTTTCGGATTTTCTTTGTTTTTCGTATTCGTCGATTCGAACATTCGTTATTCGTTAAAATTTTTAGCGAATCGTTCGTTCATTTGTACGAAAAATTACGAATCCAAAAAAAATTTACGAATGTACGAATTTTGTTCGTTCAATCCATTCGAAGTGCATTTGTGAGGTCAGGCACTGATGTGTAAGAGACACGGAAAATTACGAATCGAAAAAAATTGCTCTGATCCGCCCCAGGAGTGCTGCACTGAGAAGGAGCGGGATTTCAACTCCCAGACTGCTGAACCAACTGCTTGGACACTGACAACTCGGAATCCCCGGAAGTTAGTACAGCGGAGACCGGAGGGGAACTAACATTTTAAACTAAATTTACATTTCAGATAATTGTACTAAAGGTATTTAAAGAATGCACATGTTGGAATGATCACCTAACCGGACTAAAAGTCAATCTTTATATTTGCCTGAATACCCCCGAGCGTCCTTCCGTAACTGAAATACCAGCTCTGGGTGTACTGACCCTTTACAGTTTAATGCCAACAATATTAAAAATAGCAATCAGTAAACAGACTCAGATCATAAGAAATAGTTTAGGGGCCAAAGTACTACTCCCTGCTTTTTCATTTCTCCATATGTCTTTGGAATGGCAGTCTTCAGAGAGAAAAGTAATAGTGCCCATTTAGACCTACACTATATTGTCAAATGTATTGGGACGCCTGCATTTACACACACATGAACTTTAATGCCATCTCAGCCTAATGCCCCGTACACACGATAGGATTTTTTCGATGGAAAATGTTTGATCGGAGCTTGTTGACGGAAATTCTGACCGTGTAGGCTCCATCGGACGTTTTCCATCAGAATTTCCGTCACACAAAATTTGAGCGCTGGTTCTCAAATTTTCCGACAACAAAATCAGTTGGTGAAAGTTCCGATCGTGTGTACACAATTCCGACGCACAAAGTGCCACGCATGCTCGGAATCAAGCAGAAGAGCCGCACTGGCTTTTGCACTTCATTTTTCTCTGCTCGTCGTACGTGTTGTACGTCACCGCGTTCTTGACGTTCGCAATTTCCGACCAACTTTGTGTGACCGTGTGTATGCAAGACAAGTTTGAGCCATCCGTTGGAAAAAAAAAACATGGGATTTTGTTGTCGGAATGTCTGATCGTGTGTACGCAGCATAAGAATGGGATGCCATTAACCACATCAATACTGGGCACTTTCACCCCCCTTCCTTCCCATACCAATGTTTAGCTTTCAGCGCTCTCGCACTTTCAATAAGAATTGCGCGGTCATGCAATGCCGTACCCAAATTAAATTGTTATAATTTTGTTCGCACAAATAGCTTTCTTTTGGTGGTATTTATTCATGACTCCGTTTTTTTCTTTTTTTGCGATAAAAGCGAAAAAAGAGCATGTGGAAAATGTGGAAAAAAAAACTATATTTTCTTTATTCTATTTTTTTTTTGTCATAAATTTAAGCCAAAATGTATTCTGCTACATGTTTTTGGTAAAAAAAAATCGTTAAGTGTATAATAATTGGTTCGATCACGGACATATGTACGCAAATGATCATGTACAGATGTGTGCAGGTGATCAGACATGTGTGCAAATGATCATTGGGTCATGTGATTTTACTGTTATATATATGTGTTTTGGGGACATGTGTGTCTTTATTGTGTGTTTACTAGTGTGTTTTACTGTGTGTTTACACTACACTGGTGATCACTGTATAAAAAGCTGTAAAAAAAAAACACTGATCACCAGCCGGCTGCAGAGATCCGCTCTCCTCTCCTCAGCGATCACTTCTGTGTGAGGAGAGCCGATCGCCTAGCAAGCAACTGGCTGTTTGTTTACATCGCATGACGGCCGTGATTGGACACAGCCATCATGTGATCAGGAGGGCCAATCACAGAGCCCTCCTGCCGATCTAAGATACGCTGTGTCCGGGTGACACGAGCGCATTGGGATCGCGCCGCTGCGTGGGAGCGCGCGCGATCCCGCTCCTTCTGAGGGACGTTCCTGAACGTCCACTCAGAAGTAGAGATAGCCCACCCGGCCACTGCACATAAACGGCCGGGTGGGCTATCTCTACTTGTGAGTGAACGTTTAGGATCGTCCCTCAGAAGGAGCGGGATCGCTCCTGCGCTACGGCGCGATCCCAATGCGCTCGTGTCACCCGGACACGGCGCATCTTAGGAAGTGGTTAAAGTTCATGTGCAGGCAGGTGTCCCAATACTTTTGGTAATATCGTGTATATGAAGGGTTATCATTGTAAAACACGGGGAATGACTTGGCATGTGACGTTGATGTCCAAAGTCACATGACAAGTCGCACAAGTGCGAATGAAACCTTAGTAAAACGTGTGTTTTGCATCCCCTAGACCTGTGATGGCGAACCTTGGCACCCCAGATGTTCTGGAACTACATTTCCCATGACGCTCAACTACACTGCAGAGTGCATGAGCATCATGGGAAATGTAGTTCCAAAACATCTGGGGTGCCAAGGTTCGCCATCACGGCCCTAGACCTAAACAAGTTCGGCTTTAATACATTTCTGGCAGAAGTTACAGTTCCTTTTCTACAATTATTGAACAGATATAATAAAACCCTTTCAATGGTTCATTGTTGGGGTATACATTCTTTTTTCCAAGGACTAAGTGGACAGAAGTACAAAACCCCCAGGCAGGGGTCAGCTGTGTATTTAGCGTCTTTTCTGACGTAAGGCTTTAAAACAGTGAAATCCATACTTGTTATTGCATTTTGTCTACCAGTTCTGTGTAGACCATTGATGAAAGTATTATTACTGAGGCTTCCCGGTAATTTTGCGGTTCTTTCAAGGTAATGTGATCTACTGAAAAATTCTAATCAGAAGTGTTTTTGAGGAAGAGTTTTTTTTTTTTTCATCCTTGTTTGCGGAGACCTCCCAGCAGGCAGCTGACGGTCACATTGCCGCGTGCCACTTCCTTCCACATAGGACTCTCCAATCCAGCCCCCTGAATAGCGTACATTATGATTTATGGAGACAAACCATCCTCTGCTGTCAGGAAATCTGCTCCACGCAGTCCCACGCTGAGATGAGAGGACCTGTTTGGTCATATGTTTTGCATAAATTATAACATAACTAATTCTTTCGAAAAAGTTCTGTTTATGGACCTCTTTTCAATGAACCCTTTGTGGTTCTAACGGACTTCAAGGGCAACCTATATTCCTAGAGATGAAACAAGACATATTCATCAAATGAAAGGAAAAGTTTGTTTTTAGTAAGTGCAATAAAAGGAGACGTCTGAACATTTTATTTGTGTGCGTTCACTCTCGCATAATAGGAAATCTCGCTGAGTTTTGCCTACTCATCCCCTTTCTCAGCTGCCAAATTCATTTTTCCCTTTAATCAGCACACTGTAGGTGTTTTGGGTCGGTTTGGGCTGAATTGAGATTGAGTCTTTTTTTAAAGGTTCAGCAAAAAAAATGTTATGCTGCAGGTCAGTCTTGCCTAATCCAGTCTTCGGGGACAACAACAGAACACATTTTTCAAATATCTTCCCAAAATGAATGGCAGTGCACATTTGGTTCCAATAGATATTAGGCTAAACTGTGTTTCCCTTTGTTTTAATGTCAGCAACAGTGAATGATTTCTAGTCTTCCGGGTATTATGCCCCGTAGACACGGAAAAAGTCTGATCGGATTATGTTGTCGGAAAATCCGATCGCGTGTGGGCTCTAGCGGGCTTTTTCCGACGGAAAAAAATTGAGAGCAGGATCTAAAATTTTTCGACAACAAAATCCGATCAGACTTTTTCCGATCGTGTGTAGAGAATTCCGACGCACAAAGTGCCAAGCATGCTCAGAAGAAATTTGGAGACGAAAGCTATTGGCTACTGGCCTCTACGTAGTCCCATCGTATGTTTTATATGTCACCTCGTTCGGAGCGATCAGATTTTCCGACAACTTTGTCCGACCGTGTGTGTGCAACACAAGTTTCGGACAAAATCTGTAGGAAAAATCTGACGGATTTTGTGGTCGGAATGTCTGACCGTGTGTATGGGGCATTAGAGCTTAAATTCCGTCAAATAAAAAAAAAAACAGTAACACAAGGGACACAGTGTGAATACCATCCCTTGTGTTACTGTTTTAGTTGAAATCTGAGGTCCTCTGCCCCTTTTTATCTCCTCTCCACAAACCCCCAACAACTGTGATCTTCCTGTACTATTGGGGTCATTAGAACCAACAGACCTGTTATATATTTAAAAAAGAGCCAAAATACATCCCTGGGAATTACAAACCAGTTAGCCTAACATCAATAGTATGTAAACTCTTGGAGGGGATGATAAGGGACTATATACAAGATTTTAATGAAAACGGTATCATTAGCAGTAATCAGCGTGGATTCATGAAGAACCCTTCTTGCCAAACCAATCTACTAACCTTCTATGAGGAGGTGAGTTGCCAGCTAGATAAAGGAAGGCCCATAGATGTGGTGTATCTGGATTTTGCAAAAGCATTTGACACAGTTCCCCATAAACGTTTACTGTACAAAGTAAGGTCCGTTGGCATGGACCATAGGGTGAGTACATACCTCATACTCATAGCTACACGGGTAACTCAGTCACCTTGATCCAATCACCATGGAATGTTAATTCAAGAACATGATGGGATTTGTAACAGTTTGTCCCAGAACAAGTCCTTGTGTTATTAGACTGATAGCACTGCAGTTAAGCTTGGCTGGCTCACAATGCTTACTCTTCCTTTACCCAACTGATCTCTCTTGTCTCTAGGAAGGTGATAGAAGGCCACACTTAAGTATTTATCCTGGTTGTATTTAAAATCCATGGCCCTCAATTGTTGTCCCTTCCGTTGCTGAAGCCAAATAATGACTCAAACTGAGCAACATGGTTTTAAACTGGCCTTGGCAGTCCTTTCTTCACAATTAAAAATGAAATAAAATAAAAACAAATAACCCTATCAACATAAAATAATGTGACAACTGTTGGCAAGGGTTACCAGGGAGGGTCTTAGGGTGTTCACTAGCCTGGGGGTTTGACCAGGATCCCCTTTTCCACAGCTTCTTTCCACTGGCTTGATGATAGTTCCAAATGTAGTATTTTTTACTTCCTCCAAGGAAACAAACTGCCATTAGAAACATTATCAAGAAATAGAAAAGATAGCTCCATACCACTAGATGAGCAAAACCAACTCTTCCATAGATCCCCAAAGGATCTGTTTCTGTGACCATCAAACTGCCACCCGATCCCTCAAAAAAGCCTAGGACGACTTCTCTCTCCGTCGACCATTCAGAAATGATCTTCCCAGCGGTTCCCAGCTCCACCCTACCACCCAACAGTAAACCACCAATAAGACCTTGACCTCATCCTACAACCCTGACTCTTTACACTTTTACCTTTTCAGGGCCTAAAATATGTTTTTAAGAACTGCAAAATTGACTAAAAAAACACTTGGCAGGTGTTCTAATCCCCCTCCATTTTATCCAAAAATGGCGTTTGCCTTTAGTTATACTTTAGGAGTCCATATTAGTTTAGTGCTGATAAATCTGGGACACATGAAAGATAAAAATTATTTAACGCGTTTTGGAGCCAAACAACCCTCCTTTATCAGGGCTTAAATGAGCAAAGACAAAGTTCTCTGTAGGACCCTAACTAAAAAACCCCTATGTTCAGAGAGGAGCATCAATCATAAAATAAAACATCTGTGAAGGAATCGTGCAGTGCAAAACCATTATGATTGCATGATTCTTTCACAAAAAATTTTGGTTATGATAGATGACCTTTTCTGAGGTTTCTTGGTTAGATTGCTACAGAGAGCTTTGTCATTGCTTATTCAAGCCCTGTTGAAGGGAGATTGTTTAACCCCAGAAATGTGTTGGCTACTCTTTATCTTCCATGTGCCTCAAATTTATCTGCAATAGATAACAGGAACTCTTAAAATGACTGCCACTCTTTTTTATTGATTTCACCTGGATTTCTCAGTGGAGGCCATTGCTTTGTGGTAGAGCTGCTGAGGTCTGGACATCAAGCCCGAGCATTGCTGCCTGATGGACAGAAGGAAGTTTTGAAGGTCTCATACCAACTTCCTCTTATGCCCCGTACACACGGTTAGAAATTCCGATGGAAAATGTCCGATCGGACCATGTTGTCGGAAAATCCGCCTGTGTGTGGGCTCCATCGGACTTTTTCAGTCGGAATTTCCGACGGAAAAAATTTGAGGTCCTGCTCTCAAATTTTACGACAACAAAATCCGATCGGACTTTTTCCAATCGTGTGTAGAGAATTCCGACGGACAAAGTGCCACGCATGCTCAGATAAAATTACGAGGCCAAAGCTATTGGCTACTAGCCTCTATGTAGTTCCGTCGTACGCAGCGAACGTCACCACGTTCAGAATGATTGTATTTTCTGACAACTTTGTCCGACCTTGTGTATGCAACACCAGTGTCGGACAAAATCCGTCTGAAAAAATCCGACGGATTTTGTGGTCGGAAATTTCCGAACGTGTGTACGGGGGCTTAGAACCCCAAACCAAATTATGGAGACATTGCCCCCCTAGTTCCTTTGTAATGTTCAATTAATTGTTTATTGGGGAACTCAGTTTGTGGCACTTAAGCCAGCCATACATGGATTGAAATTTATCCGAATTTTGATTAATGTGTGGGCAGGGTGCTTGTACAGAAGATGATCTACTAATTGACTTCTCTACAACCATTCTATTGGAAAATTACCACTTAATTAACACCACTGGCTATAGCTGGCGACGCTGATCAGTGTATTCTGATGGCGGGGAAGTCTCCCCGGTTGTCGGAATACAATAGCTCAGTGGGTAGGATTTCCCCATCTATTTTGAATGTGTGAATAGGAGAATTTAGACTTTTTTTTTTTCACTCAACAATTTGAACAAAAAAAAAAAATTGAAATGTCTATGGGCTGCCTTACTTCTACACTAATTGGAACACTGGGATCCCAAGAGGCCATCAATTTGCTCCTCAACTGCCCATCCAGAACTCCATTTGGCTTTAAATCCATTTGATCCATGTACATTGAACATTGTATACATGGGCGTCCGCAGGTAGGGGCAAGGAGGGGCAAGTGCCCCCCCCCCTGGAATCAGGGATCGGATCAGGAGTTCCCCACTCGGTCTTTATCCTAGCGCTGGCGGCCGGCCCTGTCCTCACCCAGAATGAAAAACAGGTCTTGCCAGCTGCTGGCCATCTTGGACATCCTACTGGCATGCAAAGTACCGTACTGAGCATTACACACACCACTGCAACATAGGGGCACTTGAGGGACTGCAGACAGGGCTAGGGGGTCCCTCTCTCTGACCCCATCAGCCCTCTGTCACCCCCTCTCTCTGTCACCCCTATGTCTTTTTCACCCCCCCCCCCCTCTGTCACCCCACCCCTCTGTCTCTCTCTGTCACCCCCCTGTGTATCTCTCTGTCACCCCCTCTCTCTGTCACCCCCTTTCTCTCTGTCACCCCCCCCTGTCTCTTTCTGTCACCCCCTATGTCTTTCTGTCACCCCCCTCTGTCTGTCTGTCACCCCCCTGTCTCTCTGTCACCCCCCTGTCTCTCTGTCTCCCCCACATGTCCGCAGTCTCTTAAGTCTCTTGTGCCATGTATGCAGTCACTTACAGTCTCTTGTGCCATGTCTGCAGTCACTGACCATCTCCTGTACTATGTCTGCAGTCTCTGACCGTAATAAATACATTGTTGAAAAGGGACAGAGCATGGGTGACCTTAAAATTATGCCCCCCCCCCCCCCCTGAAAAAAGTTCTGTGGATGCCCATGATTGTATATGAACTTATTTGAAAGAAGATTGGTTGCTACTGATTGGTTGCTGCTGCATATTGGGTCATTTCTGAGTGCCAGAAATAGGTACTGTCCGATAATAGAAACTCAGACTTAAACTCATCCTCGAAAATGGCATAAAGTTTCATATCTGCTCTTTCCCCGTACTCCTCCTTTGTATGCATGAGGTTGATTGTGGTCCTAATGTGTATTTATGACATGGAGCAGCTGAGCAATGCACTCCTTCAGTGCCCTCAGGAAAACAGACCCCATAAGGCCTGCTGGAAGCATGCTCTCAGTATGGCACATGGAGGCCAGTTAGCAGCATGCCTCAAGATGGAGTCGCCTACCAGCAGGCCTTCACCTCATGTGGGCTTTCTTGTTTGGACAGGGCCCACTGCCACCGAGGCTGAATTCAGACACTTTCTCAGCCTATTCTGCATGAATAGCCTCAAGGCCTTTGACAAGCATCTTAAAAGCCTCGCTGTGCTAAAGGCCTTTTCAAAGGTGCTTGCAGAGAGCCACACAGAGTTCTGCGCCATTGTCGGGACAAGGACCTTGTTCAGGAAAGCACGGTCACTAGACGAGCACAATGATGGTGAGGGGGGGAGGAAGGAGTGACATCTTTATTAATTTACAAACTAGTCTCACTGTCTTCAGGAAGAAAAAAAAAGAATGAAGCAGTAAGCCCTAACTGAACTATTAAGAAAAAAAAAAAAATACAGTTCCTGTTTCTTTCTTGTTGTCACCCTGTGTTGCTGTTCTCCTGCAGGCCCCACAGCCATTTCTGTCTACATGCCCTCCAACGATGGATGCATGGCAATTCTCAGGGTGGGTTTCCTGGTGGTAAAATCACTGGACCTTGCCTGTATGATGTGTGTGAAAACAGCCACTTTCATGAAATCCATATGAAGCCCATGTGATAGAATGACAACACTGGGGCGCAACTGGGAGACAGCGACAGACTGTTGTCACCCTATAACAGGAAGTGCCTGAACAAGGACCTTCGTTGGAGGATCACCAGACAATATTTCAACTAGACATGTGCAATTCGTTTCGTTTTTTTCTCGTTTTGTGGTTAAAATTTGTTATATTCGTTCATTCGTTATCGTACGAATGAACGAACGATTCGCTAAAAATTTTAACGAATGTTGGAATTGAACGAATCCGAAAAACAACGAAAATCCGAATTAACCAAATTAGAAACAACGAAACTACGAAAGAAGAAAATCCGAAAAACAAAAACGAAACAACGAAAAACAAAATGAACAAAAAAATTCGTACATTCGTAACTTTTTTTTGTTTGTCGATTCGTAATTTTCCGTGTCTCTTACAATGGCGCTGCTTAAAATGGATTGAACGGAAAAATTCGTACATTCGTAACTTTTTTTTTTTTTGTTTGTCGATTCGTCATTTTCAGTGTCTCTTACAATGGCGCTGCTTAACGTGCTTCGAATGGTTTGAACGAAAAAATTTGTACATTCGTAACTTTTTTTTTTTTTCGATTCGTAATTTTCCGTGTCTCTTACAATTGCTTAACGTGCTTCGAATGGATTGAACGAAAAAAATTGTACATTCGTAACTTTTTTTTTTTTTTTGTTTGTCGATTCATAATTTTCCGTGTCTCTTACAATGGTGCTGCTTAACGTGCTTCGAATGGATTGAACGAAAAAATTCGTACATTCGTAACTTTTTTTTTTTTTGTTTGTCGATTCGTAATTTTCCGTGTCTCTTACAATGGCGCTGCTTAATGTGCTTCGAATGGATTGAACGAAAAAATTTGTACATTCGTAACTTTTTTCTTTTTTTTGTTTGTCGATTCGTAATTTTCGTGTCTCTTACAATGGCGCTGCTTAACGTGCTTCCTATGAGTTGAACGAAAAAATTCGTACATAACTTTTTTTTTTTTGATTCATAATTTTCCGTGTCTCTTACAATGGCGCTGCTTAACGTGCTTCGAATGGATTGAACGAAAAAATTCGTACATTCGTAACTTTTTTTTTTTTTTTGTCGATTCGTAATTTTCCGTGTCTCTTACAATGTAATAATAGCATACACATTACATAAAATTATGAATTATGCTCCGATTACGAATCTACGAAAACAATGTTACGAAAGTGCGAATAAATCAATCTTACGAAAGTACGAACGTAACTAAATCTACGAAAATAGGAATGCGTCCGAATACAAAATATAACGAAAATACGAATTTCGAATAAACGAAAATTTGTACATGCGTAACTTTTTTTTTGTTGTTAAAAATAATTTTCCGTGTCCCTTACAATGGCGCTGCTTAACGTGCTTCGAATGGATTGAATGAAAAAATTCGTACATTCGTAACTTTTTTTTCTTTTTCTTTGTCGATTCGTAATTTTCTGTGTCTCTTAAAATGTAATAATAGGATACACATTACATAAAATTATGAATTATGCTCAGATTACGAATCTACGAAAACAATGTTACGAAAGTACGAATAAATCAATCTTACCAAAGTACGAATGTAACTAAATCTACGAAAATACGAATGCGTCCGAATACAAAATTTCGAATACGAATTTCGAATAAACGAAAATGAAACTAACGGAAAAACGAATCAACGAAAAAATAACTCTACGAAAATACGAACGAGTCCGAATACGAACACCGACGACTTACGAAATTACGAATCGTTACGAATCAATGGAAACGAAACAAAACAAAACAAAATTTTCTATTGTGCACATGTCTAGTTGTCACTCTATAACAGGAAGTGCCTGAACAAGGACCTTCGTTGGAGGATCACCAGACATTATTTCAACATGAAGTGAGAAGAAATGCCTCCAAATTGAGGAAAATCTCCCCTCTATTTATTTTCCAGTGACAACTGTAGAATTTTGGACTTTCCACCATTCTCTGTGCCATGACTATGCTCACCACCAGGACAAATAGAGAGAGGGCAGCATTAAAAACCTCACAGTGGCCCTAACCTTGAGTAGAAAAACCTCCTGCCAGCATTCTGTAGAAAAGGCCCATGCTCCCTGTGTGAAAGCAGTGATCTCTCTGAAGAGGTCCGATTTCCACTTCCAAGTCAGAGCTAAATCAATGCAATTAGCAAAGCGCATGCTCCTTGCAATAGGTCTAGCTCAGCAGGAGGATGTTTGACCTCTGTAGAGAGCAGGGGCGGACTGACCATTCGGCCACTCGGGCACTGCCCGAGGGCCCTGGGCCACTAGGGGGCCCCATCAGGGTTGCCAGCCTCAGTAAAACCAGGGACAGTTTTTTTTTTACATCTGTCTCTGAAATGTCCCTTACTGACATCCTTTTGGTCTAAAAATCCAGAGATTATAGCTGCCCCACCTCTCCAGTACCTTCTCAGCCAATAGAAACATGTCTGTGTATACTGTGTGATTGTATACTGTGCGTGTGTATACTGTGTGGCCCCATAATCTCTGATTGCCTGGGGGCCCCATAATCTCCTATTGCCCGGGGGCCCCATGAGTTGTCAGTCCGCCCCTGGTAGAGAGACCACTTTTTTTCCAACAGAGAGCAATGGTTCTTCTCAGAAGCATGCTGGCAGGGGTCATGCTTTTGTATTTAGGCTGTGGCTGCTTTCTAAAGAAAATTAACTGTTATGCCGCGTACACACGAGCGGATTTTCCGTCAGAAAAATCTTGGATGCTTTTTTCTGACGGAATTCCGCTCAAGCTCGGCTTGCATACACACGGTCACACAAAAGTTCGCTGAACTTTCGACCGTCAAGAACGCAGTGACGTACAACACTACAACGAGCCGAGAAAATTAAGTTCAATGCTTCTGAGCATGCGTCAAATTGTTTCCGAGCATGCGCAGCAATTTTTGTGTGTCGGAATTGGTACAGATGATCGTAATTTCCAATCAAAACTTTTTCCGACCGAAATATTGAGAACCTGCTCTCAATCTTTTACTGGCTGGAGTTCCGCCAGCAAAAGTCTGATGGAGCATACACACGGTCGCATTTTCCGACCAAAAGCTCTCATCGGTGTGCCCCCCAAGTCTTTGTCAGGAGTATGTAATGTATACAGTGCAGGAATATGTAATGTACACAGTGCAGGTGTCAGACTTATGTAACGTACAAAGTGTAGGTGTCAGGAGTATGTAATGTACAGAGTGTAGGTGTCAGGAGTATGTAATGTACAGAGTGCAGGCATCAGGAGTATGTCATGTACAGAGTGTAGGTGTTTGGAGTATGTAATGTACAGAGTGTAGGTGTCATGAGTATGTAATGTACAGAGTGTAGGTGTCAGGAGTATGTAATGTACAGAGTGCAGGCATCAGGCGTATGTAATGTACAGAGTGTAGGTGTCAGGAGTATGTAATGTACAGAGTGTAGGTGTCAGGAGTATGTAATGTACAGAGTGTAGGTGTCAGGAGTATGTAATGTACAGAGTGCAGGCATCAGGCGTATGTAATGTACAGAGTGTAGGTGTCAGGAGTATGTAATGTACAGAGTGTAGGTGTCAGGAGTATGTAATGTACAGAGTGCAGGCGTCAGGAGTATGTAATGTACAGAGTGTAGGCATCAGGCGTATGTAATATACAGAGTGTAGGTGTCAGGAGTATGTAATGTACAGAGTGTAGGTGTCAGGAGCATGTAATGTACAGAGTGTAGGTGTCAGGAGTATGTAATGTACAGAGTGCAGGCGTCAGGAGTATGTAATGTACAGAGTGTAGGTGTCGGGAGTATGTATTGTACAGAGTGCAGGTGCCACTGGCGACAGCTTCCCTTCTACCTTCCACCATGACAGGTTCTCCGTCCGGCAGAACCGTCACTGTTGATTGGACTGCAAGCCGCAGTCCCAACCCTGCGCTACCCTCTTACTTCTGGATAGGCCCGTACACAGCCTGGCAGCCAGATGCCCCCGGGATAGGCCCAATCTCCAGCCTAGCAGCCCGGAGATGTACGTCACACATCCACCTAGACAGCGGTCCATGTGTCACAGAACATAGATCACCTGACTCCACCCAAATATATAGGGTCTCCCAGCAGGCCAAGGGATTCAAGAAAACCCCTGCCCATTGGCTGAGATACCCCATATACCCATAACTTGACCTTGAAATGTCCTTCTCACATCTAATGCCACCAAGTGCCTGGCCACCTACCGTGTTTCCCCGATAGTAAGACACCCCGATTGTAAGACGTATCGGGAGTTTCAGAGGGGTCAGCTAATATAAGCCGTACCCCGAAAGTAAGACATATGTCTTACTTTCGGGGAAACACGGGGGATTTGCCTCCAGTGACGTACGGTACAAAGAGTGGGGCTGGGGGTGCGGGCCGCACCCTGGGGGGGGGGGGGGTGCCAGGCCAGTGCCCTCCCCCTCCGACTGAAGAGACAGCGCCGTTTTGATCAGTCTCGGCCGAGCAGAGTGACAGCCGCTGCCCGAGACTGATCAGAACGCGCGACGCAATCACAGAGAAGGGGATTATTGTGCCAGGTCCCGGATCACTGCCAACAGGTGTCACTGGCTCTGTGTCCTCCCGGAAAAAGGTCAGTGCTGGTCATACAGATATAAGTACAATATAAGATATAAGATATAAGATATAAGTACAGATATAAGATACAATATAAGACATACCCCGAAAGTAAGACATAGTGGGGCTTTTAGGGATAAAGAGAAAGTAAGACACTGTCTTACTTTCGGGGAAACACGGTAGTGCCAGAAGAGAAAAGTACAACCAGGCCAAACTCAGGAAGAAATCAATGGTTCTCTAACAAATATCTACAGTAGCTACTCCTGACAAGAAACTTGGTGAGGAGCTCCCTGACTAAACCCCAGGGCGCTACAGTAATGTACAGAGTGTACACAGGTGTCAGGAGTATGTAAAGTACAGAGTATAGGTGTCAGGAGTATGTAATGTACAGAGTGTAGGTGTCAGGAGTATGTAATGTACAGAGTGCAGGTGTCAGGAGTATGTAATGTACACAGTGCAAGTGTCAGGAGTATGTAACATACAGAGTGCAGATGTCAGGAGTATGTAATGTACACAGTGCACGTGTCAGGAGTATGTAACATACAGAGTGTAAGTGTCAGGAGTATGTAATGTATAAAGTGCAAGTATCAGAAGTATGTACCGTAAAGAGTGCAGGTGTCAGGAGTATGTAATGTACAGAGTGCAGGTTTCAGGAGTATGTAATGTACACAGTGCAGGTTTCAGGAGTATGTAAAGTACAGAGTATAGGTGTGAGAAGTATGTAAAGTACAGAGTATAGGTGTCAGGAGTATGTAATGTACAGAGTGCAAGTGTCAGGAGTATGTAATGTACAGAGTGCAAGTGTCAGGAGTATGTACCGTACAGAGTGCAAGTGTCAGAAGTATGTACCGTACAGAGTGCAGGTTTCAGGAGTATGTAATGTACACAGTGCAAGTGTCAGGAGTATGTAAAGTACAGAGGATAGGTGTGAGAAGTATGTAAAATGCAGAGTATAGGTGTCAGGAGTATGTATTGTACAGAGTGTAGGTGTCAGGAGTATGTAATGTACAGAGCGTAGGTGTCAGGAGTATGTAATGTACAGAATATAGGTGTCAGAAGTATGTATTGTACAGAGTGTAGGTGTCAGGAGTATGTAATGTACAGAGTGTAGGTGTCAGGAGTATGTAATGTACAGAATGTAGGTGTCAGGAGTATGTAATGTACAGAGTGTAGGTGTCAGGAGTATGTAATGTACAGAGTGTAGGTGTCAGGAGTATGTAATGTACAGAGTGTAGGTGTCAGGAGTATGTAATGTACAGAGTGTAGGTGTCAGGAGTATGTAATGTACAGAGTGTAGGTGTCAGGAGTATGTATCGTATCTGTAGCAGGAGTCAGTGATGGGCTGGTTCCACCCCCATATCAGCGGCCCTGACAAACCATATTGCTATTTAACCACAGATGCTGCTCCAGCCACGCCCACTGCTAGCCTATTTAAATATTGCAGCTGATATACATGTTATGGTGGAAATATAACATTTAGAAGGATTTTGCACTTTTGTCAGCTAGTATAGAGGCACTAGCAGAGCTTTTACACAATCTTCTTGAGGTCTTCCACTACAGTGACACAAAACAGGGTTGTTATTTAGTGATGGATCCCTTGTGGAACGTCGCAGGGAAGCCGCCTGTTTTGATAGTACTAAAAAAAAAAAAAAAGTCAAGTGAGGTAATATAAAAGCAAAAATAAATAGACGCGTCGGTGTAATATATTCCCCAGAGAGAGAAGGAATAAAGAGATCATTGAACCCATGTGAGTATTATATGTCATACCGCACAAATGTTTGTTTGTGTACACATCGGAACGTCTCGCCAGACAAAGTGCTAGAGGGAACTCGGAGAGGGGTTAATGCACGCAGGGATTGCGAGCATTCATCAAACACGCTACACAGAGGAAGTCCAGCCATGGACACAGCGCACAAAGCAGGTACAGGAATCCAACCCGCCCTACAGGGAGGAAGTTTAGATAGACAAGCACAGAAAGAAGGAAATACTGGCATGGAAACAGAGAAGAGAAAAAACACCAAGAAACCACGAGGTCACCATTTATTCATGGGGAAAGTTGGCGAGTGTTTCAGTCTTTCTGATTAGGCATGCAACTCAAAGGCCTTCATGTAATGACTCCGCTAAGCAACTGTTTGCATCTAAAGCGGCCACATAACTCCAGTGCGGGTTTAGAAGAACAATCCTTTTCATAAACGAAGGGCCCATTTAGATTTATACATATAGAGGTGCTGTTTTTTTTCGTAGCATTAGGCAGGTGTGATCTTGCGTCAATGTGCATTTCCCACGTGCATTGTTGGATTTAGGATTTGGAGTGGATGGAGTTAACAGCCATTGTCCAAGGATTCTTAATGCATACCTCCCTACTTTTTGAGATGGGAACGAGGGACACCTATTTGCAAAAAGGAAACAAAGTATGTAGGCACAGGCATGGACTGGCCATCGGGACTACCTGGAGTTTCCCGGTGGGCCGAATGACTCAGTTGGCCAGTCAGGTGCAGTCCTGGAGCCGCTCCTCTCTGACAGTGAGTGATCGCGATTTCACTCCTGTCAGGAGGAGCTGCTTCCGTCACTTGCTGGAGAGAGCATTAGGCGTTATACTTCCTCCAGCCTGCAGGGGGAGATAGACAGCCGGCAGACTTTCCTTCCTCTCTCCCCTTATCACTTGTTATCACATGACTGGAGAGAGGAACGAGAAGCTGCCTTCAAAAACTGTCAGTACATGTGGGAGGGGGAGGAGAGGGAGGACACTCTGATGTGAAGGGGGCTTCTGGTGGGGACCCTGATGTGAAGGGGGCTTCTGGTGGGGACCCTGATGTGAAGGGGGCTGCTGGTGGGGACTCTGATGAGAAGGGACTTCTGATGGGGACTCTCATGTGAAGGGGGCTGCTGGTGGGGACACACTGATGTGAAGGGGGCTTCTGATGGGGACTCTGATGTGAAGGGGCTGCTGATGGGGACACTCTGATGTGAAGGGGGCTTCTGATGGGGACTCTCTAATGTGAAGGGGGCTGCTGATGGGGACTCTCTAATGTGAAGGGGGATGCTGATGGGGACTCTGATGTGAAGGAGGCTGCTGATTGGGACTCTGTTGTGAGGGGGGCTGCTGATGGGGACTCTCTGATGGGGACACACTCATGTGAAGGGGACTGCTGATGGGGACTCTCTAATGTGAAGGGGGCTGCTGATGGGGACTCTCTAATGTGAAGGGGACTGCTGATGGGGACTCTCTAATGTGAAGGGGACTGCTGATGGGGACTCTCTAATGTGAAGGGGACTGCTGATGGGGACACTCTGATGGGGACGCACTCATGTGAAGGGGACTGCTGATGGGGACTCTCTAATGTGAAGGGGGCTGCTGGTGGGGACTCTGATGTGAAGGGGGCTGCTGGTGGGGACTCTCTAATGTGAAGGGGGCTTTGAAGGGGGCTTCTGATGGGGACTCTCTGATGTGAAGGAGGCTTCTGATGGGGATTCTCTGATGTGAAGGGGGCTGCTGATGGGGACTCTCTGATGGGGACTCTCTGATGTGAAGGAGGCTGCTGATGGGGACTCTCTGATGGGGACTCTCTGATGTGAAGGGGCTGCTGATGGGGACTCTGATGGGGACTCTCTGATGTGAAGGGGGCTGCTGATGGGGACTCTCTGATGGGGAATCTCTGACGTGAAGGGGCTGCTGATAGGGACTCTCTGATGTGGACTCACTGATGTGAAGGGGGCTGCTGATGGGGACTCTCTGATGTGAAGGGGGCTGCTGATGGGGACTCTCTGATGTGAAGGGGGCTGCTGATGGGGACTCTCTGGTGTGAAGGGGCTGCTGATGGGGACTCTCTGATGTGAAGGGACTACTGATAGGGACTCTCTGATGTGGGAACACTGATGTGAAGGGGGCTGCTGATGGGGACTCTCTGATGTAAGTGGGATGCTATTGGGGACACTCAAAATTAAAGTGGGCCAGTCATAATGAAGTCCAGGGCCAAATTTTTGTCCCAGTCCAGCCCTGTGTAGGCATAGGACACATCCCCTGCTACACCCCCTTAAAGCAGAATTAAACAAAAAAAAAATCTTAGTTAAACTCCCTAATACTGACTTTTGAAATTTACAAATACATAGTTATATAGCACTGACCCCCGAAGGAGCTGCTGTTTTTGTTGGGCTTACCGTTACCTCACCTGTTCACTGTGTCCGTCTTAGGGGGTTCTGTAAAAAGGGTTGGTCAACGAATAGTGCTCCGACACTTATGCCGCGTACACGCGGCCGGAATTTCCGATGGAAACAGTCCGATGGGAGCTTTTCATCAGATTTTCCGACCGTGTGTTTGCCCATCGGTCTTTTTCTGTCTGCATTTCCGACAGACTTTAGATTGAGAACCTGTTCTTAATTTTTCAGACGGAAAAACTTTCTATCGGAAATTCCGATCGTGTGTATGCAATTCCGACACGCAAAATTCCGACGCATGCTCGGAAACAATTCGACGCATGCTCGGAAGCATTAAACTTCCCTTTTATAGTGCCGTCGAACGTGTTGTATGTCGCGGTGTTATTGACCATCGGAATTTGGTGTGACCATGTGTAGGCAAGACAGTTTGGTCGGAATTCCGACGGGAAAACCATCAGAGCTTTTTCCGATGAGAATTCCGATCGTGTGTACGTGGCATTAGTCCTTTTTCTGGATGTTTATTTAACAAAAACACCCACTTTCGCAATAGAGGGGTAGAGGTTAAGAGGAATTCAGGTACCTTTGTCGTTTTGCAGGTTAGAGGTATTTCCTTGATCCAGAGGACAGCAAGTTCCACAGACTGGATCCAACAACCACCAGATAGGCCCCTCTCCTGACCTAGCAGCCGATGAGATGTTCGGTCAAAGTCTCTGCCACAATCTTGATAAGTTTAACAATCTCGTTGTGCAATCCTCTGCCACATGAAGGCACAATCAGCTTCTGGTTGCAAAGTTAAAGAGTTGCCCCACAGTACCTGATTCTTTCAGCCGACCCGGCGATACTGTGTGGTAGATAACCCAGGATGCATCCTCCAACTCCAGGCTTTTCCATGAGGTACCAGCCTTGTTGCTCGGTCCTCTTCCAAAAAGGTCCTCCCCTGGATCCTCCAGTTGCTTGGTTTCTCCCCTCAGGCAAGACAGCACAGGACCACCCCTGGATCAGTAGGCCCCAGAGCCTCTGGGCCTACTTTTCAGTTATGGAGCCTCAGGCCAACCGGCCCCGAGACATTGAATAAGGCAGCACACACCTTAGGTCAGGAGGGCCATGAGGTCGGGATAAAGAACCCCATAACCCCATGGCGTTGGTACATTTAGTACCCTTACCCAGAATTCTTAGCGGGTAGACCACTCCCTCCGGGCTGTTTCTGAGTAAAAGGGGTACCCAATACATTTAGCCTGTTGCATTTCCAACACTTACCGATGGTGACAGCGACACCCACGGCCAAGTGGAAACCAGCACAACCCAGCCAAACTGGTACAGAATCCAGAACTTTAGTATAATTATTCTGAGCCAAACTGCAGCTTCAGACAACTTAAATTGACAAAAAATAATAGCGTCTGCTCATTAGGAGCAGGGCGCTACAGTTACATAGTTACATAGTAGGTGAGGTTGAAAAATCTTCACCGCCTCTTTCCCAGCTGACATCTTCCAATCGGGGAACAAGTGTCCAACAAGGCTATGAAGGTGTGATGGTCAGGGGCCACCAAGCTTAACTTATGGCCATATTGTGTAGCAGTAAATGTACCGTAGCTTAAAGCCATACGCTAGTAGTCTTTTATTTGAAGAAAATCAAATTTTTTTCTTCAAAGAGTCATATCTACAATCCTTTTCCACTGAAGTGACGAGGAAAACTAAAGAAGGAGAGAAAGTTTCTCTTGAACAAACAAAATTCTAACTGAGAATGTGGTTTTTGTTCATAATCATGCTTATTGTAGTGCGCATGTGCATCCTAAATCAGTTGTAGAATTTGAAACACTGGTATGACAATCAAACACAATTTTTCAGGGTTTTCAAAAAAAAAATAAAAAATTGTCGAGTCCATAATAGTACTATTGAATGTTCCAAATAACAACTTTTGTGGATTTCCATACAAACATTTACATTCTACAGCTCTATGCCTAGCTTCAGTTTCCAGCATGAAATTTGAATTTCCCCTATTGTGCATAGGGATGAACTTCTTACTGCTTTCCAAGACCAACTGCCCTATGACTGCCTAAGTATAACAAGATCAGAGGTCAAAGCCACACAATAAACGCTCAGCTTGGAGGCAGAGAGGCTAATAGAAGCAATCTGCCCATTCTGCATTAGTATACAGTAAAACTTTGGTTTGGGTGTAACTTGGTTTGAGAGCGTTTTGCGAGACAAGCAAAATGTTTTTATGGATGGACATTTTATGGTTACACAACCTATCCTATCACATTGCTATAATCTTTTTATATGAACTATAAACTGAAGGACCTGTGAATAAATGGTTGCGGAACGAATCATCTGAGTTTCCATTATTTCTTATGGGGGAATTTTGCTTTGATATACGAGTGCTTTGGATTACAAGCATGTTCCTGGAACGAATTATGCTCGCAATACAAGGTTTTACTGTATCTGGAATCAACCCCTATATATGAGTGGGGTAAATCATCACCTTACTTTGCAGGGAGATCTCTTCATCAACATGGACTATAGAAAAAAGTTTCATGTGCATCATGCAGCCAGCTCAAGATGACGGCTGCAGAAATGACTGATAGGTTCACCAACAAAGGTTTTAAAAGGCCTGTTTGAAATTTGTTAAAATTTTTTATCAATGTTTGCTGAATTTAAAGATCTGAAGTCTGAGAACATTAGCCAAGTCAACAAAATAATTAAGTCTTAGCAATGCAATACGAGTTACTAATTGTGGCATTCATCCCTCGGTAATAAACGTGTTTATGATCCCCTGCGCTACCAGGTAATATAATGAGAAGAATGTGGTAACTCCAAAAATCTTAATATAATAGGTGAATAGAACAAATACTGATTATGGAGATGCTGCAATACCTAATGTGTTCATAGTACACGTAAATGGATAAATAATAATAAAGCGGTCTTGTGCAATTACTTTGATGTGTGATAAAACATACCACCATAATAGCAATAAATAGTGACAAGAAATTAATAAATCACTGATAAACAAATCTGAAATATTCAATGAACTATCAAAGTGTCCCAGTGATAAATAAAATATGTGTATAGTCCTTCTTAGTTGAACTTCCAATGATTGCTGTGCTTTCACCAATCACCTCAGTGCTCTCAGAACTCTCACCTCGTAGCTGTGAATAGCAAGCCTTAGGGACAAATAAAGGAGCTGGTGATCCTTCCTTGGTGTGACGTGACGTAACGCGTAGGGCGTGGCCGGAATGAACAGCAGACCTGAAGTGACATGAGAGGCAGTCACGCGCTGTTTCAGCTTTTATGTGATTTTAACTTTGGATGTAAGCATCCAATTGTCTTTTAATACATTTACATATTTTAAAACGATTTCACACTATGGGAGGCATTTCTATCTATTTCATTCCCCTATGTGGTTTGGAGTCATTGGCGGTACTTTAAGAGCCTGCATCCTGGCACTTATATAGAGGAGATAAGGAAAGGAATACACCAAGGAAGGATCACCAGCTCATTTATTTGTCCCTAAGGCTTTCTATGCACAGCTATGAGGTGAGAATTCTGAGAGCACGGAAGCATTGGAAGTTCAACTAAGAAGGACTATACACATTTTTATTTATCACTGGGACACTTTGATAGTTCATTGAATATTTTGGATTTGTTTATCAGTGATTTATTCATTTCTTCTCACTATTTATTGCTATTAAGGTGGTAAGTTTTATCACACAGCAAAGTAATAGAGGAATTGCGCAAGACAACTTTATTATTATTCACTCCTCAGTAATACCTTGTTTTAGCCTGTAGGTGGCAACACTCTTACGGGTGGAAAGTTTTATTTGCTGACACTCATTACACCGCTAAATGGTGACTTTCCCAGAGATTGTTATAGGGAACATATCCGTATAGAAACTTGGCAGCTGCCATTTCTAATGTGTCTTTTTAAATGTGCATGTACCAATAATTCCCACAAATACATTATGTTACCCAATACACAACCGATAGGAAATACCACATGGTTTCTCTGGATGGGCTGCTGCCTTACAAGCTTTCCCCTAGATCAGTGATGGGGAACCTTGGCACCCCAGATGTTTTGGAACTACATTTCCCATGATGCTCATCTACACTTCAGAGTGCATGAGTATCATGGGTAATGTAGTTCCAAAACTTCTGGGGTGCCAAGGTTCTCCATCACTGGCTTAGATCAAGGGTCTCCAAACTATGGCCCTCCAATTGTTCAGGAACTACAATTCCCATCATGCCTAGTCATGGCTGTGAATGTGAGAGTTTAGATGATCCAAAATGGTAATGCCGATCTTCTAATACCTCTTGGCCGCCATTATCTAAACCTTAACCTGCTTACCAGTGATTGATGTGTATACTCATTAATTCACACATTATAAATGCTACATTCTTCGTACTTTATGTATTCTCTGTACCTTTATTTCCCCCCTACTTTAATAAAACAGAATTGAACTAAATGTGCATGCACCAGGCCTACCTGTACTACATGGGATTCAGGGACTAAAGGTCAGGTATGTGTCATCATCATACTTCATTGGCTGTGTGTTTTTTCCAATAATAAAAATCAGACAGAGGTTTCCCTGACAGGCCAAATTATAGATTTTGTTTAAAGGATTATCCTATTCCTATAGAGAACCTGCTTTTATTACTCCCTGTGATGTCATTAGCAGGCTTGTAACATTCTTGCAGGAGCAGCCCTTAGGAGCTCAGTTCCTACTGACATATACGTATCTCCAAAACTACATCTCCAAACAACCCTTTCCCTATACACAGTGCATACCTCCCAACTGTCCCTGATTTGGAGGGACTGTCCCTCATTTGGAGCAATGTCTCTCTGTCCCTCATTCCTCCTCATTTGTCCCTCATTTTGGTTTGATCTATATAGTTTAATATAAAAATGCACTTTTTATCTATCTTAAAGTGTTTCCCAGTGCTAAACTTTTCATCTGATTTCTAAATTGCTGCATTTGTAAATTCCAGAAGCCAATATAAAGCAATAGTAGTGGTAAGAAATGCACTTGTGGGTTTAACCAATCTTGTTTTTTTGTACAATTCTCCTTTAAGGGGGCGTGGCAAGGGGTGTGTCCTATGCCTGCATACTTTTGCTGATAGGTGTCCCTCATTCCCATCTCAAGAAGTTGGGAGGTATGTCACAGTGTGTAAGCATGGTCCTTGGAGTTAAAGCCACAGCATTGCCCTGCCGGGAAAGAATCAATGTATGCATGTAGAGTGGGAGTGAAGGTTGGGGATTAGGCAGGAGTTCTGTAGTCGAGCAGACAGGGCTGACAAGGCGGTTGGGATTTCTTTGCAAGCAAAGGCTCTGTAAAAGAATGTAAAAATGCACATTTAGGCAGGTGCAGTCTACTTTCTCCACTGCAGGTGACGCTCTTCCGCAGCAGCACTGCAGTTGGAGAGGAAGTCAGGAGGCAAATGGTCTCCGAGGTCACTGAGGAAGCTATCCCAGTTATGTGACTATGGTGGCCATCTTGGGTCAGGCATAGCCATTTCAAGGCCCTGACTCCCAGGTTTGGAGCAAATTTGCGAATTGGTAGAGTAGGGTCAAGTACCCCACCCGGTAGGGAGATAACTAGCGTCAGGAAAAGGTTCCTGACCAGAAGGGAAAGCTTAGGGCTCGCCACATCTCTGGACACCTGCCCAGAGCTACTAATAAAGCAGTACAACCAGTCCTGTTGTACTGGGCCCAGGCCCCATCAGCTAAACAAGGGGGGCCCAGGGCAGTTTTATTGTTTATTTCTGCCGTACATGGATTTTACTAGACCACACCCCCACTTTCACTTGCTTACTAGAGCTTAAATTACATTTTCCTGGTCCTCATCAAGTCAACAGTGGGGCCCAGAAGGTGGGAACAGAAGAGGGACTTTTTTTCAGTTTTTGGGTGTAGGTGGATAAAGTCAGTGCCACTGTTCCACTGCACCACTCCACTGTCAGGAAGGCTGTATGGGGTCCCATGATTTCTAACAGCAGCCCTTCACCTACCTGTTTGGGCACAAGACGACAGGCCATATTCTTCCTTTCTATACAGGCGCTGTCAGTTTGGCTACATTCTGCTATTTACATGCTGTTGGAACTGTGAGTGTTTCAGGTTGGGTTGCCTGTGAACTGTCTCTGCATTTTTCCAGTACAAGTTCTTTCATTGCACTGGGACTGAGTGTGTTATTCCTGCCGCACCATGCTGCACCCCACCTACATGCATGTATTTCATGTATGGGATATGTCTTTTTTTCGATGATCACTTAAAGGGGTTGTAAACCCTCATGTTTTTTCACCTCAATGCATCCTAAAAAAATTCTGTCACTGACCAGTCCCCCAGCCCCTCAGTTTTACTCACCTGAGCCTCGTAATTCCCACGCTGGAGAATTCTTCCCCTCTGCCCGTTGTCTCGGCTCTTGATTGGATAGATTGATAGCAGCACAGCCATTGGCTCCCACTGCTGTCAATCAAATCCAATGATGTGGGCGCTGGGGGGCGGGGCCGGGTCCGGCATTCTGCGTCTATGGACGCAAATGCTGGACTCAAGAGCGTGCCCACAAGGTAACCCCCCAGGACAGCGCTTCTCCTAGGGGGTTATACGATTTGGGGGGGAGCTACCAGCACCGCGGAGTGACCCCAGAAGTCGAGGTTCGTGGCCACTCTGTGCAAACCGAACTGCACAGTGGAGGTAAGTATGACATGTTTGTTATTTAAGAAAAAAAAAAGGAAGCTTTACAATCACTTTAAGTAAACCTGTTGTATCGCTCTGCGTGGGCAAAGCACAAGCTGACTTTAAGTGGTGATAACCTGTTAGATAAACCCAATGACTTTTTCTAACCTTTCTGTTTTTCCTATTAAAAAAATCTCCCAGTGTCTTGCTAAACTCATCCCCACCCTTTGATTGCAAGAATAGACATTTCATGACTTCTGACATTTTATCACTGCAGCGCCTCGGGTCTTTGAAACTTTAAAGCAGAAACAATCCCATTTGGATTTTGTGGCGTTCACAAAGAAAATTACAACACAGCCCATGGATAAGGGTTCATAATATATTACAGGATGATGAAAGCTTGATTAAATGCTAGATTTCAAAACATGAGATAATATCATTAAACTGTGGCAGGTACAACGGCAGACCTGTCTTTTCATGCTTGGGTTTCGTTGGCTCTGGAAGTATTATCCTGGCCTCCAAACAGCGGAGCTTTCCAGTGACAGCAGGCGTGATCAGGGCGCATATTTATCACATGATAAATACTCCAAGAACCACCTGGAATAAAGCTTACGATCTGTCAATTTTACAAGCACGGCACAGCATCCTTTCATCAAAGCTACAAGGAGGGTCTTCATGATAGGCTTCCTGTTATCTAAGGAAGCAATTACCATGTGTCAAACAAGTGGGAGGGATGAAACTTGGATCATTTAGGGGTATGTTTAGGGTAGAACTAAAGGCAAAACTTTTTTTTCACCATTTTGGATAGAATAATGGAGTGCTTTAACCCCTGTCAATTTCCTTCTTTTTTTTTTTTTTTTTGCCGTCCGTGTCCCATTGGGGAGATTTACCTTCACTCCCTGTCCATTACCAAATAGAAGAAATGAGAGAAAAACCCCGGCAAATTAAGGGGAGCCCCAAGTCACCAAAACTAGTGTCCCCATTTGATGATTTCCCCTTCCACAATTTAGGATTTTCTTTTACTTTCACTTTCAATGACAATGGCAAATGGGAAAAATGTATCTGTGTTGGGAGCTCTCATACTCTAGCAGAGTAATAATCTAAAGATCTAGCAGTAAGAGCCCCTTTATAACAGCAAGTACACGTTAAGTTGCCCACAGGGGAAGGGAGTGAGTAATGAAGAGAGTGCAGGATTCAGCTACCTTTACAGCTGCTGAAGAAGCAGATTGGAGAAACATGTAAAAACTTGTATATAATATTCCTTGCTTGCTTTTAATATCTGTTTGTATTTATGTAGCGATGTAGTTGCCGCTAGTAACAAACAATCCGCCAATTCACCCCGCTGCCAGACTTCATACATCACTTCCAGAGACAATGAACAGTCTTTTTCTGGTTTTGTTTTTGTTGTTTTATTGGGGGGTGCAACTTGGATAGGGATTAGGAATATGGGATGCCCATAGAACATATCATTGCCATCATACTTTAAGATTTAAACACAAAAGATATGGTTCCACTGCCCTGAGTCCTTGATGAGGAACTTGACCGAACCATGCGTTCTGACAGCTTCACCTGCCCCTCTGCTCCAGGAGTTCTCTACCACCAACCGTGTTGTGGCAGAGACATTGCCGATGACCGTGTAAAGGCAATGTTCCCTCACAGCTCTCCCTGGGCCTCCTCCTGCGATCGGTACACCCCCCACCCCCCCAGATGGGGATGTCCTCCTGCTGATGCCTAGCGTTCCATGCCTCACTTCACTCAGCTGACTTCTCCCCCCCAGTGGCATCTAACCTCAGCTTATATAGGAGCCCCCCCCCCCCCCGCCCTGATTGCTCAGGGCTCCCACATAAGCTGCTTGCCACTCCAGTTCAAGGCCCAGCCCCTCTTCCAGAATCTTCTCTCTGGAAGCAGGGGAGGCGCCCCAGAACTAGAGCACAGGTGGTCACACCCACTGCTACTCTGACCACTCCCAGCTAGGGTGACCACATTTCCAAACTGCCATTTAGGGACACCCCATCTTCCTAAAAATCAGCTTGTGCTGTAACGAATCACAGCACAGCTGGGGCAGCGGGTGCGCACTTTACCCAGAAGCACTGATCACACCCCTCAAAAAAGGCCGCCACATCGCCACTTTACTCACTGACAGTACTTGTCCTGGCTGGCAGAGACCTGTTTTACCTTGTTCCAATGCTGGCTCTACAGTGATTACACGCAAGAGGCGGGATTTATGATTTCTCCAATCACAAGCAGGGGGTGGGGATTGTGCCTCTCTAGACATTCCCGGCCAGGATAAGTACTGTCAGTGAGTAAAGAAGCGATGTGGCGGTCTTTTTTGGGGGCATCAGATCAGCCCTGGGGGTGGGTGGCAGTGTCAGTTTCATTCCAGGACACTGTATTGTCCTGGAATGAAAGTGCCCGGAACAGACCTGCAAAATGCGGGACTGTCTCGGGCAATCTGGGACGTGTGATCACCCTACTCCCAGCCCTCAGATGAAAACAGACAGGCCTAGCTTGCAGCAAACCCTAGTAAATTAACACTTACTAGCACCTACCTGTTGGTAGAGGGTGCTACATTTACATATTTTTAATGTTGGAGTAAAATAAAAATTTATATTTTTATGAAATATGTTTTTACGGCATCTTTAAAAAAGTCCCTTTTCTTGCAATTTCAAAGACTGACCTATTCAAGTTAAAGTGGGAGACCCGCAAAATTTATTTTTTTATAAGTCAGCAGCTAAAAATACTGCAGCTGCTGACTTTTAAAATAAGGACACTCACCTGTCCCAGGGTCCAGCAATGTCGGCACCCGAGGCCGAACCGTCCCTCGGTCCTCGGATGCTGCCGTCGCCATCTTCGGTATGGCCTTGCGGCTTCACTTCCCGGTTCCCTACTGCGCATGCGCGAGTCGTGCAGCATAATGAGAATGGTCCGCGCTGTCTCTGGGATCTGTGTGTGTCCCAGCAGACCGCACGGCGGGACAGGAAGAGGCATATCCAAAGTCCGTCAGAAATTCCGACAGAAAAAGACCAACGGGCATACACATGGTCAGAAAATCCGATGAAAATCTCCCATTGGACTGTTTCCATTGGAAATTCCGACCCTGTGTACTTGGCAATAGACTCCTGTGGGAATCTATGCCTGGAAGTGGGTGCAAATACCTGTCTTATGCCCCGTACACACGGTCGGATTTTTGTCCTAAAATTTTTGTCGGAAAATTTTTGTCGGATTTTTGTCGGAAAAATGTCCTATCAGACAATGTTGTCGGAAATTCCGACCGTGTGTAGGCTCCATCGGACTTTTTCCGTCGGATTTTCCGTCGGACAAAGTTTTATCTCCTGCTCTCAAATTTTCCGACAACAAAGTCCGATCGGACTTTTTCCGATCGTGTGTAGCGAATTCCGACAGACAAAGTGCCACGCATGCTCAGATCAAATTACAAGACCAAAGCTATTGGCTACTAGCCTCCACGTAGTTCCGTAGTACGCAACGAACGTCACCACGTTCAGAATGATCGGATTTTCCTTCAACTTTGTCCGACCGTGTGTATGCAACACCAGTGTCGGACAAAATCTGTCGGAAAAAATCAGACGGATTTTGTGGTCGGAATTTCCGACCGTGTGTATGGGGCATTAGAGAGGTATCTGCAACTGGGGAGGGAGGTATCTGCACCCCCCCCCCCCCGAAAGGTGCCAAATGTGACACCGGAGGGGGGGGAGGGTCCTGAAAAGCGGAGGTTCAATTTTTGTGTGAACCTCCACTTTAACAGAGTCACGACGTGGTTGCAGCACAGTGGTTCGGCCTTTTGAGGGATAAAACAGGCGGTGAGGGGGGCGATATATCCCTTTCCAGCTGATTGTCAACCACTCTAAAAAGCCACCCACTGCAGCTTGCTTTTCAGAGAGGCAGCAAAGGTTGCCACACATCTGGATGAGCCCTAAAAAAGAAATAATGAGCGCAATAAATAGTTATATTAAGCGGTTTCAAGAGTTCTTCAATAAACAAAACAGTCCGCTTTCTTCAAGATATTCACCAATCAGATTCTTGCTTTTATTCCTAATTTCTCAATAATGTTCCTTTGTAGCGGTCTGCAATGCTGGATCTGTCTAAAGCCCCATACACACGGTCGGATTTTCCGATGGATTCTGTCCTATCAGACAATGTTGTCGGAAATTCCGACCGTGTGTAGGCACCATCGGACAGTTTCCATCGGATTGTCTGACGGACAAAGTCCTATCTCCTGCTGGATAGATTTTTTGACAACAAAGTCCGATCACACCAAATCCGATCGTGTGTAGCGAATTCCGACGGACAAAGTGCCACGCATGCTCAGATCACATTACAAGACCAAAGCTATTGGCTACTAGCCTCTACGTAGTCCCGTCGTAGGCAACAAACGTCACCACGTTCAGAATGATCGGATTTTCCGACAACTTTGTCCGACCGTGTGTACGCAAAACCAACATCGGACAAAGTACGACGGACATGATCCGACGGACCTGGTCCTCGGATAATCCGCGCGTGTGTATGGGGCTTAAAACTTTCCGACATTCAGGTATGTGTGGAGCTTGTAGCTTTCAACATGTTGTCACCATCGCTGTCTGGAATGTTTCCAGGGATCAGGAGCCAATGCAGCCGCAAAGCCATGAAATCCTTTAATAGCCATTTTTCTCACCCAGCAATGTGGACTTTTGTTCCAAGATCTTCAGTAGCCCATAAAGAACGACTGTAATTAAATGCCTTGAAATGTAAACAAATTGAGAGCCAGTTCCTTACTTTACCCTCAGTTGTCCCTCTTTTTGCGCTCACATATAGATGTGCAATTTGTTTTGTTTTTTTTCGTTTTTTTTTTTTTTTTTTTTTTTTTTTCGTTTTCGTACGAATGAACGGATCGTTCGAATCATACGAATCCGATTAACGAATCCGAAAAGCAACGAAAATCCGAAAAACGAAAAAAGGAACAACGAAAATGAACGAAAAAAATTCGTACATTCGTAACTTTTTTTTTGTTGAATTGGTAATTTTCCGTGTCCCTTACAATGGTGCTGCTTAATGTGCTTCGAATGGATTGAACAAAAAAATTTGTACATTCGTAACTTTTTTTTCCGATTGCAAAATTTTTTTTTTCGATTTGTAACTTTTTTTTTTTCGATTCATAACTTTTTTTTTTTTTTTTTGATTCGTAATGAATGGATTGAACAAAAAAATTCATACATTCGTAACTTTTTTTTCGATTCGTAATTTTTTTTTTTCGATTCATAACTTTTTTTTTTCGATTCGTAACTTTTTTTTTTCGATTCGTAAATTATTAAAATGTAATAATAGCATACAAATTACATAAAATTATGAATTATGCTCCGATTACGAATGTTACGAATGTTACGAATGTACTAATAACTACGAATGCGTCCGAATTTCGAATAAACGAATGAACGAAAATTAAACTAACGAAAAAACGAATCAATGAAAAATAACTCTTACAAATGTACAAATCGTTACGAATACGAACAACGTCGACTTACGAATGTACGAATACGAACAACGACGACTTACGAAAGTACAAATCGTCACGAATCAACGGAAACGAAAAAAACGAAACGAAAATAAACAAATTTTTTTCGGAAAAAAAAAAACGAAAATAAACAAATTTTTTTGTTGTGCACATGTCTATAGATCTCTATTAAAAAAAAAAAAAAAGTAAGATTTAATTACCAAAAGTGTTTACTGCGTTAAACGTTTTGTCCTACTTCTAAATTATTGCATTTGTTATTTTGCAAAAAAATATGAGGCTTCTTATACAGTTATGGAATAATTTTATATGGAGGATCTTGTTGGCAGAAAGATCCTAATTAAAAAACACAAGTTATGTCTTGCAAAGACCTTGTGTATATGTATGTACAGGCGCACAGACATACGTATGTTGCATAAAATTATTCTTCATCCTCTTCTACCTGCCAGTGTTGCAATTGATACATATACGCTCATATATACTTGCATATGCACATGTATGCGTATAAATCAAAGCACTCAGATGTCAAATTTTCTATTTTTTCTTACGCCTCTGAACACAGCGCTGCATTATGGATCTGTTTTCTTATGCTTTCGTCTGTGAAGGAAGAGGAAGCCGCTCAGAACAGAGCTGTTTCCATTTATCCAGTGCAGCTGAGGCTGCAGAGAAAGGGACTGGGGGCTCTTTGTCCTCAGTCCCTTTCTCTGTCTCAAAAGTGAGACATCAGGGGGTCTGTTTAGACCCCTGATATTTCACCAAAGCCCCCCAGTTACTAAAATTTGTATTGAAATATTAAAAATTGAGAAATTGTAAAAAAAAAATTAAAAAAAATTGTAAAAAAACAAAAAAAAAACAAAAAAAACTACTGGCACTGTCTATTGCCCTACTGATAAAATCTACTGCCCTACTGACACCATCCACTGCCCTACTGAGCCCATCCACTACTCTACTGACACCATCCACTGCCCTACTGACAAAATCTACTGCCCTACTGACACCATCCATTGCCCTACTGACAAAATCTACTGCCCTACTGACACCATCCACTGCCCTACTGACCCCATCCACTACTCTACTGACACCATCTACTGCCCTACTGACAAAATCTACTGCCCCACTGACACCATCCACTGCCCTACTGACCCCATCCACTACTCTACTGACACCATCTACTGCCCTACTGACAAAATCTACTGCCCTGCTGACACCATCCACTGCCCTAATGACACCATCCACTGCCCTACTGACACCATCCACTGCCCTACTGACACCATCCACTGCCCAACTGACACCATCTACTGCCCTACTGACAAAATCTACAGCCCCACTGACACAAATCTCTGCCCTACTGACACCATCCACTGCCCTACTGACAAAATCTCTGCTCTAATGACACCAATCTCTGCCCTTCTGACACCATCCACAACCCTACTGACAAAATCTACTGCCCTACTGACACTAATCTCTCCCCTACTGACAAAGTCTACTGCCTTACTGGCACGAATGTCTGCCCCACTGACACCATCCACTGCCCTAATGACGCGTCCACTGCCCTACTGACACCATCCACTGCTTTAATGACAACAACCTCTGCCCTACTGACACCCTTCACTGTCCTACTGACACCATCCACTGTCCTACTGACACATCCACTGCTTTACTGACACCAACCTCTGCCCTATTGACACCATCCACTGCCCTACTGACACCCTCCACTGCCCTACTGACAAAATCTCTGCCCTAATGACACCATCCACTGCCCTACTGACAAAACCTACTGCCCTAATGACACCAATCTCTGCCCTACTGACACCATCCACACCCCTACTGACAAAATCTACTGCCCTACTGACACTAATCTCTCCCCTACTGACAAAGTCTACTGCCTTACTGGCACGAATGTCTGCCCCACTGACACCATCCACTGCCCTAATGACGCGTCCACTGCCCTACTGACACATCCACTGTCCTACTGACACCTTCCACTGCCCTACTGACACTATCCACTGCCCTATTGACATGTCCACTGCTTTACTGACACCAACCTCTGCCCTACTGACACCATCCACTGCCCTATTGACATGTCCACTGCTTTACTGACACCAACCTCTGCCCTACTGACACCATCCACTGTCCTACTGGCACCAACCTCTGCTCTACTGACACTGTCCATGTTTTAAAACATTTTAAAATGCTTGTTTACATTTATTTATAAGAGTGTGTGCGTCTCTGGGGTGACACCCTAATGCAATAGGTTGTACACACATATGAAATCTTGCATGCATGTTATAATGCATTACGCTACTTTTTACTGCGCATTGAACTGTATTTTCTAATGCATTTTTTCTGTACCAGAACTCCGGGTGCTCCAGTTTCCTCCCACTTTCCAAAGATATGCTGGCAGATTATTTGGTTCTTGTCTAAATGATCCCTAGTATGTGTATGTATGAATGTGAGATAGGGACCTTAGATTGTAAGCTTCTGGAGGACAGGGATTGATGTAAATGTACAATATATGTAAATCGCTGGATAAATTGTCAGCGCTTTATACAAGCATTGGCTCACTGAAGAGCTATCAGAGGGCATTTGGTTGGCAGGGAGGAGGCGATATGTCATCTCCCCACCACCTGTTCTAACCTCTAAATCCTACACTACCATGCTGGAACCATGTGCATTGTGCATTGCACACGGTTGTGCGGCAGTAATGCTGCGTACACACGGTCGGAATTCTCGTCGGAAAAAGCTCTGATGGTTTTCCCGTTGGAATTCCGACAGAATTTTGCTCAAACTGTCTTGCCTACACACGGTCACACCAAATTCCGACGGTCTGTAACACAGCGGCATAAAACACGTTCGACAGCACTATAGAAGGAAAGTTTAATGCTTCCGAGCATGCGTCGAATTGTTTCCGAGCATGCGTCGGAATTTTACGTGTCGGAATTGCATACACACGATCCGAAAATCCGATAGAAAGGTTTTCCGTCGGAAAAATTGAGAACAGGTTCTCAATTCAAAGTCCGTCGGAAATTTCGACAGAAAAAGACCGATGGGCATACACACGGTCGGAAAATCCGTTGACAAGCTCCCATCGGACTGTTTCCATCGGAAATTCTGACCGTGTGTACGCCGCATTAGAGTTGCCACCTCAACCCTTAAAAACCGAACACATATTAATTACACAGGTTCTATGGCTGATTAAGGTGGTAATTAAAGGGGTTGTATAGGTTTTATTTTTTTTTTAAATAACAAACATGTTATACTTACTTCCACTGTGCAGTTCGTTTTGCACAGAGTGGCCCCGATCCTGCTGTTCTGGGGTCCCACGGCGGCTGTCTCGGCTCCTCCCCGCTAAAGCTAACCCCCTCTGGGAAGCTCTTTCCAGAGGGGGTTAGCTTGCGGGCGCGCTCCTGTGTCATACACTTGGCGTCCATAGATGCCAAGTGTATGACTCGGTCCCGCCTCCCCCGGCGGCCGCGTCATTGGATGTGATTGACAGCAGAGCAAGCCAATGGCTGCGCTGCTATCAATCTATCCAATCAACGGCCAGACTCAGATGAGAAGAGGACGCCGGGGGACGCGCACAGCAGGTGAAAGGGCTCAGGTAAGTAAAACGCGGTAGGTGGGGGGCCCATGACAGCGAGGTGTTTTTTCACCTTAATGCATAGGCTGCATTAAGGTCAAAAAACACGAACCTTTACAACCCCTTTAAACTCACTTGGTGCCTTATCTGTAAAAAATTTGCCTCAGGCAACCGTATGTGCACTGCCTATTGCAACAAGGGTGTGCACCCCAAAGCTCAAACACATATGTGTGTGTGCTTGTGTATATATAATGCCAGTGTCAGTAGAGCAGTGTATAGTGTCAGTAGGGCAGGGTTTGGTTTCAGTAGGGCAGTGGATGTGTCAGTAGTTTTTATTATTTTATTATTTTTTACAATTTTTTATTTATTTATTTATTCTTTTTTTAAATATTTTTTAAGAGCTTCATTAGTGAAATATCAGGGATCTAAACAGGGGAAATCTGAAGCACGCAGGGTGATTAAGGTGTGTCCAGGCACACCTGGCACACCTATGGCAGTGCATCATAGAGGTGAATCGATTGAATTTGTTGTGGCATGTAAACACCGTCATCCACTGCCTTTGCAGCTTGATTGGGAGCAGTCACGTGTTTTTACTGCCCCCCCAATCGCAAGTATAAATGAGACCTTAATGTCTACATTTTTTCTCAACACGCACCACTGCACTAGTGTGATATAAACAGGACACATAGAAAGCAGTTGTCCTTGTTTTTCACCTGCGTTGAGAAATGCAGTTCAGCAAACCTGGTGTGAACAAGCCCAAAACTATAAAGTTATTTTTGTGTGTACAGGCATGTACTGGCGATCGGGACTACCGGGAGTTTCCTGGTGGGCCGATGGCTCAGTGGGCCGGTCAGGCGCAGTCCTGGAGCCGCTCCTCACTGACGGTGATTGATCATAATTTCACTCCTGTCACCAAGGAGCAGCTGCCGACACTTGCTGGAGTGAGGATTAGGCTTTCTGTTTCCTCCAGCCTGCAGGAGGAGATAGACAGCCGGCAGACTTTTCTTCCTCTCTCCCCTATCATTTCTTATTTCCTTATCACTTATTACATGACTGGAGAGAGGAACGAGAAGCTGCCTTCATTCTGGAGAGCTGTGAGGGAGCACTCGTGGGAGGGGGAGGAGAGGGGGGCTCTCTGATGCAAGCGGAGACACTCTGATGCAAGGGGGGCTCTCTGATGCAAAGGGGGGCTCTCTGATGCAAAGGGGGGCTCTCTGATGCAAAGGGAGGCACTCTGATGCAAGGGGGGCACTCTGATGCAAAGGGGAACTCTGATGCAAAGGGGGGCACTCTGATGCAAAGGGGGCACTCTGATGCAAAGGGGGGGCACTCTGATGCAAAGGGGGGCACTCTGATGCAAAGGGGGGCACTCTGATGCAAAGGGGGCACAATCTGAGGCAAAGGGGGGCACTCTGATGCAAAGGGGGGCACTCTGATGCAAAGGGGGGGGCACTCTGATGCAAAGGGGGGCACTCTGATGCAAAGGGGGGACAATCTGAGGCAAAGGGGGGCACTCTAAAGCAAAGGGGGCACTCTGATGCAAAGGGGGGACACTCTGAGGCAAAGGGGGACACTCTGATGCTAGGGGGCACTCTGATGCAAAGGGGGGACACTCTGAGGCAAAGGGGGACACTCTGATGCTAGGGGGCACTCTGATGCAAAGGGGGGACACTCTGATGCAAGGGGCACACTCTGATGCAAGGGGGCACACTCTGATGCTAGGGGGCACTCTGATGCAAAGGGGGGACACTCTGATGCAAGGGGCACACTCTGATGCAAGGGGGCACACTCTGATGCTAGGGGGCACTCTGATGCAAAGGGGGGACACTCTGATGTAAGGGGGCACACCCTGATGCAAGGGGGACACTCTGATGTAAGGGGGCACACCCTGATGCAAGGGGGACACTCTGATGGGGGGGCTCTTTGATGCAAGGGGGGACACTCTGATGGGGGGCTCTCTGATGCAAGAGGGGACACTGATGGGGGACTCTCTGATGCAAGGGACACTCTGATGCAAGGGAGAATCTGATGGGGGACACTCTGATGCAAGGGGGACACTCTGGGGGACACTCAAAATTAAAGTTGGTTGGTCTGGATAAAGTCCAGAGCTAAATTTTTGTCCCAGTCCAGCCCTGTGTGTGTACATTCTAAGTGCGGTTGTGTAGAAAAGGCTCTTGTTCCAGCAGTATAATGGCATAACATTGAAGGATAAAAGGCAGATGCATTTTGTAGTATATCTAAAGCAGAGAGCACCACCCGGGCCAAAGAGGCGACAAAGCGTCCTGCCCAAGGTCAGCCGGCTATTGCAATCTGCATAGTGCTGACATATTTACAACCATTTCAGAATGATACACAAACAGGGGTTAAACACGGTAATCAGACGTTTCCCACAATTTGCACTAAAGAGCCATAAAATAAATTTTCTCTTCCTCGTTTTTCTTTTTATTTTGCTTCCCTCCGTCTGCAGTTGTGGTGAGAGCAGGGTGTGAATTAGGAGTGTGAAATTGGAAGACCATGGTCCATTCGAAGGGCTGTATAGACAAGGTCAAAGGGCATAGACTCCCATTTATGGAGGAGCTTCTAGAGGATGGGGGGGTTGGACGAGACAGAATCCGCAGGTTTCCCAATCCCACCTACCTACAATGTCTGCTCACTGAGTGCCACATGTTGTACGTGACCAATCTGGCCTGTCACAGTGGTTTTGTGCTGCTGGTAATAGGATGGAATGGCATAAGCTAAATATACATTGTGGTGGTGTCAATTCAGCGCTTAGATTTGCAAAGGTTAATGGCCTTTCAGTGCCATACTGGGTTTCTAAAGCAGCTTTGGCATTAAATCTTCTCCCTACCCCCTTTTTTACCCATAAAAAATGCACAATTTACCCTCTTTACTCTCCAACGCAACTCTCTGGGTCCTTCTCTGCTACTTGTTGTCTATTTTCAGGCTGAATGAAAGCCATGGTCCTGCAAAGCCTTTCTGTGAGCCCAGATGTCATGGACCTTTGGGGTGCATGAACATGCTGACTTGGTTTCACAGTACTTCAGCAAAGACTATTATGTGGGTACCATTTAGTGCTACAGTGAGGACCACCCACCTCTGATACCACACAAGAGGATGTAGGGCCCACGATCATACCTCCCAACATTATGAGATGGGAATGAGGGACACCTACTAACAAATGTATGTAGGCATAGGACACGCCCCCTTATAGCAAAATTAGCCAAAAAAATAAGGTTAATTAAATCCACAAGGACTTTTATTTACCACTACTATTCCTTTATATTGGCTTTTAAAATGTACAAATGCAGCAATTTAGAAATTGGATGAAAGGTTTAGCGCTGGGAAAGACTTTTTCAAAGATAAAAAGTGCATTTTATTTACAACTATATGGATCAGACCAAAATGAGGGACAAATTTAAATTCTTAAAATTTCTTAACTTTTATGCCCCGTACACACGGTCGGATTTTCTGACAGAAAATATCCTATCGGACAATGTTGTCGGAAATTCCGACCGTGTGTAGGCTCCATCTGTGGACAAAGTTTTATCTCCTGCTCTCAATTTTCCGACAACAAAGTCCTATCGGACTTTTTCCGATCGTGTGTAGCGAATTCGACGGACAAAGTGCCACGCATTCTCAGATCACATTACAAGACCCAAGCTATTGGCTACTAGCCTCTACGTAGTCCCGTCGTAGGCAACAAACGTCACCACGTTCAGAATGATCGGATTTTCTGACAACTTTGTCCGACCGTGTGTATGCAACACCAGTGTCGGACAAAATCCGTCGGAAAAAATCTGATGGATTTTGTGGTCGGATTTTCCGACCGTGTGTACGGGGCATAAGACCAGGCCTCTTTTTTAGATGTGGTGTTTACAAGTTAAAAACATTTTAAAAACATTTTAAAAACCCCCAAACATTATACATTTATTTTTTCTAACATTCTAGAGAATAAAATGGCGGTCGTTGCAATACTTTCTGTCACACCGTATTTGAGCAGCGGTCTTACAAGCGCACTTTTAAAAAAAAAAATCAACTTTTTTTAATTAAAAAATAAGACAACAGTAAAGTTAGCCCAATTTCTTTTTTATATTGTGAAAGATAATGTTACGCTAAGTAAATTGATACCCAACATGTCACGCTTTAAAATTGCGCCCGGTTGTGGTATAGCGACAAACTTTTACCCTTAAAAATCTCCATAGGCGACATTTAAAAAATTCTACCGGTTGCATATTTTACGTTACAGAGGAGGTCTTGGGCTAGAATGATTGCTCTCACTCTACCGATCGCGGCGATACCTCACATGTGTGGCTTGAACACAGTTTTCATATGCTGGCGCTACTCACGTATGCCTTCGCTTCTGCATGCGAGCTCGGCGGGACGGGGCGCGTTTAAAAATTTTATTTATTTTTTCTTATTTATTTTACCTTTTTACTTTTTATTTTTACACTTTTTAAAAAAAAAAAAAATGTGTCACTTTTATTCCTATTACAAGGAATGTAAACATGTATGTAAAAAGCATGAAGGGACCTCTTAAATATGACATCTGGGGTCAAAAAGACCTCACATCTCATATTTACACTAAAATGTAGACATGTGCAATTCGTTTCGTTTTTTTTTTTGTTTTTCGTTAAAATTCGTTATATTAGTTCATTCGTTATCGTACGAATGAACGAACGATTCGCTAAAAATTTTAACGAATAACGAATGTTCGAATCGAACGAATCCGAAAAACAACGAAAATCCGAAATAACCAAATTAGAAAAAACGAAACTACGAAAGAAGAAAATCCGAAAAACGAAAACAGGAACAACGAAAATCAAAATGAACGAAAAAATTTGTACATTCGTAACTTTTTTTTTTTTTTTGTTGAATTGGTAATTTTCCGTGTCCCTTACAATGGCGCTGCTTAACCGCTTCCCGACCGCCTAACGCCGATATACGTCGGCAAAATGGCACGGGCAGGCAGAATCACGTACCTGTACGTGATCGTGCATGTGCCTGCCTGTGGGTCGCGCGCGCCCCGCTAGCGGCGCGCTCGCGACCCGGTCGGGAGCTCCGTGACCCCGGCCGCGGGACCAGCGGACCCGATCGCCGCTGGTATCCCGCGATCGGGTTACGGAGCTGAAGAACGGGGAGAGGTTTGTGTAAACAAACCTCTCCCCGCGCTTCCTACACTGACTGTCAGTGATCGGCGGTTCCCTGTCATCGGGAACGCCGATCAATGACGTCACACGTACAGCCACGCCCCCCTACAGTAAAATAAACACAACACGTCACACTGACTCATCCCCGCCCCCTAGTGGTTAACCCCTTCACTACAACTGTCATTTACATAGGAATCAGTGCTATTTAAATAGCACTGAATTCTATATAAATGACAAATGTCCCAAAAAATGTGTCAAACATGTCCGATGTGTCCGCCATAATGTCGCAGTCACAATAAAAATCGCTGATCGCCGCCATTACTAGTAAAAAAAAAAATATTAATAAAAATGCTATAAAACTATCCCCTATTTGTAAACGCTATAACTTTTGCGCAAACCAATCAATAATCGCTAATTGCGATTTTTTTTTACCAAAAATATGTAGAAGAATACGTATCGGCCGAAACTGAGGAAAAAAAATGTTTTTTTATATATTTTTTGGGGATATTTATTATAGCAAAAAGTAAAAAATATTGCATTTTTTTCAAAATTGTCGCTCTATTTTTGTTTATAGCGCAAAAAATAAAAACCGCAGAGGCGATCAAATACCACCAAAAGAAAGCTCTATTTGTGGGAAAAAAAGGACGCCAATTTTGTTTGGGAGCTACGTCGCACGACCGCGCAATTGTCAGTTAAAACGACGCAGTGCCGAATCGCAAAAAGGGGCCTGGTCCTTTGGCTGCCAATTGGTCCGGGGCTGAAGTGGTTAACGTGCTTCGAATGGATTGAACGAAAAAAAATTCGTACATTCGTAACTTTTTTTTTTTTTCCGATTCGTAATTTTCCGTGTCTCTTACAATGGCGCTGCTTAACGTGCTTCGAATGGATTGAACGAAAAAATTCGTACATTCGTAACTTTTTTTTTCGATTCGTAATTTTCCGTGTCTCTTACAATGTAATAATAGCATACACATTACATAAAATTATGAATTATGCTCCGATTACGAATCTGCGAAAACAATGTTACGAAAGTACGAATAAATCAATCTAACGAAAGTACGAATGTAACTAAATCTACGAAAATACGAATGCGTCCGAATTTCGAATAAACGAAAATTAAACTAACGGATAAACGAATCAACGAAAACATAACTCTTACGAAAATACGAATCGTTACGAATACAAACACCGACGACTTACGAATTTACGAATCATTATGAATACGAACACCGACGACTTACGAATTTACGAATCATTATGAATACGAACACCGACGACTTACGAATTTACGAATTTACGAATCAACGGAAATGAAAGAAACAAAATAAATTGTCCCTTTAAGAGCTATGGGCGGAAGTGATGTTTTGACGTCGCTTCCACCCTGCAGTGTCATGGAAATGGGGGGGCCATCTTCCCCTCACTCGTCTCCGTGCACAGCCCTGAGAAGGACGCAATCGCCTCCGCCGCTGCCGACGGCTCCGGATCGCGGCGGGAGCGGGGGGGCCCTCTCCCACCACCAATAAAAGTGATCTTGTGGCGAATCCGCCAAAGAGACCACTTTTATCTTGTAGCCGACCGCCGGCCGAACACGGGGATACCGGGGTTATGGCAGCTAGCTGCTGCCATAACAACGATATCCGTCCCCAAACTAGGGACGTATATCGGCGCGCAGCTGTCGGCAAGTGGTTAAAAGGCAATATAAAGGAATAGTAGTGGTAAAAAAAAAAGCTTGCGGATTTAATTAACCTTTTGTTTTTGTTAATTCTCCTTAAGGGGGTGTGGCAGGGGGCGTGTCCTATGCCTACATATGTTTGCTAATAGGTGTCCCTCATTCCCATCTAAAAATGTTGGGAGGTATGCAATAAGTAAGACTGAAGGCTACAACAGAGTGCTTCTCCACCTCTCTGGATAAGAGCAAGCAATAGCATGATTCTACTAAGGTTATAGGAACATTACAATGTGAGGGCTGAATCATGCTCATTATGGTCTGGCAGAATGTTAATGTCTGAATTTTCACCCCTTAAAAACACTGAGCGCTTTTGAAGAGCTTTTCATGCGCTTTTGAAGAGCTTTCCATTCATTTCAATGGGGAGGGGAGTTTTTCACAGCCCTGCCAGCGCACTGCCCCAGTGTGAAACATAGGCTTATCACAACTCTGAAACACACCACCACTTCTTGCACTTTCCAGAGATGTCAGACTTTTTGCTGTAGTTGCAGTGGGATAGGAAGGGAGGAGGGCAGAACAAAGGAACGTGCTTACAGAAGGTAAGAGCAGAGTCTTTGGTTACCTGTTCCATTTAGGCCATAGCCTTAAATCCTGATCCACCAAAAAGCAAGTCAGTGTCATTATCTTCTACAGAAGCTGAATACACATCGGAAGCTTATGCTTGTCAAGAAGTCATTGGGTTGTGGCACTTGAAGGTTTTGGAGAACCAGTGTTTGAGCCAACAGTTTTTTAAAGGTCAATCAAGGATCTTGGAAAGAGTGAAAAGATCAAAGCCAGAACCAGGCAAATTGATGTCAGGCACCATTACCTCTGATGCCGCGTACACACGGTCAGAAATTCCGAACACAAAATCTGTCGGATTTTTTCCGATGGATTTTGTCCGACACTGGTGTTGCATACACACGGTTGGACAATGTTGTCGGAAAATTTGATCATTCTGAACGTGGTGACGTTCGTTGCGTACGACGGAACTACGTAGAGGCTAGTAGCCAATAGCTTTGGTCTCGTAATTTGATCTGAGCATGCGTGGCACTTTGTCCGTCGGAATTCTGGACACATGATCGGAAAAAGTCCGATCGGATTTTGTTGTGGAAAAATTTGAGATCCTGTTCTCAAATTTTTTCCATCGGAAATTCCGATGGAGCCCACACACGGGCGGATTTTCCGACAACATGGTCCGATCGGACATTTTCCTTCGGTATTTCCGACCCTGTGTACGGGGCATGAGACTACGTGGAACTAAACGTGATTGTGCTTGAATATTGTGAAAATGTTTAAATGGTAGTGGATGCTATGACAATGTCCCTTCAAAGTTAAAGCTTGAAGAACACAAAAAGAAGATGGGATTTATATGAGAAGTAGTGGTTGAGTGGGAGTGTTAGCGTGCTGTTTATTCAGACATATGCCGCGTACACACGACCGGATTTTACGGTAGGCTAGGTCCGACGGGATCAGTCCGTCGGACATTTTTCGATCGTGTGTGGGATAATCTGATCGTTTTTACATAAAAATATCCGACGGACCTAGAAATAGAACATGTTTCAAATCTTGTTTCCGATGGACTCAATTCCTATCGGGAAAACCATTCGTCTGTGTGCTGGTCCGACGGACTAAATACGACGCAAGGGCAGCTATTGGCTACTGGCTATTGAATTTCCTTTTTTAGTCCCGTCTTACTTCATCATGATCAAAACTAACAGACTTTTGAACGCACTAATGTGCCGTACACACGGTCGGATTTTCCGATGGAAAATGTCCTATCGGACAATGTTATTGGAAATTCCGACCGTGTGTAGGGTCCATCAGACTTTTTCCGTCGGATTTTCCGACGGACAACGTTTTATCTCCTGCTCTCAAATTTTCCGATCGTGTGTAGCGAATTCCGACGGACAAAGTGCCACGCATGCTCAGATCACATTACAAGACCAAAGCTATTGGCTACGTAGTCCCGTCGTAGGAAAACAAACGTCACCACGTTCAGAATGATCGGATTTTCCGACAACTTTGTCCGACCGTGTGTATGCAACACCAGTGTTGGACAAAATCCGTCGGAAAAAATCTGATGGATTTTGTGGTCGGATTTTCCGACCGTGTGTACGGGGCAATAGTCCATTCGTGTGTGGGCAAGTCCATTTGTTCGGAACTCCATTGAAAGTCCATCGGGAAGACCGTTGGACCTAGTCTGCCGGAAAGTCCGGTCGTGTGTACGCGGCATTAGGTGCCATTCTAATATTTTATACTGTATACTGTTCTTCCACTAGGTGGTAGCTTTATTCCTAATGTATTGTTCTTTCCAATGGAATTATATGTTTATGATGTCATTTCCTGTCTCTATGTTCTTCTTTCCCAATAAAACAAGAAGGGCTTCGCCATATGTCTTGCACCATTTGATCGGTAAGAGTCATATCTACAGCAGCTTTCCAACAATACAACAGGTTCAATTTAAATAGAGTGGACTTTCTGATCCAGCCGCTGTATATCAGTCATTATAGTGTCTCTCTCAGTTGGGCTATTGACCAACCCAACCATTACTGTTATATAAGCGTGATCTGTACTTTGATGTGCCGTACAATATACCTCTCTATGTCTGGGATCTGTCAGCAGGCCCCAAGGGAAACATTGTCACCCATCACCACTGCCTTGCCTGTTAGTGATCACTGCCACCCTGTGCATGTCTCTGCTCTTGTTACCCTCTCATCCAGTTAGATAGCGCGCCTTACTTTTAGCACCTATCAGATACAGCGGATAATCATGTGTTTCTGAAATCAAGTGTCAATTTACAGAAAAAGACAGGCAATTTGAACACTTTTGTTCTCTTATCGAAAGCAAATTGCTATATTTATCCCATGTAAAGTGTTGTGTGTAAGCTTCAGGGCACGGAGAGAAAGAGGTGCTGCAGAGGGTGTTGTGTGATGCGGGAGGTGAGTGACATGCACTGCACTGGGTGAGTGAGGACAATATTTTAGGTACTTCACACTGGACTTCATGAGCCTTAAATATATGCTGCAGCATACTTACTGCATTTATCTAATGTTCTAAGAACTGCTATATTTTAGGGCTGTGGAAATTAAAGATTAATTCCTTCGATTAATCGTTAATTTTTTTGATCGATCAAAATTCTTTTGATCAGTACTCACCTCTCCGCCAGCTTCCGGGTCTTGAGAAAGTTCAGTCGGAGTCCGGTGACGTCTAAGTTTTGATTGAACGTAATGCGTACAGGGGAGGAGCTACGCATGACATCACCCGCTGCTGCCCTATGGAACTAACACGATTGTCGGCTTTACATGCTGTGTTTTTATCATCTTTATATGAGTAGTTTGTGTTTGAACACAAAAATTAAATCTTATACTTAAGCGGTGAGCACTTAGATCTTTTCTTTCTACCCATGACCTGGCGTCCTTGCTGAGATCTAAGGAGATGTGAGAGAAGTTTATGGTCCGTGTTAACCCTTTTGATACCCGCTTGCATGACCACCTGTTTGCACAGAAGTCCATGCCATAAGGTGAAAGTGATTGGTTAGACCGGAGGTGGAGGGATTGTCACGCTACTGTGGAAAAAAAAAATTACTTACGTCAGTGTTACAGTTTGAATTTAAAACGTATTTGTGTGAACTGTGAAGTTAAGTCATGGATTGTGGAAACAAACTAGTGTCGGGTGATTGTATATAGTGTATACCACATTTACCACTGACTAATGCAGAGTTGCAATGCAAGGAGATCAGCTAAAAGTAGTTGGATCTGTATGTGGGTTATAATTAATCGAAATTAGTCGATTAATCGATTAAAAAAAAAATTGATTAATTGAACACAAAATTTTAATCAGTAACAGCCCTACTATATTTCTATTAATATATTTAATAGATACCAATTTCCAAATACTGAAAATGTCTAATATACTGTTTAGGTGGCTTTAATGTAGAAAGGTCTTGAGGCCTAATGGTGACCTCCAGAATTAAGGACAGCTGACATCCTTCTGTATAGAGTGGGGTTACAAGGCATAGTGGGTGTAATGCAAGGTAGATTGATGGGCACCAGACACTTTTTGAATGCAAAGAGATTTATTGTCTCTTAAACAGAACTGTGGGAGAGAGGGTTAGGGCCAGGACACTCTTTAGTAGATGCAATGTTAATTGGCAGACTCCGAGACTTCTATAGGCAGACAGCCATGCAGGGAAAGGCATCCAGCTAGACACCACGTCTGCATGAGTAGGACTGCTGTCTCCTATAGCAACAATCTTGTAACAGTTTCTAACAACACTTGCAATGAAATCCTCCACTTCTTCTACAATCTCCTGTGGTAGAACTTCACTCAGCTGAGCTCCCAGTCTTTCACTAGACTAACAGATCCACTAGCCACTGGATCCCCTGAGCTCCCCTTAGTACACGTATAGAATATTTTAAAAAAAAAAGTCAGTTACTTTGCTGAGTAACTAATTACTCCAATGTATCTTCCTCAAGCGTCACCCCTGCATCCCTGATGGGTCCCTAGCTTGGCACTCACAAATACTCCTCAAGTGCCACCCCACTGGCCTGCTTGGTCCCTGGCATGGCACACAATAATGCTCTGCAAGCGTCACCTCCACTGGCTGGGTCCCTGGCTTGGCACCGGCTGAAGTCTTCCCAATTCTTCACCGTCCCCAGCTGGTGAGAATACTGCTTTGGTACTTGCTTCAGCTACTGATTGTGGGCTCCGGTAGCAAGGTAGATGGTCCCTTAGTGTCGACAGCTTCCCCTCTACCTCCGACCACAGCTGGTTCCCCATCCGGCAGAATCGTTGCTTCTGGTTGGACTGCAACCAACCCTACGCTGCTCTCTTGCTTCTGAATAGGCCCTCAGATAGCCTAGCAGCCAGATGTCCCCAGGATAGACCCAAGGCTTATGGCCTAGCAGCCTGGGGCATTACAACACACGTCCACCCAGACAGCTGTCCAGGTGGCACAGAACCCCGATCACCTGACTCCACCCAAATAAATAGGCTCTCCCAGCAGGCCATCAAGGATCAAGAAAATTCCTGCTCATTGGCTGAGACACCCTATTCATTCCTAGTCTGTCCTTGCAATACCCTTGTCTTGTTTAATGTCACCAGGTACCCGGACACCTAGTGACAGAAAAGAAAAGTGCAGCAATTTAAGAGTTAGGGTGAAATCAATTGAATTAGCCAAGGCAACTATCACTTGACAAATACATTTAATAGCAACCCTGCCTAAACACCAGGGTGCTATATCAACATATAGCATAACGCCAGACTTTCTGAGATGGTAAGGCAAAGGACACACTGTTACCGCACCCTTTACTTTTTGTACCACAAAGAATTAATACACAAAAATGATTGGTTTAACCCCGCCTTTCTCAACCTTTTCAACATAGAGTAACTCTTGAAATAATTTTCAGGGAACCCCTGCTAAAAATGACTATATTACTATATCTACAACTCATGATACATTTGTTTGATGGTCAGAGGGAAGAAAGCTCCTTACATTTGTGGTCATTGTGAAGAATTACTCTGTTATAGAGAGCTAAAAAAAATCAATGGTATCAGTGGAAACTTATCTGAGAGGCAGAAATTGCTCATTGCTCAAGGAACCCCTAGCAACCTCTGGAGGAACCCTGGTTGAGAAACCCTGGTTTAACCCTAAGGCCCCTTTCACACTGGGGCGGGAGCCGCGGTGACGGTAAAGCAGCGCTATATTTAGCGCTGCTTTACCGTCGTTTTGCCCGCGGGTTTCGGCCGCTTGCGGTGCGGTTTAACCCCCCCGCGAGCGGCCGAAAAAAAGGGTTAATATCCCCCGCCGAGCGCATAGGCGTGCGCAGCCTACTGCATTAGGGTGTGCATCCCTATGCTCAAACACACATGCCTTTCTCATGCACGGGGCAGTGAATGAATTGGTCTGTGTTGAGTGGCTTCCAATTCATTCACAAACTGAAGCATAGTGAACACAGTTTAAGTAGGGAAGTAGGGGCATACCCCCTGAACATGCCTATGTAAGAATCTATTTTGATCCACAAATATGTCCAGGGGGTGTGTGGACCTCCCTCTAGATTGAGTCCTCTGGACAAACCTTCCACTGGATTGAGGGATGGGTCACCTGGACAGAACTGTCCAACAATGGAGATCACTGAGGATAAGCCACATATGCACTTTAGGATAAGATCTTTGAAAGACAAATCCCAGCTGGTTTGGCCAGCCCAAACTTTATGTTTATGGACAGAATCATATTTAAAGTAGATGTAAACCCTCAATGATTGACATTTAAGCAGGCCATACAATGCTCGCATTTTGTCTGATTCCTGCTGGTTTGGCTGATGTATGGCCACCCTACCGCCATCGCTCCCTGTGAAAGTCGATTGTTCAGTCAACTTGTTGAAGATGAAAACCATCAGACGAACTAGATCTACAGCCAATCAGATGCAGTCCCTGTTTGGATATTCTGACAGCCAATGGCACCAACTGGCATAATACAATACCTGTGCCATTCCTTCAGCGCTCTGTGCTGTAAACAGTGACTCTCGCGTGCATTCCACTCAGGACCAGAGACTGCGGACTCAACAGTCTAGGTGAAGATGGAATAGCTGTCTCCGCTGGAGGGCTTTGTTTTAAGGTAAGTTTTTCATAATGTGCTAGTATGCATTGCACATTATGACTTTACCTTACAGGTAGAAGAGTTTTATTTATTTTTTTGTCAACTTTACTTTGGCTTTAATAGTGGCAACAGTGGACAAAATGTGTCAGCAGGACCCATTGTAGTTCTCACCAGGAGCACACAAGAAAGGACGACAATGCAGGAAAACCATTTAGTAGTTGTCACCCCATAACAGGAAGTGCCTGAACAAAGACTTTCATGGAAGGATCAACAGGTATTGTTTAAATTAAATAAAAGTTTTTAAAACTGCAATAAAGTATAGAATAAAAGAAGCTTATTTTATGTTTTAGAGGTGGGTTTAGAGCTACTTCAATTATTCTTTTTTGATACCGATTCTGAGTAAGATGTGTATTTCATGTTTCAGAATGTTCACAAACTAAGCCAACATCTCAGATTTTTCCCTGTATGCCCCTTATCACAAATGAATCTGTAAGTGCAGGTTAACCTTTAGTGATCAGGCAAGCCTATCATATATTCCTGCTTCTGTCTGGTGTTGGAAGTCACTGAAGTGAATAGATGAATTACCTCTCCGGCTACTCTCAATGAGCATTTTGGCTTCTGGTTTTATTTGAGTGGCTCCTGGATTCTGCATTATTTTGTCCACCTCTGACCTGTTTATGGTTGGTTAGTCAAGCTGGTGATTAGCAAGTTGGAGATCTCAAGGTTTCCTTTAAAGTCGGATTAATAGACACTTGAATAGTGTGTTATCACACTCAAACCAGGATGTGTCAGCTGTGAGGATGGCCTTAAGCTGGCAATACACAGTTATGTTTTTGTTTTGAACGTTCGTAGAAAAATAGTTTGTGGGGACATTGTTCTTGTCGTCATTGAGTCAATTAATTTCATTCGAAAGCCCTTACAATGGAATCCCAGAAGTAACAAACTAGTTTCATTACAACATTCACGATTATTCCTGAACAAGAACCTCATTCACAGTTATGCCCCGTACACACGGTCGGAATTTCTGATGGAAAATGTCCTATCGGACCATGTTGTCGGAAAATCCGACGTGCGTGGGCGCCATCGGACTTTTTCCGTCAGGAAAAAATTTGAGATCCTGCTCTCAAATTTTCCGACAACATTTTCCGATCGTGTGTAGCGAATTCCGGCGGACAAAGTGCCATGCATGCTCAGATCAAATTACAAGACCAAAGCTATTGGCTACTAGCCTCTAGGTAGTTCCGTCGTACGCAACGAACGTCACCACGTTCAGAATGATCGGATTTTCCGACAACTTTGTCCAACCGTGTGTATGCAACACCAGTGTCGGACAAAATCCGTCGGAAAAAATCTGACGGATTTTGTGGTCGGAATTTCCGACCGTGTGTATGGGGCATTAGAGTTTTGTATGTTTGACAAAAATATTCTGCTCTAATTTTCTCATCATTAACGGTAAAAAAAAGAAAGATCAGTTGGACTCCAATAACTATTAGAAAATCAAAAAAATGTTCCAAAAAAAAAAAAATATATATACATTTTTAAAAGAGAACTATGGAGTTGTTTCTTTAAAAAAAATAATACTTAGGTGGATGCAGCATCAGTCCAATGCTGCATCTGTCCCCCGCCGGCTCCAAGGCTGGGAACTGAGCAATTAAACACCGCTGATCACTCAGTTCTCAGAGCTCCGTGAGCAAAGAGCTGGTGATTGTCAGTTACTGGCTCTCTGCTCTGCTACCCCCACCCCCCACACTCACTGGAGCACTGGACTGTGGAGGGGGAGCGAGTGGCTGGCTCAGGCTCTCAGCGGTTCGCTGAGAGGCTGAGCTAGGTGATGGTCCAAAGATCTAGGTGGATCCCAACCATATGGTCGCAATCCTTCCCCAGCCGGGACCGGCTCTGTGATGTCAGCCGAGGGCTTTCAGATGCTGGCTGAAAACGGGGTCACAGGAGTGCAGAACAAACAGCACTCCTGTAATCCAAAGGAGAAGTACAGCTAAACAAGCTTTGGCTGTACTTCTCCTTTAACAAATGTCTACTAGTGTCAGGCCAGGGTTTCTCAACCAGGGTCCCATGGAACCCTAGGGTTCCTCCAGATGTTGCTAGGGGTTCCTTGAGCAATGAGTAAGTTCTGCCTCTCAGATAAGTTCCCACTGACACCACTGATCTGATCTTTAAAGTTTTGCTTTAGTTTTCATTTGCTTTTAACATTTAATTTTTGAATGGAAGGAAAATCACATTCACTGTTAGAAATTAATTTAACAAAAATATTTCTTGCTGTTCGTTCGTATTTTCTGATCACTGCGGTCGAAAATGAATGGCGATTTGACCCCAAAAACAATTAGAAAATTGAATGAAGGTTCCTAAAGTCCAAAAAAAAACTAAACAGTATTCTACTAGCGTATGGCCAGCTCTGCATTGCCAGTGGGATTTTATATTGATTTTATATAATAGACAATTCAGCAGAAAAGGTGGGAACACCTCAGGGCAATTCAGTAGACGAAGGTGAGAACAGAGCCAGGAACTAGATTAAATCTCACCATTGGGATTTCTGTGAAAGGAGCTAGCAGGTGGTTTAGTCCATTAGACTCCATCCATAACTGAAATATCACTTATAGGTGGACATGCCGTCAAAGGAAACGAATTCCAACATGGCCAAGAGTATATCCAAAGCAGCTACATAGTAGAGTGATGTCCCTGATACTTTTTCTTTATTTTCGATAATAGCTCATTCACACCATGTCTGTTGAGCTGTATTGATCTGCATTCTTCATTGTAGGTGCAATGCAAGGACACAGAGAAACAATTGTTTCCTATGCACCCTAGTTACACTATACAGGTGCTTTGCAGTGTGTTGATAAAATTTGCAGCAAAGCATTGCATAAAAAAGCATGTGAACGCAACACACCTACCATATCCACTTCCGAACTAGCGAAGTATTGGTACGTCACTGGACTTCAAGTGGCTATACCCGCAGGCATCATCCTCGTACTGTTTTTTTAGAGCCTGCAGTTGGCTCTTTTGTAAAAGCAATCCTTGCGGCTAACTAGCTACTGGATTCCTTTTACATGCAGCAGGAAGGGACGTCCTCTGCTGCCTTCTGCGGCTTTCGCAGGCTCCCCTGTCCCACTGGGATGGCTTTGGTCGGCACTCTGCTATGGTAATGGCTATGGTAGCCCGGCAGTGATGACCTGACATCACTTTCAGTGCCCTGTGACGACGACCTGTTGTGTGACGAAACGCATAGGGAGAAGGAGCGACACACTGACGTCACCTCTATATGCTTAGTCCCAGAAGTAAAGGCATACTTGAGGCCGGCCAGCTCGATTTCTTTTTTATGCTGTATTTCATCCATCCAAATGTAAGTGTGCATTTGTCTTATGCCAAATCGAAATAAATGTTAAGGTTTTTTTACACTATTGCGAGCCTTTATTGCTTTATGTGCATTCTATTGCCGTACCGGATCTGACTTGTGTGGGGACCTTCATCGCTGAGGCTGAAGAGTTCAGTGTACTCCATAAAGATCCCAGGCTGGGGTAATCGCCATCTGCATATTGTGGTCCCCTGTAATAAGGGACCACTACTATCTGGTAAGCGGCAGTGTTTGCTGTGGTGGAGGCACTTCTATTTGGTCACATTTCCTTGGGGTGTTTTCGTTTTCATCACTTTTGAAGAATCTACAACTTACCACCAATTGTGCATGGACAAATGACGGATCAAGAAAAAAAAGTAAAGTCAAAAATAAATGATAAAAATGATTTTATCATTTATTTTTGACTTTACTTTTTTTTCTTGATCCGTCATTTGTTTTATTAACCCTCTTTTGGGTTATCATCATCACTATTGGATTTTTTAGTCACCTAATATTTTGTATATGTCAATATATTTTTTTATTTTTGATTTTTTAGTCACCATTTAATTTGTGAACCTTTGTGATTTGAATCTATCACTCTTATTTAAGTCACTATTTATTATTTGGTCACCAGATATTTTTTGACTGATTTTTTTTTTTCCGGTATTTAATCTCATTAGCAGGGCATCCATACTGGGTAGGGTCGTGTTTTTCTATCACGGTCTCACTTGCTGCGGTGCACTAGCTTTATGGAATAATGTCTCACAGGTCAATCAGTTTAGCGCAGCTCCCCTTGTCCTTTGTTCCGTTTAGTGTTGTATAACATTTTGAGTTGTAGCTGGGATCATTTTTAGATAATAGCGCAGTTTTTTTATTTTTTACATCACTTTCAGTTTACCTGGATGTCAGCGCCATTTTTAAAAAAATCAAAAGCTTTTCAAAACTCCAATTTTGGTGTTTTGAATGCTTTAAGAACAGAGGGGGGGGGGGTGTTTGGGCTCTTATAGACCCCAGATCTCTCCATGAGTACCTGTCACATGCCTATTGCTGTCTGTAAGCCCCCCTGCACACGGTCGGAAAAATGTCCGATCGGACCATGTTGTCGGAAAATTCGCCCATGTGTGGGCTGTATCAGAATTTCCGACGGAAAAAATTTGATATCCTGCTCTCAAATTTTTTCCGACAGCAAAATCCGATCAGACTTTTTCTGATCGTGTGTAGAGAATTCCGACGGACAAAGTGCCACGCATGCTGAGATGAAATTACGAGACCAAAGTTATTGGCTACTAGCCTCTACGTATTTCCGTCATACGCAACGAACGTCACCGCGTTCAGAATGATCGGATTTTCCGACAACTTTGTCCGACCGTGTGTATGCAACACCAGTGTCGGACAAAATCCGTCGGAAAAAAACGGATTTTGTGGTCGAATTTCTGACCGTGTGTACGGGGGCTTACAAGGATGTTTACAAAACTGATCAAGAAAAATGTAATTGTAAAAAAAAATAAAAAAATGTATTAATAATTAAAAAAAATAAAAATGAAAGTGGCAGTAATTCTAGCCCTAGACCCTCTTCTGTAAATCTAAAGTGGTAACCTGTAAAGGCTTTTAAACCGAAGCCTATGGATAGTAAAAGTTACGTCATTTGTTGCCATGCGCAATTTTAAAGCATGACAGGTTTACTCTATTTACAGGTTTATCTATTTACCTATTATCTATTTATATATTTACAGGTTTATCTATTTACTCTGCGTAATATCATCTTTCATAGTTTACAAAAAATTGTGTTATGTATTCATTTTTTTTGCATTAAAATTCAAAAAAGTGTATTTTTTAAAAAACAATTGAGTTTGAAAAAAAAACGTTGTGCAAATACTGTGTGACATAAAAAGTTGGAAAACCCACCAATTTATTCTCTGGGGCCTCTGCTTTAAAAAAAAATATATAATGTTAAAAAAATATTAGACATGTGCACAAAAAAAAATGTGTTTATTTTCGTTTTGTTTTTTTCGTTTCCGTTAATTCGTAGCGATTCGTAAATTCGTAAGTCGTCGGTGTTCGTATTCCTAACGATTCGTACATTCGTAAGTCGTCGGTGTTCGTATTCGTAGCGATTCGTACATTCGTAAGAGTTATTTTTTCGTTGATTCGTTTTTTCGTGAGTTTAATTTTTAGTTTAATTTTCGTTTATTCGAAATTCGGACGCATTCGTATTTATTCGTACATTCGTAACATTCGTAACATTCCTAGATTCGTAATCGGAGCATAATTCATAATTTTATGTAATGTGTATGCTATTATTACATTTTAAGAGACACGGAAAATTACGAATCGAAAAAAAAAGTTACGAATGTACGAATTTTTTCGTTCAATCCATTCGAAGCACGTTAACCACTTGCCGACCGGCGCACGACGATATACGTCGACAGAATGGCACGTACAGGCAGGAGGGCGTATATATAAGTCCCTCCTTTAGCCTGTCCGTGCCATCGGGAGCGCGCCGGGAGCGGCGCACTCCCGCGCCGGTCGGGACCCCCGTGAGTCCGATCGCGGTCCCCGCGGACTTGATCGCCGCGGGGACCCCCGCGATCGTCTCACGGGGCGGCTGAGCGGGGAGATGCCGAGATAAACAGCATCTCCCCGTGCTGCCTAGCAACTAGTGACGCTGATCTCTGCTCCCTGTGATTGGAGCAGAGATCAGCATTCACTAGCTGACAGCCACGCCCCCCCACAGTAAAAAAACACACCCCTAGGCATACTTAACTCTTACACTGCCCCCTTGTGGTTAACCCCTTCACTGCCAGTGTCATTTATACAGAAATCAATGCATTTAAATGCATTAATTGCTGTAAAAATGACAATGGTCCCAAAAATGTGTCAAAAATGTCCGATGTGTCCGCCATAATGTCGCAGTCACAAAAAAATCGCAGATCTCCGCCATTACTAATAAAAAAAAAATTATTAATAAAAATGCTATAAAACTATCCCCTATCTTGTAAAAGCTATAACTTCTGCGCAAACCGATCAATAATCGCTTATTGCGATTTTTTTTACCAAAAAATATGTAGAAGAATACGTATAGGCCTAAACTGAGGAAAAAAAATTTTTTTTATATATTTTTTGGGGATATTTATTATAGCAAAAAATAAAAAATAATGCATTTTTTTTCAAAATTGTCGCTCTATTTTTGTTTATAGCGCAAAAAATAAAAACCGCAGGGGCGATCAAATACCCCCAAAAGAAAGCTCTATTTGTGGGAAAAAAAGGACGTCAATTTTGTTTGGGAGCCACGTCGCACGACCGCGCAATTGTCAGTTAAAGCGACGCAGTGCCGAATCGCAAAAAGGGGCCTGGTCCTTTGGCTGCAAATTGGTCCGGTCTGAAAGTGGTTAAGCAACGCCATTGTAAGAGACACGGAAAATTACGATTCGAAAAAAAAAGTTACGAATGTACGAATTTTATTGTTCATTTTCATTTTCGTTGTTCCTGTTTTCTTTTTTCGGATTTTCTTCATTCGTACATTCGTTGTTTCTAATTATTTTTTTTTTTGATTTTCGTTATTTTCGGATTCGTTCGATTCGAACGATTCGTTATGCGTTAAAATTTTTAGCGAATCGTTCGTTCATTCGTACGAAAACGAATGAACGAAAATAATGAAAAAGAACGAAAGACGAAAAAAAAACGAAACGAATTGCACATCTCTAAAATATATTTATTGTTACATGTAAAGAAAAGGTGCCAGGAAAGGCCTGGTCTGGAAGAGGATATTAATAATAATAAAAAAAAAAAATTTTTTTTTGACTTTTGTGATTTATACAAATGAAAACATATTTAAAAATGCAGTTTAAAGTAAAATGTAATGCAACATGTAAAAAAAATAATAAATGTCAACCTGCTGCAACACGCGTGTGTTTTCTGTGCATTGAAGTGTGTCGTGGTGTGAACGACTCCCAACAGTTCATTTTTTCAGAACAAGCTTGAGCACTGCTTGGATGTAGACGAAGGCATTAGACCCTGAAAGACCTGCCCTAAAAAAACGTACTGTTAATGCAAATTAAAAAAAAAGAGGTATTACAGCCAGTACTCAACTGTAATGTTGTAAATGCACTAATAGCACATTTTAGAGATGAACCCTTTAATTGCCACAGGTATGGACCTCTACCTTCAAAGAGGTCACGATAATGGGGTTAATCAATGCTCCTTCCCCCATATTGAGTTTGCTGGAGGAATTTCCTGGCCAGTGGTCTATCTGTCATTAGGAGAAATAATGAGGAGGATGACAGACAAAGGACTTTAGGGACCCTACATGCTGAGGCTTTAGTGAAGAGATTGGACATGAAAGAGAGGTCATCAGAGGAGAGAGGTCGGGGCAGATAAACTCCAAACGTCCATTCACGTTTTTTTTTTTTTTTCCCTTTCCCCGAAGTGAGAAGGTATTTGTGAATGTAGGGCTGTGGGAAGCGGTGGCTGGGGAGAGGTGGTCCCAATGTCAATGGTGGTGGCCTGTGTTTTTCTTTGGTTACGGCCTTTCATCTTCCTAATGTCATGCTTCATTATGTCTAGAGCAAGCTGCTTCATTTTCAACATAAACACCAGCCCCTTCCCTCCAGGATGCTGGCAGCTGTTTTCTAAAGCAGCAGAGACATTGTTGGTAGTCAGGGATACCTCTTGGTGAACCTATGGAAAACTACGACCAGATATTAAATTACAGGCCTAAAGCATCAACGTGTGAAACCGCACGCGCGCTTCTTTCAGTAATGTTGAAGAACGGCGCATTGAAGAAATAGGAGAGGAAGTGCAAACTTCATGTGACACTAAATAAAATTCTTCATTAAAAGGAACCACATCATCAGACATGCGGGCTGGACAATAAATAGAGGTGCTTAACCACTTCAGCCCCGGACCAATTGGCAGCCAAAGGACCAGGCCCCTTTTTGCGATTTGGCACTGCGTCGCTTTAACTGACAATTGCGCGGTTGTGCGACGTGGCTCCCAAACAAAATTGGCGTCCTTTTTTTACCACAAATAGAGGTTTCTTTTGGTGGTATTTGATCGCCCCTGCGGTTTTTATTTTTTGCGCTATAAACAAAAATAAAGCGAAAATTTTGAAAAAAATTCAATATTTTTTGCTTTTTGCTATAATAAATATCCCCAAAAAATATATATAAAAAAAACATATTTTTTCCTCAGTTTAGGCCGATACGTATTCTTCTAGATATTTTTGTTAAAAAAAATCACAATTAGCGATTATTGATTGGTTTGCGCAAAAGTTATAGCGTTTACAAAATAGGGGATAGTTTTATAGCATTTTTATTAATATTTTTTTTTTTACTAGTAATGGCGGCGATCTGCGATTTTTATTGTGACTGCAAAATTATAGCGGACACATCGGACATTTTTGACACATTTTTGGGACAATTGTCATTTATACAGCATATTAAATGCATTGATTCCTGTATAAATGACACATGCAGTGAAAGAGTTAACCACTAGGGGGGGGGGAGGGGTTATGGGCTGTGATGTGTGTGTGTTTTTTTACATTAGGGGCGGGGCTGACGTCTGACGTCATTGATCGGCTTTCCTGATGACAGGGAACAGCCGATCAATGACAGGCAGAGTAGGAAGCGCGGGGAGAGGTTTGTTTACACAGACCTCTCCCCGTTCTTCAGCTCTGTGACCTGATCGCGGGACACCAGCGGCGATCGGGTCCGCTGGTCCCCCGGCCGGGGTCACGGAGCTCCCGACCGGGTCGCGAGCCAGGCAATCAAAGGGCCACGTACCTGTACGTGGTTTTGCCTGGCCGTGCCATTCTGCTGACGTATATATGCAGTGGGCGGTCGGGGAGCGGTTAAAGTAGATCAAATATGGGGGCTATTTACTAAAGGCAAATCCACCTTTGCACTGCAAATGCAAGGAAAATAAAAAAACAGCATTTTAGCTTGTACGTGATTGGATGATAAAATCAGCAGCGCTTCCCCTCATTTCAGATCTACCCCTCAGATCTACAACAAGTGCACTTTCAAGTGCATTTGCAGTGCACTTATAGGGCAAAGTGGATTTGCCTTTAGTAAATCAACCCCATAGCTGGCTTGGGGCCCATTCATACCATTGTGCATCAGCAAGCATTGCCTTAAGGCGGACCATTCAAAATAAATGGGCTGCCAATGCACCAAATAGCACTAAAAATGGTGCATGCACGACCACAGCTCACCCCATTATACGTTAGTGCATTGCCACTGCACCCAAAAGTGCGTCAGCAAGGTGCATTGGGGTGCCGTTCAGAATAAATGGCACTGCATGGCAGCGGCACATGTAATGTGCATTGACACAACTGGATAATGTGAATGGGTCCTTACTCTTGGTGATCTCTGGTGTCCTCCCAAGCAGTTCTGTTCAGACAGATATCATCCCAGCCCTGTACTCAATAAAGTGGAAGGTCCACCCAACAACTGGCCATATTTGTAGAATAAATTAGATCCTTATATGGTCACTTGATAACCTCCCACAGCTTAAGAAAAGTAAGAAACTTTTGTAAATAAGTAATTTTTCTCCTTCATTGATGTGCGCTGATGAGGCTGCACTGATGGGCACTTATAGGCTGCACTAATGAGCATTCATAGGCTGCACTGATGGGCACTGAAGAGACAGCGCTGAAGGGCACTGATGAGGTGGTACTAATGAGGAGGCACTAATATGCAGCACTAATGAGCACTGATAGGTAGCACTGATGGGCACTGATAGGCAGCATTTATGTGCAATGATAGGCGGCATGGATAGGCAGCACTGATGGGCACTGATGGGTGGCATTGATGGGCACTGATAGGCAGCACTGACTTGCATCACTAATGCACACAGATTGACATCACTGCTGGGCACTGTTGGGGCTGCACCGATGAACAGTGTCCAGATTATCTGTACAGGACTCCCCTGCTCTCCTCTTCTAACACTCTGTCATTGTGAGGCGAGGAGAGCCGATCACCACCATTTTCTTGTTTTCATGCGATCAGCTGTGATTGGACACAGCTGATCACATGGGTAAAGAGCCGTGTCATCGGCTTTTTACCGAGATCTAGGGCACTCCATGTCAAAGTGGCACAGCGCACCCACAATTGCTGTGCTGCGTGCCCCCATGGGCACACAAGCGTGGTGAGATGTATGAAGTCGAACCAGAACAACGGAGAATTCCTCCTGCCGTCATTTGTCTATATGGCGGGCAGGAGGTAGTTAAACTACAGTATATCTCTCTAAAACCGAGCTGATAATATTCCCTCCTGCCCCTCTTCATGACTTTTGCATTGAGGTCAATAATGCAACCATCAATCCATCTCCTCATGTCAAAGTACTAGGTGTAATCCTAGACTCTCACCTGTCCTTTCAGCCCCAAATCCAATTGTTGTCAAAAGCTTGTAGACGTCACCTCTGTAATATCTCTAAAATTCACCCCTTTTTAACAAATGAAACCACCAAGTTACTCATTCACTCCCTCGTTATCTCTCGCCTTTACTATTGCAACTCTCTTCTCACTGGCTTAACCTCTCCATATCCTCTCCTCTTCAGTCTATCATGAAAGCTGATGCCAGACTCATCTAACTTACCAACCTCTCAGAGTCTACCACCCCTCTCTGCCAGTCCCTACACTGGCTTCTGATGGCCCAGCAAATTAAATTCTAAATACTTACAACAACATACAAACCATTCACAACTCTGCCCTGAGCTTCATCACCGATCTTGTCTCCAAATATCACCCAAATCATCCTCTCCACTCCTCTCAAGACCTCCTGCTCTCAAGCTCCCTTGTTTCCTCTTCCCATGCTCGTCTCCAGGAGTTCTCCAGAGCCTCTCCCATCCTGTGGAACTCTCTACCTCAATCTGTCTGGCTATCTGCTACTCTGGCTACCTTTAGGCGATCTGTCAGACTTCTATGTACCTGACCGGTGAGTCCACTTGGGCAGAGGGTGGTCTCCCTTACGTGTCCAACTCGCGGCCCCTGGTAGAAAGAACAGGAGACACGGGAGTACGGAATAGTATGAGAGCCTGGCAGTAGGGATCCAGATGCTGGAAGGTAGGTGATCTTCAAACAGCAGGTAAATAGACTGAAACACAGGGAACAGGTGCTGAGCAGGAGCAGAGCAGGCAGGTCTGGGTACAGGCTGGGTTCGGCAACAGGCGGGCAGCGAGATACAGAGGAGCAGGCAGAAGCAGAGTCAAACAGGCCAAGGTCAGGTGCAGGCAGAAGTCAGGGGTATCCAAGTTGTCAGGAGATCGGGAACACAGGTATGGGTAACAGGAGCAAAGACACAGGGAGCTGATGATCAGGCAGCACCGAGCAGAGTGCACTGCAAACCTAAATGGGCCGATTGGCGCCAAACACCGGGCACGTGCGCAGGCCGCCGCGCACAGGCACGTGCCCACCCATGCGCGTGTGCACGCACCCGAAAACCAGCGTGAACACCAGTGCCCACAGGATCATCCAAACCAGTGCCCACAGGGATACCCACGCACACACTCCCGAACACCAGTGTGCACACCAGTGCCCACAGGATCATGCAAACCAGTGCCCACAGGTATACGCACGCACACACGCCCGGACACCGGCACGCGCACCAGGGCCAACTGAATCATGCACACTAGTGCCCACAGGAGCGCGCACACCAGCGCACACCAGAGCGGCCAGCACAGCTTCCATCAAGGTAACCTCTCTGACACGATCCCTGAAAACTCATCTCCTCATGGAAGCCTATCGTGCCTCCAACTAATCTTTTTATTACTTCCATCACCTCATCCCCCACATATACAACCTTCTGTACCACTTCCCCCAACCTATTAGACTGTAAGCTCTTATGAGCAGGGCCCTCTTAACCCTCTTGTATTTTATTGTATTTTAATTGTACTGTCTCCCTTTTATATTGTAAAGTGCTGCGTAAACCTGTTGGTGCTATATAAATCCTGTATAATAATATTAACAAACCCTTATACATAGATATACCTATAGCCATGACAAATCATGTGACAGCTAGAAGTTCCTGAAGCATGAAATTCTGTGACCGAATAATGATTTCTCCAGGCAGCATAGATGGCATTTGGTGAACAAATTAGGATGTGAAAGTATATATGGTTCAGACAACTCTGTTGGACTGCTGTGAAAGTAAACAGTATGTGACTGCATTGTTTATTTTTTTTAGAATGGGAGTATGGCTGGGGTCTCAATAGGGAGGATGCTTTAAAGCAATACTTCACTTTTATTGAAAAGAAGTCGGCTACTGTACATATATTGCTAGGGTTTTAGCCAAATTTAGAGTAGATCCTCATACAAAGAATCAACGCTCCAAGGTAATGACTTCTCCCAAAACAGCTGTCTCCACAATCCCACAGGGTGCCGGCTCTGTTTGCAACAGGAACCGAAGTAAAAAATATGTAGCTGGATAGCCGCACTCCAAATTATTCAACTTTATTTATAAAAAAAGGAAATAAAATCATAGCATCTAGGCTTCTATACAGACTAACTGCACAGCCGCTGACATGTTTCACACCGAACACGGTGCTTAGTCAGCTATGATGATATGATTTTTTTACATTTTTAAAATAAAGTTGAATAATTTGGAGTGCGGCTATCCAGCTACATCTTTTCTACTAGAGTAGATCCTCACTTACTGCTTTTCTGGAGATTCTGACCCCGCTAATTATTATTTAAGGTACTTATATAGCGCTGTAAATTTACACAACACTTTACATATACATTGTACATTCACATCAGTCCCTACCCTCAAGGAGCCCACAATCTAAGGTCCCTAACTCACATTCATATACTAGGGCCAATTTAGACAGAAGCCAATTAACCTACCAACGTGTCTTCGGAGTGTGGGTGGAAACCAGAGTACCCGGAGGAAACCCACACAAGCACAGGGAGAACATGCAAACCAGCGACCCTTTTTACTGCTAGGCGAGAGTGCTACCCACTCCACCACTGTGCCACCCACAGTGCCCTTTCTCAAAGTAGAACAATCCGCCTTTACTACATTAACAGGATTGGTTTCAGTATTATGATTAATTAAAAAAAGTGGATGTAAACCCACTCTCATCCTTTCTAAACTACTGCAATATTGGTTATCTAGAAGGATATACATGCCTCCTGCATGTATACTTATCTGTCAAATGTCTCCCCTCTGTCTGCTATGAGACCCGAAAAACTGCAGATTTTGTGGGTGGGTCTGTTTTCCAGGGCTCAGTGGGTGGAGTTGTGATGTCAGTAGACTCCCCGCCCACCTCTACACTCCCCTTATCAACATGCATTTTCTCCTGTGTATTTCTTACACTGAACTTCTGCTATGATCACTAACATCCAGTCAAAACCCAGAAAAGTCCCCACATGACTTCAGCATGCCAAATCATGCTGAGGTGTGAAACAGCCAATCCTTGCAGAGCTGCTGAAGAAAGGAGTGGGGGTGGGAATTAAAATAAAGTGCATGTCTTAGGCTAGTGCACGAGATATGTAAATCACCTGTCAATCACAGCAAGGGGGAAGAACGGACACAGTTTTCAGTTTGTCCATTTTATTTCACTGAAAAAAGATATGAGGATTGCTCAGAGTTGGATTAACTCTTTGTGGCAAGACTGGGCACAGCTGATCTGAAATCCCATACTCTATATTGTGCCAGACAAAAAAAAAAATTTCAGGTTTGCATCCACTTTAACCCTGTTTTCCTCCTTTTATGTGTTCATGGACTGAAAGTATCTGAAGAACAATGATATTTTTACAGGGAATATCTATAATTTGACCTAAAGCTCTTGTGAGCCAATCACATTGGCAGGGTAATGGGATATCTGGAAAGATCTTTACATAGAGTATTGTTTGCCAAGGTTTAAGGAAAATAAATTATTTTACTTTTGGCCCAAATAATTTTTTTTAAAATAATGATAGTCTCTTTAAAGTCCAGACTTATACCCACCATCCAACATGGAGCTCACACAGGGTTACGTAAATCTAAAGCCAATACTTTTCCCTCTTATGCCCCGTACACACGATCAGACTTTTCAATAACAAAACCGTGGAATTTTGTTTGAAGGTTGTTGGCTCCAACTTGTCTTGCATACACACGGTCACACAAATGTTGGCCAACAATTACGAACGTTGTGACGTACAAGACGTGCGGCGAGCTGATAAAAAGGAAGTTCAATAGTCATGTGATATCTCCATTATGAACGCTAGTTTTACAAGACCGAGCGCTTCCGGCTCGTCCTTGCCTTGCGAGCATGCGTGTTTGTTCTTTGGACTTTTGTCCGACTGACTTGTGTACACACGATCGGAAAGTCCGACAACACACATTTGTTGGCGGAAAATTTGAGAGCATGCTAGCCAACATTTGTTGGCGGAAAGTCCAACAACAAATGTCCGATGGAGCATACACACGGTCGGACTCACCGCCACCAAGCTCACATCCAACATTTCCCGTCGTAAAATCCGATTGTGTGTACGCGACATTAGGAAAATTTTCCTTCACTTCCTTTCCTGTAGACTCAACAGGAAGTGAGAGGATATCATTCCAATGTGAGGAAAAATCTCCTCTTGGACAGTGTTTTATCAGAATGAATGTATCAATTAGAAGCGCTCCCCTCTATTCCTGTTCTGGTAGCAATTCAAAATTTTGGACTTTCCCCCACTTTCAAAAATCTTGGATGGTTTTTCCGACCGAATTCCGCTCAAGCTTGGCTTGCATACCACACTACGACGAGCCGAGAAAATGAAGTTCAATGCTTCCTAGCATGCGCCAAATTGTTTCCGAGCATGCGTAGGAATTTTGGGCGTCGGAATTGCTTCAGACGATCGGAATTTCAAAATGAAGTTCAATGCTTCCTAGCATGCGCCAAATTGTTTCCGAGCATGCGTAGGAATTTTGGGCGTCGGAATTGCTACAGATGATCGGAATTTCCGTTCTGAACTTTTTCCAACCGAAAAATTGTGAACCTGCTCTCAATCTTTTGCTGGCTGAATTTTCAATCGTGTGTACGCGGCATTAGTGAGAGTGAATCTCCTTAACAGAGACACATATAGCAATAAAGACCTGACAGTGGTTCTAACCCCTCACCAGTACATCTAGATCTAAACGTGTATTGTCGTTGGTTATGCTTTAGGACTACAGAGCAACAGAGTACCAATGGAGAATTAGTAAGGTTGGGAATAAGCTTTAAAGTGATTTTGTTACTTTGCTCTAAATGGGCAAATGTTAATGACCAAATTAAATAAAAAGAATGAAGAGGAGAGGGCCTCTTCCAAACTTTGTAGCATGTTAAAGTATTTTTCCGCACGTTACCACAACAGATACGATGTGAATCCAGACTAACATATATGTGCCAGATTTTTAATTAAAGCCAAGTTTTCTTTTAAGATGGAGTTTTAGATTAGGAGCCCATGAATTCCAGGCAAGCGGCGAAATACATATGTGACCAGTTTATACATTTTTAAACCTTAAAAAAAAAAATCTAAATCATTATGGTTACTTGTTACATAAAACAAGCTGGGAAAAAAGATATTGCATGATGCAAGCAAGCTAGCACAGAATTATTCAGATTCAGAATACTTTATTAATCCCGAAATTAAAAAAATACAATTATATTCATCACAGAACAAAGCAAAATACAATAACAAAAAAAAAACTAAAACATAACAACAAACATAACATAAATCACCACTAGCGACAAGTTAATATATACAGTACATTAACATGCATTGAAATAAAACAAATTTAAAACTAAATTAAATACTATACTATAATAAACATACCATGTTATTAAAACATGACATTAAATAAATAACAAAGAATGAAAAAAAAAAAAATTATATATATATATATATATATATATATATATATATATATATATATATATATATATATACCGTATTTATCGGCGTATAACACGCACAGGCGTATAACACACACATTCATTCGAAGAGGGAAGTTTCAGGAAAAAAAAATTAAATTTGAAATAAGGAACTTTGAAGCAATATAAGGGTCAGTGCCTATCTGCAGCCTCACCATTGCCATTAATTCAGCCTCATCAGTCCACAACAATGCAGCCACACCATTGCCATCAATGCAGCCCCCCTCCCTGTCCCCTACAAGGCATCTAAAATTAATGTATTGGCGTATAACACGCACATGCTATTTGCACCCGATTTTCATGGTGAAAAAGTGAGTGTTATATGCCAATAAATACAGTGTGTGTGTGTATATATATATATATATATATATATATATATATATATATATATATATATTAGGGCTGTTACTGATTAAAATTTTCATGTTCGATTATTTGTCTTTTTTTTTTTGATCGATTAATTTCGATTAATTATAACGCACATACAGATCCAACTACTTTTAGCTGATCTCCTTGCATTGCAACTCTGCATTAGTCAGTGGTAAATGTGGTATACACTATATACAAACACCCGACACTAGTTAGTTTCCACAATCCATGACTTAACTTCACAGTTCACAAATACGTTTTAAATTCAAATTGTAGCACTGACTTAAGTAATTTTTTTTTCCACAGTAGCGTGACAATCCCTCCACCTCCGGTCTAACTAATCACTCTCACCTTATGGCATGGAGCCCTGTGCAAACAGGTGGTCATGCAAGCGGGTATCAAAAGGGTTAACACGGACCATAAACTTCTCTCACGTCTCCCACCGACAATCATGTTAGCTAGCAGCGGGTGACGTTATGAGTAGCTCCTCCCCCGTGCGCGTTACATTCAATCAGAACTTCAATGTCACCGGACTCCTCCCCCCTTCCCTTCGTTAGCAGACGGAGGCACTTGGGGAAGGGGGGAGGAGTCTGTGACGTTGATGTCTGTGACGTCACCGGATCTCTGACGGAACTCCCTGAAGACCCTGAAGCCGGCGGAGAGGTGAGTACCGATCAAAATTATTTTGATCGATCAATAGAAATGAATTGATTAATCAAAAAATTAATCTTTAATTTCCACAGCCCTAATATGTGTGTGTATATATATATATATATATATATATATATATATATATATATATACCTGTATATACTGTATATATCACTGGATACCGTTGAAATGGCATGGCAATAATGTCCACTGCAATCAAATGAAATGGAAATTATATTACAGGTAATACATCGGCTGTTTATTCTGTAAAGGTATGGACATTGTCTATTCTGATAAAAAATAAACTTAACTTCTGCTCGCATTTGTATTCACACATTTGAGAATACATTGTTTGGCTTGTTTGCTGGTTAAGAAGGAAATGATAGAAATGGTAATCACACAATACACAGCTCTCTGTCTGATGGTCGTACATTGTCTGATTTCGTGTTTTAATTCAGACAGAGAGTAGGGAGCAATGGCTACAATGGTCTCTATCATTTTGAAGAAAAGCAGAACTAGTATTGGCTGCAAAATCAGCTCATCTATGACTTGCCAAAATAATTTTTTAAGATATTTGTACATAACTTGAAATTTGAAATGACACTTTATCGCAGCTAGCAATAACCAGACATATATAGAAGCTAGCTGTCAAGCATCCAAGTGTGTTGAAGGAGCACATTGGAAATGATCTACAGTTGTCCTTTACTCTTTAGAAACAGGAACAGCCCCTCCACTGTTCGACCACTGCATCTAGTACAGACTTACTCAACCCTTTCAACATGTAGGTACCCTTGAAAAAACTTTCAGGTCTCGGTAAGGCTCTTCTACTAATTACTGTAGCTACAGATCACAGTATATAAGCATTAACAGTAAGCTGTGATAAAATAATAAGTAATGTGGCATTCTTAGTGTTTTGACATTCAAGGATGCTCTACTTGAGTGCACCCTCATATTGGTGGTTAGTAGTTAAGGGCCGCCTTATATTGGTGGTCAATGTAGAGCCCTATTTACATAAATGATTAGTGAAGAAGGGTCCCCATAAGCTGGCCATAGACAGGTAACCTTTTCCCTTTCAGCCTGCAGACTAAGGCCCCTTTCACACTGGGGCGGTGAGCCGCGGTGACGGTAAAGCAGCGCTATATTTAGCGCTGCTTTACCGTCGTTTTTACAGCGGTTTTCGGCCGCTCGCGGTGCGGTTTTACCCCCCGCGAGCGGCCGAAAAAGGGTTAAACACCCCCCGCAGAGCGCCGCCGTAGCGGCGCTTTGCGGCGGTATTGCCGCGGTTTTACCGCGGTCTCCCATTCTTTTCAATGGGAAGGAGCGGTATAGGAGCGGTGAACACACCGCTCCTATCCCGCTCCAAAGATGCTGCTAGCAGGACTTTTTTTGTCATCCTGCTAGCGCACCGCTCCAGTGTGAAAGCCCGCCGGCTTTAACACTGGAGTTAAAGGGGCCGGATTTTTTCATGCGGTGAACAGGCGCTATTTTTAGCGCTGCACCGCATGAAAAACGCCCCGGTGTGAAAGGGGCCTAAACAAAAAAAAAATACCAAGAGGCAAGAGGCAACTTAAAGGCAGAACGAACCATTTCGGTCAGAGTCAGGATTAAAAGCCTCTGCGACTGAGAGGCACACATCATACTCCCCCATATGGTTACTGCACATAGGTGTCCAGCCTCTAGCTAGCTTGACTGATTGTTACAATCACTGGGACACCCCACAATAATAGTAAAGGGGTTTCACTTACACGTCCAGGCGCAGGGCAGCTTAGAAACTAAGAGCCCAAACTTCACCCATCACGGCGGGTTCCTTTCACTTGAGGACCTTCAATGACATGTTTAGGGTCCACTCTCTTGGACCTGTATAGCACCCTGCAGGAGTGCCTTAGCGCTGTAGTGTCCAGGATTCCGCTTTGCAGGGTCCAGCAGCCATTACAGGCAAAACCTTGTAGGATCTTGATCTTTGCGAGGCTCGGGTACCATTTATCTAAGCATATAAAGCCTGTGTCAAATGGATTCGATCGGTCAATCCCTTCAATTTAAGAAATGTTTGTGAGACTAGAGACCTGGAGCTCAGAGAGCTCAAACAAACCATGCCCTCCACCTTGTAGACACTGGTAAAAAACTGAAGTGCTTCCGGTATGGGGGGGGGGGGGGTTATATAGGGGATCACTTCCTGTCTGAAGACCTTTGGTCTACCATTGTCCATTCACCTGGAGATAGAGTATAACCCAGTAGGTCATGAATATTATTCTGACTCTGTGTCCCATGATGTATGAAAAAAGATTATTTAAATCACCTGGAAGAGGTCCTTCCTGCCAAAACTCTCAGAGTGGAAACAGCTGATCAATTCTGCTCTCCTCTGTTACATACACTAATAGGGGGTCTCCAAAACGTTTTGAGAAAATGTAGGGGCCTTGAACCAACTCTCTTCTTACTATGTAACCCAGCTGGGTTCCTGTTAGACCATATCTTATTATGTATACTCCTTGTAGATACCTTTGACTTGATTTTGTATAACCAGGCTTTATTTTCTAATGGATATGTATATGCATTGTTATGGTAGTTGAGCCTTGTACAATTTAGAAAATCAATAAACATCGTCTTTAAAAAAAATAATAATAATAATTTTGGCTGGTTCATCAAGAACGAGATAACATTTGCATATTGTTTAGCCAGCCTTACATTGGTGGTCAATAGAGAAGGGCACCCTTATCTAAATCTAAAAAGATCATTGTTGTCATTGGTTACTTATCTGAGACCCAGAAGTTGCTCACCGCTCAAGGAACCTCTAGCAACCTCTGGAAGAAACCAAAACTCTGGCTGATCTAGAATGAAGATTGCAGCTGGTTTTGGTACCACACAAACAACAATGGACAAAGGTTTCAGTGATCTGCTTGTAAATGACTGTCCAGCACAGAAACAAACAATTGAACAGTACAGATGATTGTGTTCATGACGGTTTGGCAAAGAAAGAATGCTCACCTTGGAGTCTGCCCCAAAGACGTTATTTGCAATTCATTTTAATTGTTATCTGATGTAGCTGAATAATGCCCCGTACACGCGGTCAGACATTCCGACCACAAAATCTGTCAGATTTTTTACCAACGGATTTTGGCCGAAACTTGTCTTGCATACACAAGGTCGCACAAAGTTGTCAGAAAATCCGATCGTCTGGAACGAGGTGACGTACAAAACGTACGACGAGACTACGTAGAGGCCTGTAGCCAAAAGCTTTCGTCTCCAAATTAGCCCACACACGATCGGATTTTCCGACAACATAATCCGATCAGACTTTAGGCAAATGCAGCGTACACACGGTCGGAATTTCGGCCAGCAGAAGACCGATGAGAGCTTTTCAGCGGAAAATGCGACCGTGTGTAGTCTCCATTGGACTTTTGCTGGCGGAATTTCGGCCAGCAAAAGAATGATAGCGTGTTCTCAATTTTTCCGACGGAAAAAGTTTCTATCGGAAATTCCGAAACGCAAAATTTTTTGTCTATACAAAATAGTTTTCTTGAGATCAGTACCAGTGGAATTTACCCAATGTGTTTAGGTTGAATATATTTTTATTATCAGTGTTTTCTGATAAAGAGCATCAAAACACATGCGGGTACAAAACCCAGGCGGCACAGTGGTGTAGTGGTTAGCACTCTCACCTAGCAGTAAGAAGGGTCGCTGGTTCGAATCCCAACCACGACACTACCTGCCTGGAGTTTGCATGTTCTCCCTGTGCCTGCGTGGGTTTCCTCCGGGTACTCCGGTTTCCTCCCACAATCCAAAGACATGCAGGTAGGTTAATTGGCTTCTGTCCAAAAATTGGCCCTAGTATATGAATGGGGACCTTGGATTGTGGGCTCCTTGAGGGTAGGGACCGATTTGAGTGTGCAATGTACAGGGATAGGGACAATTGTAGACATTCACTCAGGTTGAACTGGATGGACTGATGTCTTTATTCAACCTTACTAACTATGAAACTATGAAACTATAATGCGCAGGCTTGATTGATGTCAAATATTTAGTGTTAAAAAACTTTATACTGAATGTGAGAGGAAATCAGCCCAGCAAAGACCCAGACAGCAATTAAAAAATGTGACAGGGGTTTCGGGCGGAAGGGGAGGCAGACTGTGCTCCAGTTATTGTCATTGCTCCTGGTCAATGCTTGTGTATTGTCATCTTTACCTATTCAATATTGCTTGTTGTCTGTGTATTGTAAAAAATTACCAATTTGTTGCCTGTATATTTTAATGATTGCCTTTTTGGGGCACACATATTGTAATTAAGGACCGTTTGAGACCAAACCTGTATATTATATTAGTTACATGTTGTGGACCAACTTATTGTAACAATTGCCTATTTCTAGCCACTTTCAGACCGGACCAATTTGCAGCCAAAGGACCAGTCCCCTTTTTGCGATTCGGCACTGCATCGCTTTAACTGACAATTGCGCGGTCGTGCGACGTGGCTCCCAAACAAAATTGACGTCCTTTTTTTCCCACAAATAGAGCTTTCTTTTGGTGGTATTTGATCCCCCCTGCGGTTTTTATTTTTTGCGCTATAAACAAAAAAGAGCGACAATTTTGAAAAAAAAACGCATTCTTTTTTATTTTTTGCTATAATAAATATCCCCCAAAAATATAAATAAAAAAACATTTTTTTTCCTCAGTTTAGGCCGATACGTATTCTTCTACATATTTTTGGTAAAAAAAATCGCAATAAGCGATTATTGATTGGTTTGCGCAGAAGTTATAGCGTTTACAAGATAGGGGATAGTTTTATAGCATTTTTATTAATAATTTTTTTTTATTAGTAATGGCGGCGATCAGTGATTTTTATTGTGACTGCGACATTATGGCGGACACATCGGACATTTTTGACATATTTTTGGGACCATTGCCATTTATACAGCAATAAATGCTATTTAAATGCATTGATTCCTGTATAAATGACACTGGCAGTGAAGGGGTTAACCACTAGGTGGCAGTGTAGGGGTTAAGTATGCCTAGAGGTGTGTTTCTTACTGTGGGGGGGCGTGGCTGTCAGCTAGTGAATGCTGATCTCTGCTCCAATCACAGGGAGCAGAGATCGGCGTCACTAGTTGATAGGCAGAATGGGGAGATGCTGTTTATTTCCGCATCTCCCCGTTCAGCCTTCCCGTGAGACGATCGCGGGCCTCACGGGGCCCGAACCGGCGCGATAGCGCGCTGCTCCCGGTGCGCTCCCGATGACGCGCCGGCATTTAAAAATGGACTTATATATACGTCCTTATGCCTGTTCGTGCCATTCTGCTGACGTACATCGTCGTGCGCCGGTCGGGAACCGGCTAGCCAGCATATTAAAGTGATTGCCTGTTTACTGTCTACATATTGTAATAACTGCCTATTGGGTGCTTGGGTATGGTTTACGATTGTAGTCCATGTCTTGTTAGGGTTGCAATTTTTTGCCTACATATTGTCGAGTCCTGCATGAAGTTTGCATGTTCTCCCTGTTTTTTGGGTGGGTTTCCTCTGGCTACTCTGGTTTTCTCTCAAACTCCAAAGTTATGCTGGGAGGTTAATTGGCTCCAGTCTAAATTGGTCCTAGTATGTGTGTAAAAATTGGCTATGCACATGCCAGTCCCAAGCTGAGCAATTTGGGAGGGTTGAGGAAAGACCTGGTGGCTTAGCTCATTAAAAAAATGCCAAGAAAAATCTATGGAAAAGATTTCCAAACATATCAGACATGGTGCCCTGAGAGCTAGCCCAGAGTATCACAGAGAGTCTGATACTGAACTGATAGCAAACACACACATTGTCAGGTTATCTGTGTTTATTTGGGGGGCCGTAATACTATAATATAAGCCCCTGAAGGCCTGTTACAACCACACTGATATTACCCCGTTTTTTTATTTATTTATTTTATTTTATTTACTAATAGGGGGTCTCCAAAACGTTTTGAGAAAATTTAGGGGCCTTGGACCAACTCTCTTCTTACTATGGAACCCAACTGGGTTCCTGTTAGACCATATCTTATTATGTATACTCTTTGTAGATAGATACCTTTGACTTGATTTTGTATAACCAGGCTTAATTTTCTAATGGATATGTATATGCATTACACAGGACACGGACTCTGTAAAAGGATATAAAAGTTTATAGTTTTTGTTATGGTATTTGAGCCTTGTACAATTTAGAAAATCAATAAACATCATCTTTAAAAAAAAAAATAATCCTTTTGGCTGGTTCATCAGGAACGAGATAAAATTTGCATATTGTATAGCCAGCTTTACATTGGTGGTCAGTAGAGAAGGGCACCCTTAGATTGGTGGTCAGAGGTGGAAGGACCCTTGTACATTGCATGTCAATGGGAGGAAAGGCCCACCTACAGATATCTAAAAAGATCATTGGTTACTTATCTGAGGCCCAAAAGTTGCTCACCGCTCAAGGAACCTCTAGCAACCTCTGGAAGAACCAGATTTTTATTTTATTTTATTTAGTAAGGATACTTATATAGTGCAGTCAATTTATGCCACACTTTACATATATATTGTACATTCACATAATTCCCTGTCCTCAAGGAGCTTACAATCTAAGGTCCCTAACTCACATTCATACATACACATATTAGACAGGAGCCAATTAACCTACTAGCATGATATGTTATATATATTATTCTTACATTCCACCTTGGTGCACTGTGCACAGTGTTGTTAGTCTCAGTCCCACACTCTACGCAATTCCCTTCCCGGGAATCTCAGGCTCACCGGAGTTCCCAGGTGTTATCATTCTCTGTGCACTTTGTTATTAACACATTATGCCCCTATAATTGTACTCACGATAATGTAATCTTCATGATGATAATGGAAGGACAGGATTTCTGTACAAAGAAATGCCGCTTTGACAGGTTTTATCTCTCATCAGTAGGAGGACCAAAGCTTACAAGAAACAATGGCCCTATCATATAACCAGCAGACTGCATATCACCATTTCCATCTACTGATTACAGGTAATTAGTTAAACATCACTCACCTATTGTCCAAGAGGCATCACATCCTATATCCACAATGATTGAAAAGACAAGTAGAATGTTTAATAAGGGATGCCGTCTAAAGTGCAATTTGTAAATTCATACCAGGGTAGTATTTATCAGAAGGAGGGCCAAACTTGGTATGTTCTATGTAACTGATGTGACATATGTTGCTGGCAAGGACTGGGCGAAATAAGAGTTTTTTTAAATGTTATAAATGGGCACCAAGTGTTGAAGCTTTATGCAAAGATTTCCACACTCTTGAAAACCTCAGGAGAAAATGGAGCAAAACTGTCACCACTTGATGGGCCGAGTCAGAGCAACAATATCTATATCTATCTATAATATCATAGGGGACGTGGCTTTCCGTGGCAGTGTGGCTTTACATTTGTTTTGCAAATATTTACAGCAACTCTTTTTTTTAACTCAAGATGTTAAAAACTGTTTAATCATTTTTTTGGATGGCGAGCTGTAAAGTGTATTTTTGCGTTTTTCAAAGATAGGTAACTTTTCACCATTTACTGTTTTCACTCTGTCTATAAAAAGCCTGCAGCTATCCATAGAGATTAGATAATGGTTGTACAATCTTGTCCTAGTACAAACCCTTGGGGAGCAAATGATCAAATGGGTAGGGTTTTTTCAGTTGATTGACATTGATGTATATCCGTGATTTTTCTAGTTTTTATTTGCCAATTTCAGAAGTGTCTAATCAGCTCATGAACATGCATGCCTGGTCAATATGAGCATGTGGTTTATATAAAGAGGGGTCTAAAGCAGTGGTTCTCAAGCTTATTGAGATCAGGGCCTGCTAAATTCTTCCAAAGCCATCCATGGCCCAACAGTAAAAAGAAGTTTATACTCAAATAATAAAACGATGGGAATACAAAATATTTATTGAAATATTGCTCCATGCACACTATAAGCTAAAAAAATGCCAGAACGTTGGATGAAAAATGCTCAGCTTGTAGCTGCAGTTAGCAGCAGTTAGGAGCATGGGTGAACTTTTTTCAGGGGTGGGGGGCATTGTTTTAAGGTCACCTTAAAGGGAGGGGCTTAGTCATCATATAAAGTGCAGGCATGCAAAGGTTTGAGAAAGCTGATGCAAACGCTTAATAGAAGGATCAAGCTGCCATTGTCTGATCAGCAATTTCTAATCTGTTTTTAACCCCTACCCTGCCCCTAAGTCCGCCCCTAAACACGCCCCCATAAATTATCTCATGAAATAACACTGTTAAATGTTTTATGCAGAATTAAGTTCCAAAAAATGAATATTAACAACAACTTTAACAATATTAACATAAATCAGTGGCCATCAGCGCAGTCTCATTAGTGCTAATCAGTGCAGATGATCAGTGCCCATTAGTACAGTCCCATCAGTGCAGTTTATCAGTTCTGCCTCATCAGTGGCCATTAGTGCAGCCTATCATTGCCAATCAGTGGAGCCTATCAGTCCCCATCAGTGCAGCTTACCATTTCCTATCAGTTCAGTGTATCAGTGCCCATCAGTATAGCATATTATTGCCCATCAGTGCAGCGTATAATTGCCCATCAGTGCAGTGTACCATTGCCCATCAGTGCAGTGCATCATTGCCCATCTGTGCAGTGTATCATTGCCCATCAGTGCAATGTATCATTGCCCATCAGTGCAGCATATTATTGCCCATCAATGCAGCTCATCATTGCAGTGTATCATTGCCCATCAGTGCAGCATATCAATGCCAATCAGTGCATCGTATCAGTCATCAGTGCCCATCAGTGCAGCATAGCAATGCTCATCAGTGCAGCATATCATTGGCCATCAGTGCAGCGTATCATTGGACATCGGTGCAGCATATCAGCATCCATCAATGCAGCCCATCATTGCCCAAACGTGCAGCCTCATCAGTGCCAAGCAATGCATCAGGAGGAATCAGGAGGATCTGCCGGCGAGATGACACTCCAATAGACAGCACACTGGTCCAATGCCGGTTCAGGAGGCGGGACTTTGTTTGACAGCGCCGGCTATTCATATACAAGCCGCATCTCAGCGGGAGATCCCCATTCTGTGTCATCTGGCTGCTTCAAAAACCCTTCTAGACTAAAATAGAGTGCATGGTCACATAGGATAACACTATTTGTTTCTAGAATCAGAAAAAAATGCTCACAAGCTGCCTAAAGTCAGCCAGTTACTGCTGAACTGGTTGATTTCGGATGATTTTCAGCCCATGTGTACAAGGCTTAAGTCAATAAGAAATTGCGGTAATGCAGCAGTCTTTCTTGTTGTAGCGCTCTTTTTTTCTATCTCACCAATTGTTTTTCTGTGTTATCACCCCATTACACACTCTTTCATGGAGATCCAAGAATGGAAATTGAAGCACCACATCATTGCTATGAGCAATTGTCAACAATGTGAACAAACAAGAAGTGAACTGGGCCTACAATGGTACTTTTCCAGAGTGTGCTCTTGGATCCTTTAAATGCATTGGATATTTTTTGGATTGAAGCCCTCACTTGGGGATAAAGTTGTATCAGGACCTCTTAGCAGTGGTGTGGTGCTTTAATTATATTTTTTTGTTACATTACACTATAAGCCAAGAAGACTGTGGAGAGCTTGTGTGGTGTCAAAGCCACCTACCCAGGAATCAAATCATTTACATCAACAATACTTAAAGATAACGATACCAGTGATATAATCCTATGGGTGTTATCTTTCCACTTTTCTCAAAAGGAGATACAAGAGGCTGTGCCAATTCACCTTGCATAGGCATGGGCAACTGTTGTCACCATTAGGAAACCCACCCTGAAACAATGCCATGCAGCAGGCGCTGGACTGCATGTATATGGGCATATTTGTTTGCAAAGAGACTACAGGGCATCAGCAGTACTAAAATGCAACAAAGGAGGAAAAAAGGTGACAACAGTATACAGTGAGGGAAAAAAGTATTTGATCTCCTGCTGATTTTGTACATTTGCCCACTGACAAAGAAACGATCATTTTAATGGTCGGTTTATTTTAACAGTGAGAGACAGAATAACAACAAAAGAATCCATTTCAAAAAGTTTTATCAATTGATTTGCATTTTAATGAGTGAAATAAGTATTTGATCCCCCTATCAATCAGCAAGATTTCTGGCTCCAAGGTGTCTTCTATACAGGTAACGAGCTGAGATTAGGAGCACTCTCTTAAAGGGAGTGCTCCTAATCCTATCTTGTTACCTGTATAAAAGACACCTCTCCACAGAAGCAATCAATCAATCTGATTCCAATCCCACCACCATGGCCAAGAACAAAGAGCTGTCCAAGGATGTCAGGGACAAGATTGTAGATCTACACAAGGCTGGAGTGGGCTACAAGACCATCGCCCAACAGCTTGGTCAGAGGGTGACATCAGTTGGTGAGATTTTTTGCAAATGGAAGAAACACAAAATAACTATCAATCTCCTTTGGTCTGGGGCTCCATGCCAGATCTCTACACCGGAATAAAAAAAAAAGTACACGATCGGATTTTCCGATGGGAAATGTTGGATGTGAGCTTGTTGGCAGTAAGTCCGACCGTGTGTATGCTCCATCGGACATTTGTTGTCGGACTTTCCGCCAACAAATGTTGGCTAGCATGTTTTCAAATTTTCCACCAACAAATGATTGTTGTCGGACCCTCCGATCATGTGTACACAAGTCCGTCACACAAAAGTCCAAAGTACAAACACGCATGCTCGGAAGCAGAAGCGGTCAGTCTTGTAAACTAGCCTTCGTAATGGAGAATTAACATTCGTGACGTGGCAAATAATGAAATCTCCAAATGCAGTGCACAATTCTCTTCTTCTTTAATGGGATAATAATAGGGCTGTTACTGATTAAAATTTTCGTGTTCGATTCATCGATTTTTTTTAATCGATTAATCAAATAATTTCGATTAATTATAACGCACATACAGATCCAACTACTTTTAGCTGATCTCCTTGCATTGCAACTCTGCATTAGTCAGTGGTAAATGTGGTATACACTATATACAATCACCCGACACTATTTATTTATTTATTACAGGATTTATATAGCGCCAACAGTTTACGCAGCGCTTTACAATATTAAAAAGGGAGACAATACAGTTATAATACAATAAAATACAAGAGGATTAAGGGGGCCCTGCTCAGAAGAGCTTACAATCTAATAAAAGACACTAGTTCGTTTCCACAATCCATGACTTAACTTCACAGTTCACACAAATATGTTTTAAATTTAAACTGTAGCACTGACATAAGTAATTTTTTTTTCCACAGTAGCGTGACAGTCCCTCCACCTCCGGTCTAACCAATCACTCTCACCTTATGGCATGGACCCCTGTGCAAACAGGTGGTCATGCAAACGGGTATCAAAAGGGTTAACACAGACCATAAACTTCTCTCACATCTCCTTAGATCTCAGCAAGGATGCCAGGTCATGGGTAGAAAGAAAAGATCTAAGTGCTCACCGCTTAAGTATAAGATTTCATTTTTGTGTTCAAACACAAACTACTCACATAAAGATGATAAAAACACAGCATGTAAAGCCAACAATCGTGTTAGTTCCGTAGGGCAGCAGCAGGTGACGTCATGTGTAGCTCCTCCCCCGTACTCGGTACGTTCAATCAGAACTTCAACGTCACTGGACTCCTCCCCCCTTCCCTTCGTTAGCAGACGGAGGCACTTGGGGAAGGGGGGAGGAGTCCGGTGACGTCACCGGATCTCCGACGGAACTCCCTGAAGACCTGGAAGCCGTCAGAGAGGTGAGTACTGATCAAAAGAATTTTGATCGATCAAAAAAATTTACGATTAATCGAGGAATTAATCTTTAATTTCCACAGCCCTAGATAATAATGAAGCTGCTTTGCTGGTGATACTGATGGAGTTTTTGCAAATTAATTTTTAAATACTTTTTTTTTTCTAGTGATATCAAGAACAATATTATTATGTTTTTTTTTTTTATTTGTGCAAGTTACCACAACACCATTATCCCGTAGTTATAAGATCAAAGATACAACTATGTTGGTGTCCCTTGTTAATTTTACATTGTATTTTTTTAAATGTAACTTCCTACTCCCAAACTGTCATTTGAAGTAAAACACACAGCCAAGTATTATTCTACACAATTTTTTTATTGTGCATTTAAAAAAAAAAATAATTAGACATGATATCTGCCAAAAGAAAATAACCAAAAAGTGCATTCTATGCATCCAAAAATATAGAAAATTTACCAAATCAAATCATTATTCAACCAAAATAATAATGTCAAAGCAATAACTCCAAGGCCAATAATAAATAACACGTTATCTCCTCCAATTCCGCAACATGTCTGGTTTGACGAACGGCCGTTCAGAAACGAACTGAAAAGCACGAAATGAAAAGCGATAAATGAAAAACGTGAAAAGAAAAGCGCAAATCAACACTCACCAAACTTCTACTAACACGAAATTAGCAGAAGGAGCCCAAAGGGTGGCGCTAAAGAACTGAAAAACCACGTAGTACGTCACTACGTTCGTGCTTGTTGGCCAACATGTGACCATGTGTGCAAGACAAGTTGGAGTCAACACCCTTCGGACAAAAATCTGCGGTTTTGTTGTCGAAAAGTCCGATCGTGCGTATGAGGCATTAGAAGGAAGGAGAGACAGAGGGATTTGGTTTCTAAAGAGAATGTCAGCTTTTTTCTTATGCCATTATTTTTTCCACAAGAAATACACAAGAAAAAAAAAGTGATAAAATATTTTAAAAAGGGGGACCACACAGCTCTACAGAGACACCACTGCTTCCACCCAGAGAGCAAGCTTGAAAAGCTTTTCTACTAAGGTTGTGGCTATAAATAAAATAAAATAAAAATGTAAGACTTTTCATACCTTTTTGTTTTTGTTCACCTAAAATGTATTTAACTGAAGTGGATGTAAAGCTAAAAGCTCAGTTCAGCTTTAAAATAGCCAAATTACATAACTGTTATTCGCAGATATGAAGGCCAACTGAAAGTTAAAGCAGAACTTCAGACTGCAAATTGACTTTAGGTTTACGGTTTCACCCCCCCCCCCCACCTTCCCGTTTCCCCACATAAACATAGCCCAAGTTTTTCTTTTAACAGGGGATATATTTCTGTATTTTATTTAGAGGTGCCTCCCACTCCACCACCATTCTCGCCTAGGCAAAAATTGGCATGTCCTTCTTCCACTGCCCCTTGGGAGGTCCTCTTCACATGTCCAATGAGGCTGCAGGAGCCCCTTCACAGAGAGGCTGGGGGCAGAGCTGCATTGCATCAATGGGGGCTGGGTTGCCGGGAACCTAGAAGAGGCAGAACAAAGATGGTGGCGTGGGCCACAGGGTGTGACACCAGAATAGTGCATTGCTGCAGGGCAATGCTGGATCCCCTGGTCAGATGCAGGTCTGGTGCGAGGATTTTTGATACCCTAGGCGAAACATAATTTTGCAGCTCCACCCCTGACTCCACCCCCTTTGCCCTGCCCATGTATACCCTTCCTTTTTAATGAAGCGCCCATCAAATGCAGCCCAACAGCGCCCATCAATGCAGCCCCACCAGCGCCCATCAAATGCAGCTCACCAGCGCCCATCAAATGCAGCCTCACCAGCGCCCATCAAATGCAGCCTCACCAATGACCATTAAATGCAGCCTCACCAGCGCCCATCAATTCAGCCTCACCAGCGCTCATCAATTTAGCCTCACCAGCACGCATCAAATGTAGCCTAACCAACGCCCATCAAATGCAGCCTGCCAGCGCCCATCAATGCAGCCTACCAGTGCCCATCAATGAATGTTTGCTTGCTTCCATTCGGGAGTCAGGACACAGACACAGTCCTCTGTTGCCGCTGAGCCTCTGACACTGTGTGAACGGAGCGGCGGCTGCCTGCTGATGCTGAGATTTAGTTGCTTGCTGCAGAGAGAAGAGAGTAGGAACGCCAGTGGCCATCAATGCAGCCTACCAGTGCCCTAGGCAGCAGTGCGCCATGGGTGGCTGTCTAGCTTGGCTAGTGGTAACACAGGCCCTGGTCAGATGAGTATACTGTATATAATGAAAAGAACCCAGCACAACAGGTAAAAAGGGATTGGGGAGAAGGCAGCGAGGAAGTGAAGTTCCTCTTTAAATTGGTCCTTAAATACAAATATTGAGGTTTAACAAAGTTTTTCTTTAAATGTTGTTATTTTTGTTCTGAAAAAGGCACACCTTTCAATTGGTTAGGTTGGTTTTACAAGGTGTTCTTTCCAGTTCCAGCTACATATTAGCGCCTGTTAACGAAGCTGCCCCTCCTCCATGGTATATACTAGTGGAACAGTCAGCTTATTAAAATGTGTCAATAATTTTACTGCTCGGTTTCCACGTCCCCTCTCTCTCAACTTTAATAATGGGCCCCATCTTAGGGGAACGAACGTCCTGCTTCTGCAGAAGGAGCTTCAATGCTCTGCCTTAATTTTATAAAACGTACCGGTGTAAAATATCTCCTGCAGGTGATTTATGGGACCCTGTGGTTGGCTATGGCTAATGATTCATGAAAGTTTATTCATTGGGAGCCGAAGCCTGCTTACTGTCTGTGCACACTGAGTAGAGTAGACCTGCTTCTGTCCTTCACAAATTGCCCCATTAAAGCCCAAAACAAAAGGTCCTCTCAGTAGCTTACATATTTTCCCACACGTGAGAGAGCAATTGGAAACTTCCTCCTGATAACTAAAAACGTTTGAATTAGAATTTATGAGAAGGGTCTTATGGGCTCTTGGCCTGGGGGCTGAAACAGATCTGCCTTCACAGAGGCATTTCTTTGATGCAGAGACTGAAATTCTGGGAGGGATCTGAGCGGGGTAAAGCAGAGGAGAAGTGCAGAGGCCCACGCTGAGAGCACACAGTCATTACATTTCCTTCCAATGTAGCGAAGGATTGATTGGACATTGAAGTCATCACTATCAACTGCATCAATGCTGTGCCTACTTCTACCTCCACCCAAAGAAGAACTACTTGTCCCAGCATGCCCAACCAGACACCATTTAAAACTTGTATGTAATAAATAGAACATAGGCTTCTCCATCTTTAACAGGACTAGAATTCCCTGAAAGCTAGACATGCTGGGGTTTGTAGCTCCTCCACACCTAGAACGTCTCAAGTTGCTCATGTGTGGACCAAATGTCATGGTCATTAAAATACCAGAGAACTGATCGACTGACCCATCAAGGAAAAAGTGACAGGTTCTCTTGACAGGGCATCCTGGGATTTCCTCGCTTCGGAGGGATTTCTTCTCACTTGTTGTTGTTTTGGCAAGGGACAGGGGTTGGGGAGGATTTGTATTAGAAGGGACATTTGGGAGGGGGCAGGAATTGTGCTGGGAGGGAGGATTTGGGAGGGGAGAATTTGTGCTCGGAGGGGGGATTTGGGGGGGAAGATTTGTGCTAGAACAGGGAGAGGATTTCTGTTGGGAGGAGAGATTCAATGTGAGCCTTCAGATTGGTGCTGTATTTTTTTGGAAGGGGGTGGTAATTTTTGCTGAAGTGGTAAAGTGGAGGACAGTATTGATTGTGGGGGGGGGGGGGGGGGGGAGTGATTTTGCACACTCTTAACCCTTACACTGTGCGTTACTCACCCCTGATCCCTGCATTCTGTGCATTACACACTCCTGACCCCTGCATTCTGTGCATTACACACTCCTGATGCCTGCATTCTGTCCATTACACACTCCTGATCCCTGCATTCTGTGCATTACACACTCCTGATGCCTGCATTCTGTCCATTACACACTCCTGATCCCTGCATTCTGTGCATTACACACTCCTGATGCCTGCATTCTGTCCATTACACACTCCTGACCCCTGCATTCTGTGCATTACACACTCCTGATGCCTGCATTCTGTCCATTACACATTCCTGATGCCTGAATTCTGTCCAGTACACACTCCTGATCCCTGCATTATGTGCATTACACACTCCTGATGCCTGCATTCTGTCCAATACACACCTGTGACCCCTGCATTCTGTCCATTACACCCTCCTGACCCCTGCATTCTGTCCATTACACACTCCTGATGCCTGCATTCTGTCCATTACACACTCCTGACCCCTGCATTCTGTCAATTACACACTCCTGACCCCTGCATTCTGTCCATTACACACTCCTGACCCCTGCATTCAGTCCATTACACACTCCTGACCCCTGCATTCTGTTCATTACACACTCCTGACCCCTGCATTCTGTCCATTACACACTCCTGACCCCTGCTGTGTGTGTGTTATGTACTCCTGAACCTGGCACTGACTGGCCCTTGAATGCTGACCCCTGAATGCTGCCTTACAGACTATTTACACTGCATTTTACATTACATACATCTGACCAAAGTGTTCATTGCCTCAACAGTGGCTGGTTGCTAAGCAGGCTCACACAGTGTGTGCTATAATATAAAAATATATATATTAGAAGAGTCCCATTTTTTTATGTGATGAGGTTTATATATGTCGGTGACACTTGATAGTGGCACAGCAATGAAAGCATATTTTATGATTCTTCCAAGAGATTTACTACCACTGGATATCTTTGTATTCGCTCTGGAATTGTCCACTGATTGTTTGGTTGTATTGTTATGCCTATATTCTTGTTTGTCTTTTGAAAAGTAAATAAAGAATGTAAAAAAGAAGCATACGGTATTTTATAGGTAAAAGGAGGCCTGCATTTGTTTAACCACTTCCCGCCCGCCATATAGCAAAATGACGGCCGCAAAGTGGTTAGGTTATCCTGACTGGGTGTAATATGATGTCCAGCAGGATGAGCCGCTAATGCGCACCCACAGGGGGTGTGCACCCTGGGGATCGGGGATGACTTGTGTCGCTTGGACACAGCCCACCCCCGATCAGGGTAAACAGCCAATGAAATTGGGCGTTTACCATGTGATTGGCTGTGTCCGATCACAGACGGTCACAACTGTCAACAGAAGAGCCTTTACCAGGAGATCCCGGCTTCTTCTCCTCACACACCGATCGTGCCAGGAGGAGAGCAGGGATGAGTGAGTTTGACTTTTTACTGTTACTTGTACATATTGCTGTGCACCACATGCCCCCCCCCCCCCAATAAAGACCTGTCACCATGGATCTGTCACACAGTCCATCTGGATCTGTCTGGATCTGCCACACAGCCCATCTGGATCTGTCACACGGTCCATCTGGATCTGTCACACGGTCCATCTGGATCTGTTACATGGTCCATCAGGATCTGTCTGGATCTGTCACACAGCCCATCTGGATCTATCACACACGCCATCAGTACCACCATCAGTGACCTGTCATACAAGCCATCAGTACCGCCATCAGTGAACTGTCATACAGGCCATCAGTACCGCCATCTGTGACCTGTCATACAGGCCATCAGTGACCTGTCCCTCCTAAAAGAATAAGGAGAACAACAAGATCAGAAGACCTGCCTGTCACCAACAGCATCATACACCCCAACAGCACCAACATAAAAGGAGCTAGACTCCAGGAAGAGGAGCTCAGTACCAGCACTGGAACACACTAAAAACCGAAGAATCCTGTCCCAAACCTACCTTTCTGATGCCCTGGCAAAACCCTTATGATTGCCTGCCAGCTCAGGGTCAGCTATAATCCCCCTTTTCACCACACAGCCAGGTGCGCAGCCCAACACTACTTATTTTTCACAATTAGATTATTTTTATTTGTTTATCCCACAAGATTTGCTGCAGTATATGGTGGACCAAGCAAATCTTTTTGCAAAGCAATTTATTGCCTCCAACCCCAATCCGTCCTACGCCCGTATGTTCCATTGGCGACGCCTCAAACTAGATGAATTCAAATAATTTTTGGGTCTTTCATATGGAAAAACTTTATTTCCCCTTTATAATGGGACTTTAAAGGCACAAAAGAGTAACACATATTTACATTAAATTTAAAGTTTAATTGTATCAAGTTGGTTTTCACAAAGAAGAAAAAACATGAAATATTCAAAAGATGCAATACACAATAAAAAGAGTAAGGTACATATTACCACACCATATTTTTACAAGACACCTATCCAATGTTTATAAAAAGAGTTGCATCAAAAATTGCATCAACATATCCAACGCATTTCGGAGTAATCTTGGCTCCTTCCTCAGGGTCAGTTTTTTTGCAATCAGTATAGGTACAGTCTACAAAATGAAAGATATGTTAAGACATTCATCAAATTTTATATATGGTTGGCCCATATGGCAGTAGATGGAATTTGTATGCGGGACTTACAGTGTCCTCAAACCCATGACTCAACACTGGTCAGTGTGATTAAAGTGATACTAAAGGTTAGTTTTTTATTTTCTAAATATGTTCCTTTAAGGTAGTGTACTGTTGGTTCACTTACCTTTTCCTTAGCTTTCCTTTGTAAATGCTTTTTTTCTGTGCAGAATTTTAAACTTCCTGCTCCTCCTCTAGAAGCTTGCCCCCATCATCCTAGCCATTCTGGCTGGGGGTTAGTCAGCATGCTCGCCCCCTCCCTTGGGACTACATCCCGGCAGGGAGACGCTGTGTGCGTTCACAGGCACAAAATTTCGGCATAAATAACAGCTAGATTCATGATCTATATAGAATATAGATCAGATATTGCCAAAAATAGTTTTAGCTTTACAACCCCTTTAAAAACATAGAAGATTGTACAGGTGCCATCAAGGTTGACAAGCATAAAAAATCCCAACAAAAAATAGCAGAAGGGGATACACATAGGGGAGTCTCTGGATACACAACGGTAGAGTCTCAACACGTATGCACTGGGACCAAATGGTGTCACTGAGGAGAGAGTAGAAGAATCAGCAAAGTATATATGTGATATATGTATAATCTGAATAGAGGCATGATAAAATAGCCTATAAGCTTATCCAACTACATACCTACGATTGAGTAAGTGGTAGTATTCTGCCAAGCTGTGTCAAAAAATGGGGGTGGGGGGGCGTGAGGGTATAAAACGCGGATGGTCATTTCAAAAGACCATGAGGCAGCCCCACTAGGGGTTAACATATAGTCCCTAATAAATTAATTAAAAATGGAATGAATACATATTCCTGTCTGCTGCCTTTATTGACTGTGGACAGTATTTCTACTTGGACGATTCCTTTTGTTGCTGTTGACCACATCTCTGCCTGCTACCTGGACCATTGCTTTAATTGTACTGACAGTATCTTTGCCTGCTGCCTGTACTGTCTATGGACAGTATTCCTGCCTGCTGCCTGGACAATAGCTTTTGCTGTCGCTGACCACATCCCTGCCTGCTGCCTGGACCGATGCTCTCCTCTGTGGATTACTACACTACTAAAACCACAAGTAATCTCTTGTTTACCCTTTGCTCAGCAGAATGTATTTTGGAGTTTAATTGTTATGTACATACTATGTTTTAGAAATATGAAGGGCCTTCAAAAATACATTAGGTTGTCAGGAAATTAGATGTATAATTTATGCTCCTAGGACGTGTAATGGTGGCTACTTGGATGTTGGGCCTCTGTATGTGGCCAGGCTGTGTAAAAGTTTCACAAATGTGGTATCCCCATACTCAGGAGGAATAGCAGAATGTATTTTGGGGTATCATTTTTGCTATGTACAGTACATGTTATGTGTTATAAATATCGTATACATTGACAACTTTGTGTAAAAAAAAAAATACAGTTTCATTTTCGTTCCACAATTTCCAAAAACTTGTGGAAAAAAATGACATGTTCAAAAGACTCATAATGCCTCATAGAATATACGTTGGGGTGTTTGCTTTCTAAATGGGGTTATTTTGTAGGCGTTTCCATTGTTCTGGTGCTCCAGGGCCTTCAAAAATGTGATAGGTCTTCATTAACCACTTAATAACCGGCCCATAGCCGAAAAACGGCTACAAGGCGGTTTCTTAACTCTGGGAGGCCGTTAATTAACGGCCTTCCAGAGAATCGTTCCTGCGCGCCCCCTGGGGCGCGCACACGGGAACATCCGTGCAACACGGATCGCGGTAAAGGGCCAATGACAGCGGCCCTTTACCACGTGATCGCTCCGTCCAATGACGGAGCGATCATAAATGTCAACACAGCAAGGTCACTAAAAGTTCATCTCTCTCCTCTCCTCACACCGATCCAGCGTGAGAGGAGAGGAGAGCGATCTTGTGCCATACAGTGAGATTTGTATTTTAGCAGTGCCCAGCAGTGCCCAGTAGTGCCCAACAGTGCCCAATAGTGCCCAACAGTGCCCAATAGTGCCCAAAATCAGTGTCACAACAGTGCCATCTGTCATCCGTGCCACCTGTGCCACCTGTGTCACCTCTGCCACACCAGTGCCACCTTTGTGCCACCTCTGTGCCATACCAGTGCCACACCAGTGCCACCTCTGTGCCACACCAGTGCTACCAGAGCCACCAGTGCCACACCAGTGCCACATCAGTGCCACATCAGTGCCACACCAGTGCCACATCAGTGCCACATCAGTGCCACCAGTGCCCACCAGTGCTCATCTGCGCCACTGCAGTGCCAAACCGGTGCCGCCTGTGCCCACCAGTGCCGCCTGTGCCCACCAGTGCCGCCTGTGCCCACCAGTGCCGCCTGTGCCCACCAGTGCCACCTGTGTGCCCACCAGTGCCACCTGTGTGCCCACCAGTGCCGCCTGTGTGCTAATCAGTGCCACCAGAGCCACTACAGTGCCCACCAGAGCCACTACAGTGCCCACCAGAGCCACCTGTGCCCACCAGTGCCACCTGTGCCCACCAGTGCCACCTGTGCCCATCAGTGCCACCTGTGCTACTGCAGTGCCACATCAGTGCCGCCTGTGCCTACCAGTGCCGCCTGTGCCTACCAGTGCCTACCAGTGCCGCCTGTGCCCACCAGTGCCACCTGTGCCCACCAGTGCCCACCAGTGTAGCCTCACCAGCCACCAGTATGGCAAAAAAATTTACTAGTGAGGAGGCCTACCAGCTTCTTTGTATGACCGATGAGAGCAGCGGGGAGCTCTCTGAGTCTCAGTCCGAAACGGAGTCGGCCTATGAACCCGTTACAAGTAGCGGGTCCGATACCGAATCAGAAGAGGAATGTGTGCCCGTGAAAAGAAGGCGTTGTGGCGGGGAGCAGCAGCTTACTACCTCAAGAGCACAGCCGTCCACCTCGAGAGCACAGCCGTCCACCTCGAGAGCACAGCCGTCCACCTCGAGAGCACAGCTGTCCACCTCGAGAGCACAGCCGTCCACCTCGAGAGCACAGCCGTCCACCTCGAGAGCACAGCCGTCCACCTCGAGAGCAGAGCCACAACAAAGGTCAGTCACCAGTAGGGTACCATCTCAGCCCCAAAGGGATAGGGGCCATGCCAGCCTTCCCTATGCCCTTCAAAACCCCCTGTGGCTTCCCCCCAATTCCGGAGCAGCAAATATCCCCCCTTTCACCGCCCAGCCAGGTGTCCAGGTGAACACCGATGATTTTGAAATGATTGATTTTTTTCACTTAGTTTTCACCGATGAATTCTTATCGTTCATTGTGGCCCAGTGCAACCTCTACGCACAGCAGCACATAGCAAGTAACCCTGGCTCTAGTTACGCCCGTCCCTTTCAGTGGAGAGAACTAACTGTAGAGGAATTCCGAATTTTCTTAGGCCTAACTTTTACAATGGGACTCTCAAAAAAAAAACAATTGTACTCCTATTGGTCTACCAAACCCTACCACCACATGCCAGTCTTCTCATCCCTTATGCCAAGAACCAGATATCTAATAATTATGCGGTTCCTCCACTACAATGACAACACCCAGTGCCCTCCCCGAAACGACCCAGCTTATGACAAACTTTTTAAAATTCGGCCACTCCTAAATTATTTCTAAAATATTTCCCCAATTATATACCCCCGAACAGAATATTTGCGTGGATGAGTCCCTTGTGAAATTCTCAGGCAGGCTTGGCATCAAACAGTTTATCCCCAGCAAAAGGGCCCGATATGGGGTAAAACTGTACAAACTGTGTGACAGAGCCACGGGGTACATGTACTCTTTCCGGGTGTACGAAGGGAAGGACTCCCAACTGAATCCCCCTGAATGCCCAGAGTATATCGGAGCCAGGGGTAGAGTGGTCTGGGAGCTTGTCTATCCACTGCTTGGAAAGGGGTACCATCTTTATGTGGATAATTTCTACACTAGCTTGCCCCTCTTCCGCAATCTTCACCGGAGAGACACCCCAGCATGTGGTACAGTCAGAGCGAATAGAAAGGGCTTCCCGCAAAAACTCGTTAATGAAAGGCTACGACGAGGGGAGGCGGCATCTTTGCGGAACCAGGAGCTATTGGCTGTAAAGTGGAGGGACAAACGAAACGTCCACATGCTTACTACCATCCATAATGATACCTACGTGGAAGTCTCCAGAAGAAATGGCCCAACCCAGAAACCAGCGTGCATATACGATTACAACTTGTTTATGGGGGGAGTGGACTTTAACGATCAGATGATTGAACCCTACCTTCCCACAAGAAAATCCCGCCACTGGTATAAAAAAGTGTCCATTTATTTGTTCAGTTTGGCCATGTATAATACGTATATTATTTACCAAAAATCGACAGAGAACCCCGTACCCTATCTGCACTACCATGAAGAAATTATTTCTGCCCTTTTGTACCCTGAAAGCCCCCCACCAGCACCTATTCGCTCTGATTCAGTGAGCAGACTCCACGAGCGCCACTTTCCTGAGAAAGTCCCCCTCCAAGAAAGAGGCCACAGACGCCAGAAGAAATGCCGGGTGTGCTCCAGAGAAGGAATTCGAAGAGACACCACGTATTATTGTCCCGATTGTCCTTCCCAACCAGGCCTCTGTATAGGTCAATGTTTCCGCCGTTACCATACATTATAAATTATTAGGGAAGTATGGCAAACATTATTCTCATTTCCTATAATTTTCCTCCACACCCCTTATGCCACTCTGCCTTCTCCGGAACCGACCCTGGCCTGTTATTTGACCAAGCTTCTGCCTAACGCTAAACATACCTCTGCCTTCTCCGGAACTGACCCTGGCCTGTTATATGACAACGCTTCTGCCTAACGCTAAACTGTACCTACCTTTGCCTGCTCTGGAACTGACCCTGGCCTGTTATACGACCACGCTTCTGCCTAATGCTAAACTGTACCTGCCTTCTCTGGAACTGACCCTGGACTGTTTGACCACGTTTTTTGCCTGCCTCTTGGATTGATCTTTTACCCTACTATGCTAGTGGGAACACAGGGGTCTCACATATGTGAGGGGCTCCAGAATAGTTTTTCTGGATGAAGAAAACTAATTTTTTAGTTTTCTCATTCCCGGATTAGGGTCTGGAGGCTCGGAGGCTTCATAGAGATTTGGGTGGGAGAAGCCTCTACCCCTGTCCCCATTCTTTCCTGGCCGTGTTCCTGCTTACTACCAGGACCAATATTTTGGCACTGCTGGCAACGTCTCTACTTGCACTGACCCTGGGCTGTATATGGACGTACTGACTATGGACAATATTCCTGCCTGCTGCCTGGACAATTCCATTCACTGTCGCTGACCACGTCCCTGCCTGCTGCCTGGATCAGGGCTCTCCTCCTGTGGACAATTGCACTACAAAAACCAAAGGTACTGTAATCTTTTGTTTACCCTTTACTAAGCAGAATGTATTTTAGGGTGTAATTCTTGGTATGTACATGCTGTGTTAGAAATATAAAGGGCCTTCAAAAATGTGATTGTAAGGAAATTGGATGCGTAATTTATGTTCCTAGAACACCTGATAGTGCTTCTTGGATGTTGGGCCTCTATGTGGCCAGGCTGTGTAAAAGTCTCACACATGTGGTATTGCCGTACTCAGGAGGAGTAGCAGAATATATTTTGGTGTCATTTTTGCTATGTACATGCTATGTGTTGGAAATATCTTGTAAATGCACAACTTTGTGTAAAAAAAAATGCGTTTTTCATTTTTTTTTTCCACATTTTCCCAAAACTTCTGGAAAAAAAAGAACCGTTTAAAAGACTCATTATGCCTCCTAGATTATACGCTGGGGGTGTTAGCTTTCCAAAATGGTGTCACTTTGTGGGCGTTTCCATTGTCCTGGTGCTCCAGGGCCTTCAAAAGTGTAATAGGTGGTTGAGAGATTAGATGTGTAATTTATGCTCCTAAAACGCCTGAAGTTGCTACTTCAATGTTGGGCCTGTGTATGTGGCCAGGCTGTGTAAAAGTCTCACACATGTGGTATCACCGTACTCAGGAGGAGTAGCAGAATATATTTTGGGGTGTCATTTTTGCTATGTACATGCTATGTGTTGGAAATATCTTGTAAATGCACAACTTTGTGTAAAAAAAATGCGTTTTCATTTTTTTTTTCCACATTTTCCCAAAACTTCTGGAAAAAAAAGAACCGTTCAAAAGACTCATTATGCCTCCTAGATTATACGCTGGGGTGTTAGCTTTCCAAAATGGGGTCACTTTGTGGGCGTTTCCATTGTCCTGGTGCTCCAGGGCCTTCAAAAGTGTAATAGGTGGTTGAGAGATTAGATGTGTAATTTATGCTCCTAAAACGCCTGAAGTTGCTACTTCAATGTTGGGCCTGTGTATGTGGCCAGGCTGTGTAAAAGTCTCACACATGTGGTATCACCGTACTCAGGAGGAGTAGCAGAATATATTTTGGGGTGTCATTTTTGCTATGTACATGCTATGTGTTGGAAATATCTTGTAAATGCACAACTTTGTGTAAAAAAAATGCGTTTTCATTTTTTTTCACATTTTTTTTTTTCCACATTTTCCCAAAACTTCTGGAAAAAAAAGAACCGTTCAAAAGACTCATTATGCCTCCTAGATTATACGCTGGGGTGTTAGCTTTCCAAAATGGGGTCACTTTGTGGGCGTTTCCATTGTCCTGGTGCTCCAGGGCCTTCAAAAGTGTAATAGGTGGTTGAGAGATTAGATGTGTAATTTATGCTCCTAAAACGCCTGAAGTTGCTACTTCAATGTTGGGCCTGTGTATGTGGCCAGGCTGTGTAAAAGTCTCACACATGTGGTATCGCCGTACTCAGGAGGAGTAGCAGAATATATTTTGGGGTGTCATTTTCGCTATATACATGTTATGTGTTGGAAATATCTTGTAAATTCACAACTTTGTGTAAAAAAAAATGCGTTTTCATTTTTTTTCAACATTTTCCCAAAACTTCTGGAAATAAATGAACCGTTCAAAAGACTCATTATGCCTCCTAGATTATACGCTGGGGTGTTAGCTTTCCAAAATGGGGTCACTTTGTGGGCGTTTCCATTGTCCTGGTGCTCCAGGGCCTTCAACAGTGTAATAGGTGGTTGAGAAATGAGGCCTAGAACGCCTGATGGTGCTATTTCAATATTGGGCCTCTGTATGTGGCCAGGCTGTGTAAAAGTCTCACACATGTGGTATCGTAATACTCGGGAGGAGTAGCAGAATGTATTTTGGGGCATCATTTGTGGTATACACATGCCATGTGAGAGAAATAACCTATTATAATGAAAATTTTGTGAAAAAAAAAAATCGTCATTTTGCAAAGAATTGTGGGAAAAAAATGACAACATCAAAAACCTCACCATGCCTCTTACTAAATACCTTGGAATGTCTACTTTCAAAAAAGGGGTCATTTGGGGGGTATTTGTACTTTCCTGGCTTGTTTGGGTCGCAAGAAATGAGATAAGCCTCAGTACATCAGGTGTGCTAAATTTTTTATGATTCGCACCACAGATTGTAGACTCTATAACTTTCACAAAGACCAAATAATATCCACTAATTTGGGTTATTTTTACCAAAGATATGTAGCAATATAAATTGTGGCCAAAATTTATGAAGAAAAATTAATAATTTGCAAAATTTTATCACATAAACTAAGAAAAATGCGTTTTCTTTCAAAATTTTCCGCCTTTTTTCATGTATAGCGCAAAAAATAAAAAACCCAGAGGTGATCAAATACCACCAAAAGAAAGCTCTATTTGTGTGAAAAAAAGGACGAAAATTTCATATGGGTACAGTGTTGCATGACTGAGTAACGGTCATTCAAAATGTGAGAGCACCAAAAGCTGAAAATTGGTCTGGTTATTAAGGGTGTTTAAGTGCCCAGTGGTCAAGTGGTTAAATTATATGTGTAATTTATGCTCCTAGAACGCTTTAAGGTGCTATTTGGATGTTAAGCCTCTGTATGTGGCCAGGCTGTGTAAAAGTCTCACACATGTGGTATCGCTATACTCAGGAAGAGTAGCAGAACGGGGTGTAATTTTTGCTATGTACATGCTGTGTGTTACAAATAGCTTATAAAAGGACAACTTTGTGTAAAAAGATATTTTTTTATTTTCTTTCCATGTTTTCCAAAAACTTGTGGAAAAAAAGGACGTGTTCAAAAACCTCACAATGCCTCATAGAATATACGATGGGGTATTTGCTTTCCAAAATAGGATCATTTTGTGAGCGTTTGCATTGTCCTGGTGCTCCAGGACCTTCAAAAGTTTGATAGGTCGTCATGAAATTAGATGTGTAATTTATGCTCTTAGAACGCCTGGAGTTGCTACTTGGATAATGGGCCTCTGTATGTGGCCAGGTTGTGTAAAAGTTTCACACATGTGGTATCGCTATACTCAGGAGGAGTAGCAGAATGTATTTTGGGGTGTATTTGCAATGCATATATGCATATGCTGTGTGTGAGAAATAATTTGTTAATATGATAATTTTGTGTAAAAATAAATATAATATATATATATATATATACAGTATCTCACAAAAGTGAGTACACCCCTCACATTTTTGTAAACATTTTATTATATCTTTTCATGTGACAACACTGAAGAAATTACACTTTGTTACAATGTAAACTAGTGAGTGTACAGCTTGCATAACAGTGTACATTTGCTGTTCCCTCAAAATAACTCAACACACAGCCATTAATGTCTAAACTGCTGGCAACAAAAGTGAGAACACCCCTAAGTGAAAATGTCCAAATTGGGCCCAAAGTGTCAATATTTTGTGTGGCCACCATTATTTTCCAGCACTGCATCAACCCTCTTGGGCATGGAGTTCACCAGAGCTTCACAGGTTGCCACTGGAGTCCTCGTCCATTCCTCCATGATGACATCATGGAGCTGGTGGATGCTAGAGATATTGCGCTCCTCCACCTTCCATTTGAGGATGCCCCATGGATGCTCAATATGGTTTAGGTCTGGAGAATTGCTTGGCCAGTCTATCCCCTGGCCAGCAGGACTGGGTCCACAGCTGATGTGCACAGTCTGCACTTTTGACTCTCCCCCAAACATTTACCCCCCACCCTTCCCGGAGCACAGTCTCTAGCATAAGTTTCCCCCCACTGTACTGTATCAGTTGCTAGCACCGCTCACTTTCTTGCAACCTATCATGTGGTTACCCCAGCATTGACAGGGGAACAGAACTTCCTCCATCCAGGCGCACTCTGCTGCTGCACACCGAAAGAGGTAAGGGGGACTCTTATGGGGTCCTGATGTATGGGGGACTCTGATGGGGTCCTGATAAATAGGGAACCCTGATGGGGACACTGATGTAAGGGTGGACTCTGATGGAGATCCTTATGTAAGGATGGACTTTGATGGTGACACGGATGTAAGGTAGGGCTCTGATGGAGACAATGATGTAAGGAGGGACTCTGATGAGGACACTGATGTAAGGGGGAGTCTAATGGGGACACTGATGTGAAGGAACTGCATTTTGATATAAGGGGGACTTTTTTTTTTTTTTTTTTTACGAAAGTTCTATCTCTTTTGTTCTAATATGTTCATTCTTTTACATTTTATTTGTTTTGTTTTTTTAAATGATTTTTTATGGCTTGCGAATATTTGCAAAACATATAATGTGACCCTAGTACAGAAAAACTTGGAGATTCCCAGATTTAAATTTAAAGTTGATGCCAGACTTGCTCTTTAAGGTTTCTTTTTTTGAAATCTCAGTTTTTAATATTGTGTTTCAATAGTTAAATTCCCTTTTTATTATTTAAATATTTTATTAATCTGTATCTCAAAGGGGGGTGCTGTGCCTGCATTTGTATAATACATTTTGTAAACCCATGTTAAATTTATGGTTGGTATATTGGGATGGACATACTCTCATCTTTGATTCTACAAGTACTTGTAATCTTATCTTAGAAGCAAAGAGTGCTCAGCAGGGTTCCTCTTCAATTATGACCATCCTGGAGATAAGGAAAGACACCCCATCTATGAGGGGGTCATAGTGACAGTCAATGGACCTCCAGTGTTTACTGGAGATCTTGGTGCCTTCTGTCTCACTTAAGTTCCAGACTGCGGCCAAGTGTATTTGAAATAAATTAGTTGTGGCCTCCTACCAATTGCTGGACCATTTATTATAATAGACCTTGGCAGACAGCCACCCCTTATCATTGAACTATTCTTACTACTTTTCACTTTGGAACAGGAAATGTTTTACAGAAGCTGATAAGTTTGAATACTGTATTTCCATCATACAACTGTTTTTATCAGCCTAGGATATAAATAAAAATGGGTGGTCACACATTTGTAACAAAAAATAAATAGCAAGGCTAAATTTGTTCGGAGCTCTATTTTTAAGCCCTAACATTTACTCCTAATGAAAAAATAATTAAAAAAGGTTCTCACTGTGAACATATATGTTTTGCCACTTAAATATCTTCCCCTTGCTAACGAAATTTAGGGACAAGGTTAAACTCTAGACCAAGTTATGGCTCTCTGTGGCAGGGAGGGCCAATCTGGTCAAAATGATTTTGATGCCCCAACTTCTCTACCATCTGCTAGGGCCTAGGGCTGACTCTCCCGAACCCCTGGCTCTATTACAATGTGTCTCAACTTCAACACTTGGTGGGAGGCCTAGCAAGGATGACAGCCTCTAAGGATGGAACTCATGACTCCACGCTGTCTGTAATGTTGCATTTTAGTGGGACCAATACCTTAGCTGAGGGTCTAGAGGCGCAGCTTTTTTCCAAACCATATAAACAGTATCTGACTTACAGGCTTACAGACTTACAGGCTTATGCACAAAATATGGGAGAAAGCTAAACAACTACAAAAGGTTACGGGTTACACAGGGTACAGTCCTATTTGGGATAACCAAACCTACCCCGAACTGGGCAAGTTACAGCATGCAGCTAGGTGGCGAGGGTATGGGGTGACGCATATCAAACATATTATGACTACTGGTCATTTAATCTCCTTTGCACAATTGCAGTCTAGATATGGCAATCCCTAATATGTTCTTTTATTATTTGCAATAGAAACGTGGTCTCTGGGGACCACTGAGATGTTACCGACCCCGATCTTTGGAATTATGCAGCAGTACCATTCTACCAAGGGCTTTATCTCAAACCGCTATACTATGCTCCTGGGGGTATATCTGGAGAAATTCCAGATATACTCTGCATGTGAAAGGTGGGAGAGGGACAAAGGCGATATCCCGGGAGACCAATGGGAGGAGGCTCCAGAGGCAGTGCAGGGGTGCTCTCTTAACATCTCACCGAGACTGTCACAATTATATATTCTATTGAGAGTGCACCGTACCCCACTCAGGCTACATTCCATGGGCGTATGCCCTGACCCCATATGCGCTAGATGTAACAGGGATGTAGGGGACTTAAAACACTTGCTATGGTGGTGCCTGAAGCTTCATCGCTACTGCAATGCTGTGGTTACTACGGTGAACTCCGCATTTCAGATCTCCATAGACATGGATCCTAAACACTGTATACTAGGTTTGCTTGATGCTGTAATACCAGATAGGTATGTTAAGGAAAAAAAAAAAGATACGGTATGCAAAAAATAAAAAAAAACTATTATTTTTAAGTACCTGTTTGTGGTTTGTTGTCATTTGTATGTGTAGCTTAGTGCAGGCTATGCCATTATGAAAATAAGGAGACATTACCAAATAGAACCTTCAAATTTCAATGATGTATTCTCTAGTGCTCAATATTCACACCAATACTTCATCTCCTATCTGCAGAGTGAGAGAACTAACCAGATGAACAAGCTCAAGGGATCTTGGGACCTGTAGTCCCGCAGTTACCTGGCACAAAATTATTAAGCGTCTTTTGAACTACACATCCCAAACAACTGAATTGCAGAGTAGACCTATGGGAGAAGGTGTATATTTGATTGCATTCAGCTGGCTTGCTCTCTTGGCAGAGGACGTCAGGCAAGACAGTCGAGATTACTGTTCTGCACACAGTAACAGCGCATCGATGCAGCCTAGCTGTTCCAGTGCCTTTTTCAGATGACGGATTCACATAGCTGAGTCGCAGATCATGAGGTTGGTTACTGCAACCACTCCTCAACTCGGAATCAGCACAGAATACCCCAACATTGCTATCTGCCTTCATCACGCTGACAGCCAACCGAGTGGTTACTCCTCATCACCGCAAGACATCAGAGCCAACCCCACATAGCCTGTCACCGCGGAGGGTGTATCCAAGCCAGAATTGGTGAGCGGGCGGATACCCAAGCCCCAATTTTGCCATTCACTGATTAGAGACACTGCATACAGACACCATAACTTTCCAGTCTTAAAGGAACCCTTATTATTACTTCAGTCGCTATTCTGATACCGTTGGCTTTTAGAGATTTAGCATCACTCGGCCCAAACGTGCTGGCAAGATAACACCTTGCACTGAAGATCTGAACTGTCCCCTATATAAGTAGTCAGTGGGTTGTGAGTTGCTTAAAGAAGTGCTCTATTCTTCCCATTGTTATAATAAGGGGGCCATCAGTGGTCCGGAGGCAGTTTATCTGTCGCTAGGTCCATCCCTAACCCGTATTGCATCTGACAACCATTTTAAGGTGCATCTGTCCGTCAATGCACTATTAATTAACGAACAGTTATCATATTTAAAAATGTATTTATTGCTTGATCTTTGAGACTTTTTGTGAACTATTCAATTGCTACCCTGGATCGTTGTTCAATAACATTCAATTCAGTTGCTGCTGTGGAAAATCTGTATCTTGTAACCAGTTGGGTGAGCATTGTGATCTGTGACGAATATGTCTGAACCTACAGTGTCAGAGGGGTTGAGAGGCGTACAAGGCCAGGGCAACAGGGGAGACAAGCATCAAGTAGCGGCCCCCATGGGGGTAGCACTGCATATGATAGGAGGGAAGTTCCTCTTAAAGCGGAAGTAAACCCATCAAAAAAATTGTTACATTTCCAGCACATGTTGGGAACGTAACTGTCACATTGGTTGTGCTGTCAACCAAACTGTCAAACCATCCAATGGCTGGTGTCATAACTAAACAGGTGTGCAGCATCATGGTAGTTGAAGAGTAAATAGAGGACAAGATGGCAGCTTCCTTGGATGAAAACGGTAGGAGGGTTTACTTCCACTTTAAAGGTGCTAATAGAAATTAGATAAAGTCTGGGGCTGATCAAGGGAAGTAGTGATTGGACAGGTGAGACTGTTAAAGGGAGGGACAACACTCTGAGCCAATCGGGATCTGCTACAAACTCATGAGCTGACAGAGAACACAGTGATAGGAGGGGAGAGCAGAGTGAGCAAAGTTAATGACTTGGGGGGCGTTAATAAGAAAGAGCGCATATAGCTATCTGCTCTGTGTTATATAACGCAATGTTAGCAGCATGTATTAAACAGCCCACTCACAAACTGCAGGCCATGGTGTGGAGCCATCGGGCTCTCTCTACTTAACATAGAGATTGAAGGAGAGGCTGGTCACATGACTAGACAGGTCACATAACCGGGCTTTTTTTTTTCGTTTTTCTTCAGCTTTCGCACTCAAATGAATAGCGCTCCACTGGCTCTGGAGTCCCCAGATGCAGCAGATCGCTAAATACATTTGTACAGCACAATTGGAAAGCACATTGCTGTGCTTTATAAGTGTACAGAGACTTTTTTTCTAAGCAGCCATATGGCCACAGTAGGCCCATACCATGACTTTATTGGTGGACCCTTTGGTGTGTTGTCGCTTTATTGTTCAAAGACAAAGTGATGTCACCTTTTTGTATGTCCTGTCTGGCAGAGGTGTGTATGAACGCCAAAAGTGGCTGGACGTAATTACAAATCCTATGGCAGATAAGACCATTCACATACTATGTGTGTATTTGACTGTTTGTCTAAGTTCAGCTATAAGACTAAATATAACCACTTGAGTTTTTCTAATGACTTAAATTCCTCTACAAATGGAAAAATGTTGCTGAAATCTCCCAATTTTTTGCCAAAATTGAATTTTTGCCAAAATTGAATTTTTGCCAAAATTGAATTTTTGCCAAAATTGAATTTTTGCCAAAATTTAAGGGAAATAAAAATTCGCAATTTTGCTCGTCCCTAACCTCCACTATACAAATGAATGAACAATATCACACTAAATCACTAATGTGTCAGTTTCCATTTTCTTTGACGTATTTAGCATTTTATTGGCTGTGACATGTGACAGCGTTTAGTGACTTGGAACTGTTGATAGCTGGTTGTGGGACTCTTTCCCAGCCCACATCAGATGCCCTGCAGTATCCAGTGTTTGCAATTATCTGCAAGGGTCATTCCCTTCCAGGAATGAAGTGTAAATATAGATGTGATGCACACATCCCAACCAAAACAGATGGCTATCAGTGTTACCACTGTCCGTGTATAAACACATGAGGGTTTTCATCTTTGATGTGTTTTCTCTGTGGGATTTCCTCTAACCTGGGGCATGACAACATTTTGGTGCTTAAAGGGGCCATTAAGGGTGGACATGAGCTTCCCATAAACTTTAGATGGCCATCGGTAGATTCCAGTGCTATTGGAGTGGTTCTGACCATCTGAAGCCCTTATTATTGTATGCTGACCTTCTGGCTTTAAGAAGGAATCAGCAAGAGGATCTAATAAAGACAGTGATCAGGAACACACAGGGGTTGAGTTACTAAAGGCAAATAGACTGTGTACCCTGCAAAGTTGCTTCCTAATAGGGATGAGCCGGACACCCTTCCTAATAGGGATGAGAAGAACACACGAACACCGTTAAAGTCTATGGGACACGAACATGAAAAATCAAAAGTGCTCATTTTAAAGGCTTATATGCAAGTTATTGTCATAAAATTTGTTTAGGGACCCGGGTCCTGCCCCAGGGGACATATATCAATGCAAAACGGACGTTTTTTTGGGAGCAGTGATTTTTTTAATGCTTAAGTATGAATATTAAAGGGAACACTGAACCAAAATGTAAAAAAAAAAAATGCGTGGGTGTCCCCCTAAAATCCATACCAGGCCCTTCATGTCTGATATGAAAATTAAGGGTAACCCTGCACCAAATTTTTTAAAAAATGGCGTAATGGTCCCCCCAAAATCCATACCAGACCCTTATCCGAGCACACAACCTGGCAGGCCATCGGAAAAGAGGGGGGACAAGAGAGCAACCCCCTCCTGAACCGTACCAGGCCACATGCCCTCAACATGGGGAGGGTGCTTTGGAGTAGCCCCCCAAAACACCTTGTCCCCATGTTGATGGGCAAACTTATGCTCGGGCCGAACCCATCCCTACTTCCTAACTTAGTAAATGAGCAGAAGCTCTGCTGACTTTCCATCATCGAATTATGTGCAGGCAAAAATGCTGTTTTTTATCTGATTTCCCTTGCATGTGATTGTGTATTCTTTGCAAAGTAAAGCTTTACCTCATTTACTAAGCTCTGGAGTAACTGCACTTGCAAAGTGCACAGTCTTTTTGCCTTTAATGAAGCAACCCCACAGAGCATTGGAGTTGATCAAAAAAAAAAAAACTGAATAGATTCCTCCATCCACACATTTGAGGTCGATGAAGGAACCCTCCCTACTGTGCTACTTTATTTTGACGGCGGCTGTCAGAATACACTGATCAGCACAGCAGCCAATTAGCTGCAAAACTGATTAAATGAATATTTTGCAACATTCTTGATCGAGAGAAACAGATCGTTAGATGGACTTCTCTCAAGCGGGAACAGCCAAAGATGGATCAGGATTCATCTGGTCCTTCTGACTAGATTTTCAATCTATCTACTGTATGGCCAGGTAAAGGCTTGATTTACATTACAAAACATGTGTTTTACCTTGCGTCACCACAATGCGCGGTAATGGACCATAGTGAAAAGAAGGTAGACTTGCATTGAAAGGTCAGTGTATAGCTAAACAAACAGTGGCAAAGGCTTGGAAAACTCCTTGTTTGGCATTGGCTGAGACAAAACAAAGAATGAACAATGCTATGATACATGCTAAAATGGTGGCTATTGAACATAACCGAATTTCATAAAATATGGCAGCCTTGGATTAAACATTACCTACTGCCATCTTTTAATGACTCAGTCCAAATGCCGTGGTAGATGATTCAAAATGACATTGATCCTACTATGTCTGATTGAGACTCTTGGATCACCGTGATGGACCCCTCCTTACTCTTCACTCTCTTCACCGACTCTAGTTTGTTCAGGAAATTTTCTAATGTTTAATGACCACACTCTAATGCCCCGTACACACGGTCGGATTTTCCAACGATGGGAGCTTGTTGTCAGAAATTCTGACCGTGTGTAGGCTCCATCGGACATTTTCCGTCGGAGTTTCCGACAAACAAAATTTGAGATCTCAAATTTTCCGACAACAAAATCCGTTTGTGTGTACACAATTCTGATGCACAAAGTTCCACGCATGCTCGGAATCAAGCAGAAGAGCCGCACTGGCTATTGAACTTTTTTTTTTCTTGGCTCGTCGTACGTCTTGTACGTCACCACGTTCTTGGCAATTGGAATTTCCGACAAGATTTGTGTGACCGTGTGTATGCAAGACAAGTTTGGAAAAAAAAACATGGATTTTGTTGTCGGAATGTCCGATCGTGTGTACGAGGCATAACAGGTTGATAATAATACATCTGGTTATATATCTAACTGTCAATTTATTGTTTGTACTCTTAACAAATTTCTTAACCCTGAACAACATTGTATTTGTCATTATACGTTATATAATAAATCTGTATTGTATATTGTATATTTTATTGTACTAAATAAAATATTTTTGACAAGGAAAGGTCAGTGTATTGCATCAGCAGTCCAATGTAAATGAATGCACAATAAGGTGCAACATAGAACGCATTATTGTGCATGCGGTTCATTTGTTCACCGAATGCAGCATAAATGGCGCTTCCAAATATGATAGCGCAAGCTACTTCTCTCTATCCCTAATATGACAGCGCTGGTGCTGGGTGAGTGGATAATCACTGTCACATGGGGTGGTGAGGGAGCCCTGTTTAAATTCTGATTAAGTGGGCTCAGAGCTTACACTGGTTTTCTACCCCTGCTTTTGGTAGGTGAACAGAGTGGCAGGGGACCGAAGGAAAGATGAATACGTGCTACTGGAGAGAGGGGCATTACATGGAATTACACCCAGAACATGTGTATATCAGGTGCCCCAATACGATATGGGTTGTATACTTTTTCTAGATCAGTTTTGTATTAGGTAGTCATACTTACAGCTAAAAAAAAAAAAAAAAAAAAAAAGGACGAGGGGGGCGTGGCTCTCGTTCTGGGACAACGTCATATGACGGCATCTCAGAACGACTGCTCTCGCGCTGCGATCTCTGTAAAGAGACGCGTACGTGGCTCTTTAACCATGTGATCGGCTGTGTCCAATCACAGCCAGTCACATGTAAACAAGGAAGTGCCGGTAATCGCCGCTCCTCGACTCATACTGACAGAGTGTGTGGCGAGGAGAGCCGATCAGCGGCATCTCTGCGCAGGAGGACATGTAGAAATGTAATCAGGGCACTGATCATCAGTGCCCTGATTACAGTATAGTAAAACAGTGTCACTATACAGTGCCCACAAGTGCCACCAATCAGTGCTTATTAGTGATGCCAGTCAGTGATGGAAATCAGTGCCGCCTATCAGTGCTGCCCATCAATGCCCATTATTGCTGTTGATCAATGCCCATCAGTGTCTCCAATCAGTGCCACCCATCAATGCCCATCAGTGTCCATCAGTACCGCCTATCCATGCCGCCTATCTGTGCCACCTATCAGTGCCCACCAGTGCCTCCTATCAGTGCCCACCAGTGCCGCCTATTAGTGCCCATCAGTGCCACCTAACAGTGCCCATCAGTGCTCATCAGTGCCACATATCAGTGCCACCTATCAGTGTCCATAAGTGCGGCATATTAGTGCCTCCTCATCAGTGCCCATTAGTGCTGCCTCATCAGTACCCATAAGTGCCACTTCATCAATGTCCACCAGTTCAGCCTATCAGTACCCATCAGTGCTGCCTCATCAGCGCACATCAGTGAAGGCAAAAAAATACTTAGTTACAAAATTTAATAAAAGTAAAAAACATTTTTTTTCAGTTTTTGGTCTTTTTAAAAAAAATAAAATAAAAAACCCAGCAGTGATTAAATACCACCATAATAAAGCTCTATTTGTGTGAAGAAAATGATAAAAAATTGGTTTGGGTACAGTGTAGCATGACCGCACAATTGTCATTCAAATTGCGACAGCTGAAAAATGGCTCGGGCAGAAAGGGGGTGTAAATGCCCGATAGTCAAGTGTTTATAGTGACTTTCATCCTTATACGTTATTTCCCTGTGATTGTAAGCTATGGTAAGAATGGCCCACGAGATGGACCCAGAGGGCATTTTTCGCTGTCATTAGCGGCCTGATGAAAAGTTCTGAGAACACTTCCTATAGATTCATGTTATAAAGCCCTTCAAGCATCTTGCTTCATTTACTAGATATCGATCTGCCATTCCTTTCCTCCAGTTTCAGGTAACAATGGGCCCTTTAAGTGGTTACTTTACATCGGCAGATACACGCTCACATATTTGATAAAAGTACCCGGACTTTCTCTAGGATGGCCATTTGAACTCGGATGCCATTCCCTTCCCCGTCAGCCTAAATATCAAAGTATCCCTTTCGGCAGGCTTCTGAGCCGCTGTAATCAGACAGTGCCGCTGTTATGTCAGCAAGGTTGCTCTCTCGATGGCCTTGAATAATTGGAGGAATGTTGGCACTTGTGCATGGGCCATGAGAACGTGACCTATTCTGATATTTAATCTGCTTCGGTGTGTAGTTGTACAGCCCCAGCGCCGTATCCACAATCCACACACAGCCGCTCTCATCCACATACAGATCACTTTCTCTGGCAAGAGTCTCTGCAAGGTTTACTTTAGAATGTGTGTGTCACGTACCTAGTGGCGAGTCTGGCTTGCAGTGGGAGACCTCTCTTACGTCCCAGACTTGCAGCCCCTGATAGTGGAGACAGGGGGCGCAAAAGTCAAAGGAGGCACGAGTGTCTGGCAGGATCAATCAGTTGCGGATGGATGAGCAGGACTTGACAAGGGATGACAGGAACCAGCAGACAGCAGGTGACAGGAACCAGCAGACAACAGGAACCAGCAGACAGCAGGTGACAGGAACCAGCAGACAGCAGGTGGCAGGAACCAGCAGACAGCAGGTGGCAGGAACCAGCAGACAACAGGTGACAGGAACCAGCAGACAGCAGGTGGCAGGAACCAGCAGACAACAGGAACTGGCAGGTAAGTGGTCACAGGAACTGGCAGGCAGCGGACTACAGGAACCAGCATGCAGCGGACAACAGGAACCAGCAGACAACAGGAACTGGCAGGTAAGTGGTCACAGGAACTGGCAGGCAGCGGACTACAGGAACCAGCATGCAGCGGACAACAGGAACCAGCAGACAACAGGAACTGGCAGGTAAGTGGTCACAGGAACTGGCAGGCAGCGGACTACAGGAACCAGCATGCAGCGGACAACAGGAACCAGCAGACAACAGGAACTGGCAGGTAAGTGGTCACAGGAACTGGCAGGCAGCGGACTACAGGAACCAGCATGCAGCGGACAACAGGAACCAGCATGCAGCGGACAACAGGAACCAGCAGACAACAGGAACTGGCACTTCAGGACAGATGCACAGAATGGTCAGACAAGCCGGGTTCGGTAACTGTGGAGCACACTGCGGATAAGCCAAGGGGATAAGCAAGAGGATGGTCGTAGGCAAGCCGGGATCGGGGCGGGCAGACAGCAGAGCAGGTGAACAGACAAGCCGGGTCACAGGTGCAGAGACAGAGAAGTTCAGGGTTAAGCAAGCGGAACGCTGTAGATCAGGCAGCAAGGGCTGTATGGAGATGGCTGGTTTAAATAGCCCGCCCGGCGCCAATGACCGTGCGCGCGCCCGTCCGTGCCCGCGCACCCGCTCGATTCCGCGCATGCGCAGTAGCTCGCGCACCCGCTCGAACCCGCACACGCGATCGCAGCGGTGAGGAACTACTAGGCCCAGCAGGGCTTTCCTTACATTGCCCCCCCCCAAGGGGCAGCCTCCGGATGCCCAACTGGGACAGCTTTTCAGGGTGAGATCTCTTGAAGGCCTGGATCAGGTGTCTGGCATGTAAGTTGGCTTCGGGTTCCCATGAGTTTTCTTCTGAACCGTATCCCTTCCACTTGATGAGGTACTGTATCTGGTTATTCCTTTTCCGACAGTCCACAATTGTTTCCACCTCAAATTCCTCTTCCCCATTGACCATTATAGGAGCTGGAGGATCTGTGGAACGTCCAGGGAAGGAATTGGGAACTGCTGGCTTCAGGAGCGAAACATGAAAAACCGGGTGTACCCGAAGTGATCCCGGCAACTCCAGCTCGTATGCCACCTCGTTGATCTTCCGCTTAACTGCGAAGGGGCCCAAGAATCTGGGGCCTAGCTTCCTAGAAGGGCAAGCAAGCCGGAGATTGATGGTGGACAACCATACTTTGTCTCCAGGTTCCAGGACCAGTTGCCCCCGTCTGCCCCTGTCGAAGACTTCCTTATTGAGGTCTTGCGCCCGGGTCATAGTTTCCTGCAACAACTTATTGTTAGACGAAAAGAAATCCACAGTCTCGAGAACAGCAGGGACGGAGCATTCTGGTACTGAGTTAGGCAGGAATGACGGATGGTAACCATAGTTGGCAAAAAACGGGGTCTGCTTAGTAGTGGAATGGGTAGAGTTGTTGTAGGCGAATTCCGCCAATGGCAACAGAGGGAGCCAGTCCTGTTGAGAGAAGGATGAGAAACAACGCAGGTATTGCTCAAGTGTCTGGTTCGTTCTTTCTGTCTGCCCGTTCGTCTGTGGGTGGTATGCGGAGGATAAGGACAGTTCGATGCCAAGAGAACTGCAGAGAGCCTTCCAGAACCGGGATGTAAATTGGACGCCCCTGTCTGAGATGATGTTCGCTGGAACCCCGTGAAGTCTAACAATACCTTTAATGAAAGCTTGGGCTGTCTCTGGTGCCGAGGGAGTCCCTTTCATGGGAATGAAATGAGCCATTTTGGATAGCCGGTCCACTACCACGAAGATGGCCGTATGGCCTTCGGAGGGAGGAAGTTCCACAATGAAGTCCATGGTAATTAGTTTCCACGGCCTTTCCGGAGCAGGTAGGGGTTTGAGTAGCCCCCAAGACTTGGTTCTGCAGCTCTTGTTGCGGGTGCAAACAGTGCATGACTCCACATATTTTTGACAGTCCTTTGCCAGTTGGGGCCACCAGAATGTACGCTGGACCAGGTCTGTAGTTTTGGCAATGCCAAAGTGTCCCGCCAGTACATGGTCATGGCAAAGCCCAAGTATAGTGACCCGGAGACTCTCTGGAATGAAAATTTTACCATCGGACCAGAATAGACCATCTTTGGCTGAAACTCCCGACTTGGCAGGTGGCGGGTCCTCTCTGGACGCCTGCTTGATCCGGCTTAATAAGTCTTCCTGAAGAAGAAGGAAATTCTCCGCATTTAGGATGGTGTCAGGTGGGTCAGGCTCCTTAGGGTCGATAAACATCCGTGACAGGGCATCGGGTTTGGTATTCTTGGAGCCCGGCCTATAGGTGACATGAAAAGCGAACCTGGAGAAGAACAGCTCCCACCTGGCCTGACGTGGTTTTAGCCTCTTTGCGGCCTTCAGGTACTCCAGGTTCTTGTGGTCTGTATATATGAGAATTGGGTGGGCCGCACCTTCCAACAGGTACCGCCATTCCTCCAATGCCGCCTTGATTGCTAGCAATTCTCGATCGCCTACGTCGTAGTTCCGTTCGGGGGGCGTCAGCTTACGAGAGAAGAACCCGACAGGGAACAGAAGGGCCTTGGGGCCTTGTCTCTGAGACAGTATTGCCCCGACAGCAATTTCCGATGCGTCTACCTCCAAGACAAACGGGAGAGCCGGATCTGGGTGCTTCAGGACGGAGGCAGAAGTGAAGAGCTTCTTGAGGGCGACAAAGGCGGCCTGGGCCTCGGTCGTCCACTGGAACCGAGTCCCTTGTCGGGTTAGTTGTGTGATGGGGGAAATGATGGCCGAGAAGCCCTTGATAAATTTCCGATAGAAATTGGAAAATCCCACGAACCGCTGTACCCCCTTTTTATCCACCGGTGCGGGCCAATCAAGGATAGCGGAGATTTTCTGGGGGTCCATCTTGATGCCTTCGATGGATATGATGAGCCCCAGAAACTGTATGCTCTGTTGCTCAAACTCGCATTTTTCGGGTTTAGCATACAGACCGTGTTGCCGCAGTCGCCCCAACACGCATTTGACGTGTTGACGGTGACTGTCAATGGAAGAGGAGAAGATCAGGATGTCATCTAGATATATGATCACGAACAAGTCCAGGTAGTCTCGAAAAATGTCATTAATGAAATGTTGGAACGTGGCGGGGGCGTTGCAGAGTCCGAAAGGCATCACAAGATATTCGAAGTGCCCGAATCGCGTACGGAAGGCGGTCTTCCATTCGTCGCCCTTCCGGATGCGCACTAGGTTATACGCCCCGCGGAGGTCCAACTTGGTGAAGATGACCGCTGCCCCTAGCCTCTGGAACAGTTCTGGGACTAACGGTAGGGGGTAGCGATTTTTAATAGTCACCTTGTTCAACTCCCTGTAATCGATACATGGCCGGAGGGTGTGGTCCTTTTTCTCTACGAAGAAAATGCCAGCTCCGGCAGGAGATGTGGATGAACGGATGAAGCCTTTTCGAAGATTGTCATCTATGTAGTCCTTAAGGGCGGAGAGCTCCAGTTCGGACAGGGGAAAGATCCTCCCAAAGGGTACTTCCGCTCCGGGGAGAAGCTCGATGGGGCAATCGTAAACCCGATGAGGAGGAAGGGTCTCTGCCCCTTTCTTGCTGAAAACGTCCATAAAGGAGTGATAGGCCCTGGGGACTAACTGACGGGTTTCGCTGTCCAGACACATTAAGGTGGTTGGCTGAGCATCAGTCCTGGGAAGGCAGTACTGGGAGCAGTAGTGGGAAGAAAAGGTAATCTCCTTGGTGGTCCAGTCAATGCAGGGGTTATGGGCGCGGAGCCAAGGCATGCCCAGAATGACTGGGAACAGTGGGGAAGAAATAATGTCCAGACACAAAAGTTCCTGGTGGAGTTGGTTTATGCATGCCGAGATAGGCTGGGTTTCTTGGGTAACCGGCCCAGACCGAATGGCAGAGCCATCGGCCAGGTGTATCCGCAGTCCCTGGGTCTTGGTTTGCAAGGGGATGCAATGAGCAGAAGCAAAGGCCGAGTCCATGAAACAGCTGCAGGCTCCTGAGTCAATAATGGCGGGGACCGAAATGTTCCTTCCAGGGAGCTGCAACAGGATAGAGAGAGCGAGGTGAGAAGAGGAGTCAGTAACAGCCATAACCTGGTCAACTGAAGGAAGGCGCCACTTACGGGTCTTAGCTGGACAGGATCGCACGTAGTGTCCTGGCTCCCCACAATACAGACACAGATTGTCCCGACGGCGTCTCTGCCGTTCCTCAGGGGTGAGAGTAGGGCGAAGCATACCCAACTGCATGGGTTCAGTCCCCTCGGTGGAGGCAGAAGGTCGAGCCGAGGGTGGACCTCTGGGGAAGTAGGGCACCTTTGGCAACATCCAAGAGGGGCGAGACGGAGCCGAGGCCTTCTCGGACCGTCGCTCACGTAAGCGCCTGTCGATTTGTATGGCCTGGTTAATGAGCTCCTCAAGAGTTGGAGGGACCCCAACCCTAGCAAGTTCATCCTTCAGGGGATCCGATAACCCCAACCGGAACTGGTAGCGGAGGGCCGCATCATTCCAGCTAGTGTCAGCACTCCATCTTCTGAATTCCGCAACATAGTCCTCTGCGGGCCTACGCCCCTGGAGTAGGGCATGGAGGGCAGTCTCTGCCGTGGCACAGAGCTGTGGGTCCTCATACATTCGGGCCATTGCGTCGAAGAAGGTGCTTAGATGGGCGAGTTCGGCGGCTTCCTGTTTAAGCAGACGGTGGGCCCAGAGTTGGGGGTCATTTTGGAGCAGGGAAATCACAAAGCCTACTTTGGTGGCCTCCAAGGAAAATGTTCGGGGTTGCAGAGCAAAGAACAGCTCACAGGCATTTCGGAAAGTCCTGAACTTGCTACGCTCACCGGAGAACCTTTCAGGTGTGGGTACTCGAGGTTCCGGGGGTAGCATCACGACTGCCGGTGGAGTAGGCTGGCTGGCTGGAGCACCTGGAGATCCTTGTGCCAGAACATGCTTCTCAAGGCGTGTGTAGCCTTCCTGGAGGTTATTGACCGCTTGGGCCAAACCTGCTAGGTGTAGGCAGAGTTCTTCCATAGGAGAGGCTCCCTGCCCAGACTCGGTCATGGCTGCCTGATACTGTCACGTACCTAGTGGCGAGTCTGGCTTGCAGTGGGAGACCTCTCTTACGTCCCAGACTTGCAGCCCCTGATAGTGGAGACAGGGGGCGCAAAAGTCAAAGGAGGCACGAGTGTCTGGCAGGATCAATCAGTTGCGGATGAATGAGCAGGACTTGACAAGGGATGACAGGAACCAGCAGACAGCAGGTGACAGGAACCAGCAGACAACAGGAACCAGCAGACAGCAGGTGACAGGAACCAGCAGACAGCAGGTGGCAGGAACCAGCAGACAGCAGGTGGCAGGAACCAGCAGACAACAGGTGACAGGAACCAGCAGACAGCAGGTGGCAGGAACCAGCAGACAACAGGAACTGGCAGGTAAGTGGTCACAGGAACTGGCAGGCAGCGGACTACAGGAACCAGCATGCAGCGGACAACAGGAACCAGCAGACAACAGGAACTGGCAGGTAAGTGGTCACAGGAACTGGCAGGCAGCGGACTACAGGAACCAGCATGCAGCGGACAACAGGAACCAGCAGACAACAGGAACTGGCAGGTAAGTGGTCACAGGAACTGGCAGGCAGCGGACTACAGGAACCAGCATGCAGCGGACAACAGGAACCAGCAGACAACAGGAACTGGCAGGTAAGTGGTCACAGGAACTGGCAGGCAGCGGACTACAGGAACCAGCATGCAGCGGACAACAGGAACCAGCATGCAGCGGACAACAGGAACCAGCAGACAACAGGAACTGGCACTTCAGGACAGATGCACAGAATGGTCAGACAAGCCGGGTTCGGTAACTGTGGAGCACACTGCGGATAAGCCAAGGGGATAAGCAAGAGGATGGTCGTAGGCAAGCCGGGATCGGGGCGGGCAGACAGCAGAGCAGGTGAACAGACAAGCCGGGTCACAGGTGCAGAGACAGAGAAGTTCAGGGTTAAGCAAGCGGAACGCTGTAGATCAGGCAGCAAGGGCTGTATGGAGATGGCTGGTTTAAATAGCCCGCCCGGCGCCAATGACCGTGCGCGCGCCCGTCCGTGCCCGCGCACGCGCACCCGCTCGATTCCGCGCATGCGCAGTAGCTCGCGCACCCGCTCGAACCCGCACACGCGATCGCAGCGGTGAGGAACTACTAGGCCCAGCAGGGCTTTCCTTACAGTGTGCTCTGTACAGGAAGATACCAAACCTTCTCACCTTATACCTCCTACATACCGGTACTAGGACTTCATTCTTAAATTATAAAAAAAAAATGACATAAAAGCTAAAAAAAAAGTAAGTTTTTCGATAGAGCAAGGAAGGGTTAGAGCAGCGGTCCTCAAACTACTACTTGGCGTAAACCAGTCACTTCAATAAGAAGGTAGGAAGATGCTAAATTCAGAATGGCGGCAGTTGATGTGTCTCTGACAATGGTCTTAAGGTCTGCCCGATAGTGTGATCTCCTGACTGATGCTGCCAATATACAGTGCCTTGCAAAAGTATTCACCCCCTTGGCTTTTTACCTATTTTGTTACATTACAGCCTTTAGTTAAATGTTTTTTAATCAGAATTATATGTGAGGGATCAGAACACAATAGTTGGTGAAGTAAAATTTGAAAAATATATACATAAAACTATTTATTTAGAAATATGTGAGTATGTATTCACTCCGTTTGTTATGAAGCCCATAAAAAAGCTCTGGTGCAACCAATTACCTTCAGAAGTTACATAATTATTGAAATGATGTCCACCTGTGTGGAATCTAAGTGTAACATGATCTATCATTACATATACACACCTAAGCAAGAGGCACCACTAACCAAACACTGCCATGAAGACCAAGGAACTCTCCAAACAAGATAATGTTGTTGAGAGGTACAAGTCATCCAAATCTTTGATGATCCCTAGGAGCACCATCAAATCTATCATAACCAAATGGAAAGAACATGGCACAACAGCAAACCTGCCAAGAGACGGCCGCACACCAAAACTCACGGACCGGGCAAGGAGGGCATTAATCAGAGAGGCAGCACAGAGGCCTAAGGTAACCCTGGAGGAGCTGCAGAGTTCCACAGCAGAGACTGGAGTATCTGTACATAGGATGACAATAAGCCGTACGCTCCATAGAGTTGGGCTTTATGGCAGAGTGGCCAGAAGAAAGCCATTACTTTCAGCAAAAAACAAAATGGCACATTTTGAGTTTGCGAAAAGGCATGTTTGAGACTCCCAAAATGTATGGAGGAAGGTGCTCTGATCTGAGCTTTTTGGCCATCAAAGAAAACGCTATGTCTGACGCAAACCCAACACATCACATCACCCAAAGAACACCATCCGTGAAACATGGTGGTGGCAGCATCATGCTGTGGGGATGTTTTTCAGCAGTTGGGACTGGGAAACTGGTCAGAGTTGAGGGAAAGATGGATGGTGCTAAATACAGGGATATTCTTGAGAAAAACCTGTAGCACTTTGTGTGTGATTTGAGGCTAGGACGGAGGTTCACCTTCCAGCAGGACAATGACCCCAAACACACTGCTAAAGCAACACTTGAGTGGTTTAAGGGGAAACATGTAAATGTGTTGGAATGGCCAAGACCTCAATCCAATAGAAAATCTGTGGTCAGACTTATGCCGCGTACACACGAGCGGACTATCCCGCGGGATTGTCCCCTGGACTCAAGTCCACCGGACAATCCCCTCGTGTGTGGGCGCCGGCAGACTTTTTGGTGCCAAAAGTCCGGCGGACTAGGTTTTAAGTCTTGTTTTAAAATTGTCCGCTGGACTTGGCAGTCCGGCGGACAATCCCGCGGTTAGTAGGCTAGTAGGGTAGTAGGGTAAGTAAAAAAAACACACAATTTTGAAAAAATATTTTATTGCACTGCTCCGGGGGTCTTCTTCCGTCTTGGGGGTCTTCTCGCCGGACTCCTCCGCTCTCTTCTGCTCTTTTACCTAGCTCTTTCACGAGCGGAGGAGGCCGGCTACCTTATTCGTCTTCGTCGCCGTCGTCTGGGGGTCTTGATCCGCCTTCGGGGGTCTTCCGGGGTCTTCCGGGGTCTCTTCTGTTCTTGCCGCGGTCGTCGCTTTACGCGCCGCCGGCGCCGGCGCCGCCTTCTTCTTCTTCTTCTTCCGATGTTGACCCATTGCTCTCTCTGGCCGGAATGCCAGAGCCGCGCTGTGCTGGGACTTATATAGGGACAAGGGGACAGGGTCACATGCTCATGTCACATGGTGACCCCGCCCCCTTGTGATGTCACAGTCCCGGAGGATGCTGGGACTGTGACATCACAGGGGGGGCGGGGTCACCATGTGACATGAGCATGTGACCCTGTCCCCTTGTCCCTATATAAGTCCCAGCACAGCGCGGCTCTGGCATTCCGGCCAGAGAGAGCGACGGGTCAACATCGGAAGAAGAAGAAGAAGAAGGCGGCCCCGGCGGCGCGGAAAGCGACGACCGCGGCAAGAACAGAAGAGACCCCGGAAGACCCCCGAAGGCGGATCGAGACCCCCAGACGACGGCGACGACGACGAAGAAGGTAGCCGGCCTCCTCCGCTCGTGAAAGAGCTAGGTAAAAGAGCAGAAGAGAGCGGAGGAGTCCGGCGAGAAGACCCCCCAAGACGGAAGAAGACCCCCAGAGCAGTGCAATAAAATATTTTTTCAAAATTGTGTGTTTTTTTTACTTTACATTTTACACCTTAGGTGAATGGGTAGGGGTACATCGTACCCCATACTCATTCACATAGGGTGGGGGGCCGGGATCTGAGGGCCCCCTTATAAAAGGGGGCTCCCAGATTCCGATAAGCCCCCGCCCGCAGACCCCGACAACCAACGGCCAGGGTTGTCGGGAAGAGGCCCTTGTCCTCATCAACATGGGGACAAGGTGCTTTGGGGTGGGGGGGCCGCACGGCCCCCCTTTCCCCAGGGCACCCCCCATGTTGAGGGCACGCGGCCTGGTATGGCTCAGGAGGGGGGGGCGTTCGCTCGTCCCCACCCCTTTCCTGGCCTGCCGGGCTGCGTGCTCTGATAAGGGTCTGAGATGGATTTGGGGGGGACCCCCACGCCGTTTTTTCGGCGTGGGGATTCCCTTTAAATTCATGCCAGGTGACGGGGCTAGCGCGGCGGCATTCACTACCTTCGCTAGCTCCGTCTACCTGCAGTTACGTTCTAAATGAACGGACTGCTCCGTGTGTGGGCAAGTCCATTCATTTTCAAAAGTCCCGCAGACTTTGTTCAGCGGATTGTCCGCCGGAGAAGTCCGGGCGTGTGTGGGCAAGTCACACGCTCGGAAGTCCGGGCGTGTGTGGGGAAGTCCCGCCGGACCAGGTCAGGCGGACAATCCGCCGGATTAGGTCCGGCGGACAAAGCCTGAACATGTGTACGCGGCATTATAGATTGCTGTTCACAGGTGCAAACCATCCAACTTGAAGGAGCTGGAGCAGTTTTGCAAGGAGGAATGGGCAAAAATCCCAGGGGTAAGATGTGGCAAGCTCATAGAGACTTATCCAAAGCGACTTTGCCGCAAAAGGTGGCTCTACAAAGTATTGACTTTAGGGGGGTGAATAGTTATGCACATTGACTTTTTCTGTTATTTTGCCCTATTTGTTGATTGCTTCACAATATAAAAAAAACATCTTCAAAGTTGTGGGCATGTTCTGTAAATAAATTATGCAAATCCTCAAACAATCCATGTTAATTCCAGGTTGTGAGGCAACAAAACACGACAAATGCCAATGGGGGTGAATACTTTTGCAAGGCACTGTAGTTCCTGCCATAATGTCACTCAGATAGTAGAGAAACAGTGTGGGAATAGTTCAAAGGTAAGGGGCCTGTAAACACAAAAGCTGGGGAAGTCTTTCCAAATTCCATAGGCACAGTACTATTCCTTCCACTGACACCAATGATGGGGTAACAATCCTACCACTGATATTAACGATGGGTCGCTATTTCTCCTACTGACACTAACGATGGGGCACTTTTTCTTTCATTGACACTAAAAAAGGGAACTTTTTTCTCCCACTGACATTAATGAGGGGCACCACATTATTGACATCAGTAGGAGCAATAATACCCCCTTATTGATCTCAATAGAATGAATAGTGGCCCATCATTGGTATCAGTGGAATGAATAGTGGCCCATCATTGGTATTAGGGGAGGAATAGTGAACAGAACAAGGGTGCACACACCGCTTCAGGCAAAAAGTGGACACATGGTCCAAGGTGCTAATCCCCGGCTCATCACCGTAGGCAGTATCAAGAAGAGAAGAAAAGATTGATCGCACACTTGAATCCAAAAGATGCTGTAGAAATGTCTTTATTGTCATGAGCCAGACAAGATTGCAATGATGATCAGTTGATGTGTTTCACACGAAAGGAACTGTACTTGTTCACAACAAAGGAATAGTGCCCCATCATTGGTGTCAGTGGGAGAATTATTGACCCAAGGTCAGTCCCACATTGGGACACTATTACTCCCATTGACACCAACCTTGGGTCATTATTCCTCCCACTGAAACCAATGATGGGGCACTATTCCTCCCCTGAAACCAACTTTGGGGCACTATTCCTCCCACTGATGCCAATAAAAAGTCGATCCCCACCAGCGACAATAGATCCCCCAGTAGCCAGCATCAATAGACCCTCCAGCACACCCCACACCCCTTGATATTACATACATTCAGTGCTGGAGGTGTTCGGAACTGCATTTCCTCAGCGTTCCCGCTGAAAGAAAAGCCCTGGCGATCAGTTTATTTCTGTTATTTGGAATTTATGATATTTGTATACCCACCTGTATGTTTATGATTCTGTATATTTACATACCTACCAACTTTCTGAGATGGGAATGAAGGACACCTATTAGCAAAAGTATATAGGCATAGGACACACACCCTGCTACACCCCCTTAAAGGAGAATTGTACAAAATAAATTGATTGGTTAAACCCACAAGTGTTTTTTTACCACTACTATCCCCATTATATTGGCGTGTGGAATTTACAAATGTAGCAATTTAGAAATTGGATGAAAGTTTTAGCGCTGGAAAACACTTTTTGAAAGATAAAAAGTGCATTTTTTATACAACTATATAGATCAGACCAAAATGAGGGACAAATGAGCAGCTATGATGGACAGAGGGACATTGCTCCAAATCAGGGACAGTCCCTCGAAATCAGGGACAGTTGGGAGCTATGTATTTAGCACTTTATTGATCACGTCAGCACTTTTCTATTTGGAGCGCAGCACCATATATAGTTTTTTCTCACATTTCTTCTTGTGGGTGTTCTTCTTGTTTGATCCCTGTCGGTGTTTGCTGCAACCAAACTATCTTTTATTTAGGGCTGTTACTGATTAAAATTTTCGTGTACGATTAATCGATTTTTTTAAAATTGATTAATCGACTAATTTCGATTAAATTTAACGCACATACAGATCCAACTACTTTTAGCTGATCTCCTTGCATTGCAACTCTGCATTAGTCAGTGGTAAATGTGGTATACACTATATACAATCACCCGACACTAGTTAGTTTCCACAATCCATGACTTAACATCACAGTTCACACAAATACATTTTAAATTCAAACTGTAGCACTGACGTTAGTCATTTTTTTTCCCACAGTAGCGTGACAATCCCTCCACCTCCGGTCTAACTAATCACTCTCACCTTATGACATGGGCCCCTGTGCAAACAGGTGGTCATGCAAGCGGTTATTAAAAGGGTTAACACGGACCATAAACTTCTCTCACGTCTCCTTAGATCTCAGCAAGGACGCCAGGTCATGGGTAGAAAGAAAAGATCTAAGTGCTCACCGCTTAAGTATAAGATTTAATTTTTATGTTCAAACACAAACTACTCACATAAAGATGAGAAAAACACAGCATGTAAAGCCGACAATCGCGTTAGTTCCGTAGGAAAGCAGCAGGTGACGTCATTCATAGCTCCTCCCCCGTACACGTTAAGTTCAATCAGAACTTCAACGTCACCGGACTCCTCCGTCACTGTCATCGACTCCTCCCCCCTTCCCCAAGTGCCTCCATCTGCTAACGAAGGGAAGGGGGGAGGAGTCGATGACCGTGACGTCACCGGATCTCCGACGAAACTCCCTGAAGACCCGGAAGCCGGCGGAGAGGTGAGTACCGATCAAAAGAATTTTGATCAATCAAAAAAATGAACGATTAATCGAGGAATTAATCTTTAATTTCGACAGCCCTACTTTTATTACACTACTCAGGTAGTGCGGGAATATCCTTTTATTTTCTTTCAGATATATACTGAGTATGTATTTTTTATGAATTTATGAATCAAAAAGCAAGTACAGGAAAAATGGACTTTGTACTAATTTTTCTGCTGTTTTAGAGAGATACTAGCTAATTTTTGCATTTATCTGTTTTGCAAAATAATTTTTAACAAAAATTAACTTTTTGTAATATGTGTTTAACCACTTCAGCCCCGGACCAATTGGCAGCCAAAGGACCAGGCCCCTTTTTGCGATTCGGCACTGCGTCGCTTTAACTGACAATTGCGCGGTCGTGCGACGTGGCTCCCAAACAAAATTGGCGTCCTTTTTTTCCCACAAATAGAGCTTTCTTTTGGTGGTATTTGATCGCCCCTGCGGTTTTTATTTTTTGCGCTATAAGCAAAAATAGAGCGACAATTTTGAAAAAAATGCAATATTTTTTACTTTTTGCTATAATAAATATCCCCAAAAAATATATAAAAAAACATTTTTTTTCCTCAGTTTCGGCCGATACGTATTCTTCTACATATTTTTGGTAAAAAAAATCGCAATTAGCGATTATTGATTGGTTTGCGCAAAAGTTATAGCGTTTACAAAATAGGGGATAGTTTTATAGCATTTTTATTAATATTTTTTTTTTTACTAGTAATGGCGGCGATCAGCGATTTTTATTGTGACTGCGACATTATGGCGGACACATCGGACATTTTTGACACATTTTTGGGACATTTGTCATTTATACAGCAATCAATGCTATTTAAATAGCACTGATTCCTATGTAAATGACAGTTGTAGTGAAGGGGTTAACCACTAGGGGGCGGGGAGGAGTCAGTGTGACGTGTGTGTGTTTTTTTTACAGTAGGGGGGCGTGGCTGTACGTCTGACGTCATTGATCGGCGTTCCCGATGACAGGGAACCGCCGATCACTGACAGTCAGTGTAGGAAGCGCGGGGAGAGGTTTGTTTACATAGACCTCTCCCCGTTCTTCAGTTCCGTAACCCGATCGCGGGATACCAGCGGCGACCGGGTCCGCTGGTCCCGCGGCCGGGGTCACGGAGCTCCCGACCGGGTCGCGAGCGAGCCACTGACGGCGCGCGCGCGACCCACAGGCAGGCACATGCACGATCACGTACAGGTACGTGATTTTGCCTGCCCGTGCCATTTTGCCGACGTATATCGGCGTTAGGCGGTCGGGAAGCGGTTAATAAACGATTATGTTATTTTTATAATTGGTGCCTACAAAGTCCATTTTTCCTGTACTTGCTTTTTGATTCAAAACTGATATGTAGGACGTGGCACTGCTGTACCTATAATGCCGCGTACACACGGTCTTAATTTACAATGGAAATAGTCCGATGGGAGCTTTCCATCGGATTTTCCGACCGTGTGTATGCCCATCGGTCTTTTTCTGTCGGAATTTCCGACGGACTTTGGATTGAGAACCTTTCTATCGGATTTTCCGATCGTGTGTATGCCATTCCGACACGCAAAATTCCGACGCATGCTCGGAAACAATTCGACGCATGCTCGGAAGCATTAAACTTCCCTTTTATAGTGCAGTGGAACGTTTTTTAAGGCGTGGTGTTATTGACCGTCGGAATTTGGTGTGACCGCATGTTGGCAAGACAGTTTGAGCGAAATTCCGTCGGAATTCCGACGGGAAAACCATCAGAGCTTTTTCCGACAGCACCATCCTGTGATGGAGTCTTGGTAAACTTTTTGATTTATGTATTTTTTATGTCAGGATCTGAACTTAGAATCCACCACATTTCCCTTCTTCAATGTCCAATGAAATGGGAAAAGTCTCATGAGGACGTGCAAAAATATTGCAGTCATTTGTCAGCCGTTCTAATATACTCTGAGATCCGGTATATCCTGCTAACTCATTTGTGCAACATTGTTATGATAAATCTGACATGTCTTGAGAGTTGTCTTTTATCTTATGAATTAGAAGGATACACAGGAAACTAGGTAGCAGAAAGTCAGATGCATCTTCGGGATGTTTGCACTCCAGAATGTTTGCAATAGGAAAATGTCTGATGAATTGAGATTAAAAAGGGTCCTTTTTTTTGTCTCTTTTAACCATCTTCGAAGTATTTGGCCTGACAGTTTAACGCAGCTTAATTTAAACAGGAGAATCATTAGTGGCTGGGAGGTCAGAGTTCATGGGAAGTTTGTCCTATAAAATGCCATGGCTTTTTACTGATTGGACAGAGCAAGATGGGTGAACCCGTCCTTCAGGTCTCTCTCCATGATGTGAGGTTTGGGTAGAACAATCCTCTCTACCAGCAGGGTTCCATCACTTGAGTTACTGATTAACTACACATGTATCTATCTTCTTAGTTCATCGGCGTCCATTGTTACAAGCCGTTAAAATATGCAGCATGTCATATCTGTCTAAAGCTCTTATCATTACTCAGCCAACTGCTAAGATTTCTAAAGACGTGCACACATTGTTCTACCGATCGCTCACGTCGCTATTTCTACAAGAAACGTAGCTGAGCATCGCTCGCGACAGCTGGAACGTGTGGGGCATAAAGTACTATTCGAAGCCCGGTTGGAGGTTTGGTGCTTGTTATGCATTAGGGGTTGCATAAAAAATAAAGAATATGGTATATTTTAAAATAAATGTTACTGTGTATTGCATACCTCCCAACATTTTGAGATTGGAATGAGGGACACCTAGTAGAAAACATAGGTAGGCATAGGACACGCCTCCTGCCACATCCCCTTAATATGGTATATTTTTAAATACATGTTATTGTGTATTGCATACCTCCCAACATTTTGAGATGGGAATGAGGGACACCTACTAGCAAACATAGGTAGGCATAGGACACGCCCCCCTGCCACACCCCCTTAACCACATTAAGACCGGGCCTCTTTTTTAGATTTGTTGTTTACAAGTTAAAAACATTTTTTTTGCTAGAAAATTACTTAGAACCCCCAAACATCATAATTTTTTTTCTAACATCCTAGAGAATAAAATGGCGATACTTTCTGTCACACCATATTTGCGCAGCGGTCTTACAAGCACACCTTTTTTTTTTTAAAAATACACTTTGTTTAATTAAAAAATAAGACAACAGTAAAGTTAGCCGAATTTTTTTTTTATATTGTGAAAGATAATGTTACGCCGAGTAAATTGATACCCAACATGTCACGCTCCAAAATTTATGATTTTTTTAAGCAGCGGCAAGCCTGCTGGTTTGCTAATCTGACAGAACACTGCTGCTTTGAAAAATCAACATCAAAACAGTCTAAGGGATTTGAAAACACTACATTTCACTATATAAGCTGAGTTTACTGTTAAAAATAAGTGTGAAATGCAAGACTCAGGTGGGTGTAACAAGATGTCCCCTTTGCCGTCTTCTCACAGTATCCTTACTGTGAACGAGTGCGGGGTGTAGCAAGATGGCGGCTTTGGAACGTCACTTCTGTTACAAATTCTGATGGGTCGCCTAATCTGACGAAACACCTGCATGCCTGAGCTAGGCATGGCAGATGGATTCCAGGAAGTAAATATTACATGAATCATTTGCCCTTACTCAAGATGGCCACGACCAGAAATGATAGGGGGGTGTTTTTCAAAGTGATTTCTCAACAAAATAAAGCATGGAGTTTGTTTTTAATATAATATCAATATATCGATGGAGTTTGTTTTTAATATTAAAAATGAATTAAATTATGGTTTATGGTTTGTGGTGCTCAGATTAGGGCTGGACTGGGACAAAAATTTGGCCCTGGACTTCATCCAGACCGGCCCACTTTAATTTTGCAAACACGCACAAAAACAGTATCCTGTGCACTTGCGCAAGAGTGATGTCATCACGGCCCGGCTATCCACACAGCAGGAGCACACAAACCCAGAAGGAAGACCAGGTGAAGGGGGAAGCCCCCGGCTGCAGTGACAGCAAACTGCTGGAGGGCTTTGCTTCTCTGGGTAGTGTGATTCCACTTCCTTCCACCTTTCACAAGTGGGATCTAACTACCCAGAGTTTTTTTGTTCTTGCACTGGGACACTTTACTCTTACTGCTTTGATATTTCATATCTTGCACAGTTTTTTTTTCTCTGCACATTTGAAGAGACTAATTTCCATTTTTTTTTGCACTCTTTTTGCACTTTAATACCATGGGATTAAATATTTGAAAAATTAGGAATTTTTAATAAGAATGATACCCATGTAATTTATATTCAAGCCGTTCACAATGTAGGTTCGCATAATACCAAATTACATAATGATATATGTGTGTGGAAATATACACACACATATTCAGTTATGTATATGTTTAGAAGTATTTTATTATTTAAATAATATTTTTAATATATATACTTTTTATTATATAATTTTTAATATACATTAATGAGAGCCCACTCATAAGAAATACATGATTAAGCCAGCATACTGATTTATATTTGAAATATGATTCAGTTAATGTGTATTATAGTATTTAATAATCCGGAGTAATCTAAAAACTGCATATACTGAACCTATATGGAAAGTAATGGAATCACAGAAATACAGGTGTTTAATTGAAATTTTCATTTAAACTTTGATTTATGCCGGTTTGCACTTAGTAATGCATTGCAGTAATAATAATGAATGCTCCAATTGATAAATGAGTAGAGATGCTCCTCTGTATAAACAACTACAATAGCAATGTGAGTAGATAAACATGAGATGCATTTGTAATAAAATTAAGAGATAATGTTTAAAAGGTGCAGGATATGCACGCATCATGCGAACGGGGACACGAGGTGTGCGCAAGCGCGAGATGTATAGTACGCATGCGCGAGCTGAAATAGTCACGCATGCGCAGTAATCATAATTTGGGAGCCAGAGGGGAGGGTATAAAAGGTTGATTGTCGCACCGCTTAGCCAACCCCGTGATTAAGTCGAGTTGATGACGAAACATGTCGGGGGCGTGGCTAAGCGGCAGTCATTACTATTGAAAGCATAGCGCTGGGAGCCAAAGGAGGAGCGGGACCGTTTGAATTGGACACCAGGACATTAAAGGAAAGGGTGAGAGATATACAGATCCTGTGTGCTACACCTCGAGTCCGCCGTGACCATATCAACAAACAAGTGTGGTTTAAAGTGGAGCGTGCAGTGCAGTGTGGAGTGATATTATCATTGCTGGCTTTGATTTGGGAAAATGTGAGTGGACTTTTTGGAGTTTTACGTGTGATTTGAAATAAAAGTTTTAAATTGATTTACACTATTGGAAGCACTTTTTTCATTTACATGAGGAGTTATCCTGCTGCACGATTGATGTTGGGAAATTTCAACTAAACCCCTCCCTTGGTGGGATCTCTATGCGCAGCAGCCTATCACGAGAGTGTGGGCATATATTTGTGGTGAGTGCGTTTCTTTTGGGAGAGGAGACACATATCACAGCGGTGTGGTGGAAGGACTAAGAAAATTGGAATTAATTGAAGCACGTTATTTGTGGACTTTACAATATATATTTTTTAGTCACATTTTTTTCCATATCATTTAGTTTGCGGCAATTAGAAAAGCCGCCATTACTAGAATTGATCACATTAATTTAATTTATTTTTGTGTATATGATTCACTTTATTTTATTATCACTGAGCACTTAGTGGTGTTTGTTTATATATAGATTTTTTGATTTTTGTATTTTTATTTTCATAAAATTTGTTGCACGTCATTGCTTGCAGGGATATTATGACACAATTTTAGCGCCACTATTTACTTTAAGTTTTTCTCTTGAAAGATTTGAACGTAAATTCACCCAACTAATAATAACTAACTATTAAATTATAGGTATTGGAATTTCTTTTCAAATTTGTCTGTTTGTGAACGAATACAAATTTATCTGATTTAATTTTGGAAATTAAAAAATTCAGAAATTAGGAAATTTCAAAATGAACGAATTTGTCAAAATTTGTTAAAAAACTAATTCGGAATTAAACGAATTGCACATGTCTAAGCAGCAGTACAGCATTCTAGTGTGCTGCCAGTCCAGGGCACCATTTACAGTACAAAGCACATACACTTTGTGACAATGAAAAATAAACATATTAGGGCTCATTTACACTTGCTTCGGCTTCAAAACACAAATTTTCAAATTTCCGAATTTCAAATTTTTGGATTTCCGAATTTCTGAATTTTGAATTTTCGGATTTCCGAATTTCGGATTTTCTGAATTTCGACTTTCCGAATTCGAAATTTGTAAATTTAAAGATTCAGAAATACGAAAATTAGAAAATCCGAATAAAAGAAAGAAAATCTGTTTAATTCGAAATAATAACTATTAAATTATAGGTATTGGAATTTCCTTTCAAATTTGGCTGTTAGTGAACGTAACGAGTACGAATTTATCCGAAGTTATGAATTATCTGAAATAATGAATGCCGCATCTAAACAAATGGAGCGTAACAATCTAATAATAATAGATAACAATAATAATAATAAAAAAATTTTTTTATTATTATTAATTATTTATTATTAATAATTTGTTCGGTTCCATTTGTCTAGATGCAGCATTCGTTATTTCAGTAAAATTCATAAATTCGTACTCGTTATGTTCACTAACAGCCAAATTTGAAAGGAAATTCCAATACCTATAATTTAATAGTTATTATTTCGAATTAAACTGTTTTTTTTTTCTTTTTTTCAGATTTTCAGATTTTTTAATTTCCGAATTTCCAAATTCTGAAAATTCAAAAATCGGAAATCTGAAAATCCGAAATTCGGAAATCTGAAAATTCTAAATTCGGAAATCCGAAAATTGGAAATTCAGAAATTTGAAAATTAGAAAATTTGAAGATTCGGAAATTCGAAAATTGGAAATTCAAAAATTCGAAATTCGAAAATTCGGAAATACAGAAATCCGAAAATTGGAAATTCGGAAATTCAGAAATCCGAAAATACGAAATTCGGAATTTCGGAAGTTTCGGAATTAACGAATTTGTCAAAATTTGTTTAAAAACTAATTGCACATATCTAGTTTACACTTGCTTCAAAACATGACTTTGGACACGCTTTGTTAAAGCTCTCTGAACGCTGGTCAAAGCTCCTGTCACTAAATAAAATGGTTAGTTTACAGTCCTGTTTACACCTTGCTCTTGCTTGGTGCTTAGATTTGGTGGAGCTTCAATGGGGCTTCAATGAACTTCACTGCGCATTCGCCGCTGACATCAGCGTCTGCATGCAAAGTGAATATCTCCTAAACCATACAGGTTTAGGAGATATTCATTTGACCTACAGGTAAACCTTATTATAGGCTTACCTGTAGGTAAGAATATAAAAAAAGGGTATACAACCACTTTAATTCACAACATAGTGACAGTGTCTTTGCAGAAGGGACTCCCTACCCTCCGATGCTCACCTTGCCAGCATTCCCTTTGCAGCTTTTTCCACCACGGCAGTTGGCGACAACACGTGGAGCCTCTGAATATGGGGATCACGTGACTGCCTCATGTTACAGTGCTCAGGTCTAGCAGCCAATTGCTAAAGCCTGGTACACATGATGAGAAAATTAGATGAAAAATAAAACATTCAAAGCGATCGTCCAATAATCTATTCGTTAGTACACAGATTTTGAAAGCCAATCATGACAGTTCATGCGAAAAAATTCAAAGGGACTAGCATTAGCATTTTTTTCATAAGATAACAAAACAAATGATTTTCTTGTATTTAGTATAGTTTATTTTACAGAAAAACGTGAGCGAGACTATGCATGCTCGGCAATGAAAGAATACATTACCATACAATACATTACATCACTTCCCAAGTTGTATTCTTTCTTACGATAATTTTCATAACTTAACCTATTCGTTTTAATATGAGACTAGTATATAAAAAAACAGGTTAATCATTCATCCAGTGTTCTCATCATGTGTACTAGGCATAAGGCCAGCCATAGACGTGGTTGCAGGAAAGAAATGTATTCTATTCCCCCATCAATATAGACAGTGTTGACAGGGGAATCCCTCCCGCCGAGCCATTGTGTTCTCCCAGCGGGGGAAGCCATCCCCGCCGGGAGAACACAGTGATTGTTGCTAGCGGTTATGCCAGCCACTAGCCACTAGCGATAATTGCATGTAAATTCCAGCAGGCTGGTTGTACCCAAGTTAATCAATCGATTAAGCCTGCCCATACATGGTTCAAATCTCAGCCGGTTCCTGCAGAACTGGCTGAGATTCGAACCTTCTATGGCCAGCTTTAGTCCGAGCACTTTTACATGACAGAGGGGGTAGATTTACTGCTCCCCCTAGGGCAGTGATGGCAAACCTTGGCACCCCAGATGTTTTGGAACTACATTTCCCATGATGCTTGTGCATTGTGCAATGTAACTCAGCATCATGGTAAATGTAGTTCCAAAACATCTAGGGTGCCAAGGTTTGTCATCACTGCCCTAGGGTTTGGCACTGTGATTAAGGGGGAGCAGCAGGGTAGCAGGGGCAAGATGAGTATCAGTAGTTTGGGAGTATCCCTTGGTAAAGACACAAAAGGGCAAAGTCACAGTCTCCCGTTAAATGCTGATTTAAAGTGTAACTGAAATGACACATTACATTTTTACAACCAACACTGGATGACACCCGCCAGAGAGGTGACACCGGGGGTGCGAGCAGGACACACAGCCGTATGGGGGAGGCTGCCTATAACACTCCCTCATCATTAAATCAGGTGAAGCTGTCCCTCTGGGATCTCCAATCTCTCCCGAGGCAGCCGGAGTCCTAACCTGACCCTCCTCAACCTGCCCTATACCACCCCAACCTGCCCTATACCTCCCTAACCTCCCTAACCTGCCCTATACCACCTCAACCTGCCCTATACCACCCCAAACAGCCCTATACCTCCCTAACCTGCCTTATACCCCCTCAACCTGCCCTATACCACCCCAACCTGCCCTATACCTCCCTAACCTGCCCTATACCCCCTCAACCTGTCCTATACCACCCCAACCTGCCCTATACCTCCCTAACCTGCCCTATACCCCCTCAACCTGCCCTTTACCACCCCAACCTGCCCTATACCTCCCCAACCTGCCCTATACCACCCTAACCTGCCCTATACTACCCTAACCTGCCACTATACTACCCTAACCTGCCCTATACTACCCTAACCTGCCACTAAACTACCCTATATGACCCTAACCTGTCACTATACCATCCTATACTATAATTTACAGGAGCCAGTTTGGGGTGCGTGACGTGCACTGCCTGCAGGGCTCTGGGCAGGATAGACAGGAGGAGTGACACCATGACACCAGGTGACACCAACCCTAGTGACGCCACTGGTGCAGTACACACAGGTAGCAATGTGTTGTGTTAAACATTAAGCAGCATGTAACTTTCATGAGGCATCAAAGCTAGTCAGCCATCTCCATGAATTTCAATGGTACCGCACCTTAACTGCTCCTTTAACCATTATGGTGTGTTAGTGAAGCATATATAAAGTGTTGGCTGGCCACTGGGGGAGAGGCAGTGGAGGTTCCTGTATCCCAGAACGCACTGGAGAATAATAGAGAAATAAGATTCAGCCATTTCCTGTTTGTACAGAGCAGCTGTGTGGTAACAATCCATGGTAAGTTGTATGGAGTGTGTGAATGCCACATGGAAATTTTCTACAAGACTATGGGATGCACCCAATTTCACCTAGTTGTGTTCTCAACTCCACCTCAAATATATATGGTGGAGCTAAAAGCTACTGTAGGTATGTTCAGACACCACCAGATTTTTCCCCTAAGCTGCTATCATTTTTATTTTACTACCTATGTTCATTACATGCATGTGACATGTAGCTTTTATCCTGACTCCTTTTTTGCATGCGCCATTGGTCCCTACCAGGTTGAATGATATCCATTACCTCTCTATTGCTGATTCTTTGATCCACTGATCTTGGTCCTATCTGATTTTTCAAACAGTAAAACAGTTAAAACTCTGGTAAAAACCTTTCATTATACTGAAGGCCTGAGGACGAGAAGTGGAGATCTTTGTTCCCACAAAATACATTGGCTATCTCTTATCTCTTGTCCTTTCCATGATAGCCTACTGAACTATTAAATCATTTTTGGACTCTTGGATCGGTTGACACTTCTTCTGGTGTAATGCCGTGTACACACGGCCAGACTTTTCCACAGCAAAGGTCCGACGGAACAAATCCATCAGACAATTCAATTGTGTGTGGGCTTCATTGGACCTTTGCTGTCGAAAAATCAGATGGACTTTAGATTTAGAACATGTTTCAAATCTTTCTGACAGACTCGAGTCCGGTCGAAAAATCAGTTCGTCTGTATGCTAGTCCGACGGACGAAAACCGACACTAAGGCAGCTATTGGCTACTGGCTATGAACTTCCTTAGTCTATTGCGGACGTACGTCATCACGTTCGAATTCGTCGGACTTTGGTGTAATTGTGTGTGGCCAAGTCCGTTCGTTCGGAAAGTCTGTCGGAAGTCCGCCGAAAGTCGGTCGGAAAAAACGTCGGACCTAGTCTGACGGAAAGTCTGGTCGTGTGTATAAAGACTATTCAATTTGGGTGATCCCTATTTTTGTAGGGCCGCCACTGTGCGGAGAACTGGAACAGGTGCATCCGAGCTGCTACCTCCTGTGCAATGCCTGGCGAGCCTCAAGAACACAGCACTCAACTTGGGAAGTCTCTGCAAACCTCCATGCAATCCATGCAAAAGAGGGAAAAAGGCTAGTGCCATGTAAGTTGGCTAAAACATTGTTTTATTATCACAGCCATGATTAGGGCCTGATGGCCGAAAAGAGTTGGCTTTTTCGACTGTTGTTCACAGGCTATAATAAAACGATGCTTTAGCCAACTTCCATGGCACCAGCCTTTCTCCCTTTTTTGCATGGAGTTTGTAGAGGGCACCTGTACCCAAGCCACTTAGCTCCACCAAGGACTTCATTTTTACTGGTAGAGGATTCATATCTAACGCCTTGCCCCCTACCCAGGTCGCCATGGGCTCACAGGAGAAAGCAGCAGAGAATGGCACTGACATCACCGAGCGCCACTCTCTGCAGCATAAAGGACCACTTACCTCCAATGGTACGCTTCCTGTGCTTGTAAGTGCTCATTATTGCCCTTTTAACCTCTGCACAGCCTAAAACATGGCGTGCCTTTAACTGGCCCATGTGGCCACCTGTAGTCAAACCTCTGCCCTCAGGCTGTGGGTGTTTGTAGCTGACAACAGGTCCCAGTGTGACAAGCAAGGAGCTGAATAAGCAGTTCATCATATTCTTTGGTAGAGTTACAGGGCATTGTGAGCCGTACACACAGGGGAGAACACAGTGGTGTGTCTGTGTCATCTGCACTGCATGGGGGAGGACTACCAACTCTTTATGAATGCTTCAATATACAGTAGTGTCCGCAGACACCTCTATTCACTAGAGAAGAAAGCAGAAGAGGTCTAGGGCACCATGCTGGTGGTGGCGGTGGAGGGTGTGTGTGTGTGTGTGTGGTGGTGTGGGGGGGGTGGGTTCTGTACTGGTGTCAGACCATCAGCTGCTGTGCCAAGAGCTGACATTTAAACCTTAAGGGCAAAACCCTCTCTGTGCAGAAATGATGAATGTAAAATGTAGACATGAACTCAGGGCACGTGTTTATGGAAATTCCCTTAAATACCCACTGTGCGAGAGAACAGGCTTTCAAGCACCATTGTTTTATATTAAGGCTGACATTGCTAATTGTGTACTTCCATGTTGCATAGCAGTGCCTGCTAAACAAAATGCTCTTAACGATTTTATTCTGCTCAGCATACATCCATTTTTATTATTCCTTTCAGTCCAATAAACTGAGGAACAGCAGAATGGGACGTGTTCACTTTTCCACTTTCCCTAAAACCGCCAACAGGGGGGTTGTAGGAAAACAAAGCTGAGCTGGTTAAAGTGGATCAAAATCCAATAACTTGAACCCCATATTAATTTTAACAAATTACTGAAATTTCAGAAGTTGATTTCAATCTTTTTATAAATATGTTTCTTTCATTATCATAGTACCTGGTGCTCATGCCATGAAGGTCCTTGTTCTGGGCAAACATGGCAACTGTCTCCCAGTTGTGCTAATGTGTTGTCACCCTGTTACATGCATCCTTGGCTAAGCGTACAAGCAACCGTGCCAACACTTATTGAGCACACATGGTCCACCATTGTCACTATCAGGAAGGTCCAGAGAAAAGATGTTCAGCCAATGCAGGAAGGAGAAGAGGCTGGGGAAGATCTAAATAATATCAAGAAGAAAGAAAATAATAATGGGACAGTACAGTGGCATAGTGGTTAGCAGTCCTTCTTTGTGGCACTGGTGTCCTTGGTTCAAATCCCAACCAGGACACTATCTATATGGGGCTTGCATCTTCTCCCTATGTTTGAGTTTCCTCCAGGTGGTCTGCTTTCCTTCCACCTTGGTAGTTTAATTGGCTCCTGTCTAAATTGGCCCTAGTATGTATATGCATGTATGTGAGGTAGGGAGCTTAGACTGTAAGCTCCTTGGAGGCAGGGACTGATGTGAAGTGCTAAGTAAAATTGTCAGCACTGTATAAATAAAATAAACAGTAATTGTGGGAAATTTGCAACTGTATTTTACCTTTTTTAAGAAATTGGTTTGGATATATGCATCACTATATCCACGTTGGAATACTAACTTTTGTTTTCTTCGCTGCTTGTATTGGATATATAGAGAGCTGTGAGGATACTTGTTTAGACTATGTATAAGATATTGTCTCTTGATGCATTTTGATTGTATTGTTGTGGAAATTAAAGATTAATTCCTCGATTAATCGTAAATTTTTTTGATCGATCAAAAATTCTTTTGATCGGTACTCACCTCTCTGCCAGCTTCCGGGTCTTCAGGGAGTTCTGTCGGAGATCCGGACATCGACGTCACCGGACTCCTCCCCCTTCCCCAAGTGCCTCTGTCTGCTAACAAAGGGAAGGGGGGAGTAGTCCGGTGACGTTGAAGTTCTGATTGAACGTAACGCGTACGGGGGAGGAGCTACGCATGACATCACCCGCTGCTGCCCTACGGAACTAACGATTGTTGGCTTTACATGCTGTGTTTTTATCATCTTTATGTGAGTAGTTTGTATTTGAACACAAACATGTAATATTATACTTAAGCGGTGAGCACTTAGATCTTTTCTTTCTACATATGACCTGGCGTCCTTGCTGAGATCTAAGGAGACGTGAGAGAAGTTCATGGTCCGTGTTAACCCTTTTGATACCCGCTTGCATGACCACCTGTTTGCACAGGGGTCCATGCCATAAGGTGAGAGTGATTAGTTAGACCGGAGGTGGAGGGATTGTCACGCTACTGTGGAAAAAAAATTACTTACGTCAGTGCTACAGTTTGGATTTAAATGTATTTGTGTGAACTGTGAAGTTAAGTCATGGATTGTGGAAACTAACTAGTGTTGGGTGATTGTATATAGTGTATACCACATTTACCACTGACTAATGCAGAGTTGAAATGCAAGGAGATCAGCTAAAAGTAGTTGGATCTGTATGTGCGTTATAATTAATCGAAATTAGTTGATTAATAGATTTTTAAAAAAAAATCAATTAATCGAACACGAAAATTTTAATCGGTAACAGCCCTAATTGTTACCTTATGCTCTAATAAACATTGTTGGTGTTAAACAAAAAAAATGTCAATAATGTAATTATTAAAAGTCATTCAATTACGTCCTGTTCAGATGGTCCCATTGCACCTTTAAAAACCATCAAAAACATTTTCATTCCTCCATTTATATTGTCTCCAATGCAAGTTGCCAAATGGTGAAATTTGGCTAAAATCTCCCAGCTTTTGTGGATGAAAATTCTAAATTTCACTCATCGCTAATTATGATTGTTAAGATGGGCAATTAGAACAAATAATGTATCACATATCCCTTAATTCCCATGAAAGCTTCAATTTTTTCTACTTTTTTGAGCATGTTTTACTCTCTGCAGACTCATTGATGTCCCCAAAAAATCAAATTCTTCCCGATCTTTCTGACTTGATCTTTTGTTTTGCTTGTCATCCACCTTGTCATCCACCTTGCCCCCCCATTGTGGTAGAGCTTACCAATATCAAGGACTGCTTCTGCTCCCAGACCAGGCCACCATCCGATCACCCAGCAGTGGGATTTCCAGGGAGGCTGGAGCTTTTGTATTGAATTTTAAGCCGTTTAACCCATATAATTTCCACAGAAGCCTCAGAAACCTAGCCAAGTCTGGCATACCAAATTGCATTAAAGTGGGATGGATAGCGTGTTATTTTGCACGTTGAAGCACCTTTTATTAGAATGAAAAAGAAATGAGATTGTGAGCGGAGCCTGCAGAAAGATAGGTTGAAAATGGGTAATTAGCAAAGTGACAGTCATTGTAACTGAGCTGCCAATCCAAGATGGATGTACTGGGGTTATCTGTAGTGTCAGTGCAGTCAGAGGAACTAACCTCTGAATTCCACCTTTGAAAAGCAGCATTCTTTCTTCCCTGTGTGTCTGCTATGGATGTTCTCACCTGTCAAATTACTGGCCTTCTGTATATCCTTACTGAAGCCGGCTGCATTCCTGCAGACTTCATGTCTTTGTTTGGTCGTTTGACTATCCAATTAAAAATATACATAAGATAAAGTTTACAAAGAGGATGTTCCCCCTATTTGTAAAAGAGGGGAAAAAAAAGGCATTACTGGTGTGAACTGGAAAGGCCACACAGGAGAGGTCAGGATGTTTTCTCTGGAAAGGCCTAGGGCAAAAATATTAATGGACAGCAAGGTCATCTGAGAGTGGGCATGTGCAGTTGGATGTTTCAAGCATCGCCTGTGACGATGGAAACCTTCTGGCAATGTAGGATGTAACGCTAAACTTTAGGAACCTATATATACAGATGAAACACACAATTTTGAGCCTGACAAAATAGTTGTAGTTCTGTCCATCCAGTTCTTATATATACACAGCTCTGCAACAGCACAACCCCACTCTGGCAGGGCAAATAAACTGACATTTCTCAAATGCATTTAGGTAACACCTGTCGGCAGTGGTGGCTGGTGCTCCAAATTTTGTGGGGGGAGGGGGGGGGGGGCGCAAACAAACTGAAAAATTCAGAAAAAAAAAACCCATCAATTGCAGCCTCAGTGTGCCATCAAACGCAGCCACTGTGCCATCAAACGCAGCCACTGTGACCATCGATTGTTGCCACTGTGCCATTAAATGCAGCCACTGTGCCATCAAACGCAGCCACTGTGCCATTAAATGCAGCAGCTGTGACCATCAATTGCTGCCACTGTGCCATTGATTGCCACCGCTGTGCCATTAAACGCAGCCACTGTGCCCATCAAACGCAGCCACTGTGCTAGCAATTGCCGCCACTGTGCCATCAAACGCAGCCACTGTGCCATTAAACGCAGCCACTGTGACCATCAATTGCTGCCACTGTGCCATTGATTGCCACCACTGTGCCATCAAACGCAGCCACTGTGACCATCAATTGCCGCCACTGTGCCATCAAATGCAGCCACTGTGCCATCAAACGCAGCCACCGTGACCATCAATTGCCGCCACTGTGTCATCAATTGCCACAACTGTGCCATCAGTTGCCACCACTGTGCCATCAAATGCAGCCACTGTGCCATCAAACGCAGCCACTGTGACCATCAATTGCCGTAACTGTGCCCATCAAACGCAGCCACTGTGACCATCAATTGTTACCACTGTGCCCATCAAACGCAGCCACTGTGCCATCAATTGCCGCCACTGTGCCATCAATTGCCACCACTGTGCCATCAAACGCAGCCACTGTGCCATCAAACGCAGCCACTGTGACCATCAATTGCCACCACTGTGCCATCAGTTGCCGACACTGTGCCATCAAACGCAGCCACTGTGACCATCAATTGCCGCAACTGTGACCATCAAACGCAGCCAATGTGACCATCAATTGCCGCCACTGTGCCCATCAAACGCAGCCACTGTGCCATCAATTGCCACCACTGTGCCATCAAACGCAGCCACTGTGCCAACAAACGCAGCCACTGTGACCATCAATTGCCGCCACTGTGTCATCAATTGCCACCACTGTGCCATCAGTTGCCTCCACTGTGCCATCAAACGCAGCCACTGTGACCATCAATTGCCGCCACTGTGCCCATCAAACGCAGCCACTGTGCCATATCAAATGTTCCCACTGTGGTGAATCATAAGAGGGAGATATGCACATGAATTATAATATTATTGACTCTGCCCCCCCTTACAAATATAATACAGCAGCCTGGCACTTGCAGCCATTATACTTACCTTACACAGGCAGCTCCACTCGGGCCATGCGTCCCACAGAGCTGCTGACGTCACTTCCGGTTTCCATCTGGTCTCTGGAACAGGGAAGCCGGAAGTAACTTGAACAACAAAGGATCCGCCCGTAGTAATACTATGGGTGGATTCTGCTCGGCGCCATGGATTGTGCCGCAAGGCGGGTTAAAAGCCCGCAAATGAAGCGCCTCGTCTGCAATCTTGTGATTGCATAGACGTGGCATTTCACATAGTTTACTGTGTCCGGCGCCCAAAAACATTGCACTTAAGGACCTTTTGTTAAATTTTTTTTTGAAAATGTATTTATTTAGTTTTTGTGACTGCCTGGAGGGGAGGGGGCGGCGCCACTGCCTGTCGGTCTGGTCTTCCCCTCGCCTGAGATTGGACAATGAATGCAGAAGCAGCACACTGAAAGCTTGTCCCCTTCTCCTCCCATCTTAATCAGGCGTCCCTCTATTGGAGCACCCCTTACATTAGGTTCCCCCATTGGAGCCCACTTACATCAGGCTTCCTCCATTGGAGCCCCCCTTACATCAGTCGTCCCCCCATTGGAGCCCCCCTTACATTAGTCCTCCCCCATTGGAGCCCCCTTACATCAGGTATAGCGGTGTCTCCGCCGCCATTACGGTACAAACTAGAGGCGGAGCCGGCCACGTGGCTACAATATAAATTAAGCTGTGGCGCCGCTCACCTCCTCCCCTTTCCATAACAGGTCAGAAATGGACCGGCAGCAGGGGTTGGACGAGGGGGTGTGTGGCGCCGCAGCTTAATTTCTATTGTAGCCACCTGTGTTCTTCTTCTGGTCTTCTTAAAAATGACGGCCGGGAGAGACCTCTAGCGGTGGCGGCGAAAAATCTGGAAAAAAATGATTTCCCTGGACATTTTCCGGGACACAATAAATTCTGGAAAAGGGTCTAAATTCTGGGAATGTTGGCAAGTATGCAAGAATGATGTAATGCAAGATTATCATGGGGCCCCCCCATGCACCTGGGGCCCCTGGGCACTGCCCATATATTAAGACAGCCCTGCCCTGTGCTGCTTTTCCTTCCCCTCTCTGAGCTTTTCTATACATAAATTAAATTCTGGCACTACTGCTTGAATTGAAATTAAAAAAACAATACAATTAATGCCTAACGTTCAGCTTTTACATGAGAGTTCTCAATGATCAGAAGTGATCATTATCACATGCAGGAACATATATAGCGCCATCAATTTACACAATACATATGTATTGTACAGTCACATCAGCCATTGACCTCAAGGAGCTTACAATCTAAGTTCCCTAACTCACATTCATACATACACATAATAGGACCAATTTAGACTGGAGCCAGTTAACCTATCAGCATGTCTTTAGACTGTGAGAGGAAACTGGAGTACACCCATGCAGACCAGGGAGAACATGCAAACTCCATGCAGGTAGTGCCATGGTTGGAATTTGAACCAATGCCCACTGTGCTGCCCATATAAAAAAAAACTTTTGCAAGTATACAGTGCACCTAATGTACTTGCAGTAGACCCTGTTGTTATGGCTCCTTAGTCACCTCTCCTCTCTCAGCTGGTGATTAGACAAGCAAGGATCAGCAGCCGGTCATTTCTGTGCTCACCCCTCCTGCAAGCATACTCACATCGTTAGACTGACTGTGATAAACAGTACGGCATGATTGTCTCATAGTGCTGAGCCTCCCTCCATCAGGCTGAGTGCTGGGGACTACATGAGGATTATATAAATACATCCTCTGTTATTTAAGCACTTGCCTACTGGGTACTTACACCCCCTTCCTGCCCAGGCCATTTTTCAGCTTTCAGCGCTGTCGCAATTTGAATAACAATTGCGCGGTCGTGCTACACTGTACCCAAACACATTTTTTTATCATTTTCTTCACAAAAATAGAGCTTTCTTTTGTTGTTATTTTATCACTGCTGGGTTTTTAATTTTTTCCAAAAAAAAAGACCAAACATTTTGAAAAAAAAATGTTTTTTACTTTTTTCTGTCAGTAAATTTTGTAAAGTAAGTTAAAGTAATTTAAAGTAAATTAAAGTAATTTTTCACCTTCACTCATGTGCGCTGATGAGACAGCACTGATGGGCACTGATAGGCTGAACTGATGGGCACTGATAGGCTGAACTGGTGGGCATTGATGAGGTGGCACTTATGGGCACTGATGAGGCGGCACTGATGAGGTGGCACTGAGGAGGCACTAATATGCCGCACTTATGGGCACTGATAGGTGGCACTGATGAGCACTGATAGGCGGCACTGATGGGCACTGTTAGGTGGCACTGATGGGCACTAATAGGCGCCACTGGTGGGCACTGATAGGTGGCATGGATAGACAGCACGGATAGGTGGTACTGATGGGCACTGATGGACATTGAGGAGTGGCACTGATGGGCGACACTGATGGGCATTGATTAACAGCAGTGATGGGCATTGATGGCCAGCACTGACTGGCATCGCTAATGGGCACTGATTGGTGGCAATTGTGGGCACTTATTGCTGCCACTGGTGGGCACTAATTGTTGGCATTGGTGGGCAATGGTGGGCACTGATTGGTAACACTGTATTGTTATATTGTAATCAGGGCACTGATGATCAGTGCCCTGATTACATGTATAGATGTCCCCTGATCGGCTCTCCTCGCCACATACTCTGTCAGTGTGAGGCGAGGAGAGCTGATTACCGGCATCTCTGTGTTTACATGTGACCAGTTGTGATTGGACACAGCCGATCACATGTTTTCGTTTCCATTTACTTCAATGGGGAAAACTAGCTTAGATATGCGAGTACTTTGGATTAAGAGCATTCTCCTGGAACGGATTAAGCTCGTAATCCGAGGTTCCACTGTATATACTTTATAATTTACAAAAAAAAAAAAACAATGTAACTGATTGGGGTGCAGCACAGGTAATTATCAGCTGAAATCTGGCAGGATCAACGGGGGATTTTTTACACTTATAAAACAAAATCCAATATTATAATTATACCAGATCAAAAAGGAGCAAATAAAAGAAGTTCATTGCTTGGGTTTACATAAACTTGAATCACTTTTTTAACAAATACATAATAAAGAGTGATTTTTGGACCCGAAGGGCGTAGGAACTTTCACGTGAGTTTTTATGCTTAGAGCATAATTATTTTATATTATAAGTTGTTGGGGGAGGCACTAATTGCTGGATATGGTTCCTCTGTGTGTGGCAAACATAGTCATTAAATCCCAGAATTACTCAGAGGACACAAAACTGACTTGAGATTTGGCCTCAGAAATGTTCTTTATCGTCTTCTATAATAAATACGCTTCCAGTGTAATCAAGCCGCTTGAATGGGACCCAAGTGTAACCCATCTGATTGTAATTGAAGTCCTTTTAACATCTTCATGCATAGTGATCATAGGCATAATGAAATAACAGGAACACAATGACATTGTATTCAAGGGGGACAAAAAAAAGATTAAAAAAAAAATTCTCTGTACTAACATGGACATAGCCTTAACTGAAACATATGTTTGATCAGTTTTGTAATTACAGTTTTTTCCAATTAAATGTTCTGACTCCAGTATCACATGTGGTCGCAGACATATTACAAACCACATCAACCAGGCTCAATAAACTTTTGTTTTCCATTAAAGAAACCATTGTGATATTAAATGCTTACACCCTTATATAAAATCAACTATTGCTTAGATACTTTAGTGTTAGATGTAACAAAAAATAGTCATTGATTGCGGTTCATTTGGAGCACGTCCTTTAGATGCATTATTCATCTGTACACCATAGGGGGTGCTAGACTTGAGCCACACTCAAATGAAGGCCTATTGAACCCCCCCCCCCCCCCCGGGAAAGAGAGCCTTGACTGATGTGGGCATGGCTAGGTGCCGGACAAGGGGAAACATGGGGGATGAGATGGGCCTGAGCTCAGGGAATGTGTGCCCCAGGGAATTCTGGGTCTTTCGGAAGAAGTGGATGGAAGAGATGCCCACCCCCACCCCTTTTTTCCTCGGTTATGGTATGTCACAGCTGGCTGTGGTTTCTTGACCTTGCCAGCATTTAAAGTTGCTGTAATGGGCTATGCCATTGATGAAAAAATTGGAACTAGGCTATCTGTCCCACACTTATGGTAAGGACAGGCCCCACTTCCCCCCTTTAGTTGAGTGCTCACAGTATGACTGTGACTGGCACTGGTTAAATGTGTTCACATGTTACGTGTTGGGATTTACTAAAGCCGTGGCCTTGCCCTTTCCAACCTAATAATGGTTGTAAGTGTTTTATTTAAACCACTTACCGACCAGCTCATGCACATATACGTCGTCAGTCACTCCGGGTGCCAGGACATTAGGCACCCATACATGTGAGTTGAATACCTTTATATTTTTTGGAATAAAAAGCTCTTTATCAACGGTACTGCGCAATGAGCCTTTTTCTATTATATCTATTTATATGAGGAACATTTACTGCCAATCATCGATCCAGAGGATATCCATAGGGGTCGCCCCACACACACATTTGACCTAACTAGCGATCGTTGGTCCACTCCCAGGGGTGAGTGCACATCTATTAGGGGGGCACCCTATTTAAAGCACTTAAGAAGCACGGAATCATCCATCTATTATTCAAGTCACAGCACTGGATATTGTTTCACTAGCACGAGCACCTTCTTTTCACTGGGGACTGTTTGATTAATTTTATAAATTGCTACCAGTGTATCATTTATTACCTGTATGTCATTTTTTTAGCATTTAGCGCGGTATACTTTTTATCATTTATTAATTGTTTTACACCAATTTCACACTGCGGCTGCTTTAATTATGTGGTAAAGCGATTTGTTCTCTTTATCCATATTAACACATACATGAGTTTTTTTTTCACTTACTTTCATCCTTTGGTGCTTTGGTTGATTTTCATATTTTTTCACTAACTTTACTGCTGTCTTCATTTTTTATTCAAAAAAGTAAATTTTTCCAAAAAAAGTGCGCTTGTAAGACCGCTGCGCAAATACGGTGTTACAAAAAGTATTGCAATGACCGCCATTTTATTCTCTAGGGTGTTAGAAAAAAAATGTATAATGTTTGGGGGTTCTAAGTAATTTTCAAGCAAAAAAAATTGTTTTTAACTTGTAAACACAGAGTCTGAAAAAGAGGCCTGGTCTTTAAGTGGTTAATGGGGTAAAGGGTAGACATGTGCACAACAACAAAAAAATTAGTTTTTTTTTTCGTTTCGTTTCCGTTGATTCGTAACGATTCGTACATTCGTAAGTCGTCAGTGTTCGGATTCGTAACGATTCGTACATTCGTAATTTGTCGGTGTTCGTATTCGTAACGATTCGTACATTCGTAAGAGTTATTTTTGCATTGATTCGTTTTTTCGTTAGTTTAATTTTCGGACGCATTCGTATTTATTCGTACATTCGTAACATTCGTAACATTCGTAGATTCGTAATGGGAGCATAATTCATAATTTTATGTAATGTGTATGCTATTATTACATTTTAATAATTTACGAATCGAAAAAAAAAGTTACGAATCGAAAAAAAAAAAGTTACGAATCGAAAAAAAAGTTACGAATGTACGAATTTTTTTGTTCAATAGAGACACGGAAAATTACGAATCGAAAAAAAAAAAAAAAAAAACGTTACGAATCGAAAAAAAAAAGTTACGAATCAAAAAAAAAAGTTATTACGAATCGAAAAAAAAAGTTACGAATGTACGAATTTTTTTGTTCAATCCATTCGAAGCACGTTTAGCAATTCAACAAAAAAAAAAGTTACGAATGTACGAATTTTTTCGTTCGTTTTCGTTTTTCGGATTTTCTTCATTAGTACATTCGTTGTTTCTAATTAGTTTTTTTCGGATTTTCGTTGTTTTTCGGATTCGTTCGATTCGAATGATTCGTTAATCGGATTCGTACGATTCGAACGATTCGTTATTCGGATTCGTAAGATTCGAACGATTCGTTCATTCGTACGAAAACAAACGAACGAAAATAACGAAAAAAAACAAAGAACAAAAAAAAAACAAAACGAATTGCACATGTCTAGTAAAGGGGCAAGGGTGGTGGGGGATTTGATCCCATGGTGTTACATTCATTTGTACCTAGGCCCATTGCGCCTCAGCAGTCAAGTAAAATCATTCTCTGAAGGCAACGTCTCCTTGAAGAGGAATTCATGCTTATATAACGGAAGTCAAACTCATGACTTGTATTTTTTTTAATGCACGCAGTGTAAGTAATTGAATTTGAATATCAGCTGTTTTCAGTCCACATTACAGCAGAGCTATGGACGGAAGAAGCAGCACAAGGAGCCAGTTGTACTGCAGCACTCGTGTGATAACAAGGTACAGTGGATATAAAAAGTCTACACACCCCTGTTAAAATGTCAGGTTTCTGTGATGTCAAAAAGTGAGACAAAGATAAATCATTTCAGAACTTTTTCCACCTTTAATGTGACCTATAAACTGTGCAACTCAGTTGAACAACAAACTGAAATATTTTAGGTGGTGGGAAGTAAAAATAAAAAAAATTAATAATATGGTTGCATAAGTGTGCACACCCCTAATCTAATACTTTGTTGAAGCACCTTTTGATTTTGTTACAGCACTCAGTCTTTTTGGGTAGGAGTCTATCAGCATGGCACATCCTGACTTGGCAATATTTGTCCGCTCTTCTTTGCAAAAACACACCAAGTCTGTCAGATTGTGAAGGCATCTCCTGTGCACAGACCTCTTCAGATCACCCCACAGATTTTCAATGGGATTCAGGTCTGGGCCATTCCAACACTTTCATCTTCTTCTGGTGAAGCCATTCCTTTGTTGATTTGAATGTATGCTTTGAGTCGTTGTCATGCTGAGAGATGAAGTTTCTCTTCATGTTCAGCTTTCTAGCAGAAGCCTGAAGGTTTTGTGCCAATGTTGACTGTTATTTGGAACCGCTCATAATTCCCTCTATCTTGACTAAGGCCCCTGTTCCAGCTGAAGAAAAACAGAGCCAAAGCATGATGTTGCCACCACCATGCTTCACTGTGAGTATGGTGATTTTTTTGTGATGTTGTTTTTGCGCCAAACATCTCTTTTGGAATTATGGCCAAAAAGTTCAACCTTGGTTTCCTCAGACCATAATACATTTTCCCACATGCTTTTGGGAGACTTCAGATGTGTTTTGCAGAATTTAGCCAGACTTGGATGTTTTTCTTCATAAGAAAAATCTTCCGTCTTGCCCCTCTACCCCATAGCCCAGACATATGAAGAATACGGGAAATTGTTGTCACATGTACCACACAGCCAGTACTTGCCAGATATTCCTGAAGCTCATTTATTGTTGCTGTAGACCTCTTGGCAGCCTCCCTGACAAGTTTTCTTCTGGTCTTTTCATCAATTTTGGAGGGATGTCCAGTTCTTGGTAACGTCACTGTTGCTGATAGGAGGAGAGAGCAGAGTTACGAAGTTTTGAGCTCATCATTCTACTCCTTCTCTTTTCTCTGTCCAGTCACAGGATGGGGATGCAACAAGACCTGCAGGTGTTAAGTGGATACAGCAGAGAAAAATCAGGTCTTCTGCCCTGCTAGACAGGACTGTACTGTGTAGCACAGCTGTGTGAATCACTGAATGGACAGAGATACAAGTCCTTTGGCATGAAAAAGAGATGTTTTAGGCCTCGTTTACACTGGTGGTTGGGGGTCAGTAAAACTATGCATTTGTACCACTCCCCCAGTCACTGCCCCCAGGCACTGATGGGCTACACTGATGGGCACTGATGAGGCAGCACTGATGGGCACTCATGAGGCAGCACTAATGAGGTGGCACTGATGGGCACTCATGAGGCAGCACTGATGGGCACATGGGTACTGATGAGGTGGCACTGACGAGGCTGCACTGATGGGTGGGCACTGATGAGGCGGCACTGATGGGCACTCATGAGGCAGCACTGATGAGGTGGCACTGATGGGCACTATTGAGGCACCATTGATGGGAACTGATAGGCTGCACTGATGAGGGGGCACTGATGGGCATTGATAGGCTGCACTGATGGACACTCATAAGGCAGCCCTGATGAGGTGGCATTGATGGGCACTCATGAGGCAGAACTGATAGGCTGCACTGATGGGCACTGATGAGGTGGCACTGATGGGCACTCTTTAGGTAGTACTGATGGGCACTGATAGGCTGCACTGATGGGCACTGATGAGGCAGCACTGATGGGTGCTCATGAGGCAGCACTAATGAGGTGGCACTGATGGGCACTCATGAGGCAGCACTGATAGGCTGCACTGATGGGCATTCATGAGGTGGCACTGATGGACACTGATAGGTGGCACTGATGGGCACTGATGAGGTGGCACTGATGGTCACTGATGAGGTTGCACTGATGGGCACTGATAGGTTGCACTGATGGGCACCGATGAGGCTGAACTGATGGGCACTGGTGAAGCTGAGCTGATGGGCACTGGTGAGGCTGCATTTATGAGCACTGGTGAGACTGCACTGGGTGGGCACTGGTGAGGCTGCATTGATGGACACTGGTGAGGCTGCATTGATGGACACTTGTGAGGCTGCATTGCTGGGCACTGATCAAGCTGCATTGATGGGCACTGGTGAAGCTGCATTTATGGGCACTGGTGAGCCTGTATTAATTGGCACTGGTGAGGGTGCACTGATTAGGCTGAGATGCTGGCACTGAACAGGCTGAGCTGCTGGGCACTGAAAAGGCTGCATTTATGGGCACTGAACAGACTGAGCTGATGGGCACTGAACAGGCTGCATTGATGGACACTGAACAGGCTTAAGAAGAGTCGGCAGAACTGTAATCCTTGAAGTGTCGTTTATTGGTACGGCTATTGCCGAAATGCGTCAGCTTTATTGTTTTATTGTCACTCTGATGTACCAATAAACGACACTTCAAGGATTCAAGGATTACAGTTCTGCCAGCTCTTCTTACTACTGTTGCAGTGGAGTGTGTTGGGACACATCGAGCCTCGGCACCTGTGAGTGGACCTGGTGTATGGATTGAGTTGTCCCTGCAGAGAGCGCTGTTACCTTTCTTTCTTTCCATGCGGGCACTGAACAGGCTGCATTGATGGGCACTCGACAGGCTGCATTGATGGGCACTGAACAGGCTGCATTGATTAACATTGAACAGGCTGCATTGATAGACACTGGTGAGGCTGCATTGATGGGCACTGATCAGGCTGCATTGATGGGCACTGATCAGGCTGCATTGAGGGACACTGGTATGACTGCTTTGATGGACACTAGTAAGGCTGCACTGGTAAGGCTGAGCTGATGGGCACTGATCAGGCTGCATTGATGGACACTGGTGAGGCTGCATTGATGGGCACTGGTGAAGCTAAGCTGATGGGCACTGGTAAGTCTGCATTGATGGGCACTGGTGAGGCTGCATTGATGGGCACTGGTGAAGCTGCATTGATGGGCACTGGTGAAGCTGCATTGATGGGCACTGGTGAAGCTGCACTGATGAGGCTGAGTTGATGGGTACTGATGAGGCTGCGTTGATGGGCACTGGTAAAACTGCATTGATGGCCACTGGTGAAGCTGCATTGATGGCCACTGGTGAGGCTGCATTGATTGGCACTGGTGAGGCTGCACTGATGAGGCTGAGCTGATGTCACTGATGAGGCTGCGTTGATGGGCACTGGGGAGGCTGCATTGATGGGCACTAATGAGGCTGAGCTGATGCGCACTGATCAGGCTGCATTGGTGGGCACTTATCAGGCTACATTGATGGACACTGGGGAGGCTGCATTGATGGTCACTGGTGAGGCTGTATTGATGGGCACTGGTGAAGCTGCATTGATTGGCACTGGTGAGGCTGCACTGATGAGGCTGAGTTGATGGGTACTGATGAGGCTGCGTTAATGGGCACTGGTGAAGCTGCATTGATGGCCACTGGTGAAGCTGCATTGATGAGCACTGGTGAGGCTGCATCGATTGGAACTGGTGAGGCTGCACTGATGAGACTGAGCTGATGGGCACTGATGAGGCTGCGTTGATGGGCACTGGGGATTCTGCATTGATGGGCACTAATGAGGCTGAGCTGATGCGCACTGATCAGGCTGCATTGGTGGGCACTTATCAGGCTACATTGATGGACACTGGTGAGGCTGCATTGATGGGCACTGGTGAAGCTGAGCTGATGGGCACTGGTGAGTATAATACACTCTTCAAATTTGCTTTAAAATGCATGGTTTTCCCTTTTATGAACCAGAAAATAATGAAGTTATGCTGGTATAATAATGCTATGGGGCTGGTATGAAATGATATCCAGAAATAACGTATATATCATACAATCATTACATAAACACATACCACATACACTACATATATCATTTGAGGAAAATATGCTTTACTATTTGTCAATAAAAAAACAAAATATGTCCCTGGATTTCATTTTAAAAATCTGGTCACCTTACCCTAGGACTCTTCTTAAGTCACTCATTGTACATCCTTGTGATCTGCAGATTTCTGGGGTCTCTGTGCCATTAGGGAAAGTGAAGACAAGCAGTGAAGGTCTCATTGGCGCTCAGACATCTGTAAGCGGAAGGCTAATACTAATTTTAAGCAATTCATTAGAGGATATTTGGGGTATGTGCGGGATTGCTCTGGGCTCCCTGCGTAAATAAACTCTGGTTTCCTGTAATATCGTTAGAGTTCAACATGACAGACAATGACAAAGTGTTCTCCTTTGAATGAGACACAATTCTAAGCCCAGCATCCTAATGGGCATCATTCTTTTTTCTTTCATGACACGTAATAAGGTCAATCTGCAAAGTTAACAACTGGAGGACGGCGGTTTAAAGCAGAACTCAAATCAGAGTCCTCCGCCACTGCCCACCCGGCTTCTAGAATACGCCAACCTGAACTGTGCCTGTCCAGGACAAAGAAACGGGTTTTCTGGTTAGTCTACCTCCTCTGCAGCTGACAGTTATATTCAATGTGCTTTTCTGCCACATAGCTCCCAACTGTCCCTGATTTCGAGGGACTGTCCCTGATTTGGAACAAAGTCCCCCTGTCCCTCTTTCCTCCTCATTTGTCCCTCATTTTGGTCTGATCTATATAGTTGTATATAAAATGCACTATTTATCTCTCAAAAAGTGTTTCCCAGCGCTAAACCTTCAATCCAATTTCTAAATTGCTGCATTTGTAAATTTCAAAAGCCAATAAATAGGAATAGAAAAAAAAAAAAGGATTTCACTAATCATTTTATTATGTATAATTCTCCTTTAAGGGGGCGTGGCAGGGGGTGTGTCCTATGCCTACATACTTTTGCTAAAAGGTGTCACTAATTCCCATCTCAAAAAGTTGGGAGGTATGCTGCCACCATGTGAAATATCTTATATGGCCAAAAGCTTGTGGACCCCCTGTCCCCCCTCCGAATGATAAAAGTGTTGTCTAGTCAAATTTTTTATCTTAGTTTTGTATAGAGTGGGAAGGGTTAGAACCCATGTCAGAATTTTTTTCTGCTATCCAGGGCTGTTAAATTCCTTTCACACTAGCAGTCCGCTCGCAGGTGGGCAATCCGAGGGGATTATGGTGTGGGGTTGTTTTTCAGGGGTTGGGTTGGCCCCTTAGTTCCAGTGAAAGGAACTCTTAAGGCGTCAACATACCAAGACATTTTGGACAATTTCATGCTCCCAACTTTGTGGGAACAGTTTGGGGATGGCCCCTTCCTGCTCCAACATGACTGCGTACCAGTGCACAAAGCAAGGTCCATAAAGATGGAATGGAATAATGGATGAGCGAGTTTGGGGTGCGGGAACCTAACTGGCTTGCACAGAGTCCTGACCTTAACCCAATGGAATACCTTTGGGATGAATTAGAGTGGAGACTGCGAGCCAGTTTGGGGATGGCCCCTTCTTGCCAACATGACTGCTCACCAGTGCACAAAGCAAGGTCCATAAAGACATTGATGTGCTTCTGGAGAAACGGTCAAACATTCCCATAGACACACTTTTAAACCTTGTGGACAGCCTTTCCTGAAGAGGTGAAGCTGTTATAGCTGCAAAGGGTGGGCCAACTTAATTTTGAACCCTTCAGACTAAAACTGGGATGCCATTAAAGGTCATGTGCGTGTAAAGACAGACGTCCCAATACAGCGCTTGCCATTTTTGTCACTTTTTTTTGGGGGTATCGGCGTATAACACGCACCCACGACTTTCCCCCGATTTTAAAGGGGAAAAAGTGCGCGTTATACGCCGATAAATACGGTAATAGTATAACAATAGCATAAAATTACCAATAATAGCATATGAACAATATAATAGTATAAAATGAACAAAAAAAATGTAATATAAAAAAACTATAAAACGACCTTCAATAATGCAATCCCCAGATGCTTAAAATATTGACATGATATATGTCTCAATATGAATATTCATTTAGGGTTTATAAATAAATAGTTGTCATATAATGAAATACTGTAATTAGATAAATAAAAATAATAATTCTGCTCCAATTAAATTTTTTTATTTGTTACTGTGTCAATGTTGATTTTTCCCTCCCTTTCTGTTTGGTGAAACCCTTGTTGGCAGGACAGGCAGTGAGGGTAGATCTCAGGCTACTTTTACACTGGGGTGGTGAGTGCGTCGGTGGTGGCGTCTAGTTTTAGCGGCGCTTTACCATAGTTTTAGCAGCGCTTTTCGGCCGCTGGCAGTGCGCTTTTAACCCCCGCTTGCGGCCGAAGAAGGGGCTAATAGGGCCCGTGTAGCGCCACTGCCGAAGTGCTTTGCACGCGCTTTGGCAGCGCTGCCCATTCATTTTAATGATGCTGCTTGCAGGACTTTTTCTAATGTCCTTCATGCGTACCGCTCCAGTGTGAAAGCACTTAGGCTCTCACACTGGAGTGACAGGAGAGGCGCTTTACAGGCCCTTTGCAGGCGCTATTTTTAGCGCTAAAACGCCTGTAACGCGCCTCAGTGTGAAAGTGGCCTAATGGAGCCCCAGATACCAATAAAAACCTGACAGGAGTTTTAACACTTCCCCACTGAATCCAAAACTAGAAATTTTTTTAGCTTCACGTACAAGTGTTTCTGGTGGAGGACACTGGTAATGTTCCAGCATACAAAGACTTTTTAGAAAATGTGTACTTCCAACCTTGTAGTTTTGGAAAGGTCCTTTCCTGTTCCACCATGACTGTGTCCCTATGCACATAACCAGCTCCATAAAGACATGGTTGGAAGAGTTTGGTGTGGAGGAACTCAAGTGGACTGCAGTGCCCTGGCCTCAGCCCTATTTAATATCTCTATATACCAAGGTCTTCTCATTCAACATCAGTACCTGACCTCACAAAAATTAGCTGAATGGGCAGAAATTCCCACAGACACATTGTAAATTCTTGAGGAAAGACTTCCCAGGAAAGCAGAGACTGTTAAAGCTGCAAAGTAGCTCCAACTCCATATCAATAGGTTTGGAATGGGGTGTCCAGCAAGCTCATATAAGTATAATGGTCTATAGTGTACATGGACATGGGACTATTTTCAGCATAATGCAACTTTATTATTAGTGTTACACATGGACATTTTTTTCTGGTAAACGTATCAGCACTACTTCCAGCATGATAGTATTCATTGCTTGATGATAAAATGCATCATATACATTTTCCTTGCATAGTTTCTAAGCATAAACTCCATATAATCCCCCTTTTACCTCCATTTGAAATTATTTAAAGTAGACTCAACGAAGGAACAGCATCAAGAGTTGTGGAAGGGCCTACACATATATGAGGTTCTCTGACTATTAGTGGCTGGACTGTTGAACACAGCAGGCACATATCAGGATTATGAAATGTTAAGTTTATATATTATTTAAGTCCCAACTTTCATAACCCCTCTAGGGGCCGTTGGTTTGTAGGCAGGTGCAGTCTGTAATCTCCTCTGTAGGTGGCACTCAACCGAAGCGGTAATGCAGAAGAGGAAGGAAGTTGAAGGAAATTTGGTTCCTCTATAATCTTCTCAGTCGCATGGAGACAGCTAGTGATTGGATGCTGGCGTCCCACGTGACCTTGGAGGCCATCTTGGGTCAGGCAGAGTCTATTTTTCAAATGACAACGTTGTCTTTTTTAATATTTTGAAAGGTTATACTCAGACTGCTACTTTTGGTATTTTGTCATATTTGATATTATGGTGTGTTTTTGCTAAATAAAGTTTAATTAAATTCAACCATAGTGTTCAGTTATTGCGACCCCCTTTGGAAGGCCTTACCCTTTTTTTTCCCCCCTATTTAGGACTCCACCTCCCAGGTTTGGGCATGTTTTATGTGAGTGGCTAGTGTAGGGACAGGTTACCCATCTGGTTAATGATTAAAGTTACACTCTTTTGAATATATATATATAAAGAAGGCTATCCTTCTTATAACTAACACTGTTTTACTTCCTCCATCAGCTAATTCCCCACAGCTATTACCTCTACCTACCTGTGACAATTGACCCTTCCTTTTTAGATAGTAAGCTCTAATGAGCAGGGCCCTCTGATTCTTGTATAAAATTGTAATGTCTGCCTTTGGTTTGTTAAGCGCTGTGCAAACTGTTGGCGCTATATAAATCCTGTATAAATAATAATAATAAATAATAATATAATATATATATATATATATATATATATATATATATATATATATTATATATATATATATATATACTGTATATACATTTTTTCTGTATTTTGTGATGTTAGGAATGTATTAATGCCCATTTTTACGCTTATGTCAACAACCAGCCCATGCAATAGTCCAGATTACTTATAGCAGATACCTAGTAGATGGTCCAATCTGCTAAAGATTTGGCCCCAAGCCAATTTCTACCCGCCACGCCTGATCTGCACCTGTTTTGCCACCCAGGCTAATGTGACATCAGTTGAGCCTTATTCATGTCTATCTGCAAGGCCCATCGCCCAGATACTGTGGGGTGACACAGTGGTGTAGTGGGTAGCACTCTCGCCTAGCGGTAAAAAGGGTCTCAGGTTCGAATCCCAACCACAACACTATCTGCCTGGAGTTTGCATGTTCTCCCTGTGCCTGCGTGGGTTTCCTCCGGGTACTCTGGTTTCCTCCCACAAGACATGCTGGTAGGTTATTTGGCTTCTGTCCAAAATTGGCCCTAGTATATGAATGTGATTTGGGGACCTTGAATTGTAACCTCCTTGAGGGTAGGGATCGATGTGAGTGTGTGATGTATGTGTGGAGCACTGCATATATTGACAGCACTATATGGGTAGCTTAATTAAAAATAATAATATAATAAATGAGCATCTTAATGAGACACAATGTACAGGGATAGGGACAGGTGTAAACATGTACACACACTCACTCAGGTTGGACTGGTGTCTTTATTCAGCCTTATTAACTATATAACAATGTAACATAGCTCCCAACTGTCCCTGATTTGGAGCAATGTCCCTCATTTTGGTCTGATCTATATAGTTGTATATAAAATGCACTTTTTTTTTTTTTTCAAAAAGTGTTTTCCCAGCACTAAACCTTTCATCCATTTTCTAAATTGCTGTATTTGTACATTTTAAAAGCCAATATAAAGGAATAGTAGTGGTAAAAAAAAAGTCCTTGTGGATTTAATTAACCTTTTTTTTTTTTGGTTAATTCTCCTTTAAGGGGGTGTGGCAGGGGCGTGTCCTATGCCTACATACACTTGTTAGTAGGTGTCCCTCACTCCCATCTCATAATGTTGGGAGGTATGCAGATACAACGTCATTTAAATGAACTTGCTGGGTCGCTTAAGCAGACCTGCGATGATTTGTTTGTCTGTAACTGGAAGTAATTGGAAAAAGTCGAGCTTTTGAGCTTTAAGCTTCCTCTCCGGTCCCAGCTTGAACCCGTCTTGGTCACTATGCATTCAAGCAAGTGCCTGTTTTTGTAAAGATCATTTGAATAATGGACCCCTGTAAGATATCAACATGTAACTCATTTAGCTGTCAAACATCTGAGCCGCGCTCGTTCTGGCGACATTATGTTGTATATCTTACCCACAATCTGGCTTTCATTTGACTCACTTTTAAGGATAAACAGTGTGACAGGGGTTACCGCTGCCAGCCCTGGGTAAGCTTTTGCGATCTCAGCTAGGCCCGGGGAGCCATTTATTGCGGTAACACAATCCTCGGGTTCCCAAACCTACTCCACCAAACGTCCCGTCCCCCCCCGCCCCACTTTAACCAATACGAGATGTTTGGCTGCTCTTTAAAGATCAATAATGTTTACTGCATTCGATTCAAGCTGTCTAAACAGCCATTGAAAAGGGTTTTTTTGTTTTTGTTTTTTAACTACAGAGAAAGAAAGGCAAGAAAAGCCAAAGTGAATACAGGCTTTACAGTGAAGAGACAGGATGAGTTTATCTTCTGGTCAGCGCAATTAAAAGCCTTGTACGTGTATTTTCCATAACAAAGCCGGAGTACAGGCTGATTGATAAATGCCTAAACAATATATATAAGCCTTTTACCATTTAAATGGCGATTCATTAAGAGAGGCTTTTAAATGAAGAGAGAGAGCGTTATATTATCTCTGCATTGTGGAGCGTTTAATGCAAGCACTTTTTTTTTTTTACCCTGAGTGTTTGGCCTGGTAATCCCTGCGCCCAGCAGCTTTTCTAGGGCTGTCTACGGATATTTATTATGTCTCCGAACAGTCCTTCAGGATGCACATGTGGTTCTCATTGACTTTATATGATTGCATTTTTATGAATGATACATGTTACTTCTCATTTGTTATGTCCCTGCTGTTCCTACTCTGTGATTATAGACTACCAGGAATTTGTTCAAATATAAAGTTTGCATTTATCAGGCAGATATTAGGCCTGGCTTTGTTTTTAGAGATCTCTTGCTTTAAAGGGAATTTATCATGGGTTCATAATAGACATGTGCAATTCGTTTTTTTTTTTTTTTTTTCGTTTTCCGTTAAAATTCGTTATATTCGTTCATTCGTTATCGTACGAATAATTCGCTAAAAATTTTAACGAATTATCGGATCGAACGAAAAACAACGAAAATCCGAAATAACCAAATTAGAAACTACGAAAGAAGAAAATCCGAAAAACGAAAATCAAAATGAACGAAAAAATTTGTACATTCTTAACTTTTTTTTTTGTTGAATTGGTAATTTTCCGTGTCCCTTACAATGGCGCTGCTTAACGCGCTTCGAATGGATTGAACGAAAAAATTCATACATTCATAACTTTTTTTTTTGCGATTCGTAAAATTTTCCGTGTCTCTTACAATGGCGCTGCTTAACGTGCTTCGAATGGATTGAACAAAAAAATTCATACATTCGTAACTTTTTTTTTTTGCGATTCGGAATTTTCCGTGTCTCTTACAATGGCGCTGCTTAACGCGCTTCGAATGGATTGAACGAAAAAATTCATACATTCGTAACTTTTTTTTTTTTTTTGCGATTCGTAATTTTCCGTGTCTTTTACAATGGCGCTGCTTAACGTGCTTCGAATGGATTGAACGAAAAAATTCGTACATTTGTAACTTTTTTTTTCGATTCGTAATTTTCCGTGTCTCTTACAATGTAATAATAGCATACACATTACATAAAATGATGAATTATGCTCCAATTACGAATCTACGAAAACAATGTTACGAAAGTACGAATAAATCAATCTAACGAAAGTACGAATGTAACTAAATCTAACGAAAATACGAATGCGTCTGAATTTTGAAAAAACGAAAATTAAACTAACGGAAAAACGAATCAACTAAAAAATAACTCTTACGAAAATACGAATCGTTACGAATACGAACACTGACGACTTACGAAATTACGAATCGTTACGAATCAACGGAAACGAACAGAAACGAAACGAAAATAAACAAATTTTTCTATTGTGCAAATGTCTAGTTCATAAAGGGGTTGTAAAGGCTCGTGTTTTTTGCACCTTAATGCATCCTATGTATTAAAGTGGAGGGCCACCCTAAAAAAAAAAAAAATTACATCAAAATGTTCCTGCGTTAAAGTGGAGGGCCACCCTAAAAAAAAAAAAAAATTACATCAAAATGTTCCTGCGTTAAAGTGGAGGGCCACCCTAAAAAAAAAAAAATTACATCAAAATGTTTCTGCGTTAAAGTGGAGGGCCACCCTAAAAAAAAAAATACATCAAAATGTTTCTGCGTTAAAGTGGAGGGCCACCCTTTAAAAAAAAAAAAAATACATCAAAATGTTTCTGCGTTAAAGTCGAGGGCCACCCTAAAAAAAAAAAAAAAATGACATCAAAATGTTGCTAAAAATACAAAAATACAAATTTTTTTTTTTAACTTACCAGAAATGGCTGTTGCTAGGCAGATCGTCCTAATCTGCCACTTCCTACACCGCAGTGATCTAATTCCGCGTACACACGGTCAGAATTCTCGTCGGAAAAAGCTCTGATGGTTTTCCCATCGGAATTTCGCTCAAACTGTCTTGCCTACACACGGTCACACCAAATTCCGACGGTCAATAATACCGCGCCTTAAACAACGTTCGACTGCACTATAAAAGGGATGTTTAATGCTTCCGAGCATGCGTCGAATTGTTTCCGAGCATGCGTCTGAATTTTGCGTTTCGGAATTGCATACACACGATCGGAAAATCCGATAGAAAGGTTTTCCGTCGGAAAAATGAAGAACAGGTTCTCAATCCAAAGTCCGTCGGAAATTCCAACAGAAAAAGACCGATGGGCATACACACGGTCGGAAAATCCGATGAAAAGCTCCCATCGGACTGTTTCCATCGGAAATTCTGACCGTGTACGCGGCATTAGTCTTCTCCTCCTCGCTTTGTCTTCTGGGCAATGGGGCGCGCTGCGTTATGGGAACTGTGTGTGTCCCAGAACACAACGCACCCTATTCATAAATCGCTGCTCGACTCGCACATGCGCAGTAGGAAACGGACAGTGAAGCCGCAAGGCTGAAGGTGAAAAAACACCTTGCAATCACTGGCCCCCTAGCCCCCCCCCCCCCTTTTACTTACCTGAGCCCTGAATTTCCGTCGGCGCGTCCCCGCCGTCCCTCTCTCCACGGGTTCCTGGCTCTTGATTGGATAGATTGATAGCAGCGCAATGACGCGGGGCGGAGTCCTGCATCTGGCCTCTATGGACGCCAAATGCTGGACTCGGAAGCGTGCCTGCAAGGTAACCCCCTTGGGAGAGCGCTTCTCCAAGGGGGTTATCTAATGTGAGGAGCCGCAAGAGCCTCCGAGGAACCCCAGAAATGGATGTTCGGGGACACTCTGTGCAAAATGAGCTGCACAGTGGAGGTAAGTATGACATGTTTGTTATTTAAAAAAAATGAAAAAACGATCCTTTAGCATCACTTTAGAGCGGAGTTCCAGCCACAAACATTTTTGTTTTAAAAAACTTTTAATGAGGACACTTACCTGTCCATGGAGCCCGCAATGTCCCCCCCCCCCCCCCCCGAGGCCGATCCAGGCACAGCCATTGTAACTAAGGGAAACTGGCAGTGGAGCCATGCGGCTTTACTCCCGGTTTCCTACTGCACATGCGCGAATCGCGCAGCGCTTTGTGAATGGCCAGCTTGTCTTCTGGGACACACACAGGTCCCAGAAGACAGCGGGGGGGGGGGGGCTCGCCGCACAAGAGGACATGACGCCCTGCACCCTGCTGGAACGGAAGTACACTTAATACTTCAAAAAAGGTACCAAAGAGAAAAAAATTATTAAAAATATCCAAAAACGAAGGGTGGTCTTTAGTTTAAGACCACCTTTCAAAAGTAGGTGGAACTCTGCTTTAAAGTAAACTTAAACCCTCAATAAATGGTATATGGTTTGCAAAAGACTATTTAGCATAAACAATTGCCATCTTTTAAAAAAAAAATAATAATGAAATAATTGTATCAAATACTTACAATAATTTTCCTTTATTGGCACTAATCCATGGCAGCATACATGTGGTAGTATACTGTCATGTTGACCATTTCTGCTCTTTTCATCCATTGTGACATCTTAGTGCTGCTGATTTCCTGCAGACACTTCGGGGAAGATTTACTGGTGCACACCAAATCTGGTGCAGCTGTCCATAGTAACCAATCAGCTTATAACTTCAGATTGTTCAATTTAGCTTTGACAGTAAGCCCTGGTCCACATCGGCGCAATTTGACAAGCGATTTGACATGTCAAATCGAAGCCTATTGCCAGCAACGGCACTGTCTCAATTGGTGCGATGCCGACTTTGTGGCGCCACACCGATTTCCAAAAGTAGTTCCTGGGGGCATGAACCCGCACAGATGTTTTTCAAGTCGTCCCCTGAAATCGAACTGAAATGCGGCTTTGAAATCATGGGAGTTCAGATGAGTTCAGACGCTCTCCATCCAATCTGACAGAGCTTGAGATATTTTGCAAAGAAGAATGGGCAAAAATGCAGGGCTCAAGTCCTGCGGGAACGCATGGGAACGGAGTTCCTGTACTTTTTCCACAACAGGAACTCAGTTCCCTTTAGCAGCCGTGTCCTGCAAGACTTTGAAGTATGCGAGCTGTGTGGCAGGTGCTACACCAGCAGCCTCCGACACAGCTCGCAATAGTAAGTGTTGCACCCTTAACCATTCAGGCATTTCCAGTAGGGGGCCCATGATAGCTTCCTCTTCGATCTACCTGTCAATCACAGCTAGCCGACAGGTAGATCAGGTCCCTGCTGCTAAGGGATTGTATTTAGTCAGACCTCTCGTGATGCTCTCCTCCCCGCCGGCCCCTCCTGATTTTCTGTCTCCTCACCCCCCCCCCCCCAGTCTCCTGCATACTTGCTCTGTGTGTCCCGCTGAATCCCCCCCTCCTCTATCTTCAGTGCCATATGATGAGAGAACCCAGAGGAGGAGCACAGCTATTCTGCTCACAGGACATGCAGGGAGAGAGGTGAGCTGAGGGAGGAACATCAGTTTGGGGTGGTAAGCTGAGCACAATACCTGGCAAAGTTTAATGCCAGGAGGGAAGTTTATGTGGAAATATGTGAAGGGTTGGAATAGCAGCGAGTGTGTGTTGGAGCCCTGCAGAGTTTGCAGCCCCCCAAGCTAACATACATCTCCTAAGCAGGAACACATCACTATCTCCCCAAGCATTCTGTCCAGATAATGTGCAGTTCATTTATGACCTTTCCGTTTAACCCTGTGTTTTCCAAACTCTGTTCAATGAAAAGTGTAAACTCACCACATAAACACTCTATATACAAAATAACATTCCCCAATAAAGATCAGAACATGATGTTCACATTTGCATGGAAGCACAATTGAATGAATGCTGATTATTCAGAGAATTACCGTATTTATGTTTATTGAGGATCGTTTTTTTTTTATGTAGTAACAGTTAAGCTTCATACACACAATACGAAAATTGGATGAAAAATACCACTTTTGAAGCGTTCGTGCATATGAGCGTATCATTTTTTTTTTTTGTTTGGGGAGTGGATCGTGGGTGGGAGTTCCCACACTTTTTTCCCCAGGACTTGACCCCCTGCAAAAAAGTCACTCTCTAGATGTACAAAGCTGGTAGAGACATCCCCAAAAAGACTTGCAGCTGTAATTGCAGCGAAATTCTACAAAGTATTGACTCAGGGGGGCTGAATACAAATGCACCCCCCACGCTTTTCACATATTTATTGGTAAAAATTTCTGAAAATCATTTATCCTTTTCCTTCCACTTTGCACTTATGTGCCACTTTGTGTTGGTCTATCACATAAAATCCCAATAAAATACATTTGGTACATTTTTGGATGTAACATGACAAATTGTGGTAAATTTCAAGGGGTATTTTTCAAGGCATTGTATGTGTTGTAGTGACAATATTTCTACCTGACGTCGCTGGAATTCTACCATTACGAATTATCATGTTTGTGTTTGATTTATATTGTAAAAAATATTAAGCATGTTAGAATAGAAAATTATTTTTGAAGTGACACTAACATGTTAAAGCTTCTATAAGATTTTAGTGATTGGGTTAACATCCACTTTCAGATTTGTGATTGTGATCAGCACAGATAATCTTATCAGTAAATGTTACAGTTGATCTAAACTCAAAAAGTGATTTTATTTACTTGTAAAGTATACTTGGACAGGCCATAGACTGTGCAAGTTTATTTTCTGCAACCACGGGTTGCGGGAAATAAATTTGCACAATTCCCCCATCGACACAGACGGGGGCGGGGAAAGCGGTCCCCGCTGGGAGAAGACAGTGATTATTGCTAGTGGCAATAGCAGCCGCTAGCTACAATCACAAGTAAATTCGGCAGGCTGGCTGTACCCAAGTTGATCGATCAATTTGGTACATTCATCCTGCCTATACACAGTTCGAATCTCTGTTTGTTCTTGCTGAACCAGCCAAGATTCAAACTGTCTATGGCCGGCCTTTAAATATAATAAGGCTTGGAAATAAAAACATAAGCTGTTTAGACAATTAGGAGGACCTGGGAATTTTTGGTAAGGATATATTGCTAGCGGGAGACCTGAGTGACACAACATTCTAGGCTTGATTCGGGATTTGAGAGCAATAAGGCAAAAATGATATATCAGTGTACCTCCCAACATTCTGAGATCAGTAAGGCCCCTTTCACACTGGGGCGGGAGCGGCGTCGGCGGTAAAGCAGCGCTATATTTAGCGCTGCTTTACCGTCGTTTTTGCCGCGGTATTCGGCCGCTAGCGGGGCTGTTTTAACCCCCGCTAGTGGCCGAAAAGCCGGCGCTTTGCCGGCTGTATTGCCACGACATTACCGCGGTGTCCCATTGATTTCAATGGGTAGGAGCGGTATAGGAGCGGTGAATACACCGCTCCTTCACCGCTCCAAAGATGCTGCTAGCAGGGTTTTTTTTTACCGTCCTGCTAGCACACCGCTCCAGTGTGAAAGCCCTCCGGCTTTCACACAGGAGTGAATGGGGCCGGATTTTTTCAGTCGTTGTACAGGCGCTATTTTTAGCGCTGTAGCGCCTGAAGAACGCCCCAGTGTGAAAGGGGCCTAAGTGGGACACCTGTTATGATAAGGTATGTAGGCAAAGGATGTAACTCCAGCACGCCCCCCAGATATCCGCAGACACTGGAAGAATGGAAAAGGGAGATAGAGGAAATGAGAGAGGCAGAAAGGTGGGCGTATAAGACCAGAAATAAACAAGATAAATTTGAGAAAATATGGGAAGAATGGGGAAAGTATGCCCAAGAGATAGAAAAATAAATCATTAATTAAGAACAAGATTAGACTCTAAAGAGAAATCTGATACAGAGAAAAGAACAAGGAACGTACCACAACATAGTCAGGTTTTTTTTTATTTTATTCCCGTGAAGATTAGAAATGTAAAAGCAGAACTAAATGATGTATGGTAGTGATGGAGAGAGGCTCCTCCTGCGGTAGCAGTCGGTTTCACCCTTTTCCTCTTCGCGATAGAAGGGAAAGGGAAGGAAGGGGAAAAGAATCAACTCTTTTTTTTTTTTCTTTTTAGAGAAGGAGAATATCACTAATATCACAAAAATATAACACTAAATATATATATATATATATATATATATATATATATATATATATATATATATTTTTATTTTTTTATCTGTTTTGCACTTATGTAAAGACACATACAAATTATTGGAAAAGAAAGATAGAAGTAAGGAAGAAGAGGAGGCTTATGGAAGGAAAAATAAAAAATAAAATAAAAAACAGTACACATAATAATTGAGGTTGTAAATAGATAGGCTCACTAGATTCACAAACACACAAAGGAAGTAATCCGTATAGACGGTACAAATAAAATAGCTTACAAATAAGGCACCAGAAGGGAGGAGGGGAAACGCACGAGCGAAGCTGGGGGAGCCAACCTCCAAGGTAGAAGATAAGAAAATTGTAAATGTTTGTCCTCATTATACTGTAGATATGGATATATCATGTAAATGATGAATGTAATAAGGGAGAAAATGTTTAATAAAGCTTGAATTATAAAAAAAAAATCATGTTTGTGTTTGATTTATATTGTAAAAAATATTAAGCATATTAGAATAGAAAATTATTTTTGAAGTGACATTAACATGTTAAAGCTTCTATAAGATTTTAGTGATTGGGTTAACATCCACTTTCAGATTTGTGATTGTGATCAGCACAGATAATCTTATCAGTAAATGTTACAGTTGATCTAAACTCAAAAAGTGATTTTATTTACTTGTAAAGTATACTTGGACAGGCCATAGACTGTGCAAGTTTATTTTCTGCAACCACGGGTTGCGGGAAAGAAATTTGCACAATTCCCCAATAAACAAATAAGCAAATTTGAGGTTTTATTGTAACTGTTTCTATTGTCCTTCACACAATGGTGGATTATCATCGTCCACTTGAAATGCTCTTCTCTTTTAGGGTTGGCCTCACCATTGATAAGCATTTGAAATCTTGTTCTTCTGTTTGTAGGCCATTGTTTGATAAATTAGAAGGTTTAAAGGTCTCAAATGTGGCCACTGGTATCAACAAAGGGCCAAATGCAATGTTTAATATATCTAATGCTAGAGATGACTGTCAGAGGTTGTAGACATACTAGAGGAAATGATAATCAGAGACTGGAGACATGTTGTGAGACTGGGAACATGTTAGATAAGGCTAGTAGAGAGATGACTGCTTTTACAGGTTTGGAAATCAATGCTCTTTCTTCCACTACAGATTGCTGGAGTTGAAGGCCCGCACCCCAAGAACTTAAAGCGGAGTTCCACCCTAAAGTGGAACTTCCGCTTATCGGATTCCTCCCCCCCTCCGGTGCCACAATTGGCACCTTTCAGGGGGGTGCAGATACCTGTATAATACAGGTATCTGCACCCACTTCCGGATAGCTGCCCCGCCCCTATCCTGAGCTGCCCCGCCCCTATCTGGAGCTGCCCCGTTGTGTCTTGGGAAACACAGTTCCCAGGACACAGCGGGGACCAATAGAGGCGCGCAGCGCGACTCGCACATGCGCAGTAGGGAACCGGGCAGTGAAGACGTTGCATCCTCACTTCCTCATTCCCTGACAGAGGATGGCGGCGGAGCAGCGAGATTTGAGCGGTCTCTCGTCACATTCTGCCTACACCGCTGTAACCAGGAACAGGTAAGTGTCCATTTATTAAAAGTCAGCAGCTGCACTATTTGTAGCTGCTGACTTTTAATATTTTTTGTGCGGGTGCAGCTCCGCTTTAAGGGTCACATGTGGCCCTTTGACCCAAGTTGGGCAAGAGGAGTGTAGGCAGCTACAGTGACCCAGTAGAGGTTTGGCTGGCCCAAAGTTATTATACAGGATTACCAGCTCTGTTTTTCCGGTACCAGGATTATGCACAATTAGCCAACCACGGTGACTCAGTAGGTTTTCCCATGTTGCAGAATTTATATGTAACTATTGCTGCTCACAAAGCACAGGAGTGAAATCTATCAGGTGATCGTTTATATATGACAGTAAATTGAACCTCTCTGGATGGCTGAGATCGTCATGGGCATGACCACAGCCATGAAGGGTGCTAGTGGTGCACATGTGCAGTAAGTGAAAGATATGGTCAAGACATACAATAAAAAAAACTGTGCTCACATTGTGGTCCCAGTGACACCAGGTAAGGAGTTTGGAAAATTGGTGCTCAGGCTCCAATCGTCCTCAAATTACTCATGCTGGTTATAAACAAATAAAGGGAACTGGCAACTCGAAGCATCCATGATGAGATCTTTTTTTGCCACACGGTGATAACAGATAAAAACATTTTACGTGTTTCAGACAATGGGCTTAGTCATAGCTAGAACTAAGGCCCTTTTCCCGAAATGTGTAAGCTGTTTTTATCTGCTATCACCTTGTAGCAAATAAAGATCTCAACACGGATGCATCGAGTTTGACGGCTCCAAATACTTATTTATGGTCAAGATGCGTTTGGTGCGAAGGTTGTGCATTGCCTGGTAGGACCACACACTGTAGATCTCGAGAACAAGGCTGAAGGTAACTATTTTGTTATGTGGATTACAGAGAGAGGGGGAGGAGGGAGGCAGCAAAGGACAATTCTAAACCCAAAGATATCTAAAGACGATGTGCTTACACTGGTTTTCCTTTTTTGGGCTTTCTTCCCTTTATTTTCACCTGCGAATAACACACGTTCTGTCCCTGGGTGGCTACACTCACTTCTCCACTGTATCTATCAAGAGAACCATGGTTGTCACAGGAGGCTGCTCAGTGGATTTAGACTACAAACACATCTTCCTTTCTTTATTAGACATGTGCTATTCGTTTCATTTTTTTTCGTTTTTCGTTAAAATTCATTATATTCGTTCATTCGTTATCGTAAGAATGAACGAACGATTCGCTAAAAATTTTAACGAATGTTTGAATCGAACGAATCCGACAAACAACGAAAATCCGCAAATAACCAAATTAGAAACAACAAAACTACGAAAGAAGAAAATTCGAAAAACGAAAACAGGAACAACGAAAATCAAAATGAACGAAAAAATTCGTACATATCGTAACTTTTTTTTTTGTTGAATTGGTCATTTTCAATGGCGCTGCTTAACGTCTTCGAATGGATTGAACGAAAAAATTCGTACATTCGTAACTTTGTTTTTCGATTCGTAATTTTCCGTGTCTCTTAAAATGTAATAATAAACATTACATAAAATTATGAATTTACGAATCTACGAAAACAATTTTACGAATAAATCAATCTAACGAAAGTACGAATGTAACTAAAACTACGAAAATACGAATGTGTCCGAATTTCGAATAAACGAAAGTTAAACGGAAAATCGAATCAACGAGAAAATAACTCTTACGAAAATACGAATCGTTACGAATACGAACACCGAAGACTTACGAATTTACGAATCATTACGAATCACGGAAACTAAAGAAACTAAACAAAAATAAACACATTTTTCTATTGTGCACATATCTATTCTTTATCTCCAGTACATAATGGTGTGACAGAATTGGAAAGAAAATTGGACAGTCTAAAAAGAAGGTAACACTATTTGTGACAAGGATGCGATATTCCTGGCAAGATCAACCATTGTTTTTGTATTTGCTGAAGATATTCTTAAACTGAAAAAAGAAAACTCAAGGCAGCCACCATATCTAAGGGCAGGTAAACTGCAGCATATTCAGATTTTCTTGGATTTAAATATTTTGTGAAAACTCAGGTTCATTTTAGGTTACACTATATTACCAAAAGTACATTACACGCACATGACCTTTAATGGCATCCCAGTCTTAGTCCATAAGGTTCAATATTGAGTTGGTCCCCCCTTTGCAGCTATAACAGCTTCAACTCTTCTGGAAAGGCCGTCCACAAGGTTTAGGAGTGTGTCTATGGGAATGTTTGACTATTTTTCCAGAAGCTCATCAATGTCTTTATGGACCTTGCTTTGTGCACTGGTGCACAGTCAGATGGAACAGGAAGGAGCCAACCCCAAACTTTTCCCACAAAGTTGGGAGCATGTAATTGTCCAAAATGTATCGGTGTGCTACATAGTTACATAGTTACATAGTAGGTGAGGTTGAAAAAAAGACGCCTTAAGAGTTCCCTTCACTGGAACTAAGGGGTCCAAGCCCAACCCCTGAAAAAAAAACCCACACCATAACCCCCCTTCACCAAATGATTTGGACCAGTGCACAAAGCAGGTCCATAAAGACATGGATGAGTGAGCTTGGGGTGGAGGAACTTGACTGGGGCGTCACAGTGGTGTAGTGGGTAGCACTCTCACCTAGCAGTAAGAAGGGTTGCTGGTTCAAATCTCCAACCACGACACTACCTGCCTGGAGTTTGCATGTTCTCCCTGTGCCTGCGTGGGTTTCCTCCAGGTATTCCGGTTTCCTCCCACAATCCAAAAGACATGCAGGTAGGTTAATTGACGCAAATTTTGTCTTCTGTCCAAAAAAAAAAATTATCCCTAGTATATGAATGGGGACCTTGGATTGTGAGCTCCTTGAGGGTAGGGACCGATGTGAGTGTGCAATGTACAGGTATAGGGACAGTTGTAGACACTCGCTCAGGTTGGACTGGTGTCTTTATTCAACCTTACAAACTATGAAACTATGAGACTGGCCTGCACAAAGTCCTGACCTCAACCCGATAGAATACCTTTGGGATGAATTAGAGCGGAGACTGCGAGCCAGGACTTCAGTGCAAACATTCCCATAGACACACTCCAAAACCTTGTGGACAGCCTTTCCAAATGAGTTTAAGCTGTTATAGCTGCAGACAGTGGGCCAACTCAATATTGAACCCTACGGACTAAGACTGGGATGCCCTTAACCTCCCTGGCGGTTTTCCCCAGTGTGGCTCAGGGTTAAATTTCAGCACCATTAGCGGTAACCCCGAGCCACACTCGGGATTGCATTGCAGGATCCTGGTGCGGTATACTTACCTTGTCCCCAGGATCCTGCGATGTCCCCCCCCGCTGTGTCTGTGCGCTCTGTCCTCTGCTTGAAGCCTCTCTGTGCCGGGCTCCGTTCCCTGCGTGCGCCGCGACACACAGGGGCGTGTGAAAAATCATAATACATACAGTACAATGCATTCTTACAGATTACATCACTGTATGAAATTATTTCACGTCCCTAGTGCTTTGTCCAATGCCCTGCATGCTGTTTTATATTATATATACTGTTCTTCCTGCCTGGAAACTTGAGATTGTCCATAGCAACTAAAAAGTGTACCTGTACATCAAAAGTGGTTTTAGACCAGCTAGAAAACAGCGATAGTAAATTAGAACACTTGCAGAATTGAGTGATAGTGAATCCTGGGGAAATTTATTTTATTATTATTATATTATTATTTTTTATAATTATTTATATTTATTTATTGTATTATAATTTATGATTTTGTGTCTCAAACGTCATCATACCCGGGATGTCTACTAGACTCTTGGTGGACAGATTTAAGTGTGTTATTGCTTAGAATTACAGGCCTACAATATAAAAGCCAAATTTCTATGCAAAATAATTGTACCGTTTTGAGATGCAAAAATCTGACATAATCGTAGGAGGCTACAGTTCATGTGCGTGTAAAGGCAGGCGTCCCAATACTTTTGGTAATATAGTGTATATGCCACACTGATAGAGACCTATTCATTCTAACATTAGCATTGGTGATGTTGAAGGAGAGTAGCCTTGGGAGGGTTGTAAATGTATCTCTCATGCTTCCCTACTTTCATTCATTCAGTAAGATGAAAATAACAAGTCCAGGGAGATGCAAAAGATGCAAATCAAACCCTAAAAAAGGGAAATGTGTCTCTAACTGAAAAAAAGTTAATTCAGCCAACTGGTTCACATCCCCAAATTAACGTATTGTCATCCATTCATACAAGTGTTTGAGATCACAACTGGAAGTGAAACGCTATTTGCATTTTATGCTTTTGTAGTAATGCGCACTTCCAAGAACACTTTCACCAAGGTCATAAAGACATTTACCTGTACAATAGTGTCTCCTCGAATAAAGTCATTCTGGCTATCACCTGACTTTCATTGATTATTTTAAGGTATAAATGTATAAATGTATGTATAAATACACATTCATTTAAATTTTAGGAACCATTTGTATTATTTTTAAGTCTGCAGCTTTTATAAATCACTTTTCATTTTTCATACATGTTAAAATCTGCATTTTTTTTTTAAAAATGGACATAAAATCTCCAAGCAATTATATATTTTCTGAAAGCATGGGCCCTGTAGAATAAAATAGTGGCGGTTGCATTGTTTTATGTTGCTAGACATGTGCAATTCGGTTAGTTCCGAATTCGTTTTTTAACGAATTTTTTTTAGCGAATTTCCGAATTTGCGTATTTCCGAATTTGCGAAATTACAAATTTCCGAATTTCGAAATATCCGAATTTACGAAATTTACGAATTTACGAATTTTACGAATTTACGAATTTCAAATTTTCGGATTTCCGAATTTCAAATTTTCGGATTTCCGAATTTCAAATTTTCGGATTTACGAATTTTCAAATTTTCGAATTTACGAATTTTCGCATTTTCGCATTTTCGAATTTCGGATTTTCAGATTTCCGAATTTTGGGATTTTCGGAATTCCGAATTTTCGGAATTCGGAAATTCAAAAATGAGAAAATTTGAAAATCAGAAAAAAAAGAAAATCTGTTTAATTCTAAATAATAACTAACTATTAAATTATAGGTATTGGAATTACCTTTCAAATTTGTCTGTTAGTGAACGTAACGAGTACGAATTTATCCGAAGTTACGAATGATCTGAAATAACGAATGCCGTATACAAACAAATGGAACGTAACGATCTAATAATAATAAATAACAATGATAATAATAAAACCTTTTTTTATTATTATTATTTATTATTTATTTATTATAAATTTGTTCCGTTCCATTTGTTTAGATGCGGCATTCGTTATTTCAGATAATTCGTAACTTCGGATAAATTCGTACTTTACATAGTTATTAATTAAACTGATTTTCTTTCTTTTTTTCAGATTTTCAATTTTTGGGATTTTCAAATCTTTGAATTCCCGAATTCAGAAAATTTGGAAATTTGGAGTTCTCCGAAAAACCGAAAATCCAAAATTCGGAAATTCGATAATTTGAAATTCGGAAATCCGAAAATTTGAAATTTGGAAATTTGAAAATTCGGAATTTCAGAAATCCGAAAATTCAGAATTTCAGAAATCCGAAAATTCGAAAATCGAAAATTCGAAATTCAGAAATCCGAAAATTAGAATTTTCCGAATTTCCGAATTTCCGAAAAAAGCAAAAAAACTAATGAAACGAAAATAAAAAAGAACAAATTTTTTGTCAGTGCATATGTCAATATGTTGCATATTTGTGACTGTTTATACAATCTATATGTTCAGTTAAATATTTGCTAAAAGGAATTTAAGTGCCCTTACATTAATACCAAATTTTTGAGTAAAATATAAAAAGATGGGGTTGCATCGAGTAATTACATACCAAACATGTCAAGCCTTCATAGTCCCATAAAACTCCCAGTTTTACTAGATAGCCAGGAGACGGCTGATGCTGTCATGAGCTTGTTTTAACCCCTTGAGTTCCAGGACATTTATAAATTAATTTAGGATGGAAAGTAGTTAACTTGGTAATCCTGCCATGAAGGTCGTTTTTTTAGGCACTTCTTATTAATAAAGGGTCTCCTAGTTGTGCTCCTGCATAGTCCTCCTGTCACAAGGGCTTCCAATGGGGACTACCGGGCAAAGTTTACTGTTGCAAGAGAAAAACTCACCCAAGCTCTACCGCCATATAGTATAGTTGGTGTGCAGAGTAGTCGGTGCTCTGGCAAATTAAGCTCACAAAAGATCCATAGAAAGTACAGGCCGGCAACCCGACAGCTTCCCCATAGAAAATATTTATTTAACCACTTCAGCCCCGGAAGATTTGGCTGCTGAATGAGCAGGCCATTTTTTGCGATTCGGCACTGCGTCGCTTTAACTGACAATTGCACGGTCGTGCGACACTGCACCCAAACAAAATTGACGTCCTTTTTTCCCCACAAATAGAGCTTTCTTTTGGTGGTATTTGATCGCCTCTGCGTTTTTTATTTTTTGCGCTATAAACAAAAAAAGAGCGACAATTTTGAAAAAAAAACACAATATTTTTTACTTTTTGCTATAATAAATATCCCCAAAAAATATATAAAAAAAACTTTTTTTTTTTCCTCAGTTTAGGCCGATACATATTCTTCTACATATTTTTGGTAAAAAAAAACGCAATAAGCGTAAATTGATTGGTTTACTCAAAAGTTAAAGCGGCTACAAAATAGAGGATAGATTTATAGCATTTTTTATTTTTTTTTTTTACCAGTAATGGCGGTGATCTGCGATTTTTATCGGGACTGCGACATTATGGCGGACACATCGGACACTTTTGACACATTTTTGGGACCAATGGCATTTATACAGCGTTCAGTGCTATAATAATGAACTGATTACTGTAAAAATGTCACTGGCAGGGAAGGTGTTAACACTAGGGGGTGATCAAGGGGTTAACTGTGTTCCCTGGGAGGTGATTCTAACTGTAGGGGGAGGGGACTGACTTAGAGGAAGTGACGGATCGTGGTTCCTAGCTAATAGAAAGCCACGATGTGTCACGCCTCTCAGAACAGGGATTTATGTGTTTACACACACTCGTCCCTGTTCTGCCTCTTGTGCCTGTGATCGCTTGTGGCCGGCAGTCATCGCGACCATCGGTCACGAGCATTGGCAACCATCGATGTGCAGCGGGTGCGTACGCGCGCCTGCTATCCCGATCCTGCAAGCCGACGTATAGCTACGACGGCACAGTGGTGTAGTGGTTGGCACTCTCACCTAGCAGTAAGAAGGGTCGCTGGTTCAAATACCAACCACGACACTACCTGCCTGGAGTTTGCATGTCCTCCCTGTGCCTGTGTGGGTTTCCTCCGGGTACTCCGGTTTCCTCCCATAATCCAAAGACTTGCAGGTAGGTTAATTGGCTTCTGTCCAAAAATTGGCCCTAGTATATGAATAGGGACCTTGGATTGTGGGCTCCTTGAGGGTAGGGACCGATGTGAGTGTACAATGTACAGGGATATGGACAATTGTAGACACTCACTCAGGTTGAACTGGATGGACTGATGTCTTTATTCAACCTTACTAACTATGAAACTATGAAACTATGCTGACCTGCTGCAGTAAAATGACAGCGGCTGGTTGGCAAGTGGTTAAGCATTACAGCAATAACATCATCCAAAAAACTGATGTGTTTCGGCCTTAAGCCTTCATCAAAAGCAAGCTTTTGATGAAGGCCTAAGGCCGAAACGCATACGTTTTTGGATGATGTTATTGCTGTAATGCTCAAATAAATATTTTCTATGGAGAAGCTATCTACGAATAGTTTACTGTTGTCCTTCTCAGGAAACCCACTCTATGCAGCCATCGATGGAGTGCATGTTGACTAAAAAGTGGCTGAAAAGTATGTGCATGAGATCAGATGTAACATATGAAGGGATGGCAATTGTTTATGATACATGATGGTTTAGCAAACTAATGTTATTCGGTTAGGGTTTACATTTACTTGCAAGTCTGTCGCCTGTGAGGAAATTGTGGGTTGTATATCCTATAAATACACATGTAGTTGCAGTAAGCGTGAAAAGTCACATAACTGCAAGTAACGAGGCCCCGCTCCATAGAGCTTACAGTCTTGTACTTGTAATTAGAGTCAATTAGCACCGGTTTAGTAAGACTGAGAAACAGCCCACAAGGCTGATCCCCTCACAGACCCTGAGGTCATATGTTATTTCCTCTCTGGCTGCAGCCCATGCACATCATCAATGTAATGTTGTCTTCACAGTCATCCAGTGTGCACATGGGAAGTTGTATGTTTTTCAGCATTTAGCAACCTCAGCTTTTTAAAGCAGCCTTTCTCAACCTTTTGACCCCTGAGGAACAATTGAAAAATGTTTAGTTCTTGGGGAACCTTTGCTGAAAATGATTATACCTAGAGTTCATGGTACATTGGCATGATCATTAGGTTGAGGAAAGTTTTAAAGAAAAGAATAAATAATGGTAAACCTAACAGGTTGGACACCTCAAACTGTTATTAGCAATATTATTAAAATAATACTAATAACAGAGAATAATGCCAACATAAGTGGTCAGTGTAGAAGCGACCCCTTACATTGGCGGTTAATGGAAAATGACCTCCTTGCATTGGTTGTCGGTGTAGGTGGGAGATCGGTTTGCCATTGCTCACTGCTCATGGAACCCCTAGGAAGAACATCCACAACTTGGTCAAAAAACACTGTCATATGGCAACTCTGTCACTTGCAAAAGAAGACACTTTATACATACAACAGAAACATCAAATCCAACACATTTCTGGTGTGTTAGATGCTGCATCCCCTGCATTGTGGATTGATCCTACCAATGGTCCCTATGTCACTTCAAGACACATTAGTAATGTAATGCCGCGTACACACGGTCGGAATTCTCGTCGGAAAAAGCTCTGATGGTTTTACCGTCGGAATTCTGACGGAATTGTGCTCGAACTGTCTTGCCTACACACGGTCACACTAAATTCCGACGGTCAATAACACCGTGGCATACAACACGTTCGACTGCACTATAAAAGGGAAGTTTAATGCTTCTGAGCATGCGTCGAATAGTTTCCGAGCATGCGTCGGAATTTTGCGTGTCGGAATTGCATACACACGATTGGAAAATCCGATAGAAAGGTTTTCCGTCGGAAAAATTAAGAACAGGTTCTCAATCCAAAGTCCGTCGGAAATTCCGACAGAAAAAGACCGATGGGCATACACACGGTCGGAAAATCTGATGAAAAGCTCCCATCGGACTGTTTCCATCGGAAATTCCGACCGTGTGTACGCGGCATAAGGAGGAATCACAGTGCATGGCGGGGATCAAAATCTGACACTCCCAGAAATGCATTGGCAGTAAAACCTCTGCTCAAGGCTGGAGCTCTTGAACAGAGCGAAGTGAGGGCAAGCTCCCTGGTAAGTAAGGAGTTGTCCTTTGCATGGAGATTTTTTTTATATATTTTTTTTCAAGCGACTTGCATTGTGCCCATGCAAATTAAAATTGGACAATAGGACGGTATTTCCAATTGTGTTGAGAAATGCTATGCTTTAATTCTATAGTTCATATTGAATTAGCATTATATTTTTGAAGGTATTCTTTGTTAGGAGACACTTTTGGGTTTTGTGTACAGAAAGTATAACTCAGATATGTTCATTTTGTCTTTAAGTTGACTTAAATATTATTTTAAAGAAACACTGTAACCCAGTTTAAAGCACGCATAAATTCAGTTTTTATATACAAGCCCTTCCCAACTTTGTGATTGTCTTGCAATGTGCCTGCAAAGTTACTAGGGAACTTGACTACTCCAGAGAGAGTCAATTTCCTAGTTCAATCAAAGCTCCCCCCCCCCCCCCCTCCCTGACAAACAAGATGGCAGTGCCAAGCATCATTTCAATCGTGTTTTTGCTCAGATACAGGTGGTGGTCTATGGAGACATTTCAGATTATAATAATAAGGTACAAAAATCACACAAGACACATACAGTATCTCACAAAAGTGAGTGCACCCCTCAGGTTTTTGTAAATATTTTATTATATCTTTTCATGTGACAACACTGAAGAAATGGCACTTTGCTACAATGTAAAGTAGTGAGTGTACAGCTTGTATAACAGTGTAAATTTGCTGTCCCCTCAAAATAACTCAACACACAGCCAATAATGTCTAAACTGTTAGCAACCAAAGTGAGTTCACCCCTAAGTGAAAATGTCCAAATTGGGCCCAATTAGCCGTTTTCCTTCCCCAGTGTCATGTGACTCATTATTGTTACAAGGTCTCTGGTGACAATGGGGAGCAGGTGTGTTAAATTTGGTGTTATCGCTCTCACTCTCTCATACTGGTCACTGGAAGTTAAACATGGCACCTCATGGCAAAGAACTCTCTGAGGATCTGAAAAAAAAGAATTGTTGCTCTACATAAAGATGGCCTAGGCTATAAGAAGATTGCCAAGATCTACGAAACTGAGATGCAGCACGGTGGCCTAGACCATACAGCGGTTTAACAGGACAGGTTCCACTCAGAACAGGCCTCGCCATGGTCAACCAAAGAAGTTGAGTGAACGTGCTCAGCGTCATATCCAGAGGTTATCTTTGGGAAATAGACATATGAGTGCTGCCAGCATTGCTGCAGAGGTTGAAGGGGTGGGGGGTCAGCCTGTCAGTGCTCAGACTATACGCCGCACACTGCATCAAATTGGTCTGCATGGCTGTCGTCCCAGAAGGAAGCCTCTTGATGATGCACAAGAAAGCCCGCAAACAGTTTGCTGAAGACAAGCAGACTAAGAATATGGATTACTGGAACCATGTCCTGTGGTCTGATGAGACCAAGATAAACTTATTTGGTTCAGATGGTGTCAAGCATGTGTGGGGGCAACCAGGTGAGGAGTACAAAGACAAGTGTGTCTTGCCTACAGTCAAGCATTGTGGTGGGAGTGTCATGGTCTGGGCTGCATGAGTGGTGCCGGCACCGGGGAGATACAGTTCATTGAGGGAACCATGAATGCCGACATGTACTGTGACATACTGAAGCAGAGACAAGATTTTTTAGAGATGTGGGACTTTATGGGTGCATTACAATGCAAAAATTACTCAAGTATATATGTAAAAATATATACAGAATTTATTATAAAATGAACAATGTTATAAAACCAATGCGTACAATATAGTCATAGCCATAGGTGTGCACAAACATCCTATTATTGACAATTGTTTAAGGTAATCGCATTCGTGTTTCCATCACGCTCATGTTTTCTACATGTTTCGCCGTATGGCTTCCTCAGGAAAGAACGTGAAGATTAATTTATTAAATATAGAAACCTATAAACAATCAACTTTAAATGTGCACAAAAAAAAAACAAGAAACATAGAATTAGTACACAAAGAGTAAACAAGTCATGTATTTTTTATATATATATATATACACACATATGGCTGCAGTTGTACACACGGCAAGCAACACCAAATAAAGGTTATGTTCCTACCTCATTGACTGAGTATGGGAACCTAGATGAAATTTAAAATGTGACTAGGGAGTGGGATCCCGTAATGCAATGCATCGGCACAGCCAAAAACCACCCAGAAGTTGCCGGGTCTCCCGTAGGGAGGGGTGGGACGCGTTATAATCAAAAAGCAGTTGCGAAGATGACCTGCCAATATAAACATACGATAGTCACATCAAAATGGACTGGGTAGGGGTGAAAAATGAGAATTCATAGCAGAATTATAAATAAAGAACTCAAATCACTCAAACCCAGCTTCTCATCAAGAATAGTATAAACTGGGATCCTTGATTGCTGACAAAAGACACCAAATGCCTAGTGGTTTAGATGACCATTACATAAATCTATGTCATAGTGCAATAAATCCTACCAAGGTGCTTAAAGCGGAGTTCCCACTGTTACATTTTTTTTTTTTTTTAGTAACCATATCTTTTGTTAAAAAGGCTAATTTAAAGAACTCACGTTTTTGTGCAGAATCGGCCCTGGATTGAGGATTTCGTAAAGGAATATATTTTATATTCTTCTTTCCGGGCAGTTTCCATAGTGCTTGTGGGCATGTGAAACCTACAAGCACTATCTTCCGGGCTCTGGTGCAGCTGAGCGACCAGCATGCACCGCCCGTTCTCGCGCCGTATGTACGACGCAGCGCCATACACTTCTGACGTTGCCATCACAACGGGCGGTGTCGTCGGAAGTGCCCACCCCCGTTGTGATGGCAACCAAGCCCTCGGCGCTGCCCAGTGACTCCTGAGAATTGATGACAGACATCTCCCAGGAGCACTAGCGAGGGAAGTGACGTCAGGGGCCTTGGAGAGGAAGAGGCAGATTACGAGGGACCCCCTAGCAACAGACCTAAAAGGTGAATAAAAAAAAAAATAATTTCCACAGGTTGTTCCTTGTATTTAATGCTGCTGAATACTGTAAAAGAAAAAAAATTATGACTGGAACTCCGCTTTAGTTTAAATCTCAAATAAACTTACCTCAATTTTGAGTCAATGAAGCCCACCAATAGGTCAATCTATATACCAACCGGCAAAGCAAGAGAGACAAAGGAAAAGCCCCTCAGCGCAACCAATGTCTACACCTATTGAAGATAAACAAAAAATGTGTCAGGTAAAGTGATCTCCTCAAATACTTATCCAGGCCAAACATATACCTGTTATCCTGTCACAATCAGCATAAGACTCCCAGGGATCCCATCAAAATGGCTACTGCCATGTGGGTCCTTAAATACCCCTCCCTGTTGCGTCAAAACACGGCTCATTGTTAATAATAGGATGTTTGGGCGCACCTATGGCTATGACTGTATTGTATGCATCGGTTTTATGACATTGTTCATTTTATAATAAATTCTGTATATATTTTTACATATATTCTTGAGTAATTTTTGTGTTGTAATGCACCCATAATGATCCTCCCTTCAGAGACTGGGACACAGGGCAGTATTCCAACATGATAACGACCCCAAACTCCAAGACGACCACTGCCTTGGTGATGGACATGTCTCCAGACCTAAACCCTATTGAGCATCTGTGGGGCATCCTCAATCGGAAGGTGGAGGAGCGCAAGGCCTCCAACATCCACCAGCTCAGTGATGTCATCAGGAGTGGAAGTGGACTCCAGTGGCAACCTGTGAAGCTCTGGTGAACTCCATGCCCAAGAGGGTTATGGCAGTGCTGGAAAATAATGGTGGCCACACAAAATATTGACACTTTGGACCCAGGTTAGACATTTTCACTTAGGGGTGTACTCACTTTTGTTGCCAGCGGTTTAGACATTAATGGCTGTGTGTTGAGTTATTTTCAGGGGACAGCAAATGTACACTGTTATACAAGCTGTACACTCACTACTTTACATTGTAGCAAAGTGTAATTTCTTCAGTGTTGTCACATGAAAATATATAATAAAAATTTACAAAAATGTGAGGGGTGTACTCCTTTTGTGAGATACTGTATATATATATATATATATATATATATATATATATATTTTTTTTTTTTTTTAAAGGAGGAAAAAATTGGGACAGGGTCTCCTTTCCAATCCCAATCAAAGTCTAATACTTGTTCATCTTATCATAGTCCTGTATGTCCATGTTTTGACCTGCAGCTGATTAATACTGAAAAATGCCATAAATATCTTCCTTCATTAGGCAAAAATGCTGCTTGCTTTTTGTTCTCCTACTCCAGTGTTCTCTGCTGACGGAGCTGAGTAACAGCCACACCCCTCATCCTAATTGTCTTTAAACAGACCTGCATTGAAGTAGCCCCAGTTCACATCAGGCGATTTGACATGGTCAAATTGGAGCCTATTGCCAGTGTTCTATTGAATAGTGCATCTCCGTTGGATAATGCCTCCGACGATCTGCGCATGTGCAGGAGGTAACGGCACTCCAGCTGGCATATTGATCAGCTGGTGTGATGTCAGCACTGCAAATGCGCAGATCGTCTGAGGCATTATCAGATGATCTGCAAAAGGAGAATGTAATCATCAGATCCTGCCTGCCTCTCTGCTCATGAGGGAGAGTTGACCGATCACGTGACAGGCGGATTTCGGTGTGTTGCACGATTACATCTACCTTTGCAGATCGTCGGATAATGCCTCCGACTATCTGCGCATGCTCAGTGTTGACATCACACCAGCTGATCAGCATATCAGCTGGAGTGACGTTGCGTACTGCGCATGCACAGATCATTGGAGTAGAGTTGCCACCTCATCCCTTTAAAACCAAACACATATTAATTACACAGGTTCTGTGGCTGATTAATGTGGTAATTAAACTCACTTGGTGCCTTACCTGCATCAAATTGGCCTCAGAACCTGTGTAATTCATATGTGTTCGGGTTTAAAGAGATGAGGTGGCAACCCTACGTTGGAGGCATTATCCGACGGGATGCAATTTTTGATAGAACACCGGCAATAGGATCGTCCCAATCGGTGCAACGCCAACTTTGCTGATTTCCAAAAGTAGTTCCTGCACTACTTTTGGCGACTTTAGGGGTGATTTTAATAGACATCTTTGCACGAACCCGTACAGTAGACATGTGCAATTCGTTTGTTTTTTTGTTTTTTTTTCGTTATTTTCGTTCGTTCGTTTTCGTACAAATGAACGAATCGTTCGAATCGTACGAATCCGAATAACGAATCGTTCGAATCGTACGAATCCGATTAACGAATCATTCGAATCGAACGAATTCGAAAAACAACGAAAATCCGAAAAAAATTAATTAGAAACAACGAATGTACTAACGAAGAAAAAACGAAAACGAACGTACTTCGAATGGATTGAACAAAAAAATTCTTTTTTTTCGATTCGTAAATAATTCAAATGTAATAATAGCATACACATTACATAAAATTATGAATTATGCTCCGATTACGAATCTACGAATTTTACGAATGTACGAATAAATACGAATGCGTCTGAAAATTAAACTAACGAAAAAACGAATCAACGAAAAAATAACTCTTACGAATGTACGAACCGTTACGAATACGAACACCGATGACTTACGAATTTTTTTCGGACACGAAAAAAACTAAACGAAAGAAATCGATTTTTTTTCTTGTGCACGTGTCTACCGTACAGATGTCTTTCAGGTCGCCCCCGAAGTCCCCTACAATTTTGCTTCAAGATATGTCCCGTTAAATTTTAAGCAGTCGCTGTTGTCACCACGGATCTTTTTTTTTTTCCCCTAAGAATTTGGCACATTCTTTTCCTTTACCAATAAAATAAACAAATATGAAGGAGTGTAGTGGTGCGCTATATAACTGGAAGCCTCATTAGTCTGGTCTGAACTATCTCACAGCTTGGGAAGGGCCTAGGGATTAGTCCACTCTGTTTGATCTTATCTGCAAATGTCAAACACCCTTCTTGAATCATTCCCTTCTTCAAGTGACTTGTCAATGGGTAATACGGTAACACTTGGTTTTCCGTGTGGGTGGCTTTCCAGAGCAGTCTTCGGAGAATACAAAATACTTTTTAGGAAAAACACCAACAGTAGGAAGAATTTGAACTCCCTGTTACAGTGAAAAATAGCAGCAATTGATTATTAGTGATTGACAGCAGGGAGTTAAACTGAGTGTAATGCCGCGTACACGCGATCGCACATTCCGACAACAAAATCCATGGGATTTTTTCCGACGAAAAACTCGTCTTGCATACACACAGTCACAAAAAGTTGATCGGAAATTCCAAACGTCAAGAACGCGGTGACGTACACGTACGACGAGGCGAGAAAAATGAAGTTCAATAGCCAGTGCTGCTCTTCTGCTTGATTCTGAGCATGCGTGGCACTTTGTGTGTCGGAATTTTGTACACACGTTCGGAATTTACGCGAACGGATTTTGTTGTCGGAAAATTTGAGATCCAGATCTCAAATTTGGCGTGTCGGAAATTCCGATGAAAAAAGTCAGATGGAGCCTACACACGGTCGGAATTTCCGACAACAAGCTCCGATCGCACATTTTCCGTCAGAAAGTCCGACCGCGTGTACGGGGCATAAGAATGGCCATTTGGTTGCAACTTGTACTAAACTACTTTGGCTGGACCAGATGTAGGGGGTCGAATTGTAGACATGTAGTAGCTAGTAGACAAAGAATATTGCAAATTTGTGTAGTTTACAGTATTTAGATCACTGCATTTGCATTTTTCAGATAAGCACAGCTGGGACAGACTAGACTAGACACCGCTCTTTGTCTAAAACTGGCCATAGACATCAAAGAGTGGTGGAACAGGTATGCACCTTCTGACTGTCTCATGATATGTGCAACCATTTAGGCAGTGGGGCAGGGTGGGGGGAGGGGCTTCTCAGGGATAGGTAGACTCGGCACCAGCTTATCTTGAGGATAGCTATAGCATTAAAAACGTTTGGTGATCGGTGCGGTGGTAGGGACAGTTACAAGCACCGATTTCCCTGCATAGCTTTTCTGACAGCCGCTTCTCCTCCTTTCCCTCCTGCGGCTGTCAGGTGCTTAATTGAAAGCTATACGAGGAGGTCGGTGCTTTTAACTGCCCCCACAATTGCTCCGATCACCCCTGACTGTCCCCTGTGTCCTCCTCCGGGTCCTCCTCCCTCTCTCTCTTTTTTGCAAAAATAAAAATGTAATATTATTATTATTATACAGGATTTATATAGCGGCAACAGTTTGCGCAGTTGGAGGGAAGACAGTACCCTTACAATACAAATCAATACAGGAGGGATCAGAGGGCCCTGCTCATTAGAGCTTACAATCTAAAAAGGAAGGGTCAATTGTCACAAGAGGTAATAGCTGTGTGGAATGAGCTGATGGAGGAAGTAAAACAGTGTTAGTTAGAAGAAGGATAGCCTTCTTTATATATATATATGTTCAAAAGAGTGTAACTTTAATCATTAACCAGATGTGTAACCTGTCCCTACACTAGCCACTCACATAAAACATGCCCAAAAATCCTAAATAGACTCTGCCTTACCCAAGATGGCCTCCAAGGTCACGTGGGACGCCAGCATCCAATCACTAGCTATGTTTTTTCACCGCACACAGTGTGCACGTGCCCAAAGCGGCCCAAAAATCATGAACATGACATAAACATTTTTCCACAATGCATTGTGGTATATCGTCATGCATTGCAGCAAGTTGCAACATACAGTATGTGCATTCCCTTGGTTCATTGGGGGATGCTCTTCAAAATGCATGTAATATGATTTCGAAGGACTGTCCCTGATTTGGAGCAATGTCCCTCTGTCCCTCTTTTCTCCTCATTTGTCCCTCATTTTGGTCTGATCCATATAGTTGTATATAAAATGCACTTTTTATCTTTGAAAATGTGTTTCCCAGTTCTAAACCTTTCATCCGATTTTTAAATTGCTGCATTTGTACATTTTAAAAGCCAATATAAAGGAATAGAAGTGGTAAAAAAAAAGCCCTTGTGGATTCAATTAACCTTTTTTTTAGGGCTGTTACTAATTAAAATTTTCGTGTTTGATTAATCGATTTTTTTTTAAATCGATTAATCGACTAATTTAGATTAATTATAACACACATACAGATCCAACTACTTTTAGCTGATCTCCTTGCATTGCAACTCTGCATTAGTCAGTGGTAAATGTGGTATACACTATATACAATCACCCGACACTAGTTAGTTTCCACAATCCATGACTTAACTTCACAGTTCACACAAATACGTTTTAAGTTCAAACTGTAGCACTGACGCAAGTATTTTTTTTTCCACAGTAGCGTGACAATCCTTCCACCTCCGGTCTAACTAATCACTCTCACCTTATGGCATGGACCCCTGTGCAAACTGGTGGTCATGCAAGCGGGTATCTAAAGGGTTAACACGGACCATAAACTTCTCTCACGTCTCCTTAGATCTCAGCAAGGACGCCAGGTCATGGGTAGAAAGAAAAGATCTAAGTGCTCACCGCTTAAGTATAAGATTACATTTTTGTGTTCAAACACAAACTACTCACATAAAGATGATAAAAACACAGCATGTAAAGCTGGAAATCGTGTTAGTTCCGTAGGGCAGCAGCGGGTGACGTCATGCGTAGCTCCTCCCCGTACGCGTTACGTTCGATCAGAACTTCGACGTCACCGGACTCCTCCCCCCTTCCCTTCGTTAGCAGACGGAGGCACTTGGGGAAGGGGGGAGCAGTCCGGTGATGTCGATGTCTGTGATGTCACCGGATCTCCGACGGAACTCATGGGAGACCTGGAATCGGGCGGAGAGGTGAGTACCGATCAAAAGAATTTTGATCGATCAAAAAAATGAATCGATTGATCGAGGAATTAATCTTTATTTTCCACAGCCCTACTTTTTGGGGTTAATTCTCCTTTAACCACTTAACGACCGCCTCATGTACATTTACGTCGGCACTTTGAAGAGGGATATCTCGGTAACGGCAGCAGCTGCTGCCACAACCGAGATATCCTTCTTTACATGAGGCGGTTCTGTTTACGACAATGGTGGTCATCGCGGCGGATTCCCCGCAAGATCACCGTTATCGGCGGCGGGAGAGGTGACACCCCCCCTCCCACCGCTCTCCCGCCGCTTACCGGAGCCGTCAGCAGCGGCGGAGGCGATCGGGTGGGTATGGAGACGAGTGAGGCTAAGATGGCCCCCACTCGTCTCTATACCATAGGAGAGCGGAAGCAACGTCAAAACGTCACTTCCGCCCATACGTCTTAAAGGCAAATTTTTCAGATCTCATATTTGAGAGGACCTGTCATGCTTTTTTTTATTACAAGGGATGTTTACAAAGTGATCCATTTTTTTTTTATTTTTAAAAAATAATGTAATGTAAAAAATAATAAATTCAAGTAAAATAAATAAGAAAAAACAAAAAAAAATGTTTAAAACACCCCGTCCCGACGAGCTCGCGCGCAGAAGCGAACGCATACGTGAGTAGCGCCCGCATATGAAAACGGTAGTCAAAACACACATGTGAGGTATCGCCGCGATTGGTAGAGCGAGAACAATAATTCTAGCCATAGACCTCCTCTGTAACTTAAAAAAGATCAAAAAAGGAAACCCCCTAGGTTTGGGACTTTTACTTAAACCACCACATTAGACCAAGGTGTATAGCAAAATAATTTTATTGAAATATCTAAAAAGATGATCACCTATTGTCTAAGATAGGACACACCATGCAATATATACACGATACAGTACAAAAAGAATAATCAGTGAAAAAACAGTACAAAAATTACATAAAGAAAAAATACAGACAAAACCAGATTGGTAGCACTAGAACACTCGTGGGGGTAAGATGCCTCCCAAGAAAACACCCGACGCGTTTCCAGTTCTTACAGTTGTAGAACTTTCATCAGGGGTGAGAAATAGTGGAGTTAATGATATAGTTATCGCTCTAAATATGCAAAAAAAGAGACATATCAGGGAAAAAGCATACATAGGGGTAGAAAAAACAGTGTGCAAGATGGTATGATAGGACACTGACCCCCATATCTTTTTATCCTCCATGTCCCCCAGAGAAAGTATATGAATAAAAAATATATAATATAATAAATAAAAAATAATAATAAATAAAAAATAATAAAACATCAGAAAAATCAAATAAACAAAAAAATCAAAACAGCGAGGTACAATTGATAAAGATATAAACATATATATCTGATATACATGTGTGTAGCTATACATTTTCCACTGCATGTATTCTACAGAAACAGTAAATAATCATATTAAAATGTACCATCCCGACCCCGTCCCGACGAGCTCGCGCGCAGAAGCGAACGCATACGTGAGTAGCGCCCGCATATGAAAACGGTAGTCAAACCACACATGTGAGGTATCGCCGCGATCGGTAGAGCGAGAACAATAATTCTAGCCATAGACCTCCTCTGTAACTTAAAAAATGCAACCTGTAGAATTTTTTTAAATGTCGCTTATGGAGATTTTTGAGAGTAAAAGTTTGACGCCATTCCACGAGCGGGTGCAATTTTGAAGCAGGACATGTTGGGTATCAATTTACTCGGCGTAACATTATCTTTCACAATACAAAAAAAAATTTGGCTAATTTTACTGATTTGTTTAGTGATTTTTTTCCAAAAAAAGTGCGCGAATACGGTGTGAAAAAAAGTATTGCAATGACCGCCATTTTATTCTCTAGGGTGTTAGAAAAAAAAACAATATATAATGTTTGGGGGTTCTAAGTAATTTTCTAGCAAAAAAAAACTGTTTTAAACATGTAAACACCTAAATTCCAAAACGAGGCTGGTCCTTAAGTGGTTAAGGGGGTGTGGCAGGGGCGTGTCCCATACCTACATACATTTGCTGGTAGGTGTCCCTCATTCCCATCTCAAAATGTTGGGAGGTAGGAATATGTGTTGTAGGTTGCAGTAACGCATACATACAGTGGTGTGAAAAAGTGTTTGCCCCCTTCCTCATTTCCTGTTCCTTTGCATGTTTGTCACACTTAAGTGTTTCGGAACATCAAACCAATTTAAACAATAGTCAAGGACAACACAAGTAAACACAAAATGCAATTTGTAAATGAAGGTGTTTATTATTAAAGGTGAAAAAAAATCCAAACCATCATGGCCCTGTGTGAAAAATTGATTGCCCCCTAAACCTAATAACTGGTTGGGCCACCCTTAGCAGCAACAACTGCAACCAAGCGTTTGCGATAACGTGCAATGAGGCTTTTACAGCGTCCTGGAGGAATTTTGGCCCACTCATCTTTGCAGAATTGTCCTAATTCAGTTACATTAGAGGGTTTTCGAGCATGAACGGCCTTTTTAAGGTCATACCACAACATCTCAATAGGATTCAGGTCAGGACTTTGGCTAGGCCACTCCAAAGTCTTCATTTTGTTTTTCTTCAGCCATTCGGTGGTGGACTTGCTGGTGTGTTTAGGATCATTGTCCTGCTGCAGAACCCAAGTTCGTTTCAGCTTGAGTACACGAACAGATGGTCAGACATTCTCCTTCAGGATCTCTTGGTAGACAGCAGAATTCATAGTTCCTTTTATCACGGCAAGTCTTCCAGGTCCTGAAGCAGCAAAACAGCCCCAGACCATCACACTACCACCACCATATTTTACTGTTGGTATAATGTTCTTTTTCTGAAATGCAGTGTTCCTTCTACGCCAGATATACTTGGACACACACCTTCCAAAGAGTTCCACTTTTGTCTCATCGGTCCACAGAATGTTGTCCCAAAAGTCTTGGGGATCATCAAGATGTGTTGTGGAGAAATTGAGACGAGCTTTGATGTTCTTTTTGCTCAGCAGTGGTTTTCTCCTTGGAACTCTGCCATGCAGGCCATTTTTGCCCAGTCTTTTCCTGATGGTGGAGGCATGAACGCTGACCTTAACTGAGGCAAGTGAGGCCTGCAGTTCCTTGGACGTTGTTGTGGGGTCTTTTGTGACCTCTTGGATGAGTCGTCGCTGCGCTCTTGGGGAAATTTTGGGCGGCCGGCCACTCCTGAGAAGGTTCACCACTGTTCCATGTCTTCGCCATTTGTGGATAATGGCTCTCACTGTGGTTCGCTGGATTCCCAAAGCTTTGGAAATGGCTTTATAACCCTTTCCAGACTGATAGATCTCAATTACTTTCTTTCTCAATTGTTCCTGAATTTCTTTGGGTCTCGGCATGATGTGTAGCTTTTAAGGATCTTCTGGTGGACCTTACTGTGTCAAGCAGCTCCTATTTAAGTGATGCCTTGATTGTGAACAGGTGTGGCAATAATCAGGCCTGGGTGTGGCTAGAGAAATTGAACTCAGGTGTGGACAACCACAGTTATAGTATGTTTTAACAAGGGGGGCAATCACTTTTTCACACAGGGCCATGATGGTTTGGATTTTTTTTCACCTTTAATAATAAACACCTTCATTTACAAATTGCATTTTGTGTTTACTTGTGTTGTCCTTGACTATTGTTTAAATTGGTTTGATGTTCCGAAACACTTAAGTGTGACAAACATGCAAAGGAACAGGAAATGAGGAAGGGGGCAAACACTTTTTCACACCACTGTAGCTGTAAATCAGCTGTAATGTTTCAGCATTTGGAGATCTTCGGTGGGGACGGACATTTCTTCTTTATCATTGTAGTACAGGACTGGGGAATGTAGAGTGCGGAGATGCTGTTTGCCGGAGCAGACACCGCACAGTCCCTTCAACAACACATGGTGACATTATCACAGCTGTTTCAGCAAACACATTCCAGAAAGAAGGAAATCATAGTACGTTTGCGCCGTCCTGTGAAAACACTTGAAATATCAAAGAGCGGAAAAGCGAAAGATAGGAATTATTTGTGTTAGGCCTCGCTGACAGTGCAGTGGAAGTTTTCTATGTTTTTTTTATCATTGATATCAGATACGTCTGTGGGATTTTACAGATGAATGTAATTCTCATTTTGTTGATCTTTTCGGGCCAAGTTTAGCCCAGTCATCCTCTCCAGTCCTGAATGAATGTTTTCTGCTGGTGCGCACAGCGGTACACGGTGCGCCCCAGTCCAACATGAATGCTTTGGAATCTCATTCAACGCACACCGCCTTCCGGCCGAGCTCTGATCTCTGTGAGTTCTGAACTTCGGGAATGATAGAATTCTAATGTAAAAGGAATTATACAGACTGCACACATGCAGCTTAGATCAGCTACACAAATTATTATTAATTGCTTACTAATATGAAGTTAAAGTGGTGTTGCCACCAAAAACAAAAATTAGGCTCAGAAATCATAAAAAAAGAAAAAATTAGTAATTGGAAAAAAAATTATTTTTTTACTCACCTCTAAATGCCTGTTGCTAGGGGGTCCCTTGTAGTCTGACCCGGGCACTGACATCACTTCCCGTAGGCGCCGCACAGTCATCTGGGACCTGTCATGTGTCCCAGATGAGTGAGCGTCGAATCACGGCGCACGGCGCCGCTCGCGCATGCGCAGTGGGTGCCCGGCTGTGAAGCCACAGCCGGGTGCCCACATTAAGAATGCCGGCGCCGCGAGAGGAGCGGGGAACGAGGGGGGGTCTCGTTCCCCCACATCGCTGGACCCCGGGACAGGTAAGTGTCCGATTATTAAAAGTCAGCAGTTGCAGTATTTGTAGCTGTTGAATTTTAAATTTTTTTTTTTTGTTGGCCCTCCTCTTTAAACATGAACTCCATACACAAAAACCTTTGTTTAAATACACTATTACCAAAAGTATTTGGACACCTGCCTTTACATGAACTTTAATGGCATCCCAGTCTAATGCCCCGTACACACGGTCGGAAATTCCGACCACAAAATCCAACTGATTTTTTCCGATGGATTTTGTCCGACACTGGTGTTGTACACACACGGTCGGACAAAGTTGTCGGAAAATCCGATCATTCTGAACGTGGTGACGTTCGTTGCGTACGAAGGAAATACGTAGAGGGTAGTAGCCAATAGCTTTGGTCTCATAATTTGATCTGAGCATGTGTGGCACTTTATCCGTCTGAATTCTCTACACACGATCGGAAAAAGTCAGATCGGATTTTGTTGTCGGAAAATTTGAGAGCAGGATCTCAAATTTTTTCAGACGGAAAAAGTCAGATGGAGCACACACTTCGGATTTTCCGACAACATGGTCCGATCGGACATTTTCCGTCAGAATTTCTGACGGAAAATGTCCGATCGGACCATGTTGTCAGAGAATTTGCCCGTGTGTGGGCTCCATCTGACTTTTTCTGTCGGAATTTCCGACGGGAAAAAATTTGAGATCCTGCTCTCAAATTTTCCGACAACAAAATGTGTGTACGGGGCATTAGTCCATAGAGTTCAATATTGAGTTGGCCCACCCTTTGCAGCTATAACAGCTTCAACTCTTCTGGAAAGGCTGTCCACAAGGTTTAGGAGTGTGTCTATGGGAATGTTTGACCATTTTTACAAAAATGAGTGCACCCCTCACATTTTGGTAAATATGTTATTATATCTTTTCATGTGACAACACTGAAGAAATGACACTTTGCTAAAATGTAAAGTAGTGAGTGTACAGCTTGTATAACAGTGTAAATTTGCTGTCCCCGCAAAATAACTCAACACACAGCCATTAATGTCTAAACCGCTGGCAACAAAAGCGAGTACACCCCTAAGTGAAAATGTCCAAATTGGGTCCAATTAGCCATTTTCCCTCCCCGGTGTCATGTGACTCGTTAGTGGAGCAGGTGTGTTAAATTTGGTGTTCTCACTCTCACTCTCTCATTCTGGTCACTGAAAGTTCAACATGGCACCTCATGGCAAAGAACTCTCTGAGGATTTAAAAAAAAAAAGAACTGTTGCTCTACATAAAGATGGCCTAGGCTATAAGAAGATTGTCAGGACCCTGAAACTGAGCTACAGCATGGTGGCCAAGACCATACAGCGGTTTAACAGGACAGGTTCCACTCAGAACAGGCCTCGTCATGGTCAACCATAGAAGTTGAGTGCACGTGCTCAGCATCATATCCAGAGGTTGTTTTCATCCGATCTCACCCAATCCGATCCAGCGACGGATCCGGACGTAGGGCCATCTGTCTGCTTTTGGCGGATCGGACCGGGTCGGATTTCAGCGGACGTGTCACCGCTGACATCCGTCGCTCCATAGACCAGCATGAAGCTCCCATTCAGGTCCGCCGTCAAAACTGACAGGTGGACCTGAGCGGTCCCTCAGTGTGAAAGGGGCCTAAGGGTTTAGTCTTCAGATTGTTTCCTTTAAGGACATTGCAAAAGAGGAGATTGCAATCCTTTGCAAGCAGACTGACAGTGCAGCAAACCGTATCATCACCTAACAATTAAAACCCTTACAATACAGGCATTCTATTAAGCTCCAGGGATATCTCTAGATCACAGCAGGGAACATAACAAAATTTACGGAGATCACCTCATCTTCTTGCTGTCACTTTGGAATCGCTTAGACAGTTTTTCCTGCCTTGTTTTATTTTTTTAACAAGAAATGCCTTGTTTTATTTACATATGTATTGAAACAGTGCTTGAAAGACCACCATTATAAACAAAACTATAAATGTCTATAGATATCATCTACTAAAGTCATCATAATTAAAAGTCAGCAATTCTGATTACATGAACCTTCCAATATAGAGTGCCTCCAATATAAAGTGCCTCCAATATAAAGTGCCTCCAATATAGAGTGCCTCCAATATAAAGTGCCTCCAATATAGAGTGCCTCCAATATAAAGTGCCTCCAATATAGAGTGCCTCCAATATAAAGTGCCTCCAATATAAGGTGCCTCCAATATAGAGTGCCTCCAATATAGAGTGCCTCCAATATAGAGAGCATCCAATATAAAGTGCCTCCAATATAGAGTGCCTCCAATATAAAGTGCCTCCAATATAGAGTGCCTCCAATATAAAGTGCCTCCAATATAGAGAGCCTCCAATATAAGGTGCCTCCAATATAGGGTGCCTCCAATATAGGGTGCCTCCAATATAGAGTGCCTCCAATATAGAGTGCCTCCAATATAGCGTGCCTCTAATATAAGGTGCCTCCAATATAAAGTGCCTCCAATATAGAGTGCCTCCAATATAAAGTGCCTCCAATATAGAGTGCCTCCAATATAGAGTGCCTCCAATATAAGGTGCCTCCAATATAGAGTGCCTCCAATATAGAGTGCCTCCAATATAGAGAGCCTCCAATATAGAGAGCATCCAATATAAAGTGCCTCCAATATAGAGTGCCTCCAATATAAAGTGCCTCCAATATAGAGTGCCTCCAATATAAAGTGCCTCCAATATCGAGTGCCTAGGCGTCGCTAGGCACTCCAGCTCCAGAAATGTGTCTTATTATTTTATACCGCCACCACCAATCTTTGGTGCTTCCACGGTGCTTACCAACCTCCACCTTCAAAAAAACAGACACCAGATGACATGGACATTAAATTATAAAGTATGGAAATAATAAGGGCCAGAACAAAAGGTGAAAGAGTCCAAACATGCTTTAATTTTTTTTATAATTTGATCAAAATAAATTATCCACGTCTTTCTGGGGTGAAAAAACCTTACCTTCGCCAGGGCTTAGAATGGTGAATGGACACTATAACCGAAACGATCTAAATATCATTTCAAACTCTCTTTTAGGACTGGAATTCGAATGTATTCAGCTGCAGCAGACATGGAGGGAGGACTGTTTGTAGGGAGCTGCCTTACCCATATCTCCCAACTTTCTGAGATGGGAATGAGGGACACCTATCAGCAAAAGTATTCAGGCATAGGACACACCCCTTGCCACGCCCCCTTAAAGGAGAATTGTACAAAAAAAACAAGATTGGTTAAACCCACAAGTGCTTTTTTTACCACTATTATTCCTTTATGTTGGCTTTTGGGATTTACAAATGCAGCAATTTAGAAATCAGATGAAATCAGATGAAATTTAGAAATCAGATGATTAGGGCTGGAAAACACTTTTTGATAGATAAAAAGTGCATTTTATTATCAACTCCAAAGATCAGACCGAAATGAGGGACAAATGAGGAGGAATGAGGGATAGAGGGACATTGCTCCAAATCAGGGACAGTCCCTCGAAATCAGGGACAGTTGGGAGCTATGGCCTTACCAGAGCCAGGGAGCTTCCTTGAAACATTTCTTTAAGTAAACAGTACTGCACAGTAAAGCCATGTACACACTAAAAAAAAACAGTCAGAGCCACTGTACTATGCTATGTACATCGATCTCCCCCGATGAGCTGTTGTTTTCTGACAGGGCCAGAACACTCCAATCAGTTGGAATCTGGGAGTCGGTCGGCTGCTGGCTTTCCAGAATACTTGTCCGACAGACCGACATACCTACGGGCCAAATGTCGGCCATTTTTATTTTGAGCCGGAAAATACCTCCTGATGTTCAGCCCCTATGTACCCAGCGTACGTATAAGCTATATGCACTGCCAAAAAATTTGTTTTCGTTTAATTCGTTTTTATTTTTTTTTTTTTTTTCGTGTCATTCGTTATGATTGCAATTAGTAAAGTCGTATATTCGTACATTCGTAAATTCGTACATTCGAACATTTGTACATTTGTACATGTGTAAATTCGTAAATTAGAAAATTTGTATATTCGTACATTCGTAAATTAGAAAATTAAAAAATTTTGAAATACGAAAATCCGAAAACCCAAAAAATAGAAAATCTGAAATAGTGACTAACTATTAAATTATAGGTATTCCTATATTCCATAATATATTAGGCTGCATCTAAAAATAATGGAACGGAACAAATTAATAACAAATAATAATAATGATAAAACGTTTTTATTATTGTTGTTATTTATTATTATTAATGCATTACGTTCCATTTGTTTGTATACGGCATTCGTTATTTCGGATAATTTGTAACTTAAGACAAATTTGTATTTGTTACGTTCACTAACAGCCAAATTTAAAAAAGAAATTACAATACCTATAATTTAATAGTTAGTAATAGTTAAGTTATTATTAGTTAATTCTAAATTCAGATTTCCGAATTTATGAACGTACGAATTTGTGAATGTACGAATTTACGAATGTGCGAATATACGAATTTACGAATGTGCAAATGTACGAATTTACGAATGTACAAATTTACAAATTTTTTTGAATATTCTGAAAAATTAGTTAAGCGGATTTTCGTTAATTCTGATATTTCAGAATTAACGAATTTGTCGAAATTCGTTAAAAAATGAATTCGGAAAGAAAAGAATTGCACATGTCTAGTACGTATAAGGTGGGTGAGGGGGGATTCTGTGACACAGAAGGTTTTTTTACCTTAATGAATAGGATGCCCTAAGTTTTTAGAACCAATTCTTAAAGCGGTAGTAAACCATGACTATTTAAAAAAATAAAAAAAATCACCTGTAAGGCAATTGCATAATGTGCTAGTTAAGGATGAGCCCGGTGTTCGATTCGAACCCATGTTCGAATCGAGCACCGGGTGTTCCCTCGCTCGACGAGCCCAGAACTATTGGGGGCGCTCGCATCAAATTCGTGTGATGCGAGCGGCCCCGCAATGCATTGCGGCCCGCGCAGTGCAATGCTGGCTGATGATTGGCCAAGCATGCACTGTGACCCCGCATGCTTGGCCAATCACAGCGCCGGCAGCGAGGAGAGCCATAATTGGCTACAGGCAGGATGCCTGTAGCCAATTATAGCTCAGGGGCTTTAGTACATGCCCCACGGTATAAGAGGCCGCCGCGCCGGCGGCCTCGCATATTATGTTTCAGTCAGTGTCAGCGTGTCAGTGTGCTGCTGACTGCTGACAACAATATGTGCTCTATTTCTGGGGATATGTGTGTGCATGCTGTTAGAACAGCATTGCAGTATCACATCTGGGGGGTGTCTATAGTGGCCTGTGAAGGGGGCAGGTTTCCTGTGCTTAGAACTTTCCCTGCAAAAAAGTGTAATTTTTGCAGGAAAAAAGCTATTTAAAATCACTCGCGGCTAATGAATTGATGGCTCCTGTAACACAGAGAACTGTCATTCATTAATAAAAAACAAAAAAAAAGCGTAGGGGTCCCCCCCAAATTCAATAACCAGGCCCTTCAGGTCTGGGATGGATATTAAGGGGAACCCCAGCCAAAAAAAAAAAAAAAAAAATGGCGTAGGGTCCCCCTCAAAATCCATACCAGACCCTTGAGGTCTGGTATGGATTTTAAGGGGAACCCTAGCCAAAAAAAATGGCGTGGGGTCCCCCTCAAAATCCATACCAGACCCTTATCCGAGCACGCAACCTGGCAGGCCGCAGGAAAAGAGGGGGGGACGAGAGCGGCCCCCCCTCTCGCCTGAACCGTACCAGGCCACATGCCCTCAACATTGGGAGGATGCTTTGGGGGTCTAAGACCCCTAAAGCACCTTGTCCCCATGTTGATGAGGACAAGGGCCTCTTCCCCACAACCATGCCCGGTGGTTGTGGGGGTCTGCGGGCGGGGGGCTTATCGGAATCTGGAAGCCCCCTTTAACAAGGGGACCCCCAGATCCCGCCCCCCCCCCTGTGTGAAATGGTAAGGGGGTACAAAAGTACCCCTACCATTTCACCAAAAAAGTGGCAAAAATGGTAAAAATGACAGGAGACAGTCTTTGACAATTCCTTTATTAAAATCTTCTTTCTTCTTTCTTCATCCTTCGGTTTCTTCATCTTCTCCTTCCTTCATCTTCTTCCATCTTCTTCTTCCATTTTCTTCTTCCTCCGATCCGCTTCTTCTTGCGCTGGTCTTCTCGTCCTTCTCGTCCAGCATCTTCTTCCGTCGGCGTCGGTGTCAGTGTCTTCTTGGGCCGCTCCGCGCAATGGGAGGCTCCCGCTGTGTGAGGCTCCGCTCCGTCTGACAGGTCTTTTATAATGGAGGGCACCTGGTGACCCCGCCCCCTCTGATGCACAGGGACGTCATGGGGAATTCCATGATGGCTTTCCCCATGACGTCAGAGGGGGGCGGGGTCACCAGGTGCCCTCCGTTTTAAAAGACCTGTCAGACGGAGCGGAGCCTCACACAGCGGGAGCCTCCCATTGCGCGGAGCGGCCCAAGAAGACACCGACACCGACACCGACGCCGACGGAAGAAGATGCCGGACGAGAAGGACGAGAAGACCAGCGCAAGAAGAAGCGGATCGGAGGAAGAAGAAAATGGAAGAAGAAGATGGAAGAAGATGAAGGAAGGAGAAGATGAAGAAACCGAAGGATGAAGAAAGAAGAAAGAAGATTTTAATAAAGGAATTGTCAAAGACTGTCTCCTGTCATTTTTACAATTTTTGCCACTTTTTTGGTGAAATGGTAGGGGTACTTTTGTACCCCCTTACCATTTCACACAGGGGGGGCGGGATCTGGGGGTCCCCTTGTTAAAGGGGGCTTCCAGATTCCGATAAGCCCCCCGCCCGCTGACCCCCACAACCACCGGGCACGGTTGTGGGGAAGAGGCCCTTGTCCTCATCAACATGGGGACAAGGTGCTTTAGGGGTCTTAGACCCCCAAAGCATCCTCCCAATGTTGAGGGCATGTGGCCTGGTACGGTTCAGGCGAGAAGGGGGGCCGCTCTCGTCCCCCCCTCTTTTCCTGTGGCCTGCCAGGTTGCGTGCTCGGATAAGGGTCTGGTATGGATTTTGAGGGGGACCCCACGCCATTTTTTTGGCTAGGGTTCCCCTTAAAATCCATACCAGACCTCAAGGGTCTGGTATGGATTTTGAGGGGGACCCTACGCCATTTTTTATTTTTTTTTTGGCTGGGATCCCCCTTAATATCCATCCCAGACCTGAAGGGCCTGGTTATTGAATTTGGGGGGACCCCTACGCTTTTTTTTTTTTTCATTTTTTTTATTTTTTATCAATGACTTTTTTTTATGAATGAGTTTCAATGAATCACTGTTCTCTGTGTTACGGGAGCCGTGAATTAACATTAGCCGCGAGTGATTTTAAATAGCTTTTTTACTTTCAAAAATGACACTTTGCGCAGAGACAGTTCTAAACACGGGAAACATGCGCCCCTTCACAGGCATACTATAGACACCCCCCAGGTACGAAATTTAAAGGAATATTACACTTTTATTGTTTCAATTTAAGCATTATTAAAATCACTGCTCCTGAAAAAACGGCCGTTTTTAAAAAAAAATGTTGCAATGATACATGTCCCCTGGGGCAGGACCCAGGTCCCCAAACACTTTTTATGACATTAACATGCATATTAGCCTTTAAAATGAGCACTTTTAATTTCGAACGTTCGCATCCATTATAACTAATAGGGTTCTAAAGCTCGCACGGACTTTAGGTCCGTTCGCGGGTTCTGGTGCGAGCCGAACGGGGGGGTGTTCGGCTCATCCCTAGTGCTAGTATGCACAGGAGCTGCTGCGGGCCACAAGGGGATGTTTCAGTATGGAGAGTGAACATATAATCATAATAATCATATAATAATGATTTTAGTGTATTTTTTATTTTTATGAAAATATAATTTGATATTTTCTGTGGGGGGGGGGGGGGGTAGCGGGGCCTGTCAGGTAGGCAGGATTGGGCTCCATGATTTCTAACAGTATCCCTGGGCACTCATCAAGAATACAGACTATGCCCGCTGTTTCCATCCCCCCCTGCTCCATTCATAGAAGATGTACCATATTGGATGGTAAAAGAAAAGACAGGATAAAATGTGAGGTTCTTTTTTATATATAGTACAGGCATTTATCATTGATGAGGCCTTGATGGTCTATTTAAACCAATGAGCCCCATATATTCCTCCCTACGGGTGACCCTCATTTTCGATGGAGATCTTCATCTGAGTGCTGTTTCTCTCTGGGATAATATCAATATAATGAGAGTTCCCTGAGGAGACTTGCTCTTGGACTCTTTTGAGAGGTAGGGTCCGACGCAGTACTGTCGGGGACCAATCCTTACTGCTATAGTGGGGATTGGATGGGATTTAGGGGTGGGGGGGTTTGTGTTGGGGGGGGGGGGTTTGTTTTGTTTTTTCCTGGTCATGCCCAGGGCCTTCATTTATTTTGAATAAAATGCTATATATCATCTCTCTGATTATGTTATACCAATCTTTTCATGTTTCTCATGTTCTTCCTTTCTATACACCCAAGGTCCAGTATATGAAAAAGTTTGTCCTTGATGTTTTAATTCTCTCGATCATGTCAACTTTCCTGATGAAGCCTTTTAGGCGAAACATGTAGAAGCTTGTTGAACATGTGATCACATATAAATGAATGTTGCATTATCTCTGTCTGTTATAGGAATAGGTGTATGTACCTAGGACTGTAGATATATGTATTCTTATTCATTTTTTTATTTTTATTCACTTTTCTAGTTTTCAATAAAAGTATTTATTAGACATGTGCACAATAGAAAAATTTGTTTAGTTTCGTTTAGTTTCTGTTCGTTTCCGTTGATTCGTAACGATTCGTAATTTCGTAAGTCGTTGGTGTTCGTATTCGTAACGATTCGTATTTTCGTAAGAGTTATTTTTTCGTTGACTCGTTTTTCCATTTAATTTTCGTTTATTTGAAATTCGGACGCATTCGTATTTTCGTAGATTTAGTTACATTCGTACTTTCGTTAGATTGATTTATTCGTACTTTGGTAACATTGTTTTCGTAGATTCATAATCGGAGCATAATTCATAATTTTATGTAATGTGTATGCTATTATTACATTGTAAGAGACACGGAAAATTCCGAATCGAAAAAAAAAAGTTACAAATGTATGAATTTTTTTTTCGTTCAATCCATTCGAAGCACGTTAAGCAGCGCCATTGTAAGGGACACGGAAAATTACGAATCGAAAAAAAAAAAAAAAAAAAAGTTACGAATGTACAAATTTTTTCGTTCAATCCATTCGAAGCACGTTAAGCAGCGCCATTGTAAGAAACACGGAAAATTACGAATCGAAAAAAAAAAAAAAAAAAGTTACGAATGTACTTTTTTTTTTTCGTTCAATCCATTCGAAGCACGTTAAGCAGCGCCATTGTAAGAGACACGGAAAATTACCAATTCAACAAAAAAAAACAAGTTACGAATGTACGAATTTTTTCGTTCATTTTGATTTTCGTTGTTCCTGTTTTCGTTTTTCGGATTTTCTTCTTTCGTAGTTTCGTTGTTTCTAATTTGGTTATTTCGGATTTTCGTTGTTTTTCATATTCGTTCGATGCGATAATTCGTTATTCGTTAAAATTTTTAGCGAATCATTCGTTCATTCGTACGATAACGAATGAACGAATATTACGAATTTTAACGGAAAACTAAAAAAAAAAAAACGAAACGAATTGCACATGTCTAGTATTTATATAAATCAGTCTGTTTATCAGAATAAGTAATTTGACTATTCTCAAAATGTACCTATAAAATCCCATATCCTCACTTGCGTTAAAGCGGAGCTCCGTCCTGGGGAAATTTATTTATTTTTTTTTAAAAGTCAGCAGCTACAAATACTGCAGCTGCTGACTTTTAAAAATCGGACACTTACCTGTCCCAGGGTCCAGCGATGCGGGGGGAACGAGGCCCCCCTCGTTCCCCGAGCCGCTCGCGGCGCCGGCATTCCTAATGTGGGAACCCGGCTGTGGCTTCACAGCCGGGCACCCACTGCGCATGCGCGAGCGGCGCCGTGCACCGTGATTTGACGCTCAGTCATCTGGGACACGTGACAGGTCCCAGATGACTGTGCGGCGCCGAGGGGGAAGTGACGTTTAGCCCGGGCACTGATGGAGGCAGACTATGAGGGATCCCCTAGCAACAGGCATTTAGAGGTGAGTAAAATTATTTTTTATGATTTTTAAGCCCCTTTTTTTTTTGACCGCAACCCCACTTTAACATTCAATTTTAAAGGGATGTTGGTACCTTCATGTAAATAAATAATGGGTTCATTGACCTCCAACCACACTTCCGAAGATGTACCATAGTTTCCATCAATGAAAGGCTTCCTATGAATGAAAGACTGGCAGATGAATGAAAATTCCACCTTCTCCATTCATAGAATGTTTTTCATTGATGGAAACTATAGTGCAGCTTTTATGAAGGATGGAAGAAGGGTGCAGAAAGTGCGGGCATATTCTCCATATTTGATGAGTACCTATGACAGGTCCAGCTGCTTTTATTACCCCCCTGGCAGAGCTAGAAGATTACCGCTGCAGGGGTGAGGGGGAGGGCAGAGGACGGAAGGTTTCAATAAAGAGAGAAGCCACCAGCACAGGGGACACTTTTCATTCAATGTAAGAACCTTTGTGCAGATTTGAACATTTCATCTCTTTTTTTTTTTTCGATCGATGTGTACAACAAGATTGTTCATTGACTGATGTGAATATTAGGGGAGGGCTGAGTGAACTTTATAGCCCCTAAGTGGTGAAGAGCACAAAGGGAGGAGAGGAATATGGGATGTGCTGTGTGATTTATAAATTCCACGCATTCCATGCTTGATAATTGAAAAGAAACCTTATGTACAGTATTTATGAGTCTTGATCAGCTGTTCCCAATCTATTATTAGCTAGCCTTTAATCAGGATATGATGATTAAAAGCTTTTTTTTTTTCCTCAAGCATTTTCTCATCAAAATGAGCAGCTTACATAACTAAATGTCACACAGGAGTGGATTCAATTTTCTGCAATTACAGTGCCTTGAAAAAGTATTCATACCCCTGGAAATGTTCCACATTTTCTCATGTTACAACCAAAAACGTAAATGTATTTTATTTGGATTTTATGTGATCAACCAACACAAAGTGGCACATAATTGTGAAGTGGAAGGAACATGATAAATGGTTTTCATTTTTTTTTTTTACAAATAAATATCGGAAAAGTGTGGGGTGCCTTCGTATTCAGCCCCCCTGTACTCTGATACCCCTAACTAAAATCTAATTGCCTTCAGAAGTCACCTAATTCGTAAATAGAATCCACCTGTGTGTTATTTTATCTCAGGATTAATACAGCTGTTCTGTGAAGCCCTCAGAGGTTTGTTAGAGAACCTTAGTGAACAAACAGCATCATGAAGACCAAGGAACACACCAGACAGGTCAGGGATAACGTTGTGGAGAAGTTTAAAGCAGGGTTAGGTTATATAAAAATAGCTCAAGCTTTGAACATCTCACGGAGCTCTGTTCAGTATGGTAACTGTGAATTTTATAGTTATAAGCAACCATTTTTTTTCTGAATGAAAACCACTCATTCAGTGTTTACTATTGTGATTAGCTGTGATTGGCCACAGCATGAATCAAAGCCTTTCTTTGTGTACAACTGTCATGTGATCTGCTGTGATTGGGCGCAGCAATCACATGGTACCAGCAGTGGCCTTGTCCGGTGCTCCTGCCCGGCCATCATTTTACAATTGGCCAGGTGGGAAGGGGTTAAAGCTAAACTTCAGTAGGGTTGCCACCAGCGGCGGTGCGTCCATAAAGGGCGCAGGAGCGCCGCCCCCCCTCTCCTGTCACTCTCTATACTCCATAGAAAGATTCATGCATTGCGTGAATCTATCTATGGTCGCTGCTGACACCCCCTATTCAGGTGTCCGGCCCCTTTCCTTGTCAATCAGCAGTATGTTAGCAAACCAAAGGAATTCGGTTTGCTAACATTGTACGGCCCCTTAGCCAATCAGGAGCACAGGTCTGTGTTACCTGTGCCCTGATTGGCTGAAACGACAGGCGCTGTGATTGGGCGCCTATCAGGCTTCCAATCATAGCAGAGGATGGAGCAGAGGAGGAGCGGGCAGGAGAAGAAATGGAGGACACCGATGCCGCCGTCACCCGAGACAAGGTAAGTGCAGGGCGGGGGCGGGGGGCACAGTGGCAGCTTCTTTGCAGGGACAGCTTTATTTTGAAGCGACTGCGTTTTATGGCAAAGTGGCAAAGTGGCTGTGTTTGATGGCAAAGTGGCAAAGTGGCTGTGTTTGATGGCAAAGTGGCTGTGTTTGATGGCAAAGTTGCTGTGTTTGATGTCACAGGGGCAAAGTGGCTGTGTTTGATGGGCACAGTGGCTGCGTTTTAATGGGCACAGTGGCTGCGTTTAATGGGCACAGTGGCTGAGTTTTGATGGGCACAGTGGCTGCGTTTTGATGGGCGCAGTGGCTGCGTTTTGATGGGCACAGTGGCTGCGTTTTGATGGGCACAGTGGCTGCATTTGATGGGCACAGTGGCTGCATTTGATGGGCACAGTGGCTGCGTTTGATGGGCACAGTGGCTGCGTTTGATGGGCACAGTGGCTGCATTTTAATGGGCACAGTGGCTGCATTTTAATGGGCACAGTGGCTGCGTTTGGTACAGTGGCTGCATTTTAATGGGCACAGTGGCTGCGTTTGGTACAGTGGCTGCATTTTCATGGGCACAGTGGTTGTGTTTGGTACAGTGGCTGCGTTTGGTACAGTGGCTGCGTTTGATTGGCTTTTTTTTTTTCCGGAATTTTTCAGTTTATTTGCGCCCCCCCAAAAATTTTGAGCACCAGCCGCCACTGGTTGCCACTTTTTCTTCAAGCCAAACCGTAACACTTTAGCAGCGCAAAGCAAAAAAAAAATTTTTGTCTACACTATAGGATTGTAACAGACCTGGGACACCTTTGGGTGCTCCAAAGAGAATAGTAATGCATAACGCATAGTGCCCCCTCACCCTTCTGTCAGGTCCTGTTCTGCGCCACATTTCTGTCTGAATAATGTGTCCGGGTTTCGGGGGGACTGAAACCCGGACACATGATTCAAAACCCGGGCTGTCCGTGTGGATCCTAGACAGGTGGCAACCCTAAACTCCAGGTAGATAATAAACACATCTTGATCCGACTTCTGGTGTGACTTCTATTCGAATCAATGGGCTCCCATAGGGTACCATTGATTTTGAATAGAGACAGAAACGCCGGACGAGGCTTAACACAGCTTTAAGCCTCGTTAATTGCCGTTTAACACCTTTTGCCGGTGTACTATCACTTTTTTGTTCCCCATCAGAAAGTGTCCGCTGTGTACTGCGCAGTACACAGCACTACCAGATTCCGAAAATTGCCGAAGATGAACGGCACCTGCGCCGTGAGTCCACTTTCAAGCCCCACCATCCAAGTGGACATAGAGTTAGAATATAAAAGAGCATGGCGAGCGAAGCGAGCCCACGAGGGGCCCTCTAAGTTTGTGTAGCCCTATGTCCACTTGGATGGTGGGGCTTACACATCGACTCACGGCGCAGGCGCCGTTCATCTTCGGATATTTTCCAAAAATCTTTCTGCTCCGTACTGCGCAGTACACAGCGGACACTTGTGATAGCCGGACTTGTCAGAACACCGGCATCTGACGTTTTTACAGCTCTAACGCTGGAGCCTCAGAACGCACTGGTCCTGGGTTTTTTTTACAGCATAAAAACGCCTATGCCATTTGCAGCTCAAAAACGCCTAGGTGGGCATGAGGCCATAGACTAACATGGACAGGCGTTTTTAAGCTGTAAAAAACGCTCAAAAAAGCGGCTGTAAAAACCGTCCGTGTGCATGAGGCCTTACAACATTTTTTTTTTTTTAATCTACATCTTTTAAATGAAGCGATTTTATAATGCTTGAGATTCCTCTTTATTTTCTGCCCCAGGGACACAACAGGAAGTGAGGGGGAAATGCGTTCAAAGTAATTCCCTCTTAGAGAAGTGTAACCATACCAAGCATCATAATTGGAAGACTTATGCCTCGTACACATGATCGGACATTCCACCAACAAAACCGTGGAATTTTGTCCGAAGGGCGTTGGCACAAACTTGTCTTGCATACATACGGTCACACAAATGTTGGCCAACAATTACGAACGTAGTGACGTACTACGTGTTTTTTCAGCTCTTTAGCGCCCCCCTTTGGGCTCCTTCTGCTAATTTTGTGTTACTAGAAGTTTGGTGAGTGTTGATTCGCACTTTTCATTTCGTGCTTTTTTAGTTAGTTTCTGAACGGCCGTTCGTCAACCAGACATGTTGCGGAGTCGGAGGAGATAACGTGTTATTTATTATTGGCCTTGGAGTTATTGCTTTGACATTATTTTTTGGGCTGAATAATGATTTGATTTGGTATATTTTCTATATTTTTGGATGCATAGAATGTACTTTTTAGTTAAGTTCTATTGGCAGATAACATGTCTAATTTTTTTATTTTATTTTTTTAATGCACAATAAAAAAATTGTGTAGAATAATACTTGGCTATGTGTTTTACTTCAAATGACAGTTTGGCAGTCGGCAGTTACATTTAAAAAAAATACAATGTAAAATTGACAAGGGACCCCAACATAGTTGCATCTTTGATCTTATAAACGACAGGATAATGGTGTTGTGGTAACTTGACCAAATAACAAAAAAACATAATAATATTATTCTTGATATCACTAGAAAAAAAAAGGCTTTGAAAATTAGTTTGCAATAACTCCATCAGTATCACCAGCAAAGCAGCTTCATTATTATCCCATTAAAGAAGAAGAGAATTGTGCGCTGCATTTCCAGATTTCATAATTTGCCACGTCACAAATGTTAATTCTGCATTACGAACGCTAGTTTACAAGACCGACCGCTTCTGGCTCCTCCTTGCTTCCGAGCATGCGTATTTGTAGGATTTTTTGGTGATCTGGTTCCCAACCCAGAGGACCAAAAGAGGAAAGGGGAGCTAGTGGACTATTGCGGTACTTGGTGCGATGAGTTAGATCACAATGTGAGGCAGGTATAAAAGTTTTTTTATCAGTTTATTACAGAACAGAACAGACAAAAAGCAAAATCTAAACACAACATATATACTAAAAACCGTACATATAGTGGATGATTTCAATATTTCATTTTGACTTGTTTCGCCACATAGTGGCTTCTTCAGAACATATATACATCTGAAAAACTAATTCACAGATATATCATATATCACAGTACATCATAATACATATACAAGGAAGCATCATAGATGCTACATAGATGTACATAAATGAATTCCTCTCCCATGCATCTATGATGCTTCCTTGTATATGTATTATGATGTACTGTGATATATGATATATCTGTGAATTAGTTTTTTAGATGTATATATGTTCTGAAGAAGCCACTATGTGGCGAAACAAGTCAAAATGAAATATTGAAATCATCCACTATATGTACGTTTTTTAGTATATATGTTGTGTTTAGATTTTGCTTTTTGTCTGTTCTGTTCTGTAATAAACTGATAAAAAAACTTTTATACCTGCCTCACATTGTGATCTAACTCATCGCACCAAGTACCGCAATAGTCCACTAGCTCCCCTTTCCTCTTTTGGTCCTCTGGGTTGGGAACCAGATCACCAAAAAATCTTTCCATTTAAATTTTGGATGATGGTACGATATTTATAATCAATAACCTTGTATATCCTTTGTGGATAGGCCCCACATTTTTCCATGCGTGTTTGTACTTTGGACTTTTGTCCGACAGACTTGTGTACACACAATCGGACAATCCGACAACACACAAAATAAATTAAAATATGTAGAAGAATACATATCGGCCTAAACTGAGTTAAAATTTTTGTTTTTTTTTTCAAAAAAATTGGATATTTATTATAGCAAAAAGTAAAAAATATTGTGTTTTTTTTTCAAAATTGTCGCTCTTCTTTTGTTTATGACGTAAAAAATAAAAACCGCAGAGGCGATCAAATACCACCAAAAGAAAGCTCTATTTGTGGGGAAAAAAGGACGACAATTTTGTTTGGGTGCAACGTCGCATGACCCGCAATTGTCAGTTGGGGTGCGACGCAGTGCCGAATCGCAAAAAGTGCTCTGGTAAGGAAGGGGGTAAAATCGTCCGGGGCTAAAGCGGTTAAAAAGCATTTTTTTTTTTTTTTAATACTAAATGACTTTACATAGTAGGATATGACACAAACCTTTTTTATTTTATTTTTTGCGTCATTTCAGACCCCCCTCAGCCCTCCACACACACACAACTCGGTTCTTTGCCCAAATCTCCTGAAGGCCAAAGTCAGAGAGGATCCTTGGTTTAAAAAGTACAGCTAGTAATTGAGCTCAGGAAATGGTACGAGCGCTCGCATATATAATTATCATGGAAATACAATTAGCAGACATGATTAAGTGGAATTCTCAGTGTTTTTAAGACGTTTCATTCTTGCATTCTGTCCAGCTGTTTCCCAGACTGCCTGCTGGTGGTCTCCGCTCTCCACGTAATTGTTGGATCATCCATTTCTCTCTGTCTACCTACAAGCATTCCCCGGCTCCGTCCAATCAAAGCTCTTTTTATTTTTTTTCCTTTCAGGTAAATATAAATAAAATCTTAAACTTGATTGCATGTTTCTATATTATTTGGCCCCAGTGCTCAACCTGTGGGATGGGGGCAGCATGTGGCCCTTTGGCACTTACTATGTGACTGTCTGGGCCCCTGCAACCAGTAGGTGCTTGCTAAAGCCAGTGAAGGAAAACTATTCTTTAGACTAGCTTCTAGTAGTTAAAGTGGTGGGACACCCTGAAAAAAAAAACTTTTAAAAAAATGTTAATAACAATTTAAAAAAGAAAAAAAAAAAAAAATGTTTTTTTTTTACTTACCAGAAATGGCTGTTGCTAGGCAGATCGTCCTAATCTGCCTCTTCCAGCGCCGCGGTGATCTTCTCTCCTTCCGTCTTCTAGTGAATGGGGCGTGGTGTGTAATGGGAACTGTGTCCCACTTAGGCCCCTTTCACACTGGGGCGGTGCGGGGCGGCGACGGTAAAGCAGCGCTATATTTAGCGCTGCTTTACCATCCTTTTACCCGCGGTATGCGGCCGCTAGCGGGGTGGTTTTAACCCCCGCTAGCGGCCGCAAAAGGGTTAAAAACCTCCGCAAAGCGCCGCTGCAGTATCCCCGCGGTTTCCCATTGATTTCAATGGGAAGGAGCGGTATAGGAGCGGTAAATACACCGCTCCTTCACCGCTCCAAAGATGCTGCTAGCAGGACTTTTGTTGCGGTCCTGCTAGCGCACCGCTCCAGTGTGAAAGCCCGCCGGCTTTCACACTGGAGTGAATGGGGCCGGTTTTTTCAGGCGGTATACAGGCGCTATTTTTAGCGCTGTACCGCCTGAAAACCGCCCCAGTGTGAAAGGGGCCTTACCGAGGATGGCGGCGCTGGATCCGGATCGCCGAGGGACATCACGGCCTCCACGACCGGCATCCTCACCTCCCTGGGGCCCTAAGCAAAATTCTGCTACGGGGCCCTCTACTTGACCAGTGATGCCGTGAGCTATGTAGAGGGGTTCTAACCCCTGACCACACTATGGAGAGTTGTGGTCAGGGGTTAAAACCCCTCTCTGGTTTCTAAAAAAAATCACTCCGATAATGGTGATAATCCAGGGCTTAATCCATCACCCAATGGTCAGCAAAGGTCAACAGACCTATGGTGGACATATCCTCATAAAAATAAAGAAGCTTCCATAGTGTAATAAGTTCAATTAAAACCAGCAATTATGAAGGTATTAAACTCACATGTATTTAGAAGTAAAAGTCCTTGCTTCAAACCAAAAAAAAGGCAGCGGCATCCAGCAAGCTGACGTCATATGTTAGGTCCTGATTTACACGTTTCGTCACAATTGACGTCATCAGAGGCGATGAATGTTAAAAGCAAACTAAATCTTTTTATGAATTTTTCTAATGCCACGTACACACGGTCGGATGGGGGCTTTTCAACGGATTTTCCGACCGTGTGTATGCCCATCGGTCTTTTTCTGTCGGAATTTTCGACGGACTTTGGATTGAGAGCCTGTTCTCAGTTTTTCCGACGGAAAACCTTTCTATCGGATTTTCCGATCGTGTGTATGCAATTCCGACACGCAAAATTCCGACGCATGCTCGGAAACAATCCGACGCATGCTCAGGAGCATTAAACTTCCCTTTTATAATGCAGTCGAACGTGTTTTATGCCGCTGTGTTATTAACCGTCAGAATTTGGTGTGACCGTGTGTAGGCAACACAGTTTGAGCGAAATTCCGCCGGAATTCCGACGGGAAAACCATCAGAGCTTTTTCCGACGAGAATTCCGACCGTGTGTACGCGGCATAAGACTTTTCATTTGAAATTCTACCCATCTATGGCCAGCTTAAACAGATTCAGCTTCAGCTTCAACTGTGTCACTGCACTACCTGGCAGAACAGATTACAGATCCTTTGGCGGATAAGATAGTTCACATATAGCTAAAGCTACAGTATATGTGAGCCAATTAGCTGAAGCCACTGAATCTATTTTTGGTTTAGCCCTCTGGCTGAAACAACCCCCCCCCCCCCCAAAAAAAAAATATAAATAAATAAATCTATCCATGGCCAGCTTTAGCCCTTATAGCATTAATAAACACAAAACCAAAAATTTATTATATTGGAGCTTACCAATCCTTGTGGTGGCTACATTAGTTTTCTTTTTTAGACTTTCTTCCCTTCTGTTTTCACCTGTTGATCTGGCACACTTGCTGTGTTAGAATGCCTTCACTCTGGATGAAGGAGCACAGGGGGGGCACCTTTTGGACAGCAACATTGTCAGACTGGGGGGAGGGGAGCGTTAGATGTACTAGCTGATTTAAATACAGTAACCAATTGAAGCCAAACTCACATTATAATGAGTTACACAAACATTTTTTTTTTTTTTTTTCCTTTTGGGATAAAGGTTTTATATACATAAATAAAAGCTGATCACTGTAAGCACCCCTGCCCATGGTAAATGGTTTGTCACATCTCTGTAACTGATACATTCTGATGGAGAGTTTGTTCTTTTGAAAAACAACAAACTTACTGGCTGGGCCGCCAGATGAATATAGAAGGAAGAAAGCCTAAAAAAGAAAACAAATGCAGCCATAACATCTAGACATGTGCAATTCGTTTTTGTTTTTTTTGTTTTTCGTTTTCTTCCGTTATATTCGTTCATTCGTTATCGTACGAATGAACGAACGATTCGCAAAAAATTTTAACGAATCGTTCGAATCGAACGAATACGAAAAACAACGAAAATCCAAAATAACCAAATTAGAAACAACGAAACTACGAAAGAAGAAAATCCGAAAAACGAAAACAGGAACAACGAAAATCAAAATGAACGAAAAAATTCGTACATTCGTAACTTTTTTTTTTTTGTTGATTTGGTAATTTTCCGTGTCTCTTACAATGGCGCTGCTTAACGTGCTTCGAATGGATTGAACAAAAAAATTTGTACATTCGTAACTTTTTTTTTTTTTTTTCGATTCGTAATTTTCCGTGTCCCTTACAATGGCGCTGCTTAACGTGCTTCGAATGGATTGAACGAAAAAATTCGTACATTCCTAACTTTTTTTTTTTTTTTTTCGATTCGTAATTTTTCCGTGTCCCTTATAATGGCGCTGCTTAACGTGCTTCGAATGGATTGAACAAAAAAATTCGTACATTCGTAACTTTTTTTTTCGATTCGTAATTTTCCGTGTCTCTTAAAATGTAATAATAGCATACACATTACATAAAATTATTGAATTATGCTCCGATTACGAATCTATGAAAACAATGTTACGAAAGTACGAATAAATCAATCTAACGAAAGTACGAATGTAACTAAATCTACGAAAATACGAATGCATCCGAATTTCGAATAAACGAAAATTAAACTAGCAGAAAAACGAATCAACGAAAAAATAACTCTTACGAAAATACGAATCGTTACGAATACGAACACCGACGACTTACGAATTTACGAATCGTTACGAATACGAACACCGACGACGTATGAATTTACGAATCGTTACGAATCAACGGAAACAAAAAAAACGAAACGAAAATAAACAAATTTTTCTGTTGTGCACATGTCTAATAACATCTAAGAAATGGTAAGCGGCAATTCTAATAAATGCTTCTGGGTTGAAGGAAATGTACAAGCAGCACAGCAGTCACCCCAATGGGCATGAAACGACAGATAATAATTAAAGAGGGTTTTGCAGATTGGCGCACGTTGCTTGGCAGTCTCGGCTCTTCTTCTTGCAGGCAGAAAAAAAAAAGTGAAAGACAAGTAATCCTGCCATACTTTGGTGTGGTGGCAAATTACAGAGAATCAAGCAGACTCACATCACAGAAAATGTGTAGTCTAGTAAGAGGAACTGCGACCGGCGTTCTGAGAATTTCCACCGCAGCTCTGGGAAAAAAACGGTTGGCAAAAGGAGAACAGCCAATCCTTTGCTCAGAAATGTTTGCCACTTAAACCCGAGGTTTTCGCTCAGAAGTTTCAATTCACTGGTAGTAAATGTTTAGGCATCATAATTATACCCTTTCCAATATGCCTTGTCCTGATATTGCCAAAACCAGAATTCCGAGGCTTCTTATCTAAGCATAATAGCATCCAGACTGGTGCCTCGTACTGGGACTAGGTTTAGCAAAAACAAAAAAAAGCTTTGCAAGCTATAGTAAGACGGCTTTCACATTACAAATTAACAGAATGGGTATTTACATTTATAAAAAAAAAGCTCCAGGCAACCAATGAAACAAATCTGTGTGCTACTAATACTATCCAGCAGATACTGCAACTGTGCTAAAATCAGTAGGTTTGTCCAATTTGAATGGACCTGGTCTCTGTGTAACCCACCGCCGCCAGAATTCAGAGAGCACCTCACAGGGTAACTGAAAGTACGCTTAACCACTTTCAGACCGGACCATTTTAGTGGCTTAAGACCAGACCACTTTTTGCGATTCGGCACTGCGTCGCTTTAACTGACAATTGTGCGGTCGTGCCACGTGGCTCCCAGACAAAATTGACGTCCTTTTTTTCCCACAAATAGAGATTTCTTTTGGTGGTATTTGGTCACCTCTGCGGTTTTTATTTTTTGCGCTATAAAGAAAAAAGAACGACAATTAAAAAAAAAAAACGCATTATTTTTTACTTTTTGCTATAATAAATATCCCCAAAAAATATATGAAAAAAACATTTTTGTTCCTCAGTTTAGGCCGATACGTATTCTTCTACATATTTTTGTTAAAAGAAATCTCAATAAGCCTTTATTGATTGGTTTGCGCAAATGTTATAGCGTTTACAAAATAGGGGATAGTTTTATAGCATTTTTTATTAATAATTTTTTTTTACTAGTAATGGCGGCGATCAACGATTTTTATTGTGACTGCGACATTATGGCGGACACATCGGACATTTTTGACACATTTTTGGGACCATTGTGATTTAAACAGCAATCAGTGCTATACAAATGCACTGATTCCTGTGTAAATGACACTGGCAGTGAAGGGGTTAACCAGGAGGTGGTGTTCTGTCCAAATGTGTCCGGCTATCATATAGTGTCCGCCCCGTACTGCGCAGGCGCAGCGCTTGCGCAGTAGGGAGGACAAAGCCAATCGGAAAATTTCAGAAGATGAACGATACCTGCGCCATGAGTCGAGGTGCAAGCCCCACCATCCAAGTGGACATAGGGCTACACAAACTTAGAGGGCCCCTCGCGGGCTCGCTTCGCTCGCCCCGCTTCGGGCACGGCCTCACTGCGCTTGGCTCTTTTTTATTCTAACTCTATGTCCACTCGGATGGTGGGGCTTGAACCTGGACTCACGGAGCAGGCGCCATTCATCTTCGACTATTTTCGGAATGTGCATGCGCAGTACACAGCGGACAGTATGTGATGGGGGACACAATCCGACAGGACAGTGGCAGTGTAGGGGCGTGTTGCTAACTGTGGGGGGCGTGGCTGTATTGACTCATCTCTGCTCCAATCACAGGGAGCAGAGATCAGTGTCACTTGTTGCTAGGCAGAACGGGGAGATGCTGTTTACATCGGCATCTCCTCGTTCTTCCACCCCGTGAGACGATCGCGGGTATCCCCGCGGCGATCAAGTCCACGGGACCCGCGATCAGACTCATGGAGGTCCCAACCAGCGCGCACCGCCGGCGGTGCGCACGTGATGGCACGGCAGCAATTTCAAATGGACGTACCTGTACGCCCTTATGCCTGTCCGTGTCATTCTGCCGACGTACATCGTCGTGCGCCGGTTGGGAACCAGTTAAAGTGGAGTTCCACCCAAAAATGGAACTTCCGCTTTAAGGGAAGGTGACCCCCTGACATGCCACATTTGGCATGTCATTTTTTTTGGGGGGGGGGGGACCCTCTTTTTAGAGGGTTCCAGCTCCCACTTCCTCCCGGCTTGTGCATGCCCAGTGCGTGCCCGGCTGTGAAGCCACAGCTGAGCGCCCACAGTGACAATGCCGGCACCGCAGAGAGGAGGAGGAGACGAGTGGGGCTTCGATCCCCCGCATCGCTGGACCCCGGGACAGGTAAGTGTCCGATTATTAAAAGTCAGCAGCTGCAGTATTTGTAGCTGCTGACTTTAAAAAAAATATTTTCGGAAGAACTCCGCTTTAAAGTGATTGTAAATGCTCACTTTTTAAAATTAAAATATTTTTTAAAATTAAAATAAATTAAAATAACAAACATGGTACAATTACCTGCTCTGCGAAGTGGTTTTGCACAGAGCAGCCCAGATGATCCTTCTCTTCTCAAGTCCCCCGCCAGCACTCCTGGTCCCAGCTGAGTGCCCCCATAGAAAGCTACTTGGTACAAAGCATTGAAAAGTTATTTACAAATGAAATCTATTTTTTTTTCTATTTTGCGCTTTTTTAACATGTATTTTTATTTTATTTTATGTGAAACGTGTAAATACATGTTAAAGATGTAAAAATATTAGCGAACAAAGCAAACAAAAAAAAAAAAAAAGTTTTAATTATGAATAGTATGTAAAATGGAAGTGAACACAAAAAAAAAAAAAAAAAATCAGCAGGAAAATAATTAAATGGAGAAGGAGAATAAGGAGTTAATAATGCTGATTAGAGTAAATTAAGGGTTAATAAGGGGTTAAACAGAGAAAAAAATGATTTTTTACTTTTTGCTATAATAAATATCCCCAAAAAATTATAAAAAAAACTTGACAGGTTGCTGAACTAAATGGACTTTAACCACTTCAGCCCCGGACCACATTGGCAGCCAAAGGACCAGGACCCTTGTTAACCACTAGGGGGCGGGGAGGAGTCAGTGTGACGTGTTGTGTTCATTTTACTGTAGGGGGGCGTGGCTGTACGTGTGACGTCATTGATCGGCGTTCCCGATGACAGGGAACCGCCGATCACTGACAGGCAGAGTAGGAAGCGCGGGGAGAGGTTTGTTTACACAGACCTCTCCCCGTTCTTCAGCTCCGTAACCCGATCGCGGGACACCAGCGGCGATCGGGTCCGCTGGTCCCGCGGCCGGGGTCACGGAGCTCCCGACCGGGTCGCGAGCGCTCCACTAGCGGCGCGCGCGCGACCCACAGGCAGGCACATGCACGATCACGTACAGGTACGTGATTCTGCCTGCCCGTGCCATTCTGCTGACGTATATATGCAGTGGGCGGTCGGGAAGCGGTTAATAAACAGAAAGGTAGATAAAAAGATCGAATTAAAAGGAGGGACAAATGAAGAGGACAGAGGGACTTTGTTCCAAAAGAGGGACAGTCCCTCCAAATCAGGGACAGTTCAGAGCTGTGCGGGTGCTCCTGTTTCCTCCCAAAGACATGCTGGTGGGTTAATTGGCTCCTGTCTAAAGTGGGCCTAGTATGTGTGCACATGTACTATTACATTCTGCATGCCAATTCCAAGCTGAGCAATTGGAGGGGGGTGAGGAAAGACCTGTGGACCTACCTTGTAAAAAAATGGCCAAGAACATTCTAGAGAAAAGGTTTTTCAAGTGTATCAGACATGGTGCCCAGGGAGCTGCTCCATATAATCACGAGAGTCCAATATAACTGAACAGTAAAACATACATTACTTGTGAGTGGGGTTGCCACCTGTTCGGGATTCACCCGGACAATCCGGGTTTTGAATCATGTGTTCGGGTTTCAGGCAGACTGAAACCCGGACACATTATAAAATAATGCATTTGGGTGGCAAAAATATGAATGCAATCTATACACTGGGGGGAGAACCTCTGGGGGAATCTAGGATGGAAAAGGACCTGAGGGTCCTAGTAGATGATAGGCATGCAATGCCAAGCTGCTGCTAACAAAGCAAACAGAATATTGGCATTAAAAAAGGGATAAACTCCAGAGATAAAACGATAATTCTCCCGCTCTACAAGACTCTGGTCCGGCCGCACCTGGAGTATGCTGTCCAGTTCTGGGCACCAGTCCTCAGGAAGGATGTACTGGAAATGGAGCGAGTACAAAGAAGGGCAACAAAGCTAATAAAGGGTCTGGAGGATATTAGTTATGAGGAAAGGTTGCGAGCACTGAACTTATTCTCTCTGGAGAAGAGACACTTGAGAGGGGATATGATTTCAATATACAAATACCATACTGGTGACCCCACAATAGGGATAAAACCTTTTTTGCGGAAGGGAGTTTAACAAGACTCGTGGCCACTCATTAAAATTAGAAGAAAAGAGGTTTAACCTTAAACTAAGTAGAGGGTTCTTTACTGTAAGAGCGGCAAGGATGTGGAATTCCCTTCCACAGGCTGTGGTCTCAGTGGGGAGCATCGATAGTTTCAAGAAACTATTAGATAAGTACCTGAACGACCGCAACATACAGGGATATACAATGTAATGCTGACATATAATCACACACACAGGTTGGACTTGATGGACTTGTGTCTTTTTTCAACCTGAACTACTATGTAACTATTATTCAGATTGGGCTGTGACTCCCCAAGTAACCAAGATAGTCGCACACAAATCTGTTGCCGCCCGGAAGCTGCGAGCAGCTGTCTGGGGGCAGCTTCGACATCACTGGGGGGGGGGGGGGCAGGGCAATGAAATTTGGCCACACCCACTGTTCGCTGCAGCACGCTATGCGCACCGTATTACTACTCTCCTTGGACCACCAAAAGGTGTCCAAGGCCGCTAAAGTGTCCGGGTTTGGCTTGAAGAAAAGGTGGCAACCCTACTGGTGAGTATGATAGACAGGATTACTAACCAATAGCTAGGCATGAAGGTGGGAGGGTCAGGCCAGCCATTGACTCTGTAAAGAAAAGTCAGATCTCTGCAGGGCCGGTGCTACCACTATTTAAACTAGGCGTCCGCCTAGGGTGCCCGGCCACTGGTTTTCCTACTCTCTTCTCTCTGCAGCAAGCAACTAAGTCTCAGCATCAGCAGGCAGCCGCCGCTCCGTTCACACATAGAGTCAGAGGCGCAGCAGTGGTGGAGGACTGTGTCTGTGTCCCGACTCCCACAGCAAGCAAACATTCATTGATGGGCACCGGTAGGCTGCATTGAAGGGCGCTGGTAGCCTGCATTTGATGGGCGCTGGTGAGGCTACATTTGATGGGTGCTGGTGAGGCTACATTTGATAGGTGCTGGTGAGGCTACATTTGATAGGTGCTGGTGAGGCTGCATTTGATGGGCGCTGGTGAGGCTGAATTTGATGGGCGCTGGTGAGGCTGCATTTGATGGGCGCTGGTGAGGCTGCATTTGATGGGCGCTGGTGAGGCTGCATTTGATGGGCGCTGGTGAGGCGGCATTTGATGGGCGCTGGTGAGGCAGCATTTGATGGGCGCTGGTGAGGCTGCATTTGATGGGCGCTGGTGAGGCTGCATTTGATGGGCGCTTTATTAAAAAGGTGAGATTTACATGGGCAGAGAAAAGGGGGCGTAATCAGCCAGGGGGGGGGGCGGCAAAATGAGGTTTCGCCTAGGGTGTCGAAAATACTTGCACCAGCCCTGGATCTCGGGGCACTGGTGGTTACATGCAGGTACATGAGTGTGCCTACTTTTCATTCCTATGTTTTTTTTTTGCTTGTCAAATGTTTTAAATGAAAAGATTTGCCTAAACTTTCAAAGTACAGTTTATCCGGTTATGCAGAAGGTGAGGCTACATTTGATGGGTGCTGGTGAGGCTGCATTTGATGGGTGCTGGTGAGGCTGCATTTGATGGGTGCTGGTGAGGCTGCATTTAATGGGCGCTGATGAGGCTGCATTTGATGGGCGCTGGTGAGGCTGCATTTGATGGGTGCTGGTGAGGCTTCATTTGATGGGTGCTGGTGAGGCTGCATTTGATGGGCGCTGGTGAGGCTGCATTTGATGGGCGCTGGTGAGGCTGCATTTGATGGGCGCTGGTGAGGCTGCATTTGATGGGCGCTGGTGAGGCGGCATTTGATGGGCGCTGGTGAGGCAGCATTTGATGGGCGCTGGTGAGGCTGCATTTGATGGGCGCTGGTGAGGCTGCATTTGATGGGCGCTTTATTAAAAAGGTGAGATTTACATGGGCAGAGAAAAGGGGGCGTAATCAGCCAGGGGGGGGGGGGGCGGCAAAATGAGGTTTCGCCTAGGGTGTCGAAAATACTTGCACCAGCCCTGGATCTCGGGGCACTGGTGGTTACATGCAGGTACATGAGTGTGCCTACTTTTCATTCCTATGCTTTTTTTTTGCTTGTCAAATGTTTTAAATGAAAAGATTTGCCTAAACTTTCAAAGTACAGTTTATCCGGTTATGCAGAAGGTGAGGCTACATTTGATGGGTGCTGGTGAGGCTGCATTTGATGGGTGCTGGTGAGGCTGCATTTGATGGGTGCTGGTGAGGCTGCATTTGATGGGTGCTGGTGAGGCTGCATTTAATGGGCGCTGATGAGGCTGCATTTGATGGGCGCTGGTGAGGCTGCATTTGATGGGTGCTGGTGAGGCTTCATTTGATGGGTGCTGGTGAGGCTGCATTTGATGGGCGCTGGTGAGGCTGAATTTGATGGGCGCTGGTGAGGCTACATTTGATGGGCGCTGGTGAGGCAGCATTTGATGGGCGCTGGTGAGGCTGCATTTGATGGGCACTGGTGAGGCTGCATTTGATGGGCGCTGGTGAGGCTGCATTTGATGGGTGCTGGTGAGGCTGCATTTGATGGGCGCTGGTGAGGCTGCATTTGATGGGCGCTGGTGAGGCTGCATTTGATGGGTGCTGGTGAGGCTGCATTTGATGGGCGCTGGTGAGGCTGCATTTAATGGGCGCTTTATTAAAAAGGTGAGATTTACATGGGCAGAGAAAAGGGGGCGTAATCAGCCAGGGGGGGGCGGCAAAATGAGGTTTCGCCTAGGGTGTCGAAAATCCTTGCACCAGCCCTGGATCCCGGGGCACTGGTGGTTACATGCAGGTACATGAGTGTGCCTACTTTTCATTCCTATGCTTTTTTTTTGCTTGTCAAATGTTTTAAATGAAAAGATTTGCCTAAACTTTCAAAGTACAGTTTATCCGGTTATGCAGAAGTAAAAAAAAAAAAAAAAAAAAGATGGGTAGTTGTGATATTTCTGAATGGTATACCTATGTATAGCATAATACAAGCTTTGTGTTGCTACCGCTCACAAAAATATCAGTTACATTTTCTAAGTGTCACAAGTGTGAAAAAGAGGAAATCCTGTGTCTTTTATCATAACTTTACAGAAGTTCGACAGAAGTTCATCCGTTGCTGAACTATTTTCCATTTTTAACAGAAAATAAAGTAGCTGTTTAGAGTCAATGCTGACACTTTGGGGTGTAATATCTGTACAAAAGCTAGAGGGTGCTGTTCAGCCAACCCATGGAACAGAAATTAGGGATCAAGCCCAGCTAGATATGTATTGGCAACATATTAATAGTGCTACTAACTGCTGTATCAGGGACAATTTGAACATTTTTATTTTTAAGTGGTAAGGTTATACTTTAAGGAATACCCGTCATGAGACCAATGTGGGGGCTGAAGAAAATATGTTGAATAAAGTGGTTGTAAAGGCTGAAGGTTTTTTTTATCTTCAATGCATGAAGGTAAAAAAACCTGCTCCCCCTACAGCCCCCCACCCCCCAATTCTCACCTGAACCCCCCTTTCAATCCAGCGATGTGCACGGGAGACTCAGCTGTCCACGGTCTCTCTTTCCCCACTGGCTGAGAAGCCGCAGTGGGAGCTGTTGGCTATTGGCTCCCACTGCTGTCAATCACAGCCAATGAGTCAATGAGGAGAGACTGGGGGGTTGGATCGAGCCGTGGCTCTATGTGTCTTATGGATGCACAGAGTGGGGCTCGGGAGCGAGCATGTACCACTGCCCCCATAGCAAGCAGCTTGCTATTGGAGGCACTGGTCAAGGGGGAGGAGCCAGGAACACCAGTGGGGGACTCTAAACCATTACACAGAGCAGGCAAGTATGTTAAAAAATAAAAATCTTTAATATCACTTTAAGATGTTACCACGAGGGCCATGTCAAGGTCCATTGTATACTTGTGCTACAACATCGGATTGGAATAATCACATAAACCAAGGTCCTGCCCTCCACCACACCATTCATTCAGCAGTATAAACCTTGCATGGGGTTCCAATCCATCACTACAGTATACAAAAAAAAAAAAGTTTGGACTTTAGAAATAGATACACTTTAACCCCTAAAACCGGCGCCTCCCGGCCCTTTAAGAGGATTCTGAACCTGGGAGGCGGAGCAGGGTTTCTGATCATGTGACCTCTGTGATTGGCTGTGCGAGCGGTTACATGATTGGAAGGCTTCCGATCACAAGTAAGTTTCTGTTAGTCACCGGTAATCTAGCCGGGAGCGGGCGGGGCATGCGCTCTCGGCACAGCTTTGTTTACATTCTGCTACGCATCTATGCGGCCGCTCTGCGTTAAGGCCCACCCACCGAGAGGCCGCATATATATACGACCGTCGGCATTAAGAGGTTAAAGTAAACCTGTGCCCAGACTTTTGGCATCAAACCATTTACATATTCTTAACAAGCAGTAAAAGAGATTAAAAACAAGCCACCACTGGCCTCTCTAGTGGCTTGCACTGTGAATGAATACATTCCTAAAGATCCTCAAAGACCTCAACAAAGACTAAATTGATTTCAGTTGATTTATAGTGAGCTACAGTAAGAAACCCCCACTGTGTGGCTATATTAGAGGACTGGCAAGCTACCAAGATTCTGCTGCAACTGAAAGTAAAAGGAAAAGAGCTAACATTTCTATGCCCCTGTTGTGAATTTTTAAGATGAATATCTCCACAATGCCCTTAGATACATAAGTTAATAGGAGCTTGTTTTAAAGTATGTTTACTTCTTGTTCAGAATATGCAAATAATTGAACGTGTATGATCTGGTCACAGGTTCACTTAGGCCTCATGCACACTGGACTTTAAAACGGATTTCCACCCAAAAGTGGAACTTCCGCTCATCTGATTCCCCCCCCCCTCCGGTGCCACAATTGGCACCTTTCAGGTGGGAGGGGGGTGCAGATACCTGTCTAATACAGGTATCTGCACCCACTTCTGGGAATAGAGTCCCACGGGAGTCACGCCCCTTCCTGCCCCCCCCCTGCTGTCTCCTGGGAAACACACAGGTCCCAGGAGATAGCGGGACCATTTAGGACGCGCGGCGCGACTCGCGCATGTGCAGTAGGGAACCGGGAAGTAAAGCCGTAACGCTTCACTTCCTGATTCCCTCACCGAGAATGGCGGCGGCAGCAACCGAGAGCCGATCGATTGATTGGCTTCGGCTGCCGACATCGCTGGACTCCAGGAAAGGTAAGTGTCCATTTATTAAAAGTTAGCAGCTGCAGTATTTGGCTTTTAATAAAAAAAATTTAGGTGCACTCCTGCTTTAAAATAACATTATAAAAACGTCAGTAGCTTTGCAGTGAGTTTTTCAACTTTTTTCATCATTTTTGCAATAGCGTTTTTTAGCTTTTATTATCGTTTTTTTGTGTTTTTGCATATATTTTTTTCATGGTGAGCGACGTTTTTGAGCGTTTTTCAGCGTTTATCAGCATTAGAGCATTTTTACAGCTGAAAAACATCTCTCAGAACCCACTAGTTTGTTTTTTTTTTAATGCTCAAAAACGCCACTGCTGATAACAGCCTATGTGTGCATGGACACATAGGATAACACGAAGGAGAGTTTAATGACTGTAGAAAAAAACGTCTACAGCCAAAAACAGCTGCTGTAAAAACGTCAAAAAAAAACGTCCGGTGTGCATGAGGACTAAAGGCCCTGCATACTCTTTACAGCACCAGGTTATATGTGGGTGAAATAATCATTAATGTGTTGGAATAATACTTGCAGCATAAAATAAGCAGCTATGGAACCATTATTTACTGTATATATGCATTTGTTTTTTTAATTCAAACAATGCCAACCATTTATGCAACAGTGTCCAGAGTTCTCGGACCAATCACATTGAGTGGAATATGCTCTTTACAAAGAAAAGTTGTTGTTTGATAGGAACCATCATGCCATCTACCTATTTTCTTTATGTTATGTAAATTGCACTGGCGAGAAGTCTGCTAGGCTGAACAGATGTGGCCTATTTTCATATCGTCCCTAGGGATCGCACATGAAAGATCTTCGTGAAGTTGGCCACACAGGCTGCAGTGTTCCAGTGTGCCGTATGTACCCACACACTGAATTAAACTGTGGCGTGATACAAAAGGTTTTGGCGCATGGTAGTGTGTGCATTGAAAATAATCAAAGAAATAGATACTGGAGCAAAGGCAAAATGTCCCCTTGGAATACTGTTGTTTTGTAAAAAGGGGGCATGAAGGGACTACGTCAATGCTGCCCTGATTTATATGGTCCATCATATGCAAGAGATGACATTGATTCAAGCATGACTTCAAGCATGGCGATTACTGTAAAAACGTGAGTATAAGCCGACCCGAATATAAGCCGAGGCACCTAATTTTACCACAAAAAACTGGGAAAACGTATTGACTCGAGTATAAGCCTAGGGTGAGAAATGTGCAGCAAAAGAAAGAGAGAGACGGCGCCCTCTAAGTGCAGCAAAGTTAAAAATCAATTTATTAAAAATGAATTAAGAACACTCACAAAGGAGATGTATCATCAAGGCATGTCAGGGGTTAAAGTATCATCCGCTTTGAGTCCCGGGTGAAATGAAGGTCACTAGATGTCTTAGGATGTATTTATCTCCTACTTCCTGTTGGTCTCTTATGCTGGTCCGGTGGCGCTGTGGGCTCTCAGCGTTTGAGAAATGCACAGCTACTGTAAGTGGAAAAGAGGGTCAACAATGCCCATTTGCAGCCTCACTATGCCCATTTGCAGCCATAGGTTCCCCCGAACTTCAAACTTGGTAGTTAAGGGTTCCTAGATGCCCCATAGCTGCAGCCAAAATTTGGGGTCTCTGGACCCAAAGGGTCCTGAAATGACATTGCTGCAGATGGACACAGTTGCCCGACTTTGGGGCACCGTATCTCAGGGCCACTCAGGGCCACTTGGTTCTAGGAACTAGAGTTCCTAGCACCAAGTGGCCCGAGATACGGGGCCCCAAAGTCGGGTCGGAAAATTTCATTCTCTGCTGCAGAAAAGTGCATGACTTGAGTATAAGCCGCCGAGGGGGGCATTTTCAGCACACAAAAAATGTGCTGAAAAACTCGGCTTATACTCGAGTATATACGGTAGTTTGCGTTGCTGTGGTGAGAATGGAACAAATCTGGTACCTGGTTAGAGGTCAATATGACGAGAAAACTTCCCTTAAACCTTCAGTCCAAACACCCCTGAAGAGGAATGAGAGGAACCGGAGTGGCACAGGAGAAAATGGCTACCAGAGGAAGGCTTGACTGTGAGAGTGCTTGTGTACATTGATGGGGAGATCCCTGGGGAGAAACAGATTAGAATGCAGCAGGCATTGGGACAGAGCATGGGATTCAGAGCGTGGGACAGATCTCTGCAGATAGACCATTGCTTCCAGAGAGCAAAGGTCATTCTCTGCAGCATGCTCGTAGGGGACTAGCTACTACTCTAATGCCGCGTACACACGAGTGGATTTTCTGTCGGAAAAATCTCGGATGGTTTTTCCGACGGAATTCCGCTCAAGCTTGGCTTGCATACACACAGTCACACAAAAGTTTGCTGAACTTTCAACCGTCAAGAACGCGGTGGCGTCTGTAGCACTAACCCCCAAAGGAGCTGCTGGTTATTTTTGGGCTTACCGTTACCTTCTTGACCTCGTATGCGTCTAGGGGTTTCCCGAGGTAGTTGGCCCAAAGAAACTGTAGAAACTGACACTGGATCCACTTCCACTAGGGATTTTATTTGCGAAATGGTAGACAAAACACAGTCTCTCAACAAAGGAATAGAGGGTATGGGTAGGAAGTTCAGGTACTCTTGGAACTGCTTGGAACTGAATATCTCTCACCATGAAATCCAGGGAATAACCATTCACAACTGGATATTACAGCTATCGGATAAATCTCCTCTCAGTGAATTTAGCAGCCGATAGGTGATTCAGATAGAGCAAAGTCTCTGCCACAGACTTGGTTGTAACTGAAGGATATATGAAGTCAGAGAACCCTCATACGGTACCAGTATCTTGCAGCCAGTCCGGCGATACCATGCGAGTGTGGATTCACTTGGTGTCCTTCCAACTTAGCTTCCAGGCTCTTGCCAAGCAGCCAGCTTTGTGCGTGGCCCTCTTCTGAAGAGTCCTCCCCTGGTTGCGTTCTCAGTTGCTGGGCCTCTCCAAAACCGAGACGGCACCGGACCCCCTTAGAATCCTCCTTCCAGTTACTGTGTCCCGGGCTAGCCAGCCCTGAGACTCAGAAATGGATGGATCCGTACCCAAGGCCATGAGGGCCCCTGAGGGCTGGTCAGGAGGACCAGAACCAAACAGACAGAAAGATCTTCTGGACTGGAACCCAGAAGCACGTGAGCTCAGTACCTTAAGTACCCTCTCCCAGAGTGCACAGCGAGACAACAAACCCACTGGTTGGTTCCGAGAGAGATTGGCAAACAATGCGTCCAACCGGACTGAGTTCCCATGCTTGTCAGGGGTGACACCCGCACCTATGGCCAAGCAGAACACAAGGCAATCCAGCAAAACTGGTACTGAGACCATCATTTAGAGCAATTAACCCTAAAACCCAACTGTGGTTTTAGGAACATTAAATTTGTAAAACACAATCAGGAGCCCGGCGCTACACGTACAACACTACGACGAGCCGAGAAAATGAAGTTCAATGCTTCCCAAGCGTGCGACGAATTGTTTCCGAGCATGCGTAGGAATTTTGCGCATCGGAATTGCTACAGATGATCGGAATTTTCGATCAAAACTTTTTTCGATCGAAAAATTTAGAACCTGCTCTCAATCTTTTGCTGGCTAGAATTCCGCCTACAATTCGAGCCTACACACGGTCGCATTTTCCGATCAAAAGCTCTCATCAGACTTTTGCTGGCGGAATTTCCGATCATGTGTATGCGGCATTAGCCCTCGCTCACATTGAACACAGCTTTGAAATCGTGCAACTTCATCTGAAATCGCACGATTTCAAAGCCGCATTGTAGTGTGACTTTGGGTTTGATTTGAAAGACATCTGTGCAGCTTCATGCACCAATTGGAACGGTGCTATTGCCGACAATAGACTGCGACTTGTCATGTGATTTGACCTGCTTCGTGGTGAACGAGGGCTAAAGCTGCATACACTATACAACTTTTGTTGTTCGATTTCCTTTAGATTTACCTTTAACTGTGCAAGGGCCTGCCTGATTGCATACAAATTGAAAGATTTTAGGTTTGACCATATTATATGGTTTTGGTAAATCTAAAGGAAAAAATCTAAAGAAAATTGTAGTGTGTATCCAGCTTTAGACTTATGCCCCATTCACACGATCAGAAATTCTGCCAGCAAAAGTCGGATGTGAGCTTTTGGTCAGAAATTCCGACCGTGTGTATGCTCCATCGGACTTTTCCTGGCAGAATTCCAGCCAGCAAAAGATTTAGAGCAGGTTCTCTATTTTTCGGTCGGAAAAAGTTCCTATCCGAAAATGCGTTCGTCTGTATGCAATTCGGACACGCAAAAAAAATCACGCATGCTCGGAAACAATTAGATGCATGCTCGGGAGCATTGAACTTCATTTTCTCGGCTCGTCGTAGTGTTGTACGTCACCGCGTTCTTGACAGTGTGACCGCGTGTATGCAAGACAAGCTTGAGCGGAATTCCGTTGGAAAAACCATCCAAGTTTTTTCTGACAGAATTTCTGATCGTGTGTACGCGGCATTACTCTAATGCCCCATACACACGGTCGGATTATCCAATGGATTCTGTCCTATCGGACAATGTTGTCGTAAATTCCGACCGTGTGTAGGCACCATCGGACAGTGTACCTCGGATTGTCCGACGGACAAAGTCCTATCTCCTGCTGGATAGATTTTTCGACAACAAAGTCCGATCACACCAAATCCGATCGTGTGTAGCGAATTCCGACGGACAAAGTGCCACGCATGCTCAGATCACATTACAAGACCAAAGCTATTGGCTACTAGCCTCTACGTAGTCCAGTCGTAGGCAACAAACGTCACCACGTTCAGAATGATCGGATATTCTGACAACTTTGTCCGACCGTGTGTATGCAACACCAGTGGCGGACTAAATCCGTCGGACCAAATCCGATGGATTTGGTGGTCGGATTTTCCGACCGTGTGTATGGGGCTTTAAACTTTGTAATCCTTTTGTGTTGATGCACCTGGAATGTATTTAACTGATTTAAACTAAAAGTTCTGTTGGACGTTAATGGTAATAACAGTAATAAATGTACAGTACCTTGAAAAAGTATTCATACCCCTTGAAGTTTTCCACATTTTCTCCTGTTACAACCAAAAATGTTTATGTATTTTATTGGGATTTTATGTGATAGACCAACAGAAAGTGGCACATAATTGTGAAGTGGAATGAAAATGATAAATGCTTTTCAACATTTTTTACAAAAATAATATGTGAAAAGTGTGACATGCATTTGTATTCAGCCCTCCTGAGTCAATACTTTGTAGATCCACCTTTCACTGCAATTACAGCTGCAAGTCTTTTTGGGGATGTCTCTACCAGCTTTTTACATCTAGAGAGTGACGTTTTTGCGCATTCTTCTTTGCAAAATATCTTAAGCTCTGTCAGATTGGATGGAGGACGTCTGAACAGCAATTTTCTATCTCCTGCTGGATAGATTTTGACAACAAAACAGCAATTTTCAAGTCTTGCCACAGATTCTCAATTGGATTTAGGTCTGGACTTTGACTGGGCCATTCTAACACATGAATATGCTTTGATCTAAACCATTCCATTGTAGCTCTGGCTGTATGTTTAGGGTCGTTGTCCTGCTGAAAGGTGAACCTCTGCCACAGTCTCAAGTCTTTTGCAGACTCTAACAGGTTTTCTTCTAATGCGGCGTACACACGGTCGGAATTTCAGTCCGATGGGAGCCTTTCATCGGATTTTCCGACCGTGTGTATGGTCAACGGTCTTTTTCTGTCGGAATTTCCGACGGACTTTGATTGAGAACCTGTTCTCAATTTTTCAGACGGAAAACCTTTCTATCGGATTTTCCGATCGTGTGTAGGCAATTCCGACACGCAAAATTCCGATGCATGCTCGGAAACAATTCGACGCATGCTCGGACGCATTAAACTTCCCTTTTTATAGTGCTGTCGAACGTGTTTTATGCCGCTGTGTTATTGACCGTCGGAATTTGGTGTGATCGTGTGTAGGCAACACAGCTTGAGCGGAATTCCGTCGGAATTCCGTTGGAAAAACCGTCAGAGTTTTTTCTGACGAGAATTCCGATCGTGTGTACGCGGCATAAGATTGCCCTGTATTTGGCTCCATCCATCTTCCCATCAACTCTGACCAGCTTCCCTGTCCCTGCTGAAGAAAAGCATCCCCACTTGTAGTTTGCACTTGTAGTGCAAAATGAATTTGCCTTTCGTAAATAACCCCCTTTGTGTTGGTCTATCACATAAAATCCCAATAAAATAAATTTAAATTTTTGGTTGTAACATGACAAAATGTGGAAAATTTTAAGGGGTGTGAATACTTTTTCAAGGCGCTGTATAGAAACTTTGCACTTATACGAGTGTCTATGCAGCCAAATTGATGTGTTTTAGCTTCTGGCAGATTCAGTAGCTTGTTACCTTGCAGCATTCCATCCCTATATGTGTGTATAGGGGCAGCCCTTGTCATGCGGTGCTTTTTCAGATAGCTGCCCATAGTGGAATGTTCATCTTAGGCCACAGAGAATGTTGCAGCATCTTGCAGTGTTTCAAATGGGCTCCCTGTGTGAAAACAGTGAGCGTCTGTTTGTCCATGCATAAATTATGACCATCTAGGTCTGGGTCAGAGATTTCCAGCTAGTATTGTGCGCTCCTACATGCATCCTTTTCAGACTGCTTTCATTTATTTTAAATAATCCCCTGTGATGCCGAGCAAAGAGGGGAATTTAGCCCTGTGCATGCTGTGATGCACGCACTGTGGATATCAATAGCATGACGGCATTAATGCTGTCCATACACCTTTGGGCTTCTTTAAAGCTGAACACCGGATGCAGCAAAAAAAAATCGCAATAAGCGTTTATTGATTGGTTTGCGCAAAAGTTATAGCGTTTACAAAATAGGAGATAGATTTATTGCATTTTTTTTTTTTTTATTAGTAATGGCGGCAACCTGCGATTTTTTTCGTGACTGCGACTTTGCGGCGGACACTTCGGACACTTTTGACACATTTTTGGGACCATTCACATTTACACAGCGATCATTGCTATAAAATTGCCCTGATTACTGTGTAAATGTGACTGGCAGGGAAGGGGTTAACACCAGGGGGCACTGCATGGGGTTAATATGTTCCCTATGTGAGTGATTCTAACTGTGGGGGGAGGGGACTCACAAGGTGAGGAGACCGATCGATGTTCCTCTGTACTGGGAACACACCATCGGTCTCCTCTCCAGTGACAGGACGTGGAGCTGTGTGTTTACACACACAGCTCCACGGTCCCGCTGCTTTCCCGGGCAATCGCGGGTGCCCTGCGGTCATCGCGGCCGCCGGGCACGCGCACCGGGTCCCGAGCGGCGCCGTGGGCATGCGCACGCGCCCCCTAGACGGCCGAGAATAGGAGGACGTCATATGACGTCCAACCAGAATGGGAGATCCACCTTGTGGACATCATATGACGGTGGGCGGTATTGAATTGGTTAAAGTAACAGTGCACTGTACATAGTCTGTGCAGAGATCAGAGCTGTGGGAGGAGCTCAGCAGACCCCACCCACTACAGTCTGCCTGCAGAAAATGACAGGAAGGGGCGGAGACAAGATCAGTCATAGGGGCTGTACTATCAGGAAGGAGGAGGGGGAGAGAGAGCACAGCCTGCACCGCCGAGTGAATAAGTGTCCAGGAGAGAGCCGGGAGTGGAGGAGAGAGCCAGAAGGGGAGGAGTGAGCCATCAACACAAGCATGTGCCCAGTGTTTAAACTGAGCTGCACAGTGATTTTGACAAGCGGGTGACTGCTGGGCATAGGATCCCCTAAGCTTGCACATGAATTGTGGGGGGGGGGCAGTATGGCATCTTTGCCTTGGGCTCCTGCATTTGTGCTCACTACAGTTCCCTTACAATATTTGCTTGTGCAAAATTTGGCATTTCCCTCAGTAAAGCTGGCCATACATGTTAAGATTTCTCTCATTCAGCCCCATAGGCTGAACAACAAAAAATCACATGATTCCCCAATCCACTCTGAACAGGGATGGATGATGGACAAATCTGCAGTGCAAGTTATTGTATTCTGACAGCCAGTGCCTGAACAGTGCCTGCATCTAATTGGACGCAGGCGCTGTTGGGCTCAGAACTTTCCTCCATGCTCCTTCAACAAACATCAACTTTTGACAAGTAAGGTGGTACCAACAGGGCCATCCATGAAACTCATAATTGGCCAGTTCAGCAGGAAGTCAATCTGTATATGGCCAGCCTTAGATCCATTGAATCAGAGAAATAAAAATAAAAAGAAGAATGGAAGAACATCATAGAAAGAAGTAAGGTAGTGTGAAGGAAATAAAGCGAACCATTAACTACTAGAAGCCACTTTCTTTCACTTGCCTGTATAAGCACCTAGGTAAGGAAAACCCTGGTGAATGTTGGCACACCAAGTACCAAAGGGCCGTAAGTGGCCCCGGGGGCCACAAGTCAGGCACCAACGCTCTAAAGCAGAATTTCTCAACTTTTTTACCCTAGAGCAAGGATCTCCAAACTTTCTAAAGAAAGGGCCAGTTTACTGTCCTTCAGACATTAGGAGGGCTGGACTGTGGCTTGTGGGAGTAGAAAAGGCCTCATCCTTGGTATTAGGGGAGGAATAGTGTCCCGTTGTTGGTGTCAGTGGAAGGAATAGTGCCCCATCCTTGGTGTAAGTGGGGGGAATAGTGCCCCAGTTTTGGTGTTATTGGGATGAATAGCGCCCCATGATTGGTGTCAGTGGAAGGAATAGTGCCACATCATTCGTGTCAGCGGAATTAATAGTGTCCCATTGTTGGTGTCAGTGGAAGGAATAGTGCCCCATCGTTGGCGTCAGTGGAAGGAATAGTGCACCATCATTGGTATTAATGGGAGGAATAGTGCCCCAACGTTGCTTTCAGTGGGAGTAATAGTGCCCCAAAGTTGCTTTCAGTGGGAGTAATAGTGCCCCGTCGTTGGTGTCAGGAAGTAGAATAATGCCCTTTTGTTGGAGTCAGTGGATGGAATGGGGCCCCAAGGGCCAGATAAAGACAAGCAAAGAGCTTCAACTGACCCCTGGGCTACAGTTTGGAGACCACTGCCACGGAGGAACCCTTGAAGTAATTTTCCAGATAGCAAAACAATTGTACTGCAAGTTTGAAAATGACCTGCTAAGCTAGACTATTGCTAGACTTACCAGGCGGTAACACAGATTGTTACACAATTGCAGCAAGTCCGCATTGCATGACTCCAGATCAACTTTCTTTGCAAACATTCTGCAAGTCTGCTGCAAGTTCCTGTTCACTTATGTTGTGTAATAGTCATCCCACCACAGGGGTCACTGTGACTGAATTTTCATGACCAGTGTAGATGTCCAACCCTCATATGACTGTCACCATTATCATACTCCAAACCTGCCCCACTTATCTTTACCTACGATTAAGGAGACCACACTTGAGCTTGGAGTATAACTGGCCGTAGCAGCCATTTTATTCACAAATATTCAAAATATAAAGCATTTTAAACCATAACAAAAACCCCAAAATATCAGTTGCTCACCACGGTGGTCTTTGACGGCACTTCCCAACATAACTCAGTTCCACTTCCACACTGTGGGCCTTTTTCTGTATTAGGCCTCCAGCCGTGTCACACCAGCTTGGAGACAAAGCCACTACCCACAGTGCCACCATTACCACCTTCCAGTTAACTCGTGTTAACTGAATACACTGTGGGCCCATACCACCGATGGGTCCCCCACATTTCCATCTCGTAGGTTACTTGCCACCATCAAAGACCACCACTGCTATTCCCACTGTTGCCATGACATGTCCTTTTGTACCTGAAATAAAACACAAAACACAGGGAGGGTTGGTGGGAAACTGCTCCTCTGAGACGATGCCCTGCAGTGTTGCCCGGGTCACCCCCCTAACTCCTTAAATAAACTAAACCCCACCTATTCCCATTTCTCCTCCAATCATTACTCCCACACCTCTGCACTATTTTCTTAACCCTCGCTGTTCCCTAATCCCTCTCGTCATGCCGGCCCTTTACTAGTTCTTTTCAATCCCCTCGCTCCAGGCCTCTCTTGCTATAGACTAACCACTGCAACTTTGCTCTTGCTAGAGACTTGCCATTCAAATTTGCTAAAAAGTGTCAACTAGAACTTGTGCTTCAAGTCCTCTGCAAGGGTACAACTTGCCAGTAAAAATGTGAAGCAAGTTGACAGACTTGCAATTCAATTTGACACTGCCACAAATTTGTGGCAAGTTATCCTTGCTATCTGGGTTTCAGGTCTCAGGAAACCCCTGCTAAAACCAATTGTAGCACCCTGCTCCTAATGAGCAGACACTATTATTTTTGTAAATTTAAGTTTGTCTGAAGCTGCAGTTTGGCTCAGACTAATTGTGCTAAAGTTCTGGATTCTGTACCAGTTTGACTGGGTTGTGCTGGTTTCCACTTGGCCGTGGGTGTCGCTGTCACCACTGGTAAGTGCTGGAAATGCCACAGGCTAAATGCATTGGGTACCCCTTTTACTCAGAAACAGCCTGGTTGGAGTGGTCTACCTGCTGTGAATTCTGGGTAAGGGTATTTAAGGTACAGGCGCCATTTTTTGGGGTTCGTTATCCCGACCTCATGGCCCTCCTGGCCTAAGGTGTGTGTTGCCTTACTCTATGTCTCTGGGCCGGCTGGCCTGAGGTTTCGCAACTGAAGGGTAGGGCCAGAAGCCCTAGGGCCTACTGATCCAGGGGTGGTCCTGTGCTGTCTTGCCTGCGGGGGGAAAGCCACGCAACTGGAGGATACAGGGGAGGACTTTTTCAGGAGAGGACCGAGCAACAGGGCTGGTATCTCTGGAAGATCCTGGAGACTCAGTTGGAGGATGCATCCCGGGTCACCTACCACACCACGCCGAATTGGCTGAAAGAAACTGGTACTGTGTGAGAGCTCTTTCATTTTGCAACAAGTTGCTGGTTGTACCTTCCTGTGGCAGAGGACTTCACAACGATTCCGTTAAATTGACAAGTCTGTGGCAGAGACTTTGACCCAGGGGTCAAGTCCTGGGGAAAAAAGTGTGGGAACTCCCATCCAAGATCCACTCCCCCACCAAAAAAAAAATGATACGCTCATATGCACGAACACTTCAAAAGTGATATTTTTCATCTAATTTTTGTATTGTGTGTATGAAGCTTAACTGTTAGTACATAAAAAAAAACAATCCTCAATAAACATAAATACGGTAAATCTCTGAATAATCAGCATTCATTCAATTGTGCTTCCATGCAAATGTGAACATCATGTTCTGATCTTTATTGGGGAATTTTATTTTGTATATAGAGTGTTTATGTGGTGAGTTTACACTTTTCATTGAACAGAGTTTGGATAACACAGGGTTAAACAGAAAGGTCATAAATTAACTGCACATTATCTGGACAGAATACTTGGGGAGATGGTGATGTGTTCCTGCTTAGGAGATGTATGTTAGCTTGGGGGGCTGAAAACTCTGCAGGGCTCCAACACACACTCGCTGCTATTCCAACCCTTCACATATTTCCACATAAACTTCCCTCCTGGCATTAAACTTTGCCAGGTATTGTGCTCAGCTTACCACCCCAAACTGATGTTCCTCCCTCAGCTCACCTCCCTCCCTGCATGTCCTGTGAGCAGAATAGCTGTGCTCCTCCTCTGGGCTCTCTCATCATATGGCACTGAAGATAGAGGAGGGGGGAATTCAGCGGGACACACAGAGAAAGTATGCAGGAGACTGGGGGGGTGAGGAGACAGAAAATCAGGAGGGGCCGGCGGGAAGGAGCGCATCACGTGAGGTCTGACTAAATACAATCTCTTAGCAGCAGGGACCTGATCTACCTGTCAGCTAGCTGTGATTGACAGGTAGATCAAAGCGGAAGCTGTCATGGGGCCCCCTACTGGCAATGCCTGAATGGTCAGGTGTGCGGCACTTACTATTGCGAGCTGTGTCGGCAGCTGCTGGTGTAGCTTTTGCCACACAGCTCGCATACTTCAAAGTCTTGCAGGACACGGCTGCTAACGGGAACTGAGTTCCTGTTGTGGAAAAAGTACAGGAACTCTGTTCCCATGAGTTCCCGCAGGACTTGAGCCCTGCTTTGACCGAGCATCGCATTGGCTGCTAGGTCAGTGAGAGGGGCCTATCCGGTGGTTGCTAGATCCAGTCTGTGGAAGCTGTTTGTCCTCTGGATCAAGGAAATACCTCTAACCCGCAAATTACAAGGTACCTGAATTTCCCTTAACCCCCCCTCTATTGCAAAATTGATGTTATTTTAATAAAGCTTTGGAAAGGGGACCAAGCATCGGAGCTATTATTCTTTAACCAACTCTACAACGGGACCCCTAGGACGGACACAGTGAAAAGGTGAGGTAACGGTAAGCCCAACAAAAACCAGCAGCTCCTTCGGGGGTCAGTGCTACACAATTATTGGGGGTCAATGGGAAAAATGGCCCTTAAATTGATGGTCAGTTTGAAGAATGCCCCCTTATAGTGTTGGTCAGAATTCCACCCTATATAGAAAGGTAAAAAGATCATTGGTGTCACGTCGTTGACTCTGCCATGTGACGTTGGCCCTGGAACTTTGCAGACACCATCAGAAGGGGAGTCAATCACCCACAGCTTAAAGTGGCTGTAAACCCAAAAAAATAATTTTTTTGATGTCATAATGTAGAGAAATAAGATTTCCTTTCATTTGAGCCCAGTCTTGCCACACAGATTTACTCCAGCCCTGAGAAATCCTCTTTTATTGTTCAGTTAGAAATATCTTGACAAAGTGCTGAAAACTTTGTCAAAAACGCCCCCTTGCTGTGAGTGACAGGTGATTTACATATCTCATGCACTAGCCTGAGACAGGCACAGACCACAGATCCACAGACCAGAGTGAAAGAAAATGTATTCTCGAGTGAACAGCAAGAAGAATATAGGGGAGATGTATGTAGTCAGAGTTGGGCAGAGTAGAACATGCAGTGATCTGATGATTGTTATAGTACAGTGTGTGTGTCTGAGGTCACCTGATCACAGATAACATTCCTTTCCATCATTGTTATGTGGGGGAGGGGTGGATTTCTCACTTTTTATAATCACACAGGATGTGCCTGTCTCAGGCTAGTGCATGAGATATGTAAATCACCTGTCACTCACAGCAAGGGGGCGTTTTTGACAAAGTTTTCAGCACTTTGTCAAGATATTTCTAACTGAAAAATAAAAGAGGATTTCTCAGGGCTGGAGTAAATCTGTGTGGCAAGACTGGGCTCAAATGAAAGGAAATCTTATTCTCTACATTATGACATCTACATTTTTTTGGGGGTTTACATCCACTTTAAGGAACCCCATGCAACCACTGGAGGACCTTAGGGTTCCACAGAAACCTGGTTGAGAATGGCTGCTCTTAAGAGTCCCCCTTTAGCTATATCTGTTCATTCATTGAGATTTATTGGTCATAAATGGTTATATAACTGGAATGATTTCTTTCTTGCCAGTTACCCCTCCGTGTATCTTCTCATATCCCTCCCTGACCCCAGTCTGCTTATGTCTGGGTGGCTGGATTTTCTCCCTCACATGTGGCTCTGGCTCAGATTTCATTCAGTAAAGCTTCTCTCCTGATCTGTCCCCACAGAGCAGAGGAGGGGAGAGGAAGACGGGTTTTTTTTTTTTTTTTTGGGTATAATAGATGCTATGAGGGAGTTAAAAAATGGGCCGCCGCAGTTAATCCAACTTATTACTTGACTGCTGTTCATTTTCTCCCCTTTCCTTGGCGCTCCAGCCAAACGCCATGTAATTGGCGCTTTCTTAAGAAAAGCCTTGTTTAGCAGAACATGCTTTAAACAAATTCAGATGGGATGTCTGAGAAAAAAAAAAAAAAATGGGACGCTGCTTGGCAAACAAGATTATAATGAAAAAAGGCGTCCCAGCAAATACTTGTACATACTGGTTAATCTGAACTAGTTCTTTGCTCCAATTACAATTTGAAAAAAAAAAAACATAAAATCCCATTAAAAGTGTCATTTGCTGTGGTTACCAGGAAACACTGGAGGATCTGTGAATGGGAGAGCATGAAATAGGCATCTGTCATACATTTTAGCGCATGACAACAGAGCAGGAACAGGAAAAAGCACTTAAAATGCATATAAAACCGAATCAAAAACACATCTATATACAGTAAACTTAAAGGGAATTTATAGTGTTGTTTAACATATTTTCTTGATGTAGGTTTTATGTTCAGGGTCAGGTCGGTATTTAAAATGTTCAGTCCACCCTTAACCTCTGCCCTTGTAATGCATATGTGCGGTGGTGGAGTTTAATGCCCATTATTTTACCAAAAGTATTGGGACACCTACCTTTACACACACATGAACTTTAATGGTTCACGTGGAAGAATGGTCAAACATTCCCATAGACACACTCACACTCCTAAACCTTGTGGACGGCCTTCCCAGAAGATCTGAAGCTGTTATAACTGCAAAGGGTGGGCCAACCCAATATTGAACCGTACAGACTAAGACTGGGATACCATTAAAGTTCATGTGCGTGTTAAGGCAGGCGTCCCAATACCTTTGACAATATAGTGTATAAAGGGCTGCTGTTAGAAATCACGGGGGGCCCCGTACAGCTTACCTGACATGCCCCCCCCCCCTTTTACTTTTTAACATTTTTAACAGCCCTGTTGGGGCCTTGGTGAGATATCAGGGGTCTATACAGACCACTGGTGTCTCACATTTGAGACAAAGAAAGGGACTGAGGACAGAGATTCCCCAGTCCCTTTCTCTGCAACCTCAACTGGACAGTGATTTAATAGGAAGCGATCTGAGGCTTCCTTTTTATTCACAAACAGAAGCATAGTAAACACTATTTACTATCCTGCAGTGATGAATGGACATAGTGGGTAATCGGTACCAATCCCTCACTGTGTTTATTCAGGAAAGGAAGGGGCTGATAAATAGAACATATTTAAAAAGTGTTTGCCCCCTTCCTCATTTCCTGTTCCTTTGCCACACTTAAGTGTTTCGGAACATCAAACCAATTTAAACAATAGTCAAGGACAACTCAAGTAAACACAAAATGCAATTTGTAAATGAAGGTGTTTATTATTAAAGGTGAAAAAAAATCCAAACCATCATGGCCCTGTGTGAAAAAGTGATTGCCCCCCTTGTTAAAACATACTATAACTGTGGTTGTCCACACCTGTCACTCAATTTCAAGTTCAATTTCTCTAGCCACACCCAGGCCTGATTATTGCCACACCTGTTCACAATCAAGGCATTACTTAAATAGGAGCTGCTTGACACAGTAAGGTCCACCAGAAGATCCTTAAAAGCTACACATCATGCCGAGACCCCAAGAGCGCAGCGACGACTCATCCAGGTCACAAAAGACCCCACAACAACGTCCAAGGAACTGCAGGCCTCACTTGCCTCAGTTAAGGTCAGCGTTCATGCCTCCACCATCAGGAAAAGACTGGGCAAAAATGGCCTGCATGGCAGAGTTCCAAGGAGAAAACCACTGCTGAGCAAAAAGAACATCAAAGCTCGTCTCAATTTCTCCATCTTGATGATCCCCAAGACTTTTGGGACAACATTCTGTGGACCGATGAGACAAAAGTGGAACTCTTTGTGTGTCCAAGTATATCTGGCGTAGAAGGAACACTGCATTTCAGAATATGGTGGTGGTAGTGTGATGGTCTGGGGCTGTTTTGCTGCTTCAGGACCTGGAAGACTTGCCGTGATAAAAGGAACTATGAATTCTGCTGTCTACCAAGAGATCCTGAAGGAGAATGTCCGACCATCTGTTCGTGTACTCAAGCTGAAACGAACTTGGGTTCTGCAGAGGACAATGATCCTAAACACACCAGCAAGTCCACACCGAATGGCTGAAGAAAAACAAAATGAAGACTTTGGAGTGGCCTAGCCAAAGTCCTGACCTGAATCCTATTGAGATGTTGTGGTATGACCTTAAAAAGGCCGTTCATGCTCGAAAACCCTCTAATGTAACTGAATTAGGATTCTGCAAAGATGAGTGGGCCAAAATTCCTCCAGGACGCTGTAAAAGCCTCATTGCACGTTATCGCAAACGCTTGGTTGCAGTTGTTGCTGCTAAGGGTGGCCCAACCAGTTATTAGGTTTAGGGGGCAATCACTTTTTCACACAGGGCCATGATGGTTTGGATTTTTTTTCACCTTTAATAATAAACACCTTCATTTACAAAGTGCATTTTGTGTTTACTTGTGTTGTCCTTGACTATTGTTTAAATTGGTTTGATGTTCCGAAAACTTAAGTGTGACAAACATGCAAAGGAACAGGAAATGAGGAAGGGGGCAAACACTTTTTCACACCACTGTATTTAACAGAACCCCCACCCCCCCCCCCCTCTCTATCCTGAAATATCTGTGTGCCCTCAGCAGCTGTTGGTGGGAGAGGAGAGGAGGGAAGGCAGCAACGCTGCAAGGGACAGGGTAGGAAAGCAGATGCCAATCCTCCTGCAGAGCAGCCGGAGGAAGAAAAGGGTGGAGACGCTGGCAGAGCTGCAGGAGGGGCCACAAGAGTTGGCAATAAGACAGTGCAACTGTTGCTGTTGCAACTGTTGCAGGGGCCCGGGCCCCACTTTTGAACTGATGGAGCCCGGGCCCAGTACAGGAGGGTTGGCTGTACTGCCTTTATCAGCAACCCTGAGTGTATATATATATGTATATATATATATATATATATATATATATATATATATATATATATATTATAATTGTATTATACTAATTGTAACATTGGGAAATCATATAAAAAAAAAAAAATGCTAATCAAATCCAAATGTAAAAATGTACATATGAAAATAAATATAAATAAATAAGTACATATATAAATAAAAACACAAAACAACTCAATGCTTGCAGCATTTTTCTCAGGAGCTTAACCCATACAGGGGATGTCTCTTATTTAATGGGCCCTAAATGATATAGAAAAGGATATCCTGGTTTTCCTGGTTGGGGGTAGGGCATGGTATTAGAACCTCATCAGTGTAATTGTTGCAAAAACCAGGAGGCCAAGGCCCTTCACTATGAAGTATAGAATGTATACACTGAGTACTTAGTAACTTCCTGTCCTGTGTCTGGAGAAATACATAGGCAGTATAGGAGGAACGGACATGTTGGGTCCAAATATGACTTTAGGGCTTATTTTTGCAATGTGTATATTAGATCATATAAAAGAAGATGTAGAGCTGATCTCAGCAGTCTTCAAAATGGGCAAAGACACGCACAACAGCACAACATGCTGGGATCCATTAGGCCTGATTCACATCTATGCATTTTTAGTGCTTTTTGCATTTTGCATATTTACAGCGCAGACCTAATTTGCCGGGAGGGCATCCATAGACGTCCTTCCTTGTTCGAGCAGCCTGCGTGCCCCCTGTGCGAGCTCTGTGATCAGCGAGTGTATGAGACTCGGCTGATCACAGATCGGATCAGCTGTCAGCCAATGACAGCTGATCATGTGATATAAGCAGAGCCGGTAATCGTCAATTTTTTCTCCTCACGCTGGTAGCCAATCACCAGCACCTGTGAGAGGGACATCAGTCCCAATCTGGAGAGCCTCTGCAGAGGCTTCTGTGCCACCTACCAGTGCGCACCAGCTCCACCTACCAGTGCCCACAGTACCACCCATCAGTGCCCACAGTGTCACCTATGAGTGCCCACCAGCGCAACTTATCAGTGCCCACAGTGTCACCTATCAGTTCCACCTATAAATGTCACCAATCAGTGCCTCATCACCAGTCCTGCCTTTCAATACCACCTACCAGTGCCCACAGTACCACCCATCAGTGCCCACAGTGTCATCTATCAGTGCCCACCAGCGCAACCTATCAGTGCCCACAGTGTCACCTATCAGTTCCACCTATAAATGTCACCAATCAGTGCCTCATCACCAGTGCTGCCTTTCAATACCACCTACCAGTGCCCATCAGTGCCACCTACCAGTGCCCACCAGTGACATCTATCAGTGCCACCCATCAGTGCCACCCATCGGTGCCACCCAGTGGTGCCGTCTTTTCAGTGCCCATCAGTGCCGTCTTATTAGTGCTTATCAGTGTCGCCTTATCTGTGCCCATCAGTACCCATCAGTGCAGCCCATCAGTGCCCATCACTGCAGCCTCATCAGTGAATATCAATGAAGGAGAAAAAATACCCATTTGCAATGTTTTATAACAAACTATGAAACATGTTTTTTATTTTTTTATTTTATTTCTGTCTTTTCTTGTTTGTTTAGCAAAAAATAAAAACCCAAGTGATGATTAAATACCACCAAAAGAAAGCTCCATTTGTGTGAAAAAAAATGATAAAAATTTAATTTGGGTACAGTGTTGTATGACCGCGCAATTGTCATTCAAAATGTGACAGCGCTGAAAGCTAAAAATTGGTCTGGGCAGGAGGGGGGTTTAAGTGCCCAGTATGCAAGCTGTTAATGTACGTGTTTTTACACAGTAAAATGCACGTGGCATGGTACCCAACAATAAAAATAGTTTTTGTACCTATCTCTGGGTTTATGTGCAGTGCATTTTGAAAAATACGCCATGTCCGGTTATGGTGCATTGGGAGGCCCATAAAAGTCGCACCGCAAAGGTATAAGTTTGAGCTATCAGAGCATTTGCTCCTCATGCAAATGCTCAGTATCGGCACTGATACAAATACCGTTATCAGTATTGGTGCCACCCATCTGCTAACCATATCCGCTGCAAATTTTAGATTAAAAAATGCATTGAAAACACACGTCAACATGCAGAAAAACATCTGTCAATGCACAAAGGAAATGCATGTTCCTGCCTAACAGGGCCGTTTTTTCCACTGGGCATGCTGGGCAGTTGCCCGGGGGCCCCACTTGCCTGGAGGGCCCCATCCAGGGCTGAACCCTAGCACTGCAATCTGATGCTTAAGTTGACTGGCTGCACTGGTTGCTCACTTGCTAGAATCGCCAGCCGCCCGGCATCTAGCTAGCAACCAGTGACGTCAGTCAGAGGCTGTGGCTGCCCCAGCATTCATAGCGCGCCGCCCCCAGTGGCTAGTGAACAGGCTCCGCCATGTTCTTCAGACAGCGTGGAGAGGGAGCGGCGCGGAATAATGGCCCTTGATAGCTGGTGCTGCCTTGCTCTGCTGTGAGTGACACACTGTACTGCACCAGGCCGGCGGCCTCAAGTAAGTCTAACACTGTCTACTTAAGTTTGTTCAAGTTGTGCATCAAACACAGCCACTGTCTGTGCCCCTCAAAAGCTGCCACTGTGCCCATCAAACACTGCCATTGTGCCCAATCAAACGCAGCCACTGTGCCCAATCAAACGCAGCAGCCACTGTGCCCAATCAAACGCAGCCACTATGCCCAATCAAATGCAGCCACTGTGCCCATCAAACTCGTGTTAAATTGACACTGATTTTGTTGGAAGTACCAATAAATATAGCCTTATTGATTTGCATTTTTATTCTCTTACGTGATTGTGTAGACAGGGCCCCAGTGCACTGTATTGCCCGGGGGCCTATAATGCTCTTAAGATGGCCCTGAGCCTGTGGCCCTGTCACAGAGCTTATACAACTTCACCCCATATCTGGCACGCTTGCTAAGGGGAAAATGTCTGAACACAAGGCGGCCATAAAACTTAACCAGGGACTCACCAATGCAGACATCGTGATCGGGGATAAACAAGGCTGCAAATTGTTGGTTGAAGTGGTTTACAAGGGGCCGAATTTTGTGGGGCCGGTCATATTCAGGGTCACCCCGAGGACGACAGAGTTCATTGTCGTTGAAGTGCACGAACCGCAAAATCTGCTCGTATCAAGTCCTGGCCATGGCAGCAGAGAACACGGCGTATGGTGAATTGGGTCAGTGGACCAATATGACCGCAACTCACTCTTTTTAGTAATGCCCATGAGGAGGGATAGGCCCAGAAAGGTCCTAAATTCAGGAACCCTTAAAGGTTTCCAGCTAAATTCTCTGTCAAGGGTCAAATTTGGGTTTGCTGTGATAAATTGGCCAACATATACATTTCTTTGGTCCACAATAGATCTGTACAGATCTTCCGTGAAAAACAGCTCATAGAAGTCAAGGGTAGTAAAATTAGCTGTTTCCACCTGAATTTCGGGTTGGCCAGTGAATGGGGGAAGTAAGGGCGCTGCAGAAGTGGTGGGCTGCCAATTAGGACTTGCAAGAGCAGCGGGAAGGGCACTATGGGCTCTACGGGTCTGTGTTCTAATTCTTGGTGGCTGCGGGACCCTACTTGTGCCTGCCACCGCACCAGCTTGAACTGCACTTATTATGACTCGCCACGTCACCAAGTGTTACTGCCGTGCTGGTTTGTCTATGACCAGGATGCACTAGGCCGCTGGTGCTTGCCAGTTCACCAGAAGGTTGAGCGGTACTAGTACTGGCTCTCTGCTCCATACGAGAACCATGCCTCAGCAACAGAAGAATGGGGTTCGGTATACCTGACCTTAGCAGGGACCTCTACTCCGTCATCAGAGCTATCTGTCAGGGTGCCGCTGCTCTCTACAGGTTCGTATAGTGCGCCTGAATCAGATTGTGATTCTGACAGTGAGGCCTCCACTGCGCTCTCATCTGTCACGCTCCGTATCCTGAAGGCCTCTTCACTAGTGTACCTTTCGTTTTGACATTTTGGCCACTAAATTTACAGCTAGTGTGTCTCACAGGTAAAAAAGCACCTGGTTGTCAGAGACTGCTTGAATCGCTACAAAAAAAAATGAACTGTTAGTGTTAGCAGGGATCAGGCGTGCCTCTGCTAATGCTGCAGTTTTGTGTGCTGTGTATTTAAAGCGACAGTACTAATCCTGCACTTGGGTGGGCTGGACTGGGCGGAGGGGCTAAACGCACGTGTCTGGGCCGATCCTGCTAAAGCTGCATTTTTGGGAACACTATACTATTGGGGACGCTAGTATAGTTCTCATCAGATCAAAGGTATCGATCCATTCAGACACTATACTAGTAATGGAAGTCTATGGTGTGTGTGTTAGTGCTACTGGAAATCAAAGGGTTAAAATCTGATGCTGTATGGGATTGATGCTAACTGACGCTAACTCTAATTGGTGTCACCCGTGACACTAATACAGTGATCAGAAAACAGATCTGTATACTATACTAATGACTCTGTGACAGGGAGTGAAAGGGTTAACTGGGGGGTGATCAAGGGTTAAACCTTTATTAGGGAATAGATAGGGGGGTACCCTAAACCTACCTGGGCCTACCACTAACTACCCTAATGCTGATTAGTGTCACAAGTGACACCAATACTGTGATCAGTGAAAAATATGAAAACTGCCCTTGGTGACACTGTGACAGGGGTGGAAAGGGTTAACTGGGGGGGGGGGGGGGGGCGATAAGAGGGTTAAAAGTGTGCCTACGTGTCCTGATGTCAGTGTAGGGTTGGTGTACTCAGTAGATGTCTTCTTCTCGCTCGCTGGAACCGAAAAGGGCTCCACGAGGGGAGAGATGACATCACTTCCTCTGCCTGTGTTTACATTACACAGGCAGAGGAGGATCTTTCATTCGCCAGAAAACTGATCAGCAGGTCCAGACCAGAAAACATTGGCCTGGATCTGAAGATCGATCAGTTCTGTAGCCAACCCGTGGGCGGGCGGGCGGGTGCGAGCGACGTACAGGTACGTTGGTTCGCGCAGCTGGGCCGCCCTACCACAGTATATGTGCGGTCCGGAACTGGTTAATTTGCACTGACAAGGGGCAGGATTGCGTTCTAATTACTGATAGATTTCAGCTGGTGTCTTGGCTTTCTATGTCTTTTTTTCACCTCCCTTTCTTCATGTGCTCAATACTTGTGTCATTCCATTTTATTACACAGAACTTCATGTCTGAACTTATTTGTTTTGGTGTCTTTGTATTAGGGTTATACTTGTAGTGGTCTCCCCAACTACCAAGGGCCTGAAGGTGACCCCCAGAGCCAGGGAGAACTGACATTCCCCCTCAGGGTGCAGGTTACTAGACATAGTGGGTGTGGTGCAAGGTCAAAAGATTGGGCGCCAGTCACTTTTTATAAAAATTAACAAAGAGAGAGTTTTATTTCTCCTAACATTTCTCTTTCCCACCACTTCACTGTCCCCGGCTAGTGAAGCGTCTGCTATGATACTCCTTCACTCCTTCAGAACTTCATTCATCCTTTCAAGCTTGCCTCCGGTAACAGGAGTGGTCGTCCCTTTGTGGCAACTGCTTCTCCTTTACCTCCGGCCGAGCCTCTAACTCACTCATGCGGTTCCGCCCCAGGCTTCAGGCTTAATCTTGGCTGCTCCTCTTTAGTAGAACCTCCAACTGTTGGATAGGCCTTAAGTGGGCCTAGCAGCCAGCATGCCTCCTGGATAGGCCTCAGGCTTCAGGCCTAGCAACCAGGAGCTTCTCGACACACACCCACCAAGGCCGCAGCCTCGGTCACCTGACTCCTCCCAAATAAATAGCCCATCCCAGCAAAGAAACTCCTGCTGATTGGCTGAGACAACCTATTTACCCATCACCTGAATTTATGGTAATCCATCATTCTAATACCAAAAGCAACAGTGCCACCTATTGACAAAAGAGAGAGACTACCCCAAAATCAGACTTGGGACAGGAATCAGTGGATCAACCTACCAATCAGCCAGGCTAGTTACCACCTAGCACAACTAGATTTATTAGCAGCCCTGTTTAGGACCAGGGTGCTACATAATGATACCGGTATTGGTGCAGACACTAAAGCCCCATACACACGCGCGGATTATCCGAGGACCAGGTCCGTCGGACCATGTCCGTCACACTTTGTCTGATGTTGGTTTTGCGTACACACGGTCAGACAAAGTTGTCGGAAAATCCGATCATTCTGAACGTGGTGACGTTTGTTGCCTACGACGGGACTACGTAGAGGCTAGTAGCCAATAGCTTTGGTCTTGTAATGTGATCTGAGCATGCGTAGCACTTTGTCCGGTCGGACAACCGTACACACGATCGGATTTGGTGTGATCGGACCGTGTTGACGGCAAAGATTTCCAGCAGGAGATAAGACTTTGTCCGTCGGTCAAACCGACGAACACTGTCCGATGGTGCATACACACGGTCTGATTTTTCAACAACCTTGTCCGATCGGACAGAATCCATGAAAAAGTCCGACCGTGTGTATGGGGCTTAAGCATTTTCACGGGTGAAACTGTACCGATCCTGCAAATCCGATACCTTCTGGCTCGGTTCTTTCAGCCGTCAGCGGGATTTCCCTGCTAACAGCTGAAATGTAAGGAAAAGAATGCTGGTAATTATTGGTTTTTAACCACTTCCGGACCGCCGCACGCCGATGTACGTCCCTACTTTGAGGACGGATATCGTTGTTCAGCCAACGGTCCAGTACAAGATAAGTGGCCTCTGCGACGGATTCGCCGCAAGATCACTTTTATCGGGGGCGGGAGAGGCCCCCCCCTCCCACCGCGATCCAGTGCCCTCCGCCGCTTACCGGAGCCGTCTGCAACGGCGGAGGCGATCGGATCTTTCCTGTGGCTGTGCATGGAGATGAGTGAGGGGAAGATGGCCCCCCGACAGTCTCCATGACACTGCAGGGCGGAAGCAACGTCAAAACGTCACTTCCGCCCATAGCTCTTAAAGGGCCATTTTCTTTTTTTAAATTACATTTTTATTTTTTATTGCATTTTAGTGTAAATATGAGATTTGATGTCTTTTTGACCCCCAGATCTCATATTTAAGAGGTCCTGTCATGCTTTTTTTTCTATTACAAGGGATGTTTACATTCCTTGTAATAGGAATAAAAGTGACGCAATTAATTTTTTTAAAACGGTGTAAAAAATAAAAGGAAAAAAAAAAAATATTTTTTTTAAACGCGCCCTGTCCCGCCAAGCTCGAGTGCAGAAGCAAACGCTTACGTGAGTAGTACCCGCATATGGAAACTGTGTTCAAACCGCACATGTGAGGTTTTGTCGCGATCGGTAGAGCGAGAGCAGAAATTCTAGCCCTGGAGCTCTTCTGTAACACAAAACATGCAACCGGTATAATTTTTTAAATGTCGCCTATGGAGATTTTTAAGGGTAAAAGTTTGTCGCTATTCCACGAGGGGGCGCAAATTTGAAGCGTGACATGTTGGGTATCAATTTACTCGGCGTAACATTATCTTTCACAAATATAAAAAAAATTGGGCTAACTTTCCTTTTGTCTTATTTTTTTATTCAAAAAAGTGTATTTTTTCTAAAGTGCGCTTGTAAGAACGCTGCGCAAATACAGTGTAACAGAAAGTATTGCAATGACCGCCATTTTATTCTTTAGGGCGTTAGAAAAAAAAATGTATAATGTTTGGGGGTTCTAAGTAATTTTCTAGAAAAAAAAAACAGTTTTTAACTTGTAAACAACACATCTAAAAAAAGAGGCTCGGTCTTAAAGTGGTTAAGGAGCTTAACAACCAATAACATTTCAGTTGTCCGGTATTCCCCTCCCTGCCTCCTCCTCTCCTCCCGCCAGCAGTCACTGGCCTGGAGTGGCCTGGTCAGGCCACATGTACTAATAAAAAATCTGGCTAATGTGGCAGCAGAGCCCGCGCCAGCATAATGCTCTGTAGACAAAACAATAATCCTTGCTGCAGCCCACCCTATGCCCATTCCTCTGCCCGCTGTGTGTGTGTGTGTGTGTGTGTGTGTGGTGGATGGGCATCGTCCATCATGTGACTGGTGGAAGAGCGCGGGCCAGTTAGACTGAGGAGGAAGAGCCGCGTCTTGCATATTGAAAGCGGGATCAGAGTTTAGTTGGTTGCGGTTAAGAGTAAGGTGCCCTCACTTACCCCCTACCCCCCCCCCCATCCTGCCCTCACCCCCTACCCTGCCCTCACTTAGCCTCCTACTCCCCCCACCCTGCCTTCACTTACCCCCCTACTCCCCCCCTCCCTGTCCTCACTTACCCTCCTACAACTCCCACCCTGCCCTCACTTACCCTCCTACCCCGCCCTCACTTACCCTCCTACCCCGCCCTCACTTACCCTCCTACCCCGCCCTCACTTACCCTCCTACCCCGCCCTCACTTACTCTCCTACCCTGCCCTCACTTACCCTCCTACTTCCCCCCCACCTTGCCCTTACTTACCCCCCTACTCCTCCCACCCTGCTTACCCCCTACTCCCCCTAATCCTGCCCTCGCTTACTCTCCTACTCCCCCCCCACCCTGCCCTCACTTATCCCCTACCCCCCACCCTGCCATCACTTAACCCCTTACCCTCCTACAACCCTTAACCCACCCTCCCACCCTGCCCTCACTTACCCTGCCCTCACTTACCCTCCTACCCTGCCCTCACTTACCCTCCTACTTACTGCCTCTCAATCGCTCACCTGTTGGTGCAGAGGTTGTACACGTGCCACGAACAAGATGCTTTGCTTGTTGGTTGCAGTAGAAATGATAGCCCCTATGCTTGGCGGGCAGTACCTCCCTCCACCCATTCCAACGCGGTTTCTTTTACAGATGTCCGGTCTTTAGGGGGCGATAACAGACGCCGAGTAGGGATATATTACAACTACTTCTGAAAGTTCTTCCTCATCTTCTTGTCTTTCCTTCTCTGCGAGTCTTTCTGTTATCGCTATGAGCCCTTCTTCGAGTCTCTTTAGCCTAACAGACGCCGAGTAGGGATTTATTACAACTACTTCTGAAAGTTCTTCCTCATCTTCTTGTCTTTCCTTCTCTGCGAGTCTTTCTGTTATCGCTATGAGTCCTTCTTCGAGTCTCTTTAGCCTGTCCATCACTCCTAGTCTGTCCTTGTAGTACCAACTTCTGTGGAGATAAAGAAAGACATGTTATAAGAATGTGTCCATAAACCAACAGAAATGTTCAGAATTAGTAGCTGACGCCACCTAAATCTGTGTTTGATAGAAAACAAATAGTTACATGCCATCACCCCATTTGTTCCTGTTACCAGCAGCCTCAGTTCATTCACCCCTCCCCCATAGAACAAATGTTAGCAGTGTGTTCATCTCATTATGGGGGCTTGTGCTGCTAAACCCCGGGCAATACGCACAGAAAACCCACCGCCTCGGTCTGATCCACTGCCTGTCTACAGGCAGGGAAAAGGTAAATATTAGGTGGAGGGAGCTCAGTGACAGTGGGTGATAACATGAAAACGTGTAATGTAGAAAATAGAGAAAACCTATAAAGAATGTACAATGACTTACCCAAATAAGCATCCTGTTTTCCTGACGATGATCAATATCAGAAGAACGACTCCAACTATTATGGCCATCAATAGAAGGCAGCTTTTTATGTCCATTTCAGAGAACATATCGACGATCGATTGCACAACGAGATCGATGACTGGAATCCTTGAAATATAGTTAGTGGTCTCAGTCGTCGTTGGTGAAGACAACTTAAAGCCCTCGGTGGCAGTGACGGAAGGGGTTGAGCTATGTACATCTAGGCTTCCCAAACCATGGTCCCTGGTCTCAGTCACTGGTGGAAGCATCCTGGAGCCTTCCGTGTCAGTGACTGAATGGGTTGCACGATCTTTATCTAGGCTTCCCGAATCGTAGTAAGCATAGTCACTAGTCTCAGTCATTGGATGAAGCATCCTGGAGCCCTTACTGCCAGTGACTGAATGGGTTGCACCATCTATATCTAGGCTTCCTGAATCATAGTCACTGGTCTCAGTCATTGTTGGTGGAGACACCCCGGGGCCCTCTGTGCCAGTGACTGAATGGGTCGTGCTATCTATATCTATATCTAGGCTTCCTGAATCGTAATAAGCATAGTCACTGGTCTCGATCATTGTTGTTGGAGACACCCTGGGACCCTCTGTGCCAGTGACTGAATGGGTCGTGCTATCTATATCTATGGCTAGGCTTCCCGAATCGTAATAAGCAAAGTCACTGGTCTCGATCATTGTCGGTGGAGACTCCCTGGGGCCCTCAGTGCCAGTGACTGAAGGGGTCACGCTATCTATATCCAGGCTTAATGAATCATAGTCAATGGTCTCGATCATTCTTGTTGGAGACACCCTGGGGCCCTCAGTGCCAGTGACTGAAGGGGTCACGCTGTCTATATCCAGGCTTAATGAGTCATAGTCACTGGTGTCGGCCATTGTTGGTGGAGACACTTTGGGGCCCTCCGTGCCAGTAACTGAAGGGGTTGCACTATCTCTATCTAGGCTTCCCGAATCATAGTAAGCATAATCATTGGTCTCCATCATTGTTGGTGGAGATATCGTGGGGTTCTCAGTGCCAGCGACTGAAGGGGTCGCACTATCTCCATCTAGGCTTCCTGAATCGTAGTAAGCATAGTCACTGGTCTCGATCATTGTCGGTGGAGACACCCCGGGGACCTCTGTGCCAGTGACTGAATGGGTCGTGCTAGCTATATCTATATCTAGGCTTCCCGAATCATAGTAAGCATAGTCACTGGTCTCGATCATTGTCGGTGGAGACACCCTGGGGCCCTCAGTGCCAGTGACTGAATCGGTCGCGCTAGCTATATCTATATCTAGGCTTCCCGAATCATAGTAAGCATAGTCACTGGTCTTAGTCATTGGTGGTGGAGATATCGTGGGGTTCTCAGTGCCAGCGACTGAAGGGGTCGCACTATCTCTATCTAGGCTTCCCGAATCATAGTAAGCATAATCATTGGTCTCCATCATTGTTGGTGGAGATATCGTGGGGTTCTCAGTGCCAGCGACTGAAGGGGTCGCACTATCTCCATCTAGGCTTCCTGAATCGTAGTAAGCATAGTCACTGGTCTCGATCATTGTCGGTGGAGACACCCCGGGGACCTCTGTGCCAGTGACTGAATGGGTCGTGCTAGCTATATCTATATCTAGGCTTCCCGAATCATAGTAAGCATAGTCACTGGTCTTAGTCATTGGTGGTGGAGATATCGTGGGGTTCTCAGTGCCAGCGACTGAAGGGGTCGCACTATCTCTATCTAGGCTTCCCGAATCGTAGTAAGCATAGTCACTGGTCTCGATCATTGTCGGTGGAGACACCCTGGGGCCCTCAGTGCCAGTGACTGAATGGGTCGCGCTAGCTATATCTATATCTAGGCTTCCCGAATCATAGTAAGCATAGTCACTGGTCTTAGTCATTGGTGGTGGAGATATCGTGGGGTTCTCAGTGCCAGCGACTGAAGGGGTCGCACTATCTCTATCTAGGCTTCCCGAATCATAGTAAGCATAATCATTGGTCTCCATCATTGTTGGTGGAGATATCGTGGGGTTCTCAGGGCCAGCGACTGAAGGGGTCGCACTATCTCTATCTAGGCTTCCCGAATCATAGTAAGCATAATCATTGGTCTCCATCATTGTTGGTGGAGATATCGTGGGGTTCTCAGTGCCAGCGACTGAAGGGGTCGCACTATCTCCATCTAGGCTTCCTGAATCGTAGTAAGCATAGTCACTGGTCTCGATCATTGTCGGTGGAGACACCCCGGGGACCTCTGTGCCAGTGACTGAATGGGTCATGCTAGCTATATCTATATCTAGGCTTCCCGAATCATAGTAAGCATAGTCACTGGTCTTAGTCATTGGTGGTGGAGATATCGTGGGGTTCTCAGTGCCAGCGACTGAAGGGGTCGCACTATCTCTATCTAGGCTTCCCGAATCGTAGTAAGCATAGTCACTGGTCTCGATCATTGTCGGTGGAGACACCCTGGGGCCCTCAGTGCCAGTGACTGAATGGGTCGCGCTAGCTATATCTATATCTAGGCTTCCCGAATCGTAGTAAGCATAGTCACTGGTCTCGATCATTGTCGGTGGAGACACCCTGGGGCCCTCAGTGCCAGTGACTGAAGGGGTCACGCTATCAATTTCCAGGCTTAATGAATCATAGTCACTGGTGTCAGCCATTGTTGGTGGAGACACTTTGGGGCCCTCCGTGCCAGTAACTGAAGGGGTTGCACTATTTCTATCTAGGCTTCCCGAATCATAATAAGCATAGTCACTGGTCTCGATCATTGTTGGTGGAGATATCGTGGGGTTCTCAGTGCCAGTGACTGAAGGGGTCGCACTATCTCTATCTAGGCTTCCCGAATTGTAGTAATCATAGTCACTGGTCTTAGTTATTGGAGACATCCTGGAACCCTCAGTGTCAGTAACTGAAGGGGGCTTGCTATCTGTATACACAATCCCTGAACCATAGTCGCTGGTCTCAGTCGTCGGTGGAGACATCCCGGAACCCCCAGTGTCAGTGACTGATGGGTTCTCGCTCGGTTTTTGTAGGTCTCCATGGTGCTCCTTGACTGTCTCGGTATCAGCAGCCTCCGAAGTAGAATCTGATGAAACAAAAACAAAGGAAATTAGCTTAAATGCCTAAATAATGAACACTAGAGCTGAGCAAACCAGTTTACATTTATGACTATAAATCTACTACCAAATGACCCTGGTCCAATGTGTCACGAATCAAAAACAAATCAGGTCTGTTACATTTTTGGATAGAGCAGGACGGGGTTAGAGCCGTACATTTCCTCTTCCTTCCTGTACTGGGGACCAGAACCACAGAAACAGGAAGTGGTGGGAAATCTCCCCATTGGGGGCACACCAATAAAAACCTAACAAAATATCAAACTCTTCCCCACTGTATTGAAATAAATTAGCTCTTTGTGTCTCCATTAATTAGATTTCCCTTCACTTCCTCTGCTGAGGAACCATCCACCATAGGAACATAGGGGAGCAGAGGATCGAGTAAGTAAAACTGCTTTTCTCGTCCCTCTAGCCACAAATATCCAAATAACCCTTGGGGTGTGGAAGCAGCAAGCGAGGACTTTTACTTTTCCTGGAGTTGGGCGCTAGGATTTAGTATTCTATGTAATCCTTTTTGCCTGCCCCGTGCTTTGATAATAGGATGCAAACAAACTCACAGCCGCTACAGCAGCCATGAGTCTGTTTACATTGTCAGTGCAGGCTCCCGGCTGTACAGCTGCCCCACCTCTTCTTCAGGGTTTTCATGTATCGTCTTTGTTATAGTAATAAAGTTAAGTAAAAAAATATGTAAAAGTTGTCAAAAATAATAATAATTTAAGGCCTCCCCCCCTCATATACACATACATACACACAAACGTGCATGTAAGGTACACATGCGTACATAGTTAACAATTGCACATGTGTATAAGTATGATGGCCCCTATAGGTGTATAAGTGTGATGGCTCATTTAGGTGTATAGTGTGATGGTCCTTATAGGTGTATATTGTAATGGTCCTTATAGGTGTATATTGTAATGGTCCTTATAGGTGTTTAGTGTATTGGTCCCTATAGGTGTATAGTGTAATGGTCCCTATAGGCGTATAGTGGAATGGTCCCTATATGCGTATAGTGGAATGGTCCCTATAGGTGTATAGTGTAATGGTCCCTATAGGCGTATAGTGTAATGGTCCCTATAGGCGTATAGTGTAATGGTCCCTATAGGCGTATAGTGGAATGGTCCCTATAGGCGTATAGTGGAATGGTCCCTATAGGCGTATAGTGGAATGGTCCCTATAGGCGTATAGTGGAATGGTCCCTATAGGCGTATAGTGTAATGGTCCCTATAGGTGTATAGTGTAATGGTCCCTATAGGTGTTTAGTGTATTGGTCCCTATAGGTGTATAGTTTGATGGTCCTTATAGGTGTATAATGTAATGGTCCCTATAGGTGCATAGTGTGAGATACAATTAATCAGATTGCAATGACCAGCCGTCTCCTGTGTTGATGATTTTTGGGTATAAGATGAGCATTTTTACCTTGTTTGGGGTAAATAAATACAAATACTCTGAGCTCTACTGCCCAGCCTGGTCCTGGTCTTTAGAAGACCCCCCCCCCCCCCCCCCCACAGCAGGAGAAGACTCCCATAGAATGAACTACAAACCAAAACCTGTAACACTTACCAGTTATGTGAACGATGAACTTCTTGTGTAGCTGACGCTGGACGTTGTCCACGGTGAGGCGAAACTCGTAGGTTCCGCTGTCTCTTGGGAGGACCGGGCTGATGACCAAAGAGCAATCCTGTTCATCTGAGCGGGTCAGACTCCAATGAAATCTTTTACTTTGGTGCTTCTGCAGGTTGACCTGTTTATAGTTCAGGATAGGTGTGTAGGGACCTCCTCCTTCCGGAGTCATTCCCCACTCGAACCCAACACTGCTTGCACCAGAGGGATGAGCGGTGGTGACCACACATGGGATCACCAGTTTAGAGCCGGCTTTAGCCTCCTGTCGGGAGTACAATGGCCGGGCATGAGAAAATTCAATACCAAATGCCAGGAGCAGAAAGCCGAAAACGGCGAGCACTTTAAAAAGGCTCATTTTCCAAATTTGTCACAAATAATAAAGAAAAGTGACAGAGGTGAAGATAAAAGTATTTGCTTAGCTAATCAGAAATATATCTGAATATTCGCTTAGTAAATCGAATGAGTATTCCAGGAACAGATCACACAGGTGTGCTCTCTACGGGTCTCTAGCTCAAACTGACTGCCAGCCAGCCGGGAGGCTGTTTACATCAGCTCAGAAATCTCTCCACTATGATGTCATCAGTGGCAGTGCTTTTTTTCTCAGACAGAGAGAGACAGAGAGAGAGACAGAGAGAGAGACAGAGAGAGAGACAGAGAGATCTGTCCGCTATGATGTCATCAGTGGCAGTGCTTTTTTTGAGAGACAGAGAGACAGAGAGACAGAGAGACAGAGATCTGTCCGCTATGATGTCATCAGTGGCAGTTGCTATGGAGATGGGTGTTAGGACTGTTTATTATCTGCCTGTCTTCAAATTTAACTGACCTCAGCTAAAAATAGATTCAACTTTTTTTTTTCAGATGGCCAAAATTAACGGTCACTTTGTTAAAAAAATAAAAATAAATGTCTGTTAGGCTTTAGAAATAAGCATCCGGGTGTGAATTTAAAGACACCATGGAAATCTGGAAATTACTTTGTTGTTTGAATTTATATAGATCTAAATAATAATAATAATAATAATAATAATTTTTTTTTAATATATATATATATATATATATATATATATATATATATATATATATATACACATATACACACATACATACATACATAGGGTTAGGACTGGATTTTCTCTGCTTGTCTTCAATTTTAAAAAATACTTCTTTTTTTTTTTTTTTTTGTTTAACAGGCTTTAAAAATAAATAAAAAAATATTGTTATATATATATTTATTTATATATATAGATAATAGATATATATATATATATATATATATATTTATATATATCTCACTCTCTCTCTCTAATAAAAATTGAATTATTTATTTATAAAGCCTAACAGATATTTTTTATTTTATTTTTGTGCCCGTTAATTTTGGCCAACTGAAAAAAAAAGTTGGATCTATTTTTAGCTGAGGTCAGTGAAATTTGAAGACAAGCAGAGAAAATCCAATCCTAACCATATATATATACCGTATTTGCCGGCGTATAAGGCGACCTCCTAATTGTCCAGCTAAAACGTTGGTTTTAACATATACTCACATTATAAGACGACCCCCTTCCGACTAGTCTGACTGAAGCAGCAATAAGTGCAATTTAATCACAAGCTTTGTGAAGCAGTGCTGTGGTGGTAAATACCTGATGTAGGGTCGGGTGCCAGATGGAGAGTCGGGTGTTTCAAATCAAAGCTCCAGTGTTGAATGGCGAGGAGCCGAGGGGTAGCCGCATTCAGTAACATACCGGTACTGTATACAGTATTACAGTGTACCGCGCTGAGCCAATCACGGCAAGCGATGTATTCTATTAATGAATACAAAGCCTGCACGGATTGGCTTTGAGATTCAGAGAGGCGCAAGCTGATGATATTACAACCTCTGCCAATCCGAGCAGGCTTTGTATTCATTAATAGAATACATCGCTCGCCGTGATTGGCAGAGGATGGAACATCATCAGCCAGCGCCTCTCTGACTCTGAAAGCCAATCCGTGCAGGCTTTGTATTCATTAATAGAATACATCGCTTGCCGTGATTGGCTCAGCGCGGACATTAATGCTGACATCCATATACCGGCGTATAAGACGACCTTTGGGGGATTTTTTAAAGTATAAATACACTTTATATGCCGGAAAATACGGTACACACACACACACACACACACACACACACACACACACACACGTTTTCTATGGGGCAGTATACTACAGAATACTCCCACAAATGCGGCCCATTGATTGAAACCAAGACGTGTTAATTTGCACACACAAAAAAAGGTATTTTTGCTAACAAATTCATTCAAGACCATGTTGCAAAAAATGAATACACCCCAAAGAAAGTCTTCGGAGCAAAAGCTAAATTTTAGACAACAAAATAAATACAGGTAAGTCTACTTTTTTCATTAACCACTTCAGCTCCAGAAGATTTACCCCCCTCTTTATGACCAGGCCATTTTTTGCGATACGGCTCTGCGTTACTTTAACTGACGATTGCGCGGTCGTGCGATGCTGTACCCAAATAAAAATTATCCACAAATGGAGCTTTCTTTTGGTGATATTTGATCACCTCTGCGTTTTATCTTTTGCGCTATAAACAAAAAAAGACCGACAATTCCCCCCCAAAAAAAAAATAAAGTGAAAAAAACACAATATTTTTTACTTTCTGCTATAAAACATCCAATAAAAAATGTAAAACGTCTATTATCTTCATCAATTTTGGCTGAAATGTATTCTGCTACATATTTTCGGTAAAATAAAAATCCCAATAAGCGTATATTGATTGGTTTCCGCAAAATTGTCTACAATTTATGGGATAGATTTATGCAATTTCTATTGGCTTCCGCTGCTGTTAATCAAATCCAGTGACATGGGATCCGGGGGGGGGGGGGGCGGGGCCGAGTCCTGCTGTCTGTGTCAAGACCGCGGCTCTTCGTGGGTGCATCTGATGAAGAGGAGAAGCCAGGAGCGCCACCGGGGCACCCGATGAAGAGGAGGAGCCAGGAGCGCCACCGGGGCACCCGAAGAAGAGGAGGAGCCAGGAGGGCCACCGGGGCACCCGATGAAGAGGAGGAGCCAGGAGGGCCACCGGGGCACCCGAAGAAGAGGAGGAGCCAGGAGGGCCACCGGGGCACCCGAAGAAGGGGAGGAGCCAGGAGGGCCACCAGGGCACCCGAAGAAGGGGAGGAGCCAGGAGGGCCACCGGGGCACCCGATGAAGGGGAGGAGCCAGGAGGGCCACCGGGGCACCCGATGAAGGGGAGGAGCCTGGAGGGCCACCAGGGCACCCGATGAAGGGGAGGAGCCAGGAGGGCCACCGGGGCACCCGATGAAGAGGAGGAGCCAGGAGGGCCACCGGGGCACCCGATGAAGAGGAAAAGCCAGGAGGGCCACCGGGACACCCCAGAAAAGGAGGATCGGGGGTGCTCTGTGCAAAACCCTTGCATAGAGCAGTTCAGTATAAAATGGTTGTTTGTTTTTTGTTTTTTTTTAAAGAACCTTTACAATCACTTTAATTCTATTCATTATTTATAGTTTAATTCTTGAGACTAGGTGCATAAATTGGGGAGGCTGGTAGGGGCCCCGAGTGCTTTTTTCTTGCCCAGGGGCCCATGACGCTATTAAGACAGGCCTGCTGCCTAACGCTACAAAAACACATCTAAATGGGTCCTTATTGAAATGTGAGGGCTCATTCACACCAGCAAGCCCCAGTGAACACACAGCCGCTGGTGTGTACTGGTAGGATCAGCGCCAATTCACCGACACTGGTGCACTAAACTGTTTAGTTTTTTCTTCTTGGAACTCCATTTTTTTTAAAAGTCAGCAGCTACAAATACTCCAGCTGCTGACTTTTAAAATAATGGCACTCACCTGTCACAGGGTCCAGCGACGTTGGCACCCGAGGCCAAACCGTCCCTCAGGTCCTCGGATGCTGCCGCCGCCATCTTGGGTATGGGAATCAGGAAATGAAGCAGCTTCACTTCCCGGTTCCCTATTGCGCATGCGCGAGTCACGCAATGCAATAGGAATGCTCCGCGCTGTCTCTGGGACCCGTGTGTGTCCCGGCAGACAGCACGGCGGGACAGGAAGAGGCATAGACTCCCGTGGGAGTCTATGCCCGGAAGTGGGTGCAAATACCTGTCTTAGACAGGTATCTGCACCCCCCCCCCTGAAAGGTGCCAAATGTGACACCGGAGGGGGGGGGAGGGTTCCGATGAGCGGAAGTTCCACTTTAGGGTGCAACCCCGCTTTAAATTAATTAACCCCTAACCTTAAAAATGTTTTATTAATTAAATTATTATTATTATTATTATTATTATTAATAATAATATAATAATAATAATAAACACCCAAACCCGAACAAAAAAATATATTAACAATAATAATAAATAATAATTTATGTATTTATTTTGTGTTAGGATGTTTAGTTATTTATTATTATTTTATTATTATTTTTATTTTTTTAAGGGTTTAGGGGATAAAGTAGAACTATAGGCAAAACTTTGGATAGAGCAAGGGAGGGTTATAACCCGTGTCGATTTTTTTTTTTTTTTTGCCATTTGTGTTCCATTGTGGAGATTTCCCTTCACTTCCTGTCCCATAGACAAAACAGGAAGTGAGAGGAAATCCCTGCAAATTATGGGAATTCCTTGGGGACCCCTAGGTCACCAAAAGTAGTATCCCCATTGGAAATTACTTTTATGGGGACAACCCAAAATGTGGGATTTTCTTTTACTTTCAATGATAATTGGGTAAACAGGACAAATAGAGAGGAGGAGTCTCCCTAATAGGGGCACAGATAGCGATAAAATAAACTGACAGGTGTTCTAATCCCTCTCCACTCTTTTCAAAACTGAAAAAACAAGTTTTGTCTTTAGTTATACTTTAAGGTTAGGGGTTGATTTTTTTTTATTTTTTTTATTTATTTTTTATTATAGTATTTATTTATTATATTTTTTTTATTTATGTTTATTTATTTGTGTATTTATTTTACATGTATTATTATTATTATTATTATTATTATTATTAGTAGTAGTAGTAGTAGTAGTAGTAGTAGTAGTAGTAGTAGTAGTAGTAGTAGTAGTATAGTATAATAATAATAAAATTTTTTTATTTATTTTATTATTATTATTATTAATTTTTTTTTTTTTTTTTTGTTAGGGTAAGAGGTTAGAGTTAAGGCTAGGTTAGGGTTAGGATTAGAGGTTGGGGTTATTTATTATTTATTTATTTATTGTATTTTTTTATTTATGTTTATTTATTTGTGTATTTATTTTACATGTATTATTATTATTATTATTATTAGTAGTAGTAGTAGTAGTAGTAGTAGTAGTAGTAGTAGTAGTAGTAGTAATAGTAGTAGTAGTAATAATAATAATAATAATAATTTTATTTTTATTTATTATTATTATTATAATATTTTTTTTTTTTTTTTTGTTAGGGTAAGAGGTTAGAGTTAAGGCTAGGTTAGGGAAAGGGATTAGAGGTTGGGGTTATTTATTATTTATTTATTTATTTATTGTATTTTTTATTTATGTTTATTTATTTGTGTATTTATGTTACATGTATTATTATTATTATTAGTATTATTAGTAGTAGTAGTAGTAGTAGTAATAATATAATAATAATAATAATAATAATAATAATTGTATTTATTTTATTATTATTATTATTATTATTAATAATGTATTATTATTTTTTTTGTTAGGGTAAGAGGTTAGAGTTAAGGCTAGGTTAGGGTTAGGATTAGAGGTTGGGGTTATTTATTATTTATTGATTTATTTTTATTAGGGTTAGGGTGTTAATACTACTACTACTACTACTACTACTAATAATAATAATAATAATAATACTACAAATAATAATATTATTATTATTAGTAGTAGTAGTAGTAGTAGTAGTAGTAGTAGTATTAACACCCTAACCCTAATAAAAATAAATAAATAAATAATAAATAACCCCCAACCTCTAATCCTAACCCTAACCTAGCCTTAAGGCCCCTTTCACACTGGGGCGGTTTGCAAGCGCTATTGCGCTAAGAATAGCGCCTGCAAACCGACCCGAAACAGCTGTTGCTGTTCCTTCAGTGTGAAAGCCCGAGGGCTTTCACACTGAAGCGGTGCGCTTGCAGGACGCTCAAAATGTCCTGCAAGCCGCATCTTTGGCTCGCTATAGGAGCGGTATATTTACCGCTCCTATAGCGCCCGGTCCCATTGAAAACAATGGGGGAGCGCGCCGAACCCGCCCGCAAAACGCCGCAATAGCGGCGGTTTGCGGGCGGTATTGACCCTTTTTCGGCCGCTCGCGGGGGGTAAAAACACCCCGCGAGCGGCCGCAATGCGCCGCTAAAACGCCGGTAAAGCGGCGCTAAATATATAGCGCCGCTTTACCGCCAGCGCCCCCACCGCTCCAGTGTGAAAGTAGCCTTACTCTAACCACTTATTCTAACAAAAAAAAAAATTATAATAAATTATTAATAATAATAATGATAAAATAAATAAAAGCTGCAAGAAAAGTAAAAAAAGCTGAACAAAACAACAAATGATGCAATAGATGATAGTTTTCTCTATTGGCAGAAAAAAAACCCACCAAAGCTCAAAAACGCTGTATAATCGCCCCAAATTGTGCATAAAAATGTGCAAAAAAACCCCTGGAAAAACGCTGTAAGACGCTACACTACACTGTGAAGGCAGCCTAGTGATACAAGTAATGTTCCTCGATTTTCCTGCTGCTCCAGCAAGTCAAAGCCACGGAGGCAGTTTTTGGGGATTCCTGGGATTTGCAGCAGGAAAAAAAAAAAAAAAAAAAAAAAAAAAAACCTGAGCTCTGATCTCTGAATCACTGGTGATAAGCGAAAACCTCCGCCAGAGACAGCTAATCTGGAAAGTGCATGCTGCATTTCCTATTTGTCCAGGCTACAAATAGCTCAGCCAATCAGCTGCTCCCTCCGCCTGGCCATTCATAAAAGCCAGCATGGCACTGAGTTAGTTATGTGAGGAGGAAGTAGGACAAAGGCTTGTGTTATCAGTCAGCCATCAAAGGCTCATTGAGACATTCCTGCATTTCTTTAACCCCGTCCCTGCCAGAGCACAGCCTGGCCTCCCGCTGTAACCCTTTCCCTGCCTGACAACGCAATCCAAAAGACTCAAAGCAAGCGGAGGGGGTGACCTAATGGCCAATAAGGTTCTTTTTCTTTATTTTTTTAACACCCCCCCCCCCCCCCCCCGTCTGATTTAAATCATATGTTTCCACTTCTTCATGTAATGAAATGGACTTTTCTGGGGCTTAAGGGAGAAACGTCTGACTCTGATTATAGGGAAATTCGGAACGTTCGGCTTGCAGCAGATCATTGATCAGAAATGTTGTTTCGGGGCTTTTGGGAAAACTGTAACAGTGGAAGAATTCAGCGATGTAACAATTCATTATTTTTTTTTTAGGTTTTAATTCTATTGAAACCGGTCTTAACCGAAATCATCCAGAGCCGCTATCGTGCGATGAATGCGATTTCTGCTCTATCAGTCATGGTGCCTATTCATGGGACCTTATCAATCTGATAACATTTAGTGCAGTTGGTATCTCCCTTGTCTGTTTAAAGCTGAACTCCGGGATAAGCAAATATTGTCTAAATACAAGAGTCCTGTGTATTCTTCCTTCAATCTTGGTGTGCTTTGTGTATTTCTTCCAGATCTGTGCAGTAATCCAGTGTGAGACGTTACCTCTGTGCAGGAGCTTCCTGTAATAAAGACCGCTCACTGCTGCTCTCTCTCGGACTGGTCTTGTCTCCGCCCCCTGCTGTAGTTTTCTGCAAGCAGCCTGTAGTGGGTGGAGCCAGGGACGGCGCTACCACTAGGCAAACTAGGCAGCCGCCTAGGGTGCACTGCTGCCTAGGGGCACCCAGACGCTGGTTTCCCTCCGCGTCTGCATGCTCTGCAGGCTGCCGCATGTAACTAACTCAGTCAGACCGGTACTGCAATTAGAGGTGCATCGCAGCACTGGAGCCAGCGCTAGAGGAAGCACAGCCGATGCTTCCTGTATAGTGGCACCTTCTGTCACATGGGCAGGGCAAAGGGGGTGGAGCCAATGGGGACGGCAAAATGCGCTTTCGCCTAGGGTGTCAAAAATCGTTGCACCAGCCCTGGGTGGAGCCAGCTGCGTCCTTCCTACAGCTCGGACGTCTGCACAGGTTTTATACAATGATGATATCCTGTAAAGTTTACAAGGCAATAACTGGGTTTGCAAAGGAATTTGGTGTAGTAATATATTGAATTAAATGCTTTTGTCCCTAAAGTTCAGCTTACATTCCACTCCAGTGACCACAAATTGTTAAAAGAAATAACTAGCTTTGCAAAAGCATTTGGAGCACACACAATGGATTTATATTCTTTGTGACTATCGAAAAATGTATTTAGATTTTTTTTTTTTTTTTGTGCCTGGAGTTCTGCCCCACAGAATATATTGTTTTGTAGCCACGGCTACATCATTTTTTACAACACAAGAGTACCAGGAGGCATGTGCAAAAGAAAATGCATTACACTTGACATTTGTAGCACCCTCTAGTGTGCTAGAAGGATAGTGTATGTTTTTTGTGAGAGTATGTAAATTTCCAGGCTTGGCTGGTGTGTTTTGATCTGGGTTGGGAGTGACTCAGAGTAGGGCTGGGTGACTCACAGGCAGCATCACCAAGACCTCCCACTTCTTTCCAGAACGTTCTATTTTTTTCTGGAAAGGAAGGAGGAGAGGGGAGGTGGTGTTGTCTGGGGTGTTCTAAGGAGCCCCGACCAATCTCCAATCTGGGTTGGCAGGGGGCAGGCCTCATTAAATGCCTAGGGTCAGCCCAGCTGGGAAGGAGTTGTTCGGGTTGGAGGCTGAAGATAGAGTTCTAGGCTGTCGGGGCCTTTGAGGGTGCTCCCCATTTTGGTGTGGTGCCTCGGGTTCGGGTGTGGACAGGACCCTTCTCCCGACACACGGAGTCCTGGAATGGTGGCACAGGATCAAGAGAGGACAGTGGGAGAACATTGCCAGGCAAAGTCTCCAGGAGAGAAACAACAGGCCACAGCCAAGAGGGCTGGTGAGTGACACACATAGCTCCCAACTATCCCTGATTTCGAGGGACTGTCCCTGATTTGGAGCACTATCCCTCTCTCCCCCTCATTTGTCCCTCATTTTGGTCTGATCCAAATAGTTGTATATAAAATGCACTTTTTATCTTTCAAAAAAGTGTTTCCCAGAGCTAAATCTTTCATCCAAATTCTAAATTGCTGCATTTGTACATTTTCAAAGCCAATATAAAGGAATAGTAGTGGTAAAAAAAAGCACTTGGGGATTTAATTAACCTTTTTTTTGGTTAATTCTCCTTTAAGGGGGTGTAGCAGGAGGCGTGTCCTATGCCTACATACGTTTGTTAGTAGGTGTCCCTCATTCCCATCTCAGAATGTTGGGAGGTGTGGACACAGAGTCGGGAGAGTACAGGGGAGGCACGCCTGGCAGGACTGGGCGATTGCAGTCTGAGATGGGTGCAGAGCCAGTAGGATGGAGTGGGGTGTTATGGGCAGTGGAGAGAGAGGCAGCTGCAGCCAGGAGGGCTGGCAGGGCCTGAAGATGTGGCACTGGGCTCAGTAACCACTATATTTTTACTACACTATAGGGGCAAACAGTCACTGGCAGCAAAGGGCATTCACCCTAGGCCTGGCTGAACCGGTGTCAGGCCTACAAATCAGTGCTAGCTGGTCCAGGAAGTGCAAGTAAGTGATATGCTGGAGGTGTTGAGGAGAGATAGTCTGCAAGCAAGTGATGTGCTGGAGTTGAAGATTGGAGATGTATATACCGGAGGTGTATATAGTCAGTCCCATGTATATTTTTCTGCAATCAGTTTGGGCATCTCATAAATATCCCCATCCAAGTTTATTCCCCTCAATAAAAAGGCAAAACAAAGTTCAAGGACTGGTTTTCTGCCTAAGGCCCCTTTCACACGAGGCGGACTCTGCTTGCACGGAGTCCGCCTCTGTCCGCCGGTTCAGCGAGAGATCTCTCCGTTGATCTCCGCTGAGCCGGCGGATGACAAGTCCCTCTCTGCTCACTGAGCGGGGAGGGGCTTGCGAGCGCCGCTGGTCTCTATGGAGAGATCGGATGAAAACGGACAGCGTGTCCGTTTTCATCAGATCTCACCCGATCCGATCCGCCAGCGACGGATCTGGACGTATAGCCATACGTCTGCTTTTGGCGGATCGGACCAGGTCGGATGTCAGCGGACATGTCTCTGCTGACATCCGACGCTCCATAGTCTAACATGGAGCGCCCGTTCAGATCCGCCGTCAAAACTGACAGGCGGATCTGAACGGTCCAACCGTGTGAAAGGGGCCTAAGGGTAAATGAGAACTGTGTGCCTGGCTGGGCAGGGTGACAGACAGACTACAACACTCAGCAGCCCCTACGGGGGTACCGCTACACAGTATATAGTGCTATGTAAAAGAAGGACTCCATTAAAGTATATTTGAACCCTCACCCTGTAAAAAAAAACAAACAAAAGAAACATTCAGTTTAACCTCTTCACGATGGCCACACACATATACGCGGCCTCTCGGTGTGTGGGCCTTCACCCGAGCGGCTGCATATATGCGGTCCTGTGTAAACCACTTATGCCCCGTACACACGGTCGGAATTTCCGACCACAAAATCCGTCGAATTTTTTTCGACGGATTTTGTCCAACACTGGTGTTGCATACACACGGTCGGACAACGTTTTTTGGAAAATTCGATCATTCTGAACGCGGTGACGTTCGTTGCGTACGACAGAACTATGTAGAAGCTAGTAGCCAATAGCTTTGGTCTTGTAATTTGATCTGAGCATGCGTGGCACTTTGTCCGTCGGAATTCTCTACACACGATAAGGAAAAAGTCAGATCGGACTTTGTTGTCGGAAAATATGAGAGCAGGATCTCAAATTTTTTCCGTCGGAAAACGTCTGATGGAGCCCACACACGGTCGGATTTTCCGACAACATAGTCCGATAGTACATTTTCCGTCGGAAATTCCGACCGTGTGTACGGGGCATTACTGTGCTAAGAGCCGGCTCCCTGCACACGCCCAGTACGGAAGTCGGTGGTTACCAGAACGCTCCCGATGCATACTAGCGATCAGCAGTTTTCCAATCATGTAACCTCTGTGACAGCCAACCACAGCAGTCACATGACCCAAATGCCTGCCTCTCTGCTTTTAGAACCGTTTAAAAAAAAAAAAGTCATCCCTATGGAGCGGCGGATGTCAGCGGTGATATGATCGCTGACATCCGCCACTGTCCGATCCTGTCCGCAAAATCCAGATGGATGGTGGTCCTATTTTCCATCCGTCCCAATTTCCCCATAGAGGAGAGCGGGACTGTGTCCGTCTCCGCTCTGCACAGTGAGCGGAGATTGACCAATCATCCGCCTGCTCATTGGGGATCAGCGGAGTGATCCCCCCACCGAGGAAGCAGATTCCGCTTCACTGAGGCACTCGTGTTAAAGTGGCATTAGGCTCCATTCACATTTGACTTTTTAGGATCTTGGATCTCAAATCGCGCTGCAATCGATGTTCAGTGCCATTCATTTTCAATGGCAGCTAAAACATGGTGCGATATTTCTGTGATTATCGCACAGCATCGCACCTAGCTTGTCGCCCAGAAAAGGGCAGGAGCTGCTTCTTTTGGGTAAACAAGTTTCACTCAATGTGCTTCCCCCAATTTACCGTATATACTCGAGTATAAGCCGAGTTTTTCAGCACATTTTTTGTGCTGAAAATGCCCCCCCCTCGGCTTATACTCGAGTCAAGCACTTTTCTGCAGCAGAGAATGACATTTTCTGAACCGACTTTGGGGCCCCGTATTTCGTGGCCACTTGGTGCTAGGAACCCCCAAATTTGGTGTGCAATCCCAGTGGAACTATCACTACAACATATCCAATGGGGTTCCTAGCACCAAGTGGCCTCGAGATACGGGGGCCCCAAAGTCGGTTCAGAAAATGTCATTCTCTGCTGCAGAAAAGTTCTTGACATTTTCCTAACCGACTTTGGGGCCCCGTATCTCGGGGGCACTTGGTGCTAGGAACCCCAATCTGTTGTAGTGATAGTTCCACTAGGTTTGCACACCAAATTGGGTGCTCCTAGCACCAAGTGGCCCCGAGATACAGGGCCCCAAATTCAGTCAACTGTGTCGATCTGCAGCAATGTCATTTCGGGACCCTTTGGGTCCAGAGACCCCAAATTTTGGCTGCAGCTAGGGGGCATCTAGGAACCCTTAACTACCAAGTTTGAAGTTCGGGGGGAATGCAAATGGGCACAGTGAGGCATGCAAATGGGCACAGTGAGGCTGCAAATGGGCATTGTTGGCCCTCTTTTCCTCTTACAGTAGCTGCGCATATCTCACCCTAGGCTTAGGCCCCTTTCACACTGGGGCAGTTTTCAGGCTACCGTTACAGCACTAAAAATAGTGCCTGTACACCGCCTGAAAAAAACGGCCCCATTCACTCCAGTGTGAAAGCCGGCGGGCTTTCACACTGGAGCGGTGCGCTAGCAGGACGGTAAAAAAAGTCCTGCTAGCAGCATCTTTGGAGCGGTATAGGAGCGGTGTATTCACCGATCCTATACCGCTCCTACCCATTGATTTCAATGGGACACCGCGGTAATACCGCGGCAATACCGACGCAAAGCGCCGCTACGGCAGTGCTTTGCGGGGGATTTGAACCCTTTTTCGACCGCTAGCGGGGGTTAAAACCGCACCGCTAGCGGCCAAATCCCGCAGCTAAAACGACGGTAAAGCAGCGCTAAATATAGCGCTGCTTTACCGTCGCCGCGGCTCCCGCCCCGGTGTGAAAGGGGCCTTATACTTGAGTCAATAAGTTTTCCCATTTTTTGGTGGTAAAATTAGGTGCCTCGGCTTATACTCGAGTATATACGGTACGCTTTTTTTTTTTTTTTTTTACATGCTGGCCATTACATTTTTTTTATATTTTATTCAAAAAGGTAGAATTGGGTTTTTGAATACCACTGCTCAGCCCACATTACAGCCAAACCCAAGATGCTGATCTGACTCATTCTCAGCCCAACAAATATGTTTTTTTTTTTTTTTTTAAATAATGATTGCACTCCAAATAAATGAACAAAATTCTACTTTATTAATCAAACTGACATATAAAATTGGAATGAACTTTTTACGTGCTCATGTGGGCCTCAAAGAATCCGCCTAAGGAGCAGATGGTTGTATATTCTCTGTGTGCACAGACATGAGAAGTGCATTGTACTAACAACCTTGCCGTGTGTATACAGCTCTCTGCAGACACCAGTGGAATTCCCCCTCTGTCTGCGCGGCGTAATCAGCGGGCCTCTCCTGTATTAACATGTCCTTATGTAGTAAACCCACAACAGCTCTGATGTGCTACACTTCTTCACAAAATGACAAACCAAACAGTTTGAAAAGGTTTCCGCACTTTGGAATGTCTTCTGATGAGAATGTTTGGTCAGGTTTCCTAAGCGTAAATGGATTGAGGAGACTTGAAGCACATACCATGGGATGCGGCGAAAGTCTGCCGCTCGGTATGGATAAGCAAAATTCAGAATTTTTCAAAGAAAATTGGGAAATCTTGGTGGAATTAATTGGAGCCCATTGGGAATGCAAATTCTAAGTCTAATGCCGCGTACACACATTTCCGTCGGAAAAATCTTGGAGGGTTTTTCCAACGGAATTCCGCTCAATCTTGGCTTGCATACACACGGGCACACAAAAGTTCGCTGGCAAGAACGCGGTGATGTACAACACTACGATGAGCCGAGAAAATTAAGTTCAATGCTTCCGAGCGTGCGTTGAATTGTTTCCGAGCATGCGTAGGAATTTTGTGCGTTGGAATTTGTACAGACGATCGGAATTTCCGATCTGAACTTTTTCCGACCGAAAAATTGAGAACCTGCTTTCAATCTTTTGCTGGCCAAAATTCCGCCAGCAAAAGTCCGATGGAGCGTACACATGATCGCATTTTCCGACGAAAAGCTCTCATCGGTCTTTTGATGGCCGAAATTCCGATCGTGTGTACGCGGCATTAGTGAACATTCAGTTTAAACCTTAGACCTCAAATTTCCTTTTTTCTTTTTTCACTTTATAGCCCCCATAAGTAATGATTTTTAACTGATTTTGGAATGGAAAAGTCCTTAAACACTGTTTCCTCCAGGCTCTTCTTAGCTTTTCTGTTGAAAAGGTCTGTTTGCAAAGCTCAATAGCTCAAGCAGGAATTTACACATGGAAATTGATGAGTCAAATTGATGCCTTTACACGCACATAAACTTTAACACTTCACAGTCTCCGCTCTAATTCCTCCCAAAGGTGTTCTGTGGGGTTGAGGTTTAGGACTCTGCAGGCCAGTCAAGTTCCTCCACTCCAAACTCGCTCATCCATGTCTTTATGGACCTTGCTTTGTGCACTGGTGCGCAGTCATGTTAGAACAGGAAGGATTCATCCCCAAACTGTTCCCACAAAGTTGGGAGCATGAAATTGTCCAAAATGTCTTGGTATGCTGATGCCTTAAGAGTTCCCTTTCACTGGAACTAAGGGGCCAAGCCCAACCCCTGAAAAACAACCCCACACCATAATCCCCTCTCCACCAAATGATTTGGACCAGTGCACAAAGACATAAAGACATGGATGAGTTAGTTTGGGGTGTAGGAACTTGACTGGCCTGCACAGAGTCCTGACCTCAACACAATAGAACACCTTTGGGATGAATTAGAGCGGAGACTGCGAGCCAGGACTTCTCGTCCAACATCAGTGCCTGACCTCACAAATGCGCTTCTGGAAGAATGGTCAAACATTCCCATAGACACCCTCCTAAACCATGTGGACAGCCTTCCCAGAAGAATTGAAACTGTTATAGCTGCATTATACGTTATATAATATATCTGTATTGTATATTTTATTGTACTAAATAAAATATTTTTGACAAGAAACTGTTATAGCTGTAAAGGATGGGCCAACTCAATATTGAACCCTACGGACTAAGACTGGGATGCCATTGCTCTTAGATTGTAAACTCTAATGAGCAGGGCCCTCTGATTCCTCCTGCATTGAATTGTATTGTAACTGTACTGTCTGCCCTCATGTTGTAAAGCGCTGCGCAAACTGTTGACACTAAATAAATCCTGTATAATAATAATAATAAAAGTTCATGTAAAGGCAGGCGTCCCAATACTTTTGACAATATAGTATAAGTCACGGTGGCCATTTTAACTGAGGGCAGCTGAAGCCAGCACCCTCAGTTTCCGGGCAATTTATGCGGCTTCTCCGCCCTCAGCAGCAGCACAGTGCCACATAGCGAGTCCGTGCATACCAGTAAACATCAGTAAACATCTGTCCTCTGCCTGTCTACAGTGCCTTGCAAAAGTATTCACCCCCCTTGGCTTTTTACCTATTTTGTTACATTACAGCCTTTAGTTCAATGTTTTTTTTAACCTGAATTATATGTGATGGATCAGAACACAATAGTCTAAGTTGGTGAAGTAAAATTAGAAAAATATACACATAAAACTTTTTTTCAGAAACAAAAAACTGATAATTGTCATGTGCGTATGTATTCACCCCCTTTGTTATGAAGCCCATAAAAAGCTCTGGTGCAACCAATTACCTTCAGAAGTCACATAATTAGTGAAATGATGTCCATCTGTGTGCAATCTAAGTGTCACATGACCTGTCATTACATATACACACCTTTTTGAAAGGCCCCAGAGGCTGCAACACCTAAGCAAGACTCACCACTAACCAAACACTGCCATGAAGACCAAGGAACTCTCCAAACAAGTAAGGGACAATGTTGTTGAGAAGTACAAGTCAGGGTTAGGTTATAGAAAAATATCCAAATCTTTGATGATCCCTAGGAGCACCATCAAATCTATCATAACCAAATGGAAAGAATATGGCACAACAGCAAACCGGCCAAGAGACGGCCGCACACCAAAACTCACGGACCGGGCAAGGAGGGCATTAATCAGAGAGGCAGCACAGAGACCTAAGGTAACCCTGGAGGAGCTGCAGAGTTCCACAGCAGAGACTGGAGTGTCTGTACATAGGACGACAATAAGCCGTACGCTCCATAGAGTTGGGCTTTATGGCAGAGTGGCCAGAAGAAAGACATTACTTTCAGCAAAAAACAAAATGGCACGTTTTGAATTTGCGAAAAGGCATGTGGGAGACTCCCAAAATGTATGGAGGAAGGTGCTCTGGTCTGATGAGACTAAAATTGAACTTTTTGGCCATCAAAGAAAACGCTATGTGTGGCGCAAACCCAACACATCACATCACCCAAAGAACACCATCCCCACTGTGAAACATGGTGGTGGCAGCATCATGCTGTGGGGATGTTTTTCAGCAGTCGGGACTGGGAAACTGGTCAGAGTTGAGGGAAAGATGGATGGCGCTAAATACAGGGATATTCTTGAGCAAAACCTGTACCACTCTGTGTGTAATTTGAGGCTAGGACGGAGGTTCACCTTCCAGCAGGACAATGACCCCAAACACACTGCTAAAGCAACACTTGAGTGGTTAAGGCTTGGTTAACACAGGGGCAACCCGACTTACAGCGCGACTTTGCAAGGCGATTTGGAGGCAACTTCAGCGCGACTTCAGCACGACTTCAGCGCAACTTCAGCGCAACTTAGAACGCAACTTTAAGTTGCCTCCAGAACAGGCGACTTTGGCTGTGGCCAATCACAGAATAATCATCTCTGTGGGAGGGAGGGAGATGTCTGGGTAAATGTGGGAATTACCTGTGTAAATTATTTTCTTTTTCCTGTAAAGTTGCATCAATATGAATGAATGAATGAATGAATAATTTGTATAGCGCTACAATGTAGACATGGGAACTGCCAAAAAATTCGTTTCGTTTCGTTTCGTCCCGTTTCGTATATAAAAAAATTCGTAATTCGTAATTCGTGTACGAAATTCCGTTCGAATTCGTACGAAATACGAAATTCGGACGAATCGTAATTTTTTTTACGAATCGTTAGTAAAGTTACGAATCGTTACGAATCGTTACGAATCGTTACGAATCGTTAACGCGGCTAATGAATTGTTGGTTCTCATAACACAGAGAACAATTCGAATCCAACTACAAATATCGAATTTCAATTTCAAGTTACGAATCGTTATGAATAGTTACGAATCGTTACGAATCGTTATGAATAGTTACGAATCGTTAGTAAATCCAACTACCAATATCGAATTTCAACTAATTTGAACGAAATTATTATAGCAGATATAACGAATGAATTCGAATGACAAAGTGTCATTTTTGCAGAAAAAAAAAAAGCGTAGGGGGTCCCCCAAATTCAATAACCAGGCCCTTCAGGTCTGGTATGGATATTAAGGGGGACCCCAGCCAAAAAAAAAAATAAAAAAAATGGCGTGGGGTCCCCCCCAAATATCCATACCAGACCCTTCAGGTCTGGGATGGATTTTAAGGGGAACCCCGGCCAAAAAAAAAAAAAAAAATGGCGTGGGGTCCCCCTCAAAATCCATACCAGACCCTTTATCCGAGCACGCAACCTGGCAGGCCGCAGGAAAGGAGGGGGGGACGAGAGCGGCCCCCCCTCCCGCCTGAACCGTACCAGGCCACATGCCCTCAACATTGGGAGGGTGCTTTGGGGTCCCCCCCAAAGCACCTTGTCCCCATGTTGATGAGGACAAGGGCCTCATCCCCACAACCCTGGCCGGTGGTTGTGGGGGTCTGCGGGCGGGGGGCTTATCGGAATCTGGAAGCCCCCTTTAACAAGGGGACCCCCAGATCCCGGCCCCCCCCCTGTGTGAAATGGTAAGGGGGTACAAAAGTACCCCTACCATTTCACCAAAAAAGTGGCAAAAATGGTAAAAATGACAGGAGACGGTCTTTGACAATTCCTTTATTAAAATCTTCTTTCTTCTTTCTTCTGGTCTTCCTTCTTCCTTTCTTCATCTTCTCCTTCCGTCATCTTCTCCTTCCGTCATCTTCTCCTTCCGTCATCTTCTTCCATCTTCTTCTTCCTTCGATTCGCTTCTTCTTCCTCCGGTCTTCTCGTCCTTCTCGTCCGGCGTCGTCCTTCTCGTCCGGCATCGGCGTCTCTTCTCGCAGGCCGCTCCTCGCAATGGGAGGCTCCCGCTCTGTGAGGCTTCGCTCCGGGTGACAGGTCTTTTATAACGAAGGCACCTGGTGACCCCGCCCCCTCTGACGCACGGGGACGTCATGTGGAATTCCCTATGGCTTTCCCCATGACGTCAGAGAGGGGGCGGGGTCACCGGGTGCCTTCGTTATACAAGACCTGTCACCCGGAGCGAAGCCTCACAGAGCGGGAGCCTCCCATTGCGAGGAGCGGCCTGCGAGAAGAGACGCCGATGCCGGACGAGAAGGACGACGCCGGACAAGAAGGACGAGAAGACCGGAGGAAGAAGAAGCGGATCGGAGGAAGAAGAAGATGGAAGAAGATGAAGGAAGGAGAAGATGAAGAAAGGAAGACCAGAAGAAAGAAGAAAGAAGATTTTAATAAAGGAATTGTCAAAGACTGTCTCCTGTCATTTTTACAATTTTTGACGCTTTTTTGGTGAAATGGTAGGGGTACTTTTGTACCCCCTTACCATTTCACACAGGGGGGAGGCCGGGATCTGGGGGTCCCCTTGTTAAAGGGGGCTTCCAGATTCCGATAAGCCATCCGCCCGCAGACCCCCACAACCACCGGCCAGGGTTGTGGGGATGAGGCCCTTGTCCTCATCAACATGGGGACAAGGTGCTTTGGGGGGGACCCCAAAGCACCCTCCCAATGTTGAGGGCATGTGGCCTGGTACGGTTCAGGCGGGAGGGGGGGCCGCTCTCGTCCCCCCCTCCTTTCCTGCGGCCTGCCAGGTTGCGTGCTCGGATAAGGGTCTGGTATGGATTTTGAGGGGGACCCCACGCCATTTTTTTGGGCTAGGGTTCCCCTTAAAATCCATCCCAGACCTCAAGGGTCTGGTATGGATTTTGAGGGGGACCCTACGCCATTTTTTTTTTTTTTTTGGCTGGGGTCCCCCTTAATATCCATCCCAGACCTGAAGGGCCTGGTTATTGAATTTGGGGGGACCCCTACGCATTTTTTTATCAATGACTTCAATGAATGACAGTTCTCTGTATTACGGATCCAACAATTCATTTGCCGGCAATAGCTGCGACTCGTGATTTTAAATAGTTTTTTTTTCCTGCAAAAATGACACTGCAGGAACAGTTCCCTATATTAGATATACTGAATCTCGAATCATTCGAAGCATTCGTTATATCCACTATTATAATTTCTTTCATGTTAGTTGAAATTACATATTTGTTAGTTACAATACAACATTCGAATTGTTCTCTGTATTACGGGAATCGGCAATTAGCCGCGAGTGATTTTAAATGTCTTTTTTTCCTGCAAAAATGACACATTGTACAGAGAGAGTTCTAAACACGGGAAACCTGACCCCCCTTCATAGACGTACTATAGAGTATATAGTATATAGAAGGGCGCAGGTTTCCCGTGTTTAGAACTCTCTCTGTACAATGTGTCATTTTTGCAGGAAAAAAAAAACTATTTAAAATCGAGTCGCAGCTATTGCCGGCAAATGAATTGTTGGATCCGTAATACAGAGAACTGTCATTCATTGAAGTCATTGATAAAAAAATGTGTAGGGGTCCCCCCAAATTCAATAACCAGGCCCTTCAGGTCTGGGATGGATATTAAGGGGGACCCCAGCCAAAAAAAAAAAAAAAAAAAATGGCGTAGGGTCCCCCTCAAAATCCATACCAGACCCTTGAGGTCTGGGATGGATTTTAAGGGGAACCCTAGCCCAAAAAAATGGCGTGGGGTCCCCCATAAAATCCATACCAGACCCTTATCCGAGCACGCAACCTGGCAGGCCGCAGGAAAGGAGGGGGGACGAGAGCGGCCCCCCCTCCCGCCTGAACCGTACCAGGCCACATGCCCTCAACATTGGGAGGATGCTTTGGGGTCCCCCCCAAAGCACCTTGTCCCCATGTTGATGAGGACAAGGGCCTCATCCCCACAACCCTGGCCGGTGGTTGTGGGGGTCTGCGGGCGGGGGGCTTATCGGAATCTGGAAGCCCCCTTTAACAAGGGGACCCCCAGATCCCGGCCCCCCCCCTGTGTGAAATGGTAAGGGGGTACAAAAGTACCCCTACCATTTCACCAAAAAAGTGGCAAAAATGGTAAAAATGACAGGAGACGGTCTTTGACAATTCCTTTATTAAAATCTTCTTTCTTCTTTCTTCTGGTCTTCCTTTCTTCATCTTCTCCTTCCGGCATCTTCTTCCATCTTCTTCTTCCTTCGATTCGCTTCTTCTTCCTCCGGTCTTCTCGTCCTTCTCGTCCGGCGTCGTCCTTCTCGTCCGGCGTCGTCCTTCTCGTCCGGCATCGGCGTCTCTTCTCGCAGGCCGCTCCTCGCAATGGGAGGCTCCCGCTCTGTGAGGCTTCGCTCCGGGTGACAGGTCTTGTATAACGAAGGCACCCGGTGACCCCGCCCCCCCCCTCTGACGTCATGGGGAAAGCCATAGGGAATTCCACATGACGTCCCCGTGCGTCAGAGGGGGCGGGGTCACCAGGTGCCTTCGTTATAAAAGACCTGTCACCCGGAGCGGAGCCTCACAGAGCGGGAGCCTCCCATTGCGAGGAGCGGCCTGCGAGAAGAGACGCCGATGCCGGACGAGAAGGACGACGCCGGACGAGAAGGACGAGAAGACCGGAGGAAGAAGAAGCGAATCGAAGGAAGAAGAAGCTGGAAGAAGATGACGGAAGGAAGACCAGAAGAAAGAAGATTTTAATAAAGGAATTGTCAAAGACTGTCTCCTGTCATTTTTACCATTTTTGCCACTTTTTTGGTGAAATGGTAGGGGTACTTTTGTACCCCCTTACCATTTCACACAGGGGGGGGGCCGGGATCTGGGGGTCCCCTTGTTAAAGGGGGCTTCCAGATTCCGATAAGCCCCCCGCCCGCAGACCCCCACAACCACGGCCAGGGTTGTGGGGATGAGGCCCTTGTCCTCATCAACATGGGGACAAGGTGCTTTGGGGGGGACCCCAAAGCACCCTCCCAATGTTGAGGGCATGTGGCCTGGTACGGTTCAGGCGGGAGGGGGGGCCGCTCTCGTCCCCCCCTCCTTTCCTGCGGCCTGCCAGGTTGCGTGCTCGGATAAAGGGTCTGGTATGGATTTTGAGGGGGACCCCACGCCATTTTTTTTTTTTTTGGCCGGGGTTCCCCTTAAAATCCATCCCAGACCTGAAGGGTCTGGTATGGATATTTGGGGGGGACCCCACGCCATTTTTTTTTATTTTTTTTGGCTGGGGTCCCCCTTAATATCCATACCAGACCTGAAGGGCCTGGTTATTGAATTTGGGGGGACCCCTACGCTTTTTTTTTTCTGCAAAAATGACACTTTGTCATTCGAATTCATTCGTTATATCTGCTATAATAATTTCGTTCAAATTAGTTGAAATTCGATATTGGTAGTTGGATTTACTAACGATTCGTAACTATTCATAACGATTCGTAACGATTCGTAACTATTCATAACGATTCGTAACGATTCGTAACTTGAAATTGAAATTCGATATTTGTAGTTGGATTCGAATTGTTCTCTGTGTTATGAGAACCAACAATTCATTAGCCGCGTTAACGATTCGTAACGATTCGTAACGATTCGTAACGATTCGTAAAAAAAAATTCGTATTCCGTACGGAATTCGTAAAAAAAAAAAATTCGTACTACAGATTCGTAAATTCGTACGAATTTCGAAAAATTCGTACGAATTACGAATTCGTACGAAACGAATCGCACATGTCTACTACAATGCGAACCGAATCGCCTCAAGGCGCTGCATATAGATGCAATATAGATGGAGATCCGACTTGGAGGCAACTTCCATTGAAATCTATGGGTACAAGTTGCCTAGAAGTCGCCTTGAAGTAGGACTACAGGAACCTTTTCTGAAGTCGGAGCAACTTCAGTAGTGTACATTAAGACGGCTCTCATTCACTTAAATTGAATTTCTTATGTCCAGCGACTTGGGGCAACTTGAGTCGGATCCCAAGTCACTGTAGTGTGAACCGGCACTTAGGTTGGATTCACACCTATGGCATTTTTAGTGCTTTTTGGATTTTGCAGCTTTGCACTACAGTCCATTTAACATGGTTTCCTATGGAACACGTTCTGTAGTGCAAATCTGCAAAATGCAAAAAGCATTAAAAATGCCTAGGTGTGAATCCAGCCTTAAAGTGGTTGTAAACCCTTACAAACCACTTTGACCTACAGGTAAGCCTAGATTAAGGATTACCTGTAGGTCCAATAAATATCTCCTAAACCTACATGGTTTAGGAAATAGTTAGAAAATAGTTAGAAAAAAACAGGCATCGCTGCCTAAGGCGCACTGCGCATGCCGCGTTCACGGCGATATGCCGCTTTACTGAGTGACGTCATCGCCGATCCAGCGAATGACAGCGATGGAGCAGCGAGACCCGGAAGTCACTCCAGGCTTAATGGCGTCGCAGAAGGTCATGGATGAGGGTCGCTTCGGAAGCTTCGTTCTCAGGTAAGTCATTCATAGTGAGCTAGTATGCATACTAGCTCATTATGCCTTTGCCTTGCATGTTTCTTTTTCTTTTTATTTTTTTGAGGAGGCTTTACTTCCTCTTTAAAGCGGAAGTAAACCCATCGATTTAACAGTTTAAAAAAAAAAAGGCATGCCGGGAATGCTAACTGCACATTGGCTGTGCTCTCAACCAAACAGTCAAACCATCCAATGGCTGGTGTCATATCGGATCACATGTGCAGCACTGTGGCAGTTGAAGATTAAACAGAGGCAAAGATGGCAGCTTCCTTGGCTGAAAACGAAAGGGGGGTTTACTTCCACTTTAAGGGGAAACATGTAAATGTGTTGGAATGGCCTATTCAAAGCCCGGATCTCAATCCAATAGAAAATCTGTGGTCAGACTTAAAGATTGCTGTTCACAAGCGCAAGCCATCCAACTTGAAGGAGCTGGAGCAGTTTTGCAAGGAGGAATGGGCAAAAATCCCAGTGACTTATCCAGAGCGACTTGGAGCTGTGATAGCTGCAAAAGGTGGCTCTGCAAAGTATTGACTTTAGGGGGGTGAATAGTTATGCCCATTGACTTTTTCTGTTATTTTGTCGTATTTCTTGTTTGCTTCACAATAAAAAAAAAAAAAAAAGCATCTTCAAAAGTTGTGGGCATGTTATGTAAATGAAATGATGCAAATCCTCAAACAATCCATGTTAATTCCAGGTTGTGAGGCAACAAAACACAAAAAAATGCCAAGGGGGGGTGAATACTTTTGCAAGGCACTGTATGCTCGCAGTTATACTAAACAAACACGGGCAAATGTAAAAACCTGTTCTGCGGTTATAAAGAAGAGACATGCGGATATAGGCCGTGTTACAGTGTATCCTGACAGGTTAGACCAGAAGGATTATCGAGCCCCCTAAACCCTCCTCAGTTATGACACTCTCGTCTGGGTCTGCCACACACAACAAGTTTGACAAGGTGCCAGATCGCGTCTGATAAGAGTTGTCGGCTTTTCGCGAAAGTTCATTTAAATACAATGTCTGCCTTCTACGAGCTCTGGATCTGCTCTTTAACAAGCTCTTGAGCGAAGAGTCGCAGCAAGTGCTTATGTCGATCACTCTTCATTATTGCTAGCCAATCTTTCAACGCCCCGCTTGGTTTTCAGTCCCAGGAATTCGAGGGTGTTGGCACAGAGCGCTAGAGATGGCCAAGCCAGGGCACCCCCCCGTCTCATTTTACAAAGGAGGGTTTTGTAAACAAAGCTAAAGCGGGTGCCAGTTTGTTCTTGTTGTCTTCATTACTGGATGAAAAAAGGGAGGAAGAATAATGGAATCTCAATAAAAGCCTCAGCTCCTTCACTGTTAGTTGGATGGCATGTGTGAAGAAGAGCCAAGAAGTGTGACTTGGGGAAGGGGGGGGAAAGCTGGAGTTTATTGCTCATGTAGAAAGTGAAAGGAAGTCTTAGGAATGGTTGCTGCCTTCTACAAGGTGGGACAGGATCCCAACACAGCCTTTGTAATGAAACACAGGCTGCAGGATTTCCTCACGCCGAATCATCCTTTCTATAAGTAACCACTCGCCAAAACTCTCTTCCTTCCACTCTTGTCAACATCCTTCAGTTCTTATTCCCTCTTTTACAAAAAACAAGCATATAGGCTGCAGCCTCGACCCACGAAGAAGGTTCTAGGAATTCTTCCAAATACAAACTCCATTCATTTCTATTCCCTTTCTATTTTTTTTTCAATACTAAGCCCTGAAAAGGAAGGCGGTTTTGGACCCCCAAAATTCTTTGACAAGTTTTTTTTGATTGTCCCCCTAACATTTATTGGAATGAAGTAGGGCTTGCATAAATTAACGATTAATTCCTCGATTAATCGTTGATTTTTTTGATCGATCAAAATTCTTTTGATCGGTACTCCCCTCTCCGCCGGCTTCCGGGTCTTCAGGGAGTTCCGTCGGAGATCCGGTGACGTCACGGACATCAACGTTACCGGACTCCTCCCCCCTTCCACAAGTGCCTCTGTAACGACATATTCGGCGACTCATAGCAGTTTGCTACGGAAGTGACGTTCCGTCGCCGCCATCTTAGCTATTAGTATTGATCCAACCCACCCAGGTTACAGTGTGTTTGACGCATTGCCATCTGGGAAACGCACACTAATCGCTTAAAGCATAGTTTTTTCCCTAGGGCTGTATTGTCCATAATCCCATCAGGTACAGTGTTTTAGGAATTTTATGTGGAATTTTAGAGAAAAGAAGAAAGAAAAGAAAAAAGGGAACATTTTAATATATATATATATTTTTTTTTAATACAATTTTATACTTTTATATATTTAAATGGATATGTGGGCATGTGCTAGGAGTATGTATGTGGTTTTGTTGAGAAGTGTTTTTATTGCTGCTGTAACGAGTACTTGGAAAAAATTTGTTGTATTTATACAATGACAATAAAGTATATCTATCTTGCTACACCCCACACTAGTCCACAGTAAGGATACACTAATGCCCCGTACACACGGTCCGACGGAAAATGTCCTATCGTACCATGTTGTCGGAAATTCCGACCGTGTGTGGGCTCCATGAAAATGTCCCATGTTGTCGGAAATTCCGACCGTGTGGGGGCTCCTTCGGACTTTTTCCGTCTGAATTTCCGACGGAAAAAGTTTGAGATCCTGCTCTCAAATTTTCCGACAACAAAGTCCTATCGGACTTTTTCCGATCGCGTGTAGCGAATTCCGACGGACAAAGTGCCACGCATGCTCAGATCACATTACAAGACCAAAGCTATTGGTTACTAGCCTCTACGTAGTCCCGTCGTACGCAACGAACGTCACCACGTTCAGGATGATCGGATTTTCCGACAACTTTGTCCGACCGTGTGTATGCAACACCAGTGTCGGACAAAATCCGTCGGAAAAAATCCGACAGATTTTGTGGTCGGAATTTCCGGGGCATAAGAAGGGGGAAAGCGGACATGTTGTTACACCCACTGGAGTTTTGCATTTTACACGTATTTATAACAGTAAAGTGCATTTATATAGTGAAATAAAGTACTTAGAACTCCGTCTGACTACTTAGATGTTGAATTTTAGAAAGCAGCAGCATCCCTGCACATCTCGCATGTTTACTAATCTGACAGAAGTTCGCTGCTTTTAAAATTCAACATCTAACCAGTCAGACGGAGTTCTAAGTACTGTATTTCACTATATAAACGCAATTTACTGTTATAAATACATGTAAAATGCAAAACTGCGGTGGGTATAACAACATGTCCGCTTTCCCCCTTCTTAGTGTAACCTTACTGTGGACGGGTGTGGGGTGTAGCAAGATGGCGGCGACGGAACGTTACTTCCGTAGCAAACTGCGACGGGTCACCGAATATGCCGTTACACCTCCGTCTGCTAACGAAGGGAAGAGGGGAGGAGTCCGGTGACGTCGATGTCCGTGACGTCACCCGACAGCCTGGACAGTAATGGTAAATATGGATGTGGTTAACTGGGATCATTCAGTGAGCTAAGTGTAGGCAAATTTGATAACCTCCGTTTTTAAAATTGTTGTCCTTAGAGGCTGATAAGTTAAGTCATGGATTGTGGAAACTAACTAGTGTCGGGTGATTGTATATAGTGTATACCACATTTACCACTGACTAACGCAGAGTTGCAATGCAAGGAGATCAGCTAAAAGTAGTTGGATCTGTGCGTTATAATTAATTGAAATTAGTCGATTAAAAAAAAAAAAGATTAATCGAACACGAAAATTTTAATCAGTAACAGCCCTAGAATGAAGTCATATATGGACCTTTTAGCGGTGGTGTGAAGCTTCAGTTTACATTTTTGTTAATTTTGCCATGCCATTTTTATGTTACTTAAAGTGGAGTTCCACCCAAAAGGGGAACTTCTGCTCATCTGATTCCTGCCCCCTTCCGGTGCCACATTTAAAACCTTTGGTGGGGGGGGGGGGGGGTAGCGGGTACCTGTTTCTTACAGGTACTCTGTCCCCACTTCCGGGAGACCGGGCCACAGCAAAGTACGTCAGCAGCTCGGCCCCTCTCCTCCTCCCTCCTCCTTCTCCCTCCCCTTCTGCTGAAAGGCTACACTGCCGTGTTCCCTTACCAGCAATGGCGGCGGCAGCACCCAACAACGGCTGTGGTGCCGACATCGCTGGACTCCAGGACAAGTAAGTGTCCTAATGTTAAAAGTCAGCAGCTACAGTATGTGTAGCTGCTGATTTTTAATTTTTAAAGGGGCTGGCGGAACTTCGCTTTAAAGGCTAAGTCCACCTTTAGTAAAAAAAAAAATAAACAAATATGTTCTCTATCTGGGGACCTTATATTATATGGATTTTTAGAACAGGGAGATGGTAGAAAAGCTTGCTCTGTCCACTCCACGCATCAACCTGGTATTGCAGTACCTCCAGGGATGGTGCAAAAAATAAAAAATAAAAAAAAAGAATAAAAAAGAATAGGATTTAAAAAAAAAAACAACAAATAATTGCGCTAATACTGATTATTTCAAAAATGGACATTTATTATTTTTATTATTTTTTTTTGCAAAAGGTGGACTTAGCCTTTAATTAGGTGACATGGCAAAATGAAGTACTACAAAAGCAATACCGGGCTTACTATACCGGGCTTACTATACCGGGCTTACTATACCGGGCTTATACTGGGCTTTAGCAAAATGGCAGCCTCCAGCCAGTAGAAACAGGAATGCTGGAGGCAATTTACAGCACACACTAATTTTAGTAGTATAATTATTCATGTGGAATGGAGTGGAATGTATGTTCCTTACTAAAGAACATTTTTTTTTTTTATCAAGTTGTTATGGGTAAAGTTCTACTTTAAGGAGGAGGTATGTCACCGACTCCATGATGGATTTACATGACAGTTGTCAGACTTTCACATTTTCTGCATGCGGTAGTCATGATCAAACTTTCACTTTTCCTGCATGTGGGGCCTACCCTGAAAGCTTCGGTCTCCCATCTAATACATCCACTTTGACATTAACTACCATTAATGTGGAAATTTAGCATCCAAATAGAACTTGACCGGGTGCCCAGCTATGAGTCACAATCTCCGGCTCGTTCACAAGCAATGAGACAGTTTCCTGCAGATAAGAGGCAGCGAAAAGTGACAGAAACACAGTGGCCGAGAGCTGAGATATCATTTCCTCCGATTCCTCTGACATGCTAATTAACCATTCCAGGCATATTTTGGACATCATCAAGGGATATCCTGATCAGAATAAACTTCCTGTCATCCTAGTCTTTTTTTTCTGGCATGGTCTCTATGAATTGTTTTAAAGCTGAGCTCCAGTCAGGTCTAAAAGACACACATTGAAGTGGATCTTCAGTCATTTTTTCATCTTTCCATCTATGAAATCTTCTGCCCTTGTTGTTTAAACTTTGGATAGTAAAAAATGTTTTTCTGACTGTAAATACCTTATACAGCCCACTTCCTGTTAAGCCTAGGCATATGAAATCATGCACAGCTCTCTCTCTCTCTCTCACTCTTATGAGAGTTTGCCAGGAAGGGAGGGGGGTGAGTCATAAGAGGGCCAATGATAGCTGCATAGCTGGAGGTGTGCCTCTGTGTGTCTGTGTAAATCCAGGAAGTGAACAGGCAGCAGCTTCAGCTGCCCACAGTTATAATAGTTGCAGTCAAACTCAGTGGAGGGAGATTTCTGCAGCATATTTGGCAAATATAGAATCACAGTATATATAAACTAAGTGGTTGGAAGGGAACTTCAGAATGGCAAAGAGGTTTTTATTACAAAATATGTGAGCAAACTGCAGTTCCTCTTTAATAAAGCTCTCTATGCATTAATAGAACACAGTTTTTGAAAAAAATATAGACAGTGTAAGTACCTGGATTTGACTTGGAATCAGCTTCTTCCTTGTCCTTGCACAGCAGAAGAGCCAATCAGTGTCCTTGCACAGCAGAAGAGCCAATCAGTTTCCTTGCACAGCAGAAGAGCCAATCAGTTTCCTTGCACAGCAGAAGAGCCAATCAGTGTCCTTGCACAGCAGAAGAGCCAATCAGTTTCCTTGCACAGCAGAAGAGCCAATCAGTTGTGCTGCGTGTGCTATCAAGGAACATGCTACTAGGAGGAGTAAGTATAGACACAGAGAGATAAGCTCATAAATTCTGCTGCTTCTCCTTTCACTGTCCAGTCACAGGTTGGAGGAAGGACAAGACATTTAAGGCCCTTTTCACAGGGACGGACCATCTATCCGTTTTTCTTCCATCCGTCAACGGACGACAATGCATTCCTATGGGCAAACAGATGACCATCCGTTACCATCCGTTAACCTCCGCTTCTGTTTTTATCATTTTTTTTTGAACATACAAGGTCCAGAAAACAGATATTAACTGATAACGTCCGATCAGTTAAGATCCGCTTTGAAGAAATAATTGAAAGTTCATATTTGACAAATAAACAAAGTAAAAAAAAAACTTTATTTTAAAAGGGTTATGCAGAACTAAAACAGTTTTGAACATACGTGCTTTTGTGTCTTTTTATGCTATCAAAACACAATGAAATTACCAAATTAATTAATTTAATTTTTGGGTAATTTTCTTAAAGGCACAGAAATTGCTGTAAACAGATTAAAATGGATACAAAAATGGATGAAAAAACGGATGAAAAAATGGATGTAAACGTGTACATTAACGGATGAAAACGGAGATTAATGGAACAGAAGACGGATGAAGAAGAATGATGCAACGGATAAGAACTAGGGCTGTTACTGATTAAAAATTTTGTGTTCGATTAATCGTTTTTTTTAATCGATTAATCGACTAATTTTGATTAATTATAACGCACATACAGATCCAACTACTTTTAGCTGATCTCCTTGCATTGCATTGCAACTCTGCATTAGTCAGTGGTAAATGTGGTATACACTATATAAAAAACACAGCATGTAAAGCCGACAATCGTGTTATTTCCATAGGGCAGCAGCGGGTTACGTCATGCGTAGCTCCTCCCCCGTACGCGTTACGTTCAATCATAACTTCAACGTCACCAGACTCCTCCCCCTTCCCTTCGTTAGCAGGCGGAGGCACTTGGGGAAGGGGGAGGAGTCCGGTGACACCGATGTCCGTCACCGGATCTCCAACGGAACTCCCTGGGGGCCCGGAAGCCATCGGAGAGGGGAGTACTGATCAAAAGAATTTTGATTGATCAAAAGAATTAAAATCGAGGAATTAATCTTTAATTTCCACAGCCCTAGTAGGAATATTTTCCCATTGTTGGTATCGGTGACAGGAATTCTGCCCCATTGTTGGTGTAGAAGGAATAGTTCCTTGTACCAGTGGGAGGAATAGTGTCCCAAGGGCCTGATAAAAGCAAGCAAAGGGCCATATCCGGCCCCTGGGCCTCAGTTTGGAGACCACTGCTCTGGAGCAACTGCACTTGCCAAGTGTACTGTCCTTAGTAAATGAGTAAGGTTTGGCTAGATAAGGTGTAAGGTTGAGTAAGGTTTGGCTCTCTAATTAGGCAAATTAGGCTGTCGCCTAAGGCCTCGCACTCACAGGGGCCTCGCGGCCTCCTAATTTGCCTGTTCTCAATCACTGATTCTCTCTCTCCCCCCTCTTTATCTCACCCTCTTTTCTGTGTGCTTGTATTTTTTTTCCTATTATGGGCGTGAGTGGGGCCTCATGTGTAAATTTCGCCTAAGGCCTCACAAAGCCTAGAGCCGCCTCTGCCTTCATGTCATATAATGATAAGCCCGTCACTTTATTGCACTGCCTTGTTATGTCAGAATTGTTGGTCTAGTGAAAATAGCGTTTCGCTTTATTGTATAATGTACATTTTAGAAAAAAAAACAAAAAAGTTCTTTCTGGTAATTCCATACATTGTTGTAACAATAAATCCACTACTGATAGCAGTCTGGCTTTTCTTCTTACTTGACAAACTGGAATGGTTGTCATAATACTGTATGTAGATTTTGTACATAGGACAGAACAATGCTTCTCTCCTCTGAGGGCTTCTACTGCAGGCTAAACTTTACAGGTCTGCGATCACCTAGGTGTGAATTTATGGTCACCTGCGCCAACTGTGCGCAAATGTAGCCACAAATCAACCATCAGGAAATGCCTCCAGTTATATGTGCAGACAGCTACACCACCATACTTAGCAGGTTTAAAATGTACACCCTACCAATGAACTTGTCTTATTTGCTCCCTTTTGGTTCGTTAAAGCGGAACTCAGAGATAAGCAAATATTGTTCAAATACAAGAGCCTTGTGTATTCTTCCTTGAATCTTTCTGTGCTTTGTGTATTTCTTCCAGTGTGAGACTACCAGGTTACAGGAACGTCCTGTAATAAAGACCAGTCACTGCTGCTCTCTTTCCTTGTACAGGGTGACTGGTCTTGACTCCGCCCCTCCTGTAGTTCTCTCCAGACAGCCTGTAGTGGGTGGAGTTTGTTGGGCCCCTCCCACTGCAGTGCTCTTGCCACATGAACAGCACAGTGATTATATCACTGATCATTGAATAGGAAACGTTTCAGGGCTTTGGAAGAACTGTCACAGTGGAAATATTCAGCGACGTAACAATTCATGATTTTTTTTTATGCTTTAATTCTATTAAAACGGGTCTTAATCAAAGTCATCCAGAGCCACTATCATGTTGTGATGGGTACGATTTATATTTTATCAGTGTGGTAGCCATGGTGCTTATTATATCTTCATGCATAGGCATGCCCACAGGGTGTGCCAGGTGTGCCTGGGCACACCCTAATCACCCTGTGTGGCGCAGAGTCCCCCTATTTATATCCCCCTGCTATTTCAGCAAAGCCCCCTAATGGGGCTCCTAAAAAATATGTAAAAACATTTTTTTTTTATTATTATAATTTTTTTTATGAAATTGTAAAAAAAAAAAAAAATGAAATAATAAAAATAAACACTACTGGCACCATTCCCTGCCCTACTGACACCAATCTCTGCCCTACTGAAATTGTCCACTGCTCTACTGACACCGTCAGTATATATATATATATATATATATATATATATATATATATATATATATACACATGCATGTGTTAGAGTTTTGAAGGGCACACCCTAATGCCATAGGCTGCACACACCTGTCTTCATGGGACTTCATCAATCTGATTTAGTGCAGTTGGTATCTGCCTTATCTGTTTAACCACTTGCCGACCAGCCGCCGCAGTTGTACTGCGGCAGGATGGCATATTATGTAGGCCATATTATGTAACGTCACTTTGCCCTGTGGCCACTAGGGGCGCAGGTGCGCGCCCGCCCCCTGCGCGCTCACGGGGCCGATGCGAGTGGCACACGAGAATCGGGATCTGTGTGTGTAGACACACTCTTTCCGGTTCTCTGAGGGGAGAAGAGACAGATCGTCTGTTCATACAGAGCAGCGTTTATTAACTCCAGTCCTCAGATCATGTTTTCAGGCTCTCCATTATTTTGCACAGGTGATTTGATCAGTTTCACTGCCTTGGTAATTACCACAGCTGTTTCATCTGAGGGAAATCCTGAAAACATGACCTGTTGGGGTGCCTTGAGGACTGGAGTTGAGAAACACTGATACAGAGTATGAACAGCGATCTGTCATTTCCCTTACACAGTCCCCTCCCCCCCTTCAGTTAGAACACACACTAGCCAGTGACATCACTGGCGCATGCGCTCTGAAGGTCCGGCATACCTTGCCGAAACTTCAGAGCTTTGTGGCGGAAGTGTGACATCATTGCGGCTCTGGCCAATCACATAGCTGGAGCGTGCAAACCCGCAAACCCAGAAGAAAGACACGTGGAAAAAGTCAGCCCTCTCAGCGGTGACATTACAGCGCTTGAGGGCTTCATTCCAAGGTAAGCATTTCGAAATGTGCTAGTATGCGATGCATACTAGCACAATATGCCATTGCCTTGCAGCAGGGCTCAAGTCCTGCAGGAACGCATGGGAACGGAGTTCCTGTACTTTTTCCACAACGGGAACTCAGTTCCCATTAGCAGCTGTGTCCTGCAAGACTTTGACATATGCGAGCTGTGTGGCAGGTGATACACCAGCAGCTGCCGACACAGCTCGCAATAGTAAGTGCCGCACACTGACCATTTAGGCATTGCCAGTAGGGGGCCCCATCACAGCTTCCACTTCAATCTACCTGTCAATCACAGCTAGCTGATGGGTAGATCAGGTCCCTACTGCTAAGGGATTATATTTAGTCAGACCTCTCGTGATGCGCTCCTCCCCGCCGCCCCCTCCTGATTTTCTGTCTCCTCATCTCCCCCCCCCCCAGTCTCCTGCCTACTTGCTCTGTGTGTCCCGCTGAATCCCCCCCTTCTCTATCAGTGCCATATGATGAGCGAACCCAGAGGAGGAGCACAGCTATTCTGCTCACAGGACATGCAGGGAGAGAGGTGAGCTGAGGGAGGAACATCAGTTTGGGGTGGTAAGCTGAGCACAATACCTGGCAAAGTTTAATGCCAGGAGGGAAGTTTATGTGGAAATATGTGAAGGGTTGGAATAGCAGCGAGTGTGTGTTGGTGCCCTGCAGAGTTTGCAGCCCCCCAAGCTAACATACATCTCCTAAGCAGGAACACATCACTATCTCCCCAAGCATTCTGTCCAGATAATGTGCAGTTCATTTATGACCTTTCATAAAGATCAGAACATGATGTTAACATTTGCATGGAAGCACAATTGAATGAATGCTGATTATTCTGAGAATTACCGTATTTATGTTTATTGAGGATTGTTTTTTTTTATGTACTAACAGTTAAGCTTCATACAAACAATACGAAAATTGGATGAAAAATACCACTTTTGAAGCGTTCGTGCATATGAGCGTATCATTTTTTTTTTTTGGTGGGGGAGTGGATATTGGATGGGAGTTCCCACACTTTTTTCCCCAGGACTTGACCCCTGCCTTGCAGGGTTTTTTTTTTTTTTTTTTGCATGTCCTCAGTTTACAACTGCTTTCAACTGTAAGTTTAGTTGAGCTCCAACGTGTTAAATCTCATAGGATTTTAATGGTTGGTTTTACATACTCTACTTTATAGCTCCAAAAATATACATTCTGTGTTAAAAAAAATGTGTTTTCCCTTTAAAAGTGTTCTAAAGGATCAGCTTATTGAAGTAGAGCTTTGCATAGAGGTGTGGACCTGTACAAGGTAACCTTTTAATGAGTTACATGCAGGTGCGGTGTATGTGACCTTTATGTCTCTGCTGACATATTCTTGTAGTTAAGTATGTATGTACATCTTTTATTGTTTTTATGCATGGTGAGAACTGCAATGTGAACATTTAGGTAGTTTTTTCAATTTAGATTTAATTATGACTAGAGAAATAGAGGCATTGTATCCCAGAATATATAAATTGTGTTATGTTATCTATTTCTTGGGCTTGCGTTTGTACATGGTGAGCGCTGGCTATTTCTGCCATTATATTAAATATTTTTCAAAGCATTTAAGCCCATTTAGCTATGAAGTTCAACAGAATTTTTTTACATTAACCATTTTTGCTTAGCTAAGCTAGCTAAGCGACTGTGCGTTTCTAAGGGCTGGTCCACCCAAAGGTATATTTTAGTTATAAGAGGAGCCTGGTGGTCTGAGTGAGATCCTATGTCTTGGATGCTCCAACAGTGAGATCTCCCTTCTGTTTCTCCTGACCCATAGTTGCCAACTGCCCCGAATTTCCCGAGACATTCCCAGGATTTAGACCTTTGTCCTGCTTTTAGCGTTTCCTGGGAAATGTCCCAGGAAATCAATGTTTTCACATTTTTTTGGCTGCCGCCGCTAGAGGGCCACGGCCAGCAGTGAATTGTCTCTGCCGGCTGCCATTTTACAGAAGACCAGCTCTCGTTGAGCCTGGACACTCGCCGAAGTGACTCATTCGTGTGATTTAGAGGGAAAGGCCCTAGGACCATTGGAAAGGGTCCCGTCGGTCAGGGGGACCCTTCTTGGTTTCCTGCACCGGGGTCCTGAGGGTTCTAGTTACACCTCTGGTGCAGAGCAAAAAAATGTGTTTTGTATGAAGTTCCACTTTAGCTACTTGCCGCCCATAGGGCGTCCATGGACGTCCTTAGATTGCGGCGGGTATACCAGGATGATGCCTGCACCCAGACATCACCCCGGTATTACATTTTTCAGCCTGCGATTCCCTAACAGGCAGAAGTGATTTGAGTAGCTTAATAGCCACTTGATCACTTCTGGAGGTGGCGGAATGGGGGCCCCACCCCCCCTCCCACTGCTGCCTTTCCCGGGCTTTGCCATCTGATTGCAGACCCTGGGAGCGGTGCGGCCAGCAGCATTGGCTGCACAGAAGAGAAAGAGAGGAATTGACGTTGTTCCTCTCTCTCGTGACCCAGGAAACTGGGAGCCAAAACTATGCAGTCACTTCTGGTTCTACTTCTTTGTTTACCTGGCTGTTAGCGGCCAGGAAAGCAGCCGATCGAACCGATCTGTGTCTGATTGGCTGCATTGGAGGCCAGAGGAGAGATTTGGGGTCTAATAGACCCCAGATCTCTCCATAAAGAAGACCTGTCACAGCCTATGCTGTCACAAGGGATGGTGTTCATCCCTTGTGATAGCAATAAAGTTAATCCAAAAAAATGAATAAAAAAAAAGTGTAAAAAAAAGTTTTGCATAAAATAAATAAAAATAAAAATAAAAAAAGCGCCCCCATCCCCCCATGCTTGCGCACAAATGTGAATGCATACGCTACTCCCGCACACATATGTAAATGGTGATTTTACCACACATGTGAGGTATTGTCGCGAATGTCAGAGCGAGAGCAATAATTCTAGTACCAGACCTCCTGTGTAACTCTAAACTGGTAAAGGCGTTTAAAGCTACGCCTATGGAGAGTTTTAAGCACCGTAGTTTGCCACCATTCCATGGGCAGAGGCAATTTTAAAACGTGACAGGTTAGGTATCTATTTACTCAACGTAACATCATCTTTTACATTATACAAGAAAATTGGGGTAAATATTGTGTTTTGGCTTTTTTTAGTTCATTAAAGTGTTTTTTTTCCCCCCAAAAATGCGGTTGAAGAACCGCTGCGCAAATACAGCGTGACATAAAAAATTGCAGCACCCATCATTTTATTCAATAGGGCCTCTACTAAAAAAAAATGTATATATATATATATATATATATATGTGTGTGTGTGTGTTTGGGGGTTCTATGTGATTTTTTGGGGGATTTTGGGGGTTCAAAGTAGATTTTTACATGTAAGAGAGAAGTGTCGGAATTGGCCCGGATATGAAATGGTTAACATTTGTAAATCTATCTTAGAACTCAATATATATACAATTTGTATAAATATTCAGGTGTCACTACATGTACATTCATTCTGTGTGAATTAACCAGCATTTGCTCATTAGTTTTAGGGATATTTCAAACAATGTATAAAGCTGTGGCTGTAGTGCGAATGGGGCAAAATCAAATGCATGTTCTTAGAATATTTTCTCTTAAGATCGAACGTTTCTAGGGTATTTTCTCTTAGAATCTAATTTTTTAATGGTATTTTCTATTAGGATTGACAGTTCTTGGAGTATTTTTTTCTTAAAATCTAATGTCCTTAGGGTATTTTTTATATTCTCATTGCACTTTCCCAGGGTTTTTTCTCCTAGGATCAAGTCTTCTTAACGTATTTTCTCATAGGATGAAATGCTTTTAAGGTATTTTTTTTATTCTGATTGCATGTTGCACCCAGTACCACTTATATTCAACCAGAGGCGGCTCTCTAATTAGGCAAATTAGGCGGTTGCCTAAGGCCTCGCACTCACAGGGGCCTCGCGGCCTCCTAATTTGCCTGTGCTCAAACACTGATTCTCTCTCTCCCCCCCTCTTTATCTCACCCTCTTTTCTGTGCTTGTATTGTTTTTCCTATTATGGGCATGAGTGGGGCCTCATGTGTCAGTTTCGCCTAAGGCCTCACAAAGCCTAGAGCCGCCTCTGTATCCAACAGAGAAATCTATACAATCAGATGTATAAAAGTTAACACAGTCTAATTACCTTCTGTACTGAAACAAATGGGATTCGCCAAATGTATCTTGCATTCGTCCTGCAAAAGACAAATTAAATATCAGAAAATTAAATTTTTTATGGGTATTATTTGTGAATTTTGAGCAAATGAGGATACATTGAAACAGCAAATATGTATAAAATAGACCCCTTAGTATTTTCTGCAAAAAAAATAAAAAATTAAATCCTCACCACAGCTTATGGTGCTTTGTCCATGCTCACTTACTGTTTGATGTGCCACAATTGCCCCCCTAAAATGTTGACTTTGGATGTTCTGAATGCTGAAAACTACATTTTCCTTCAGGCTTCCCCATGTGACACTGATCCAGCCTAGTGATTGGCTACTGAGCCAATGGAACAATAGGGAAAGGGAAGGGGATCACCGCTCCAGGTGGAAATGTGGGTGTAGCGGCCATAACCCTCAATGGGGCGGCCTTGACTTTTGGGCTTACCTGTTACCTCTGCTTGGCTTGTCCTCCAGGTCTAGGGGTTCCCAGGGTTAGTACCCAACGACTTCGCACACTGACACCATAAAAGTCCTTTAGAAAGGTTTTTATTTGCGGAGGTAACATCCAACAGACACAGTCTCATGTGGGAACAGAGGACAAGGGTGAAGAAAACTCAGGCACCCTGAACTGCTAGGTATATGAAAGTCTCTATTTGCCAACCCAGAGAGTAGCCACTCGCAGCTGGGTGCCTCAAAGCTGAACAAATCTCTAGCCAGAGATTATGGCAGTCAGCACTTGCATTCGGAACTTGCAAAGTCTCTGAACTTGAATTAAAGTAGTATTCAGAGCAAACAGGAAACTTTCCTCAGTACCTGGAACGTTATCCGTCTCCTTGGCAGTATTGGGGAAGCGTGGATTCTCTAGTGTCCTTGACAACCCAGCAACCAGGCACTTCTTGGGATGCCAGCTTGTTGGCCCTCCTCCGAAGAGTCCTCCCCCGGTCACTTACACGAGCTGTGGTGCCCCTCCAAGTTGAGAGCGCACCCGGGCGCCTTGAATCCTCCCTCAGTTACTGCGCCTCGGACCAGCCAGTTCCGAGACTCGGGAACAGATGGATCCTCGCCCCAGACCAAGCGGGTCTATGGGGCCTGTCACACCAACCATGTTACGGGGCGGCAAACGCTCCCGTGACCAGGACCCCTCGCGGGGCTACCACGGTCCAGATCCAGGAACAGGTCGCCATGGCCGAACGAACCCCGAACACGTGACTCTAGCATCTTAAGTACCCCTCCCCAGACTCCTCAGCAGGGCCAAACTCACCCACTGATTGGCTCTGAGGAATGCTGGTACTCAAACGTTAAACCAGGCCTGGTTCTAAACCTGTCATGTGTGCCTTACTGCACACATGATCAGGCAGAACCCCAACAGAGCCCACCTTGAACTGATGCCAAAGTTAACCTACCCAATTAGCTCTCAGAACCCATTTACTTTCCTGAGAGAAAACAACGAAATTTACACATAGCGGACACCTTGCAAAGGTTTCACCGCTACATGGGTATAGAACTCTCCTCGGAACTGGAACACCAGCTAAGCATATAGCAACATGAGGCAACTGCACTCCGGAATATAGCCTTTATTTGTAAAAAGTCCAACAGATACAAGCCACAGCAAAAGATGGGACTAACGACTGACGCGTTTCACACTTAACAGTGCTTAGTCATAGCCGTAGCTATGACTAAGCACTGTTAAGTGTGAAACGCGTCAGTATGTTTGTCCCATTTTTTGCTGCGGCTGGTATCTGTTGGACTTTTTACAAATAAAGGCTATATTCCGGAGTGCGGCTGTCCAGAACTTCCTTTTTGCCTCATGCTACTGAGCCAATGGGGTTGATTTACTAAAGGCAAAAAGGCTGTTCATCTTTCAGGGGAAGTTGCACTTTTGAAAGGAATTTGCCACTTTCACTAAGCACGGGGGCAAATTCAACCTCAATGTGCGCAAGGAGGCAAGGAGTCATATCTTCACCTAAAACCAAAAGTACCATTTCTTTGGGGGTGGGGGGCTGAAGTGGCATTTTACCATGCCTCCTACCAATCTGCGACTTGATTTTTTTATTATAAAAGAAGAGCATTCTACGTGTGCCTTTCGCCGCAATATCTTAGCACAATAAAAATTCTTGTATCATGACTGAACATATAGTGATATAGGCCTTAAGCTCCATGGAATGAGTTTCTACAGACAGATGTTCCTGCAGCTGACATGTTCACATCGAGCCAAATCTATATTTTAACAAGGACCAGCGGAAGTGTATCTATTCCTGATCCTGAGAAATCCACAAGGCCAGGGCTATTTCTGGGGGTCCTTGTGCGCAGTGTGGGTGGTTTGCCTGCGTGGACCAAAGTTCAGCCGTCCATAGGATGGGAATCCAAGATCTCTGGGTAAAGTTCAGCCTTGCAGAGATAGCGAATCTTTATGGTAAAGGACAGACCTATACTCAAGGAATAATTATAAATGATATTTAAGAATTTAACTCTGTAATTGCACAGATAAATAGGATTTGATGACATTTTAGCATGTCAAACGCTTACAATATATTAGAACCTTTATCTTTTAGATATAATTATTGTTTATAATGTGATGTAAAGTGCTTTATACTACTGATGTCACAACTACTTCAGCTGATGTCATAAGTGCAAACCAATTTACCTGTCTATTGTCTATATACCCTGGGGCACTGTCATTTTCACCAATGAGGTCTAGAAATGTTTGGCCTCCATTACCCCACACTGAATGCAGAAGAGCAGCCAACATAGAGTGATTTTGCAGCTGGGCTGCTTTACCACTAGGTGCATAGGTACACACACTGTAGGCAGTATTTGGGCAGCCACATTGCAGCATCCCATCTCCTATCTGCAAAGTGTGGGCTGGGCAGCAATAAAGGGAACAATTCTTCCTAACAAATTCAGGGTGTTACATTTGCAGGACAGACTTTATATATGTAGCACCCTGGAGTTTAGGTAGGGTTGCTCTTCACAAAGTTACCTGCCAGGAATAATTATCCTGGTTGATTGTTAAAGATCTATTCATTACTCCCTAAGTTTGGCCTTGTTGCACTTTTCTCTTCTACCACTAGGTGGCCAGGTACTTGGTGGTACTGGATATGAGAAGGGCAACGCAAGGTCAGGTTATGGGTATATGGGGTATCCCAGCCAATGGGCAGGGGTTTTCTTGGATCCCTTGGCCTGATGGGAGAGCCTATATATATTCGGGTGGAGTAAAGTGATCTATGCTCTGTGCCAGCTGGACGGCTGTCTGGGTCGACGTGTGTTGTACTGCCCGGGCTGCTAGGCTGGAGTTTGGGCCTATCCCGGGCACATCTGGCCGCTAGGCTGTCTGAGGGCCTATCCAGAAGCAAGAGAGCAGCACAGGGCTGGGATTGTGGCTTACAGTCCAACCAGAAATGACGGTTCTGCCGGCCGGAGAACCTGTAGTAGTCAGAGGTAGAAGGGAAGCTGTCGCCACTAAGGGACCAACCACCTTGTTACCAGGGACCACAGTGAGTAGCTGAAACAAGTACCGAAGCAGTATTCTCACTAAACGGGGACAGTGAAGAATCAGGAAACTTCAGTGGGTATCAAGCCAGGGACCCAGCCAGCGGAGGTGACGCTTGCAGAGCAGCCTTGTGTGTCAAGCCAGGGACTGAGCAGGCCAGTGGGATGAAGCTTGAGGAGTATCTTGAGTGCCAATCTAGGGACCCAGCAGAGAGGCGGGGTGAGGCTTGAGGAAGATACTACAGTGAAGATTGGAGGAGCTCACGGGATTCAGTGGCAGTGAATCATCTAGTCTAGTGATAGAAACTGGGAGCTCAGTGGGCTGAAGAACTACAAGAAGTGATTGTAGTGGAAGTTAATGAACTGTCACACGTTTGTGTTAGAAACTGTTAAAGACTGTTGCCATAGGAGACAGCATTCCTACACATGCAGATGTGGCGTCTTGCTGGAGGCCTTGCCCTGCATGGCTGTCCTCCTGTTGAAGTCTGAGAGTCTGCCAAATAATCTCGCAACTACCTAAGAGTGTCCTGGCCCTAACCCTCTCTCCCAAAGTTCTGTTAAGAGAAATAAAAACACTTTTTGCATTCAAGAAATGTCTGGCGCCCAATGAATCTAATTGTTTTGCACCCACCATGCCTCACAACCCACCATATACAGAAGGATGTCAGCTATCTCTGGCCCTGGAGGAGTCGTGCACTCCACAAATCTGGCCTTTATAGAAGAGTGGCAAGAAGAAATCTTTTGTTGAAAGAAAGCCATATAAAGTCCTGTTTGCAGTTTGCGAGAAGCCATGTGCGGGACACAAACATGTGGAACAGGTGCTCTGGTCAGATGAGACGAAAATTTAACTTTTTGGCATAAAAGGAAAAGGTTGAGTGTGGCAAAAAACTAACACTGCACATCACCCTGAACCCTGAACAAACTTTTCTTCAGCAGGGACAGGGAAGCTGGTCAAATTTTCCGACAACAAAATCCGATCGGACTTTTGTCCGATTGTGTTTAGAGAATTCCGACGAACAAAGTGCCACGCATGCTCAGATCAAATTATGAGACCAAAGCTATTGGCTACTAGCCTCTACGTAGTTCCGTCGTACGCAACGAACGTCACCACGTTCAGAATGATCGGATTTTCCGACAACTTTGTCCGACCGTATGTATGCAACACCAGTGTCGGACAAAATCCGTCGGAAAAAGGCAGACGGATTTTGTGGTCAGAATTTCCGACCGTGTGTACGGGGGCTAATTGTGTACAATTCAACCAAATGAAGGAGTAATTAAAGAGGAGGGCCCACAAAAAAAAAAAATTAAGTCAGCAGCTACAAATACTGCAGCTGCTGCCTTTTTAGGACACTTACCTGTCCCGGGGTCCAGCGATGCGAGGGAACGAGACCCCCCCTCGTTCCCTGCTCCGCTCGCGGCGCCGGCATTCTTAATGTGGGCACCCACTGCGCATGTGCGAGCGGCGCCGTGATTCGATGCTTACTCATCTGGGACACGTGACAGGTCCCAGATGACTGTGCGGCGCCTAGGGGAAGTGACGTCAGTTGCTGGGCACTGAAGGTGGCAGACTACGAGGGACCCCCTAGCAACAGGCATTTAGAGGTGAGTAAAACATTTTTTTTTTCCAATTATTTTTTTTTTTATGATTTTTAAGCCAATTTTTTTTTTTTTTTTGGTGGCAACACCACTTTAATCATTAAACTTAGGTAAATGTATGGTACTAACTCCTAAAAGCATGCAATTAATTATTAAAAAGTACATGGTGAAGAAGAAAAAGATTATGTGAAGGATTGGAAGACTAGACCTTCTTCCTCAATACGTCAATTTACGCTATTAATGCAACTGGATAACTCCTAACTTTTCTGTTTGAAACATTTTTTATTGGGCTTTAGAAATACATACAGAAACAAAATAAGAAGAATATGATAAAGCAGACAAAAAAAAAAAAGAAGCAAGATATAAAATAACAATTCCTCCAAAAAAAGTATATAAATAAATTACACATAAAAAAGCCATACAAATGTTTGATCAGCATTCAATGAAAAGTCATTGAAGCCCAACTCCCCAGCGTTCCTCATTCCAAGCTTGTACTTAGTCCAAGAAAGACAATAAAATATCCATTTATCCCTTTCAGGCGGACACATAAATTACTTTTACCCCTTTTATTTATTTATTTTTTTAGAAAAAAAAAAAAAAAAGGCTTGACGTTCTGAAGCTTTGTGCACAGTGTTTCAAATGAATCGGTTTACTTTTCCGCATTCAGTTCAGCAATAGGCACTACAAACGTTTCAAGTCTGAGAAAAAGCTTAAAGTCCACAATGAATAATTGGTAGGCCTGGAAAATAACGCGCTTTACAAATCGCATATCATATGAGACACCCCCCTCTGTGCATCTCAAACCACCGCTGCCTTCTGGAAGGCCCCCGGGATCACTAAAGAGTTAATGAACCCCGGCACCCTGGTGCTGAGCAGTAATCCAGCAAATGGTCAGTCTGTGCCTTCTATAGATGTCTTATGACAGGAGAGCTATTGTTGGGAATGGCACTCTTCTCTGTATAAAAGCAAGTGAAGAGCAGAGAATCCTCTGTGTCGAGGTGAAAATGTTTTCACAGCGGTGACAATTTATGCGTTTCTGGAGTCTGTTCATGTGTTAGTGAGGAAGCATTTTTCCATGTGAATAGAGTCTGTCCTAAAGCAGCAGTTGTTGCAACTAAATTAGAGTCGAGAAATCTTCTCAAAAGCCTTTGATTCGGCTCATGTTTGAGAGTTAGTAATGTAAATGTGGCCTGTGATTTGGCCCGGGCTGGGAATATCTATGTGTGAAAGTTTGCAAGACACCAACTTGTTGAAGAACTTGGTTGTTTGTCACACCAGAGTGAGAGTCGAAACAGATCGATGAGAAGGTTAAAATATATAGCATGGCATCTTTATGCTGCCTTCAGGCATAGGACAGCGGCTGGCCCGGGCAGGACGCCAAATGATCTTCCTAACCAAAGACGTTTCATGGAGTAAGAGGTGAGAAGCCGGAGGGGTTAGGTTTCTTGGAGGGCCAGGACCATGGAAGGGACAACAAATGTTCCTCAAAGCAAATCAAATACTTTATAAAAAAAAGTCTAGTTTCTGCAAAGTATATTTAAAACAGTTTACGCATTTTGAATGAAGGTCCTTATTCATAGCAATAGTTCAGAACAGGTGAATGTTCTCTAAAGTCCGTAGGCACCCGTAGTATGTTTTGGAGGTCACTTGGTGGGCCATGTCTTTGTACTAGTAAAATGTAATCAACATGATTATGCTTGGTCTTCATTGTAGAAATTAATCCACATACAACCCCCCCCCCCCCCCCCCCCCCAATACCGGCAGCTGATCCATGCCCCGTGAACACAATGCCCAAAGATAGACTAGTCACAAAGTTTCTAAAGGTGGCTATAGACTTGGGACGTCTCTTGCAAGATACAAAGAGCTTCGTCTCAATTGTTCAAACATCAATCATTTGTCCGTACCAGATGTTCTTGGCCTATGAACATCACAAGGATATTCCGGCAGACACACTTTGGACTTGGACTGTTGTATCAAAGATAAATGCTGAAGCTCATGTTGAAATTGTAGGAGGGCAATGTCAGAAGGCTTTGGAGGTTCTCACTATAGTTGTTAATTTATTTTTCTGTTAAAAAATGGACAGTTTTATCAGACGTACTGTGCCTGGTTAAAATAAATCTGGTGTTTGACACACTCTAGGCTAGGTTCACACTTCTGTAGCTGCACTTTCATGTTTTTTATTGTGCATTTTTATTGCATTTCTATTTGTTTTTCATGCGTTTTCATGTATTTGTATGCACTCCTATTAAAGTCTATGGGGTAAGAACACACCAGAAGAAGCACCTGCATCTTTTCGCAAGTTGAGAGAATGAGCCCCATGGACAATATTGATGTTCATCTTATCGTGCATTGTCATGAGATGGCCAAAATCACAGATATGAATGGGGACTTAAAGTGGGGTGCCCCTTAAAATTTTTTTTTTAAAGTCAGCAGCTACAAATACTGCAGCTGCTGACTTTTAATAAATCGGACACTTACCTGTCCCAGGGTCCAGCGATGTGGGGGAACGAAGCCCCCCTCATTCCCCGCTCCACTCACGGTGCCGGCATTCTTACTGTGGGCACCCGGCTATGGCTTCACAGCCGGGCACCCACTGCGCATGCGCGAGTGGCTATGCGCACCGTGATACGTTGCGCAGTCATCTGGGACCTGTCACGTGTTCCAGATGACTGACTGCACCGAGGGGAAGTGATGTCAGTGCCCGGGCACTGAAGGAGGCAGACTACGAGGGACCCCCTAGCAACAGGCATTTAGAGGTGAGTGAAATTTTTTTTTTTTTCCAATTATTTATTTATTTATTTTTAGGAATTTTAAGCCATTTTTTTTTTTTTTTTTTTGGTGGAAACACCACTTTAAGGTAAGTACAGGATCCATTATACAGTCTCATCTTACTTTACCTATATTTTCTCTTGATACAGGTTTGCTTTAATGACATTCATACATGACATGTATTCTGTTAATGATATAACACGGTTTCTTATCTTGCTACAAGGCATAAGGACGAAAGCTTTTACTGCCACGTGTAAATAAAGAAAAATCGAATATGGAATTTGTGGCTCTTCTAAGCCAGAATAACACAAATTGGTCATTTTAATTCCAAGTAGTGTCCTCATTACTTGACAATAGTTGTGCAACATCATATCTAAAATGAATATAATAATAAAAAACTGAAAGTCTTAGGACTGCAAAGACACTTGGAAAGCATGAGGAAGCTTATTTGATAAGTGCTAAGTGATTGATTAATCTGGCGCTAACAGTCTTATGCCCCGTACACATGGTCGCATTTTCCGATGGAAAATGTTCGATGGGAGCTTGTTGTCAGAAATTCCGATCGTGTGTAGGCTCCACGGACATTTTCCATCGGAATTTCCGACACACAAAATTTGAGATCTGGATCTCAAATTTTCCAACAACAAAATTTCCGATTGTGTGTACACAATTCCGACGCACAAAATTCCACGCATGCTCGGAATCAAGCAGAAGAGCCGCTCTTGGCTATTGAACTTCATTTTTCTCGGCTCGTCATATGTGTTGTACGTCACCGCGTTCTTGGCGATCGGAATTTTCTACAAGATTTGTGTGACCGTGTGTATGCAAGACAAGTTTGAGACAACATCCGTTCGAAAAAATCCATGGATTTTGTTGTCGGAATGTCCGATCGTGTGTACGCGGCATTAGAGGTGACATGTTTTGCCGCTGCATACCAAAACCTTTGTGCAAACAGCAGGGAAACTTTGCAGTCATGGCAGACATACCATCGGTCATAAGAGAAGGACAGGGGCTATTACTGATCACCTTCTGGAAATGCTAGTTCCCTGGCTGCCCTGATGCGCCTCCGGATTAAGTGCTTTTAAAATCACTGACCTTGAAGAACAAGTGTGTAGTTCATGGGTTCTGACTCTAATTGTGATTGTGGAATGCTTTTTCCAGGTCTGTTAATTGAAACCAGAGACAGCCAGGTAGACAGCAAGCAATTGCTGTCCCTGTATTTCTCTCACAAATTTCCTTTAATTCTTCCATTCTTTTTTCACTTTATAGCCCCCCTTCTCAGCACAAACCCTTGCATTCACCTTCTTTCCTAGCACAAATCCTCCCCCATCTCTCCCTCCCAGCACAAATCCTCCCCCATCTCTCCCTCCCAGCACAAATCCTCCCCCATCTCTCCCTCCCAGCACAAATCCTCCCCATCTCCCCATCCCAGCACAAATCCTCCCCCATCTCCCCATCCCAGCACAAATCCTCCCCCATCTCCCCATCCCAGCACAAATCCTCCCCCATCTCCCCATCCCAGCACAAATCCTCCCCATCTCCCCATCCCAAATCCTCCCCCATCGCCCCATCCCAGCACAAATCCTCCCCCATCTCCCCATCCCAGCACAAATCCTCCCCCATCTCCCCATCCCAAATCCTCCCCCATCTCCCCATCCCAGCACAAATCCTCTCTCATCTCCCCCTCCCAGCATAAATCCCCCCTCTTAACAAAAATCATCGCCCCTCTTGGCAAAAAAATTCCCCCTCTCAGCAAAAATACCCCCATCTCAAACCTGTGCCTCCTCTCCTCACAAATCCTCCCCCAACCTCAAACCTGTGCCTCCTTCTCTCCCCTCCCAGTAAAAATCCTCCCCTATCGCCCCCTCCCAGCATATATTCCCCCTCTTAGAAAAAAAAAATCTCCCCCTTCCCAGCATATATTCCCCCTCTTAGAAAAAAAAACCTCCCCCATCTCCCCTTCCCAGCAAAAATCCCCCTCTCATCACAAATCCTCCCCCATCTCAAACCCGTGTCTCCTCTCACCTTCCAGCACAAATCCCCCTCCCAGCTCCTTCTGTTCTGTAAGAGCAGCCTGATATGCTGGGACTTGTAGTGCCCTAGATTATATGGGACTGAAGAATGGCAGCCTCTGCTGGGACTCTGTGTGCCCTCTGTGGGGGACTGAGGATTCCTCAGTCCCCCACAGTCTAGGGCACTACAAGTCCCAGCATAGGAGGCTGCCATAGCTCAGCCCCCAACAGAGGGCACTACAAGTCCAAGCAGAGCGGGCTGCCACCAGTCCTTTAAATACAGCATGAGGAGACCGCACAGCCTTTCACCTCCATACACTCCTCCACACTCTCCCCATACAATAGTGTCCTACTCAGCTCCTGGCCGCCCCTCTCCAGAGACTGGGCGGCATGTCACACTGCATGGTGGGGCAGTGGGCGGGATTTCGCCTTGTCAGATACGTCCCCCTCCCAGACTCTGGCGCAGCACACAAGGCTGGAGATCACTCCGGCACTGCTCAGACACCTCAGTGTCTGTGGGCAGCAGTGGCCGGATCTACAGACTGGGCATCGGCAGATGCCGACTTCCTCAGTGAAAAAAATATCAGCGGGCGGCCTCCGCTGTTTTACATATAAGTCCATCACTATGCGGCGATGCTGGGCATCGCCGTTAGTGAAGGATCGGCTCGGGCGGTTCTAGTCCTGCAAAGGGAACGGCGTTCCTGCTGTGAAAAAAGTGCAGGGACGCCGTTCCCACGCATTCCCGCAGGACTCGAGCCCTGCCCCATATGTAATGATTTTTAACTGATTTTGGAATGGAAAAGTCCTTAAACACTGTTTCCTCCAGGCTCTTCTTAGCTTTTCTGTTGAAAAGGTCTGTTTGCAAAGCTCAATAGTTCAAGCAGGAATTTACACATGGAAATTGATGAGTCAAATTGATGCCTTTACACGCACATAAACTTTAACACTTCACAGTCTCCGCTCTAATTCCTCCCAAAGGTGTTCTGTGGGGTTGAGGTCAGGACTCTGTAGGCCAGTAAAGTTCCTCCACCCCAAACTCGCTCATCCATGTCTTTATGGACCTTGCTTTGTGCACTGGTGCGCAGTCATGTTGGAACAGGAAGGGGCCATCCCCAAACTGTTCCCACAAAGTTGGGAGCATGAAATTGTCCAAAATGTCTTGGTATGCTGAAGCCTTAAGAGTTCCCTTCACTGGAACTAAGGGGCCAAGCCCAACCCCTAAAAAACAACCCCACCCCATAATACCCCCTCCACCAAATGATTTGGATCAGTGCACAAAGCAAGGTCCAAAAAGACACAGATTAGTGAATTTGGGGTGGAGGAACATGGAGGAACATGTGTGGTCTGCAGAGTCCTGACCTCAACCCCATAGAACACCTTTGGGATGAATTAGAGCAGAGACTGCGAGCCTGGCCGCCTTGTCCAATATCAGTGCCTGACCCCACAAATGTGCTTCTGGAAGAATGGTTAAACATTCCCATAGACACACTCCTAAACCTTGTGGACAGCCTTCCCAGAAGAGTTGAAGCTGTTATAGCTGCAAAGGGTGGGCCAACTCAATATTGAACCCTATGGACTAAAACTGGGATGCCATTAAAGTTCATGTACATGTAAAGGCAGGCGACCCAATACTTTTGACAATATAGTGTATGTATATATATAGTATAGTATATGGCATGTCCGTTGTTAGCTTATACACACTCATTGGCAATGGCTCCTTGTGCTTCTTCTCTCTCCGTCTGAGCTCTTCTGCCCAGGTCCTGCGAGAGGCCAAATACAGAGTCAAATTCAGATGCCTACACTGGTTTCATTTAAAATAAATCAATAAATAAATGTAATGTTGTATTAATAAATGCAGAGCTGGATAATTTGTCCTTTATATCAGTCTAGAGTTGAGCTTTAGAATCTGCCACGAAAAAAATTCCTGGACAATTTGCGATAATCTGTGAAGTGATATTGTATATGGATTCTATTCTAAGTCCTCTGCGATCCATTAGCCGTTCCAGTTAGTATTTCTGGAAGCAGGCGTAATGTCGTCATACTCATACATCTTTCTAATCCGTTTGGAAGCGGTATTCTTGTCGGTGTTTCCTATTTTCCTGGCAAGTATGATATGGAACGTTTCACAAGCTTGTTGTGGTGAGAGAGCCAGAAATCGAGGAGCAGCACGTAAAGCTGTTGGGCCAGCCAACCTCCACCAGCATCCCAAAGAGCCGTAATAGGAAAATCCCACAGCTCCTATCCCTACTGGCCACACCAGTGCCGCACAGAGAACGCAGAATAAATAGATTCATACAGGAAGGTAAGAAAGAAGCTTTGTGTGGCCACATGCTCAATGCGGTGCCTTGAAAAAGTATTCATACCCCTTGAATTTTTCCACATTTTGTCATGTTATAACCTAAAACGTAAATGTATTTTATTGGGATTTTATATGATAGACCAACTGAAAGTGGCACATAATTGTGAAGTGGAAGAAAAATGATAAATCGTCAGAGTGATGTGCAGTATTAGTTTTCACCCACACATTTTTAGGCCAAAAAGTTCAATTTTGGTCTCATCCAGTAGCGGCTGATGCTCAAAATTTTTTGGTTGGGCGCAAACAAACTAAAAAATTCTGAAAACTACTGAAACAAATCCATCAAATGCAGCCACTGTGCCATCAATTGCAGCCACTGTGCCCATCAAATGCAGCCACTGTGCCCAGCAAATGCTGCCACTGTGCCCAGCAAATGCAGCCACTGTGCCCATCAAATGCAGCCAGCGTGCCTTTTAAATGCAGCCACTTGTGTCCATCAAATGCAGCCACTGTGCCCATCAAATGCAGCCACTTGTGCCCATCATATGCAGCCACTTGTGCCCATCATATGCAGTCACTTGTGCCCATCAAATGCAGCCACTTGTGCCCATCATATGCAGCCACTGTGCCCCATCATATGTAGCCACTTGTGCCCATCAAATGCAGCCACTGTGCCCAAGCCTGCTCGCTGCCCAGCACTTACTCCATCTTGGTGGGGGATCAGGCAGCGAGTGACGGCGGTGAGCTGTGGCATAGTGGGATGAGCAGCGGGTCAGGCGGCGGCTCTTGTGTCCTCCATTCGTCTCATCTTCCTTATGCTAGGCGTCCAATTGGAGCGTCTGTGCCTTCTGCCAAACAGGTGACGGGTATTAGACGTGCACCTCCTAAATGGCGAGTTAAGAGGTGGTTCAGTGTTATAAAAGTGAATGTTCATTCGCTTTTCTAACACACCTAGGTGGACTGCGAGCACAATGCTTTACGCTCCAAATCCACCTTTTTGAAGCCTATTTGAGCCTTTGGCTCTAATCAGGTGCTTCAAAAAAAACACCCCCGCTGCTGGAATTCCGGTGCCCGGCATTAATTTCTCATTAAGGGCTCATTCTCATGTGCAGCATCCCTTGCCCTCAAAAAAGCGACCCACCACAGAATTTGACAGGCAGTGAGGAGGCGATATGTCACCTGCTTACAGCCTGTTTTAACCCTAAAAAGGCTGAACAAGCGCGCTGCAACTGCATGCATTGCACGCAATTGCAAGGCAGTTGTGGTGCGGCTCCAAATTGGATGTTTTGCATGGCAGTTTAATTTTTGCATGTGTACATTCCTAAACAGCTGCATGCCCTTCTTTAGGTGGGCAGTCGAGAGTCAAAAAACCTTGTGTGAATGAGCACTAAGACATAAATTTAATATATTGTAACTTACCAGTTCTGCGGTGGCTGCATTGCTTCCTCTAGCTTGGGATGGAGTGGGAAAAGGTTAGAACCCCCGTTAGGTTTTTATTGCTCACCGTGACAGTACGAATTGCTAAAAAAAAAAAAAAATTATAATATGTGAGTCTCAGTTTTGAGTGATGAACATGGATAGGTGTAGGGAGCATGGAATGATGAACTGCAAACTGAACAACTTGAGCACTCCTCAATTTCTGGCTGCACTGTACAAGTTTGCTATGCGCACTGCACCAGACGGAAAGAAAGCCTGGAGCAAAGAAATATAATGCAATCAGCATAGGGCGGGCATGACAGGGTTAACAGGGTGGTGTGTAGTGGGGAAAAAAGGTGAGAGGATGGTGGTGATTGGTGGGGAGGAGCAGGAAGGGCGGAGCAGAGTTTACTGAGCAGGGGGAGTGGTTCCTCCCTAGCTCAGTCTGTGTGGAGGAAGAAAGCTTCCCACCCCCCCTCCCTTAATTTAGGGGAGGTTTTTGTGTATTAATCTCATGTGATTTCTGTTGCAGAACAGTCAATGTCGTAGCAGCGGCATTATGTTGGTCTTTGCTGGTGAAGGATTAAGCCCAGGTTTGGAAGAATTCGGGAATATGGTACCCGAGGGTGGTATGCCAGCTAAAGGGGTTTAGCTGGAAGTTGGCTATTGGGTGCACTGCGGGCAGTATTTGTTGTCTCTGAGCTAGAATGTCAGCTTGAGGCCTATTTTAGTTTTAAAGTACAGCAGTGCCGGAGTGGATATGATGTTAAGATTGATGGGGTTTCCTGCAAAGACCAACGGGTGAAATTTAATGGAGGAGGTGGTTTAATACAGGTTTACACGGTTATGCTAATTTATGTTAATGTTTATTTGAATATTTAATAATAAAGATAATTGGCCAAGTTTTTCTCCAGATTGGTGTGGTCTCAATTTCTGGGGTTTTGAGGGGTTGGGGTATGTAGCAGTTGTAAGTGTGGGTGATGGTAATAGGAGTTAACATGACACCTCTGTTATACAATAGTCATGTCCCACAGGATTTCTAATGCTGCTAGTGACCTGTACTCCTTCCAGAGTTAAAAGCTACACACAGCCACTTTTCTTCAATATTGGCGGTCATCTACTCACTTAGCCACAGGATCATCGGTTGCCTCCTGCACCACCAGGTTCCTCTTGGTGAGGGAGATGTAGACTCACACCACCATAGGACAGCTGGACTCTTTCCCACCAACTTCCTCTTGGCTCTCTCCAGTGAACTTCCTCCAAACCCAACGTAACCCCTGGACACAGATATGCAAATAAGCCCCCCCAGCTAAGCCCCAAGGCTTCCTCTAGGATCCTACACCAAGGGGCAGAGCCCCTGCACAGGGGTTCCCTCCTGTAGGACTGAACCCAGGAACACTGGACTGCTACTCAGGCCTCAGACTATTTATGAGCACTCTTTCTCCACCTTCTGGGCATACCTCCCCCATATTTTTTTTATATATTGGTTGATAAAATTATTTTGCTATTTTGTTATATTGTACCGTGATAGTCCGACAGCTCGCTCCCTCTGGAGGTTCTGGTTTGGGGACCAGTTCCCCACAAAAAAAATTACTCTATACCTCCCCAGAGATTGGCTGGAGCGCCAGAAATATTCAGGCTGCCTGTTCTGTCCTACCTCTGGCTATACTTATAGAATCCTGTAGAAGACAGGGGGAAGTAACAGAGCCTGTAAAAAACACCGAGCAGCCCTAAACAATCAACCTCTGCTCCACTGATTACAGGGGAGCCAGACTAAGTTTACCTAGCAACCTGCTCTATACTAGGAAGATACTACACATTTATAGAGCAATGAAAAATGCTGCAGCTGTTTACTGAACAATGCATTTAAGTTGCTGATTGTATCCATGACTGGAGTCCATCTTTAGTAGGGTGACCAGACATCACCGGTTTCCGGGGACAGTCCCTGGATTGAGGACACTGTCCCTGGACCAAGTCTGTCCCCGGTTTTGTCCCCGGATTGTATTTGAACAGGGGCTGGGGCAATTTCAAAGACAGTCAGTGCAGAATATAAAAAAAAAAATCTGAATTACACCCCCCCCCCCCCTCTCCATCGCTCCTACTAGCTTAGGGGGGGGTGTATTTCTTTCCATTATCTGTGCCCCTTTCTGATGATCATGTGCTGGTCATAGCGGTGGGAATATTTCTTCAGTTTCAGGTGCATGCCCATCCAGCTCCGCTCGCATGTTCTTCTGCCCTGGCTCAAGTCCCGGCCAGCCGCCTGCCTGCTTATCTCCTTGCCTTCCCTGGTGGAGTGATCTTCTTCTGCTCCCCACTCAGTAGTACCCGGGCCCCCGAAGAGTAAGACTTGACAGGCTGTGAGTCAGGCGGCAAACGGCGATGGGCAGAAAGTCACTGATTGCCGCCATTGCTAGTAAAAAAAAATATGTCCCCGGATTTCATTTTAGAAATCTGGTCACCTTAATCTTTAGGGCCTACGCCCAACTTGCAGACGGGCAGCTCCTATTCTGCTGATGGACCTCGTGCTTTCACAATAAAATAATTGCATTCTAAAAACACAGAAAGAAGACACCGCTGTGGCTTGGAATACACAAATAAAAAGCGGTAACGCTGTCCTTTCTTCCTGACAAGCAGTCGGGATTGTTTTAAGAAGTAGAATGTACACTGGGCCACAAATATCCGCCGTGGTAAATATATTTCAGCGAAGATACAAAGTTAACGTTTCAACATCCCCAATATTTTCTGAGTGTTTTTCAAATTTCCATGGCAACAGAGTGTTTACAGGTTTGCAGCCATGCTTACAGCAGCTAAACCAAATTCACTTACTGTAAATGTCCAGAGCGTAAATTAGGCCTCACTTGGCAGCTGCTGTGCCAGTTCTCAGTGGCTGAGGACAGGCTATATCAGGCACCAAGGCACTTCACTCTTTCCATGCTATATTGAGGTGGGCAGCCACATTTTATATTGAATAAAAAATGTATAGTTGAAAACGCAACAGAAGACTTTGGCAGATGTGAAGACTTCGGAAAACTAAGCAGAACTTTGGGCAAAAGCAAAATATAAATCACCATTTAAGTCATTAATAAAAGGAATAAAATCCCCCAAAAGTCTTGGTTCTCTCTATTTCTTTAGGGGTCGTGCATGTGGTCATTTAGGGCATTTTTTTATAGCGGGCATGGCCAGGTATTTTTTTTTTATGGCCAGGTATTTCTGATCAGCCGCAGATAGGTAGCCTGTACAAGTTAATAAGCAAAATCTGACACTGCCCGTGACTTCCCACAGCTGTTTGCTTGTATTTCCCTGTGGAGCCATTATCTGTGGTTAGGGATGGACACAGATAGCTTGCACATCAGTCCCTGACCTCTACACAACAGCTGCCCAAGGTGGCTAGGTTCACACCCGTAAATTCACTGCATGTTTAGATGCATGAGGATACCATTAAGAATGAAAGGCAGCCCCACACGTCTGTAGAAGGGCAGTGCGTTTGGTTGTGGGAACAGGTGCGATTCCCACACCTGCAACCACCCGCACAAGTGTAAAACAAGCCTAAATTCAGACCTATAGAACAAAAACACTGTAGAGATGTGCATGTTGTAATATGGAAATAACAAAGTGGTTGTAAAGGCTAATGCCGCGTACACATGATCGGAAATTCCGCCAGCAAAAGTCCGATGAGAGCTTTTGGTCGGAAAATGCGACCGTGTGTATGCTCCATCGCACTTTTGCTGGTGAAATTCCAGCCAGCAAAAGATTGATAGCAGGTTCTCTATTTTTCGGTCTGAAAAAGATTTGATCGGAAATTCCGATCGTCTGTACCAATTACGACGCGCAAAATTCCTACGCATGCATTGAACTTCATTTTCTCGGCTCGTCGTAGTGTTGTACGTCACCGCGTTCTTGGCGGTCGAAAGTTCAACGAACTTTTGTGTGACCGTGTGTATGCAAGCCAAGCTTGAGCGGAATTCCGTCGGAAAAACCATCCACGATTTTTCAGACGGAAAATCCGCTCGTGTGTACGCGGCATAAGGGTTTTTTACCTTAATATATTCTCAGCATTAAAGTGATTGTAAAGTCTTGTTTTTTCTATAAAAATAACAAACATGTCATACTTACCTGCTCTGTTGCAGTGGATTTGCACAGAGCAGTCCAGATCCTCCTCTTGTCGGGTCCCTCTTCTGTGCTCCTGGCACCTTACTCCTGTTGAGTGCCCCCACAGCAAGCAGCTTGTTATTGGGGCACCGAGCCGAGTTGCAGCTCAGTGTGTCCATTCAGACACAGAGCTGCAGTTAGGCCCCTCTCCCTTTCTGCTGATTGGCTAACTGACTTTGACAGAAATGGGCGCCAATGGCGCCGACTGCTGGGTCTCAGCCAATCATGAGGGAGAGTCCCAGACACTTGTAGACATCGCTGGACAGAGACAGGGAAGCTCTGGTAAGTATTAGGGGGTCTGAGGGGGGATGCTGCACACAGAAGGCATTTTATCTTAATGCAAAAGTAATTTTGTTTGGGTACAGAGTCGCACGACAGCGCAATTGTCAGTTAAAGCGACGCAGTGCCGTATCGCAAAAAATGGCCTGGTCATTAAGGGGGAAAATCTTCCATGCTGAAGTGGTTAAAGCCCCACACCGGGCACAAGTAATATAGCCTCTTCACCTTCCCAGTAGAGTTCATGAGTTTTTAATCCCTGTAGTGGCGGTGGGTGGGGATTGCAAGGGTTTTTTCCTTTGATCCTGGAGTTGGGCTTTTAAAGATGCCCAAAACTGTGAATTTTCATATCCCTGACATTGATAAAAATCAGGAGATGTTTTCAAAACTTCTTTATTTTGGCAAAATGTATTGGAATCAATTGAGAAGCATAAAATACCAAATATGCCAAATTACAATACCAATACCAAATTTTACCATCACTAAAACTTTCAATGGACAAAATTTTCATGAAAAAAATACATTTTTTAATTTTGAGGGTTTTTTGGGGGGTTGTATTTAGGGTAATTTAGTTGTTTTCTTTTTGTGTATTTTGATCATTGTTTGTTTACTATACATTTTTATTTTATTTTTTTCCACTGTCTTCTTTCATATAAAAATAAAAAAAAATAAAAATATAAGGGGCAATATTTTGGCACAAAGACAAGTCCAGTAGGTTTAAAAGCGCTTCTGTAAAGACCATACATGGATCGAAATTGGGCCAGTTCAGCAGGGACCAGACACATTTTCATCTATGTATGGGCATGCTGGTTGTTCTACGATCGACTTCCTTACAACCAGCCTGCCTGGATTTTTCTGAATAATCAGTGCCGCTAGCTATAGCGGGCAACACTGATCAGTGTGTTCTGATGGTAGGGAAGTCTCCTTACCATCAGAACACAATAGCGCAGCGGAAGTGATTCCTCATCCACGTTGAGTGTGTGGATAAGGGAATCAGGTAATTTTGTTCGGTCAAACTCTTTATTACTGATTGGCCAGCTGAACTCTCAGGGACTATTTAAAGGCAAACATTTTTTACCAGAATCGCTCAGCCCATCTTACCCAGTTATCAGAGTGTCTTTTAATTCCAGCTGGAATGAACAAAAGAATTAAATATATATCACATACTGCCTACATTTTGCATATCGTAGTTGATGACAGGCGTTGCAGCAATTAATTTAAAGGAGATTTGGTTGTACAATGACTCAAGGCTGAAAATCGTCCACAAAAAAATAAGCTCCTTCAATAAATTCTAATTGTGAAACTGACCTCAGAATGTGGAAGTGCAAAGTTAGAATTGTTGGTACAAACAGAAGAAGATTTGTGAGCTGTGCATTGTCACGGCTAACATATTTTCACTCCGCCATACTAATACTTTAGGTGGAAGAGTATATTTTTCCTTGACATGAATTGCTGCTTTTTAAACACAGAGCCATAATAATCGCACCAGTTGTGCCTGCATATTTGTGATAGAATGCAGCTCTGTGTGCTGCTGTCTTCGTCAAGGCAGCTGTTGGGACGTTTATCTCAGCACGGGCACCATCTAAGAAAGGGCGCTTACAAATGTACTTCTCAGTAATGAGCTTTGTATCTACTTTTCTGAGAATAAAAGAGGTTTAACAGTTTTCCATTTTGCCTTTCTTTCTAGGGATTTTGCCTCTTGCCAAATCGTAAGGCGGGTTCCAAGGAATTGCCAGATTCATTTATTCGAGGGGAGGGTGTCACAAGTCAACAGCTGGGAACACGTGCGCCGGGTCCAAGGGCTCCCAGTGGCATGACGCCAGAGCCTTTAAAAAACTGGAACAAGCAAGATAAAATAATGGCTCAATGGCTGCAGTGATAAGCTAGGCTGCTGGGCACCATCAATTGCACTGGGACCTGTGCCCAGCAAGTTATGTGCACGCGTTAGGAACAGATGGGTTGAGGGGTGAAAGAGGCCCAAGGTTTTGATCAGTGGACTTAGCTGGACTCATACCCTCTGTGCTGGTTCTCCGAGACATCTTCTCATGGTATAAGACCATTGCTGTGCTCATTGTCTTATACTTATAAACCCAGCAACAAGGCAGTGCTAGGAATAGGTCTAGGACAATGCTGGTCACACACAGATTTTGTTTCAGTTTTTATGGAAAACAGCATTTACAAACAACTGTGTAGTATGGTGGCCAATCTAAAGCTACTTTCAGACAGGAGATTGCAGGTATTCCAAGAATGTTGGGAGGCTGTGTAAAATTTACATAAAAACAGAATGCAATGATTTGCAAATCTCATAAACCCATATTTTATTCACAATAGAAAATTCAAAAATCATCAAATGTTAAAAATGTTATTACTGTTTATCAAATGTCACTGACCTGTTGTCAATGAAACTACCGTATTTATCTGCGTATAACACGCGCCAGCGTATAACACGCACCCCAAGTTTAGGAGGGAATTTTAAGGAAAAAAACTTTTAGGAGGGAAGTTTAAGGAAAAAAACTTGCATTTAAATGCCCATTAATGCAGCCTTATCAGTGTCCATCTGCAGCCTTGTCCATCATTGTAGCCTTGCCCAGAGTCCATCTGCAGCCTTGCCCATCTTTGCAGCCTTGCCCAGTGCATTTGCAGCCTTGCCAGTCTCTTTGCAGCATTGTCCTGATTTAAATTTGGCGCAGATTTCCGCTGACTGTGAGCGGAGAGGAGCGAGCGGAGCTGACATACAGAAAGCCGAGTGTACTTCGGCTAGACTCGGCTCTGCTCACAGTCAGGGGCGGGACTGCGAGTGGAGCCGAGACTAGCCAAAGTACACTTTCTGTATGTCAGCGGCACTCGCTCCTCTTGCAATCAGTGGAGGTGGGAGTGACTGCGAGAGGAGCTGAGTAAAAATGTTCTTCCAGCTCTTCCTTCTTAGTAGCACTTATTTTGCCAGCTTTTTGTTGCTCTGTCCCAACTTTTTTGTGACGTGTTCCTGCCATCAATTACTTTTTTTTTGTAAAGTTTAAACATTTGATATGTTTTCTATTTTCCATTGTGAATAAAATATGGAATCCAGGGTTTAAGAGAATTGCAAATCACTGCATTCAGTTTAGATGTGTAGATTTTACACAGTCCCAACTTTTCTTTTGCAATTTGGGTTGTATTATCATCTAAAGAACCTTGCTGAAGGAACAGCAATTGATTCCTCCCTTTAGATGAGTCAGCCAGGGGATGCCTGGCAAGGTCAGGTATTGCTTAGAGAAGAAGTACAGCCAAAGCTTGTGTGGCCATACTTCTTCTGTGACCCATTTTCAGCAGACAGTGGGCTGAAGTACACTGACAACATCAAGCCGGTCTAGGTTCAGGCAAGATCGCCAGTAGGGATCTGCCAACATGCCTGGACGGGCACCTGGCTCAAATGCCCCATAATGACCACAAAATCCGTCTGATTTTTTCCGACGGATTTTGTCCGATATTGGTGTTGCATACACACGGTCGGACAAAGTTGTCGGAAAATCCGATCATTCTGAACGTGGTGACGTTCTTTCGTACGACGGAACTACGTAGAGGCTATTAGCCAATAGGCTTGGTCTCGTAACTTGATCTGAGCATGCGTGGCACTTTGTCCATCGGAATTCTCTACACACGATCGGAAAAAGTCTGATCGGATTTTGTTGTCGGAAAATTTGAGAGCAGGATCTCAAATTTTTTCCGGCGGAAAAAGTCCGATGGAGCCCACACACGGTCGGATTTTCCGACAACATGGTCCAATCGGACATTTTCCAGCGGAATTTCTGAGGCAAAAGAGTGGGGGGGGCAGAGCAGAGAGCTCTGAGAACCAAGTGATCGGCATTGTTAGATCACTTGGTTCTCAGTGTTAGAGGCATCGGGGGACATATGCAACATTGGACTGATAGGGCATCCACCTAGGTAAGTATGATTATTAAATAGAAAGGAAACATATCCTTCTTTTTTAAAGTGGGCTTTGCACGAAAATGCAAGATCCACTTAGTAGCTAAAATGTTGGCCTAAACACAGGGAGAAAGGATGAAATTCTCATCTATGGGACCCAGGTGCTTCTAGTTCTACTTTTGCGATAGCTAACAAATATCAAAGATTATCAACAAGCAAAGAAAATCCACAACATCAGTTGCAAAGATGTTGTAGCATACTTGTAAATCTTTGTGAATGAACACTTGATGATTCAGAAAAAAAAGAAGCACTCATTTTGACTGAAAATGTAACATTATTCGAAGCAACCACTCATCACCCTTACAAGCTTATGGACCATAACATAATCAAGGTGCTTGAAACTTGGCCTTATTAATCACTCAAGTGATAATGAAAGATTGCCTGCACTCTGGAGTTTCCAAAGTATTAGAGGCCCATCAAGCAGACAACCTTGATCATGAAAAGATGACTATTTAATGGCTCATTAAAGCCCCACTTTACCTTTGGAAATACCGGAGTGCTGGTTATTTTTGACAATCTTTGATTGCACAATTGTCAAACTCATCTATGAGTGCCATGTGACTATTGCTCCAGCAAGCAGACATTAGAGTTGGAAGATGGCCCGATTTGTCTGTGGGTACCTTTAACATACTTGATTTCTGAGCTCTGGTTGTAAACAGGATAACCTGAAGATAAAAATATCTTTTCTGAATTACGCTGTCTTTTATCCATACTGCAAACAGAGCCAAACCCTGATAAACCAAGCATTGGGGTTGGATCAGGAAGTCATTACAAGCTCAAAATATCTAAATAAATTCATGTTATCTTGGGCTTCAGATAGTTCAAAAGTCTGCTTCATAAAGTGCTTTGGTGTATTTCTTGCTTTCCATGGAAACTGAAAAACATTTCCGCAATATAATTTTTTTTGGTATTGAAATCCCATGAACACAAGGGTTAAAGTAGAACTCAAGCATATCTGGCCAAGCTCTACTTACCCTCTCTTCACTCCAGTGCTGTCCACAGCTTCCACTTATGCTCAGCTCTGCCTTTCAACCCATTTCCTGTGCGCTCAGCCTGTCGTTCGCACAGCGAACTGCGTCATTACGCAACCTGGGCTCGGCTCAGAAAGAAGGATCACCCCGCCACCGCCAATGGAGAAGAAGAGGAAGGACCTGTGACATCACAGCTAGAAGACTGCTGGAATAAAGGGATGTATAGGGTGTTTTATAAAAGATCCAGGAGGGGGTGAGTGGGCTTATTTTTTTTGTGCAGGGACTGAAACTTGGCATTCTGCTTTAAAAAAACAGTTACAAACAGATGTACAGTATATTCTTCTGTCTGCTCATCAAGTTCCTCAAAGATGTACCTCATACAATGTATAACAAAAGTTTGTGAAATTAAAAGTTGTTATTATTAAAGTGATTGTAAGGGTTCATTTAAAAAAAAAAAAAAAAAAAACAAACATATCATACTTAGTGGCCCCGAACCTGCTCTTCTGGGGTCCCTCTGCAACTCTTGCGGCTCCTCCCCACATCAGATAACCCCCTGGGAGAAGTGCTCTCCCGGGGGTTACCATGCGGGCCTGCTCCCGAGTGCAGCATTCGGCGTCCATAGAGGCCGATTGCAGGACTGGGCCCCGCCCCCAACGCCCGCGTCATTGAGTTTGATTGACAACAGTGGGAGCCAATGGCTGCGCTGCTATCAATCTATCCAATCAAGAGACGAGAACCCCGGGCACAGAGACAGCGCGTCCCTGTGGGTCATGTTCTAGGGCTCAGCTAAGTAAAATGGGGGGGCTGGGGGGACGGTCACTGCCAGGTGTTTTTTTACCTTAATGCATAGGATGTATTAAGGTGAAAAAACACGTACCTTTACAACCCCTTTAATAATTATTGGTATTATTATTATTATTCAGGATTTATATAGTGCCAACAGTTTGCACAGCACTTTACAATATATATGGGGAGACAGTAACGTTACAATACAATAAAATACAAGAGGGCTAAGAGGGCCCTGCTTGCAATTCAATAGGCTGGTATAAGTGGTACAAAAAGTAACAACTGTGGGGGATGAGCTGATGGAAGAGCTAAAAGTTCAGTTGTTAGCTGGAGACGAGATAGGCTTCCCCAAAGAGGTGAGTTTTCAGGGATCGCCTAAAGGTGGCCAAAGTAGGAGATAGCCAGACAGATTAGGTAGAGAGTTCCAGAGGATGGGAGAGGCTTTGGAGAAATCCCTTAGAAGAGCATCGGGGAAGGGGATGAGAGCTAGAGATAAGGAGGTCTTGGAAGCAGCAAAGATGATGGTTTGGGTGATATTTGGAGACAGATTGGTGATTTAACATGGGGACAGAGTTGTGAATGGCTTTGTATGTTGTTGTTAGTATTTTCAACGTAATTCGATGGGCAAACGAAGGCCATCAGAAGGATTGGCAAGGAGGGGTGGCAGACATTGAGCAGTTGGTAGGGTGGAGGCAGGGCTCAAGTCCTGCGGGAATGCATGGGAACGGAGTTCCTGTACTTTTTTCACAACAGGAACTCAGTTCCCGTTAGCAGCCGTGTCCTGGAAGACTTTAAAGTATGCGAGATGTGTGGCAGGTGCTACACCAGCAGCTGCCGACACAGCTCGCAATAGTAAGTGCCGCACACTTGACCATTCAGGCATTGCCAGTAGGGGGCCCCATGACAGCTTCCTCTTCGATCTACCTGTCAATCACAGCTAGCTGATAGGTAGATCAGGTCCCTGCTGCTAAGAGATTGTATTTAGTCAGACCTCTCGTGATGCGCTCCTCCCGCTGGCCCCTTCTGATTTTCTGTCTCTTCATCTACCCCCCCCCCCCCCAGTCTCCTGCATACTTGCTCTGTGTGTCCCGCTGAATCCCCCCTCCTCTATATTCAGTGCCATATGATGAGAGAACCAAGAGGAGGAGCACAGCTATTCTGCTCACAGGACATGCAGGGAGAGAGGTGAGCTGATGGAGGAACATCAGTTTGGGGTGGTAAGCTGAGCACAATGCCTGGCAAAGTTAAATGCCAGGAGGGAAGTTTATGTGAAAATATGTGGAGGGTTGGAATAGCAGCGAGTGTGTGTTGGAGCCCTGCAGAGTTTGCAGCCCCACAAGCTAACATACATCTCCTAAGCAGAAACACATCACTATCTCCCCAAGCATTCTGTCCAGATAATGTGCAGTTCATTTATGACCTTCCGTTTAACCCTGTGTTATCCAACTCTGTTCAATGAAAAGTGTAAACTCACCACATAAACACACTATATACAAAATAAAATTCCCCAATAAAGATCAGAACATGATGTTCACATTTGCATGGAAGCACAATTGAATGAATGCTGATTATTCAGAGAATTACCGTATTCATGTTTATTGAGGACTGTTTTTTTTTTTTTTTATGTACTAACTGTTAAGCTTCATACACACAATACAAAAATTGGATGAAAAATACCACTTTTGAAGAGTTTGTGCATATGAGCGCATCATTTTATTTATTTTTTGGTGGGGGAGTGGATCTTGGGTGGGAGTTCCCACACTTTTTTCCCCAGGACTTGCCCCTGAGTAGAGGAGTCTGGCAGCAGCACCTATGATAAACTGAAGAGGGGAGGAGCCTATGGAGAGGTAGGCCTATGAGAAGGGAGTTGCAATAGTCAAGGTGAGAAAGGCTGACCATTTTCTTTCCATTGCTCTGTTTGTGCTCACTATTACACTACTGATGACCCTTTCAATGACCAGCAGGGCAGGACTTAGGGTGGTGGGGGCCCCTGGGCTTGAGTCACTTTCGGGCCCTACCTTCTGTACATTACCGTATTTATCAGCGTATAACAGGCGCCAGCATATAACACGCACCCCAAGTTTAGGATGGAATTTTAAGGAAAAAACTTACATTTAAATGCCCATCAATGCAGCCTTATCAGTGTCCATCTGCAGCCTTGCCCAGTGTCATTGCAGCCTTGTCGGTGTCATTGCAGTCTTGAAGTTTAAAAATGGCGCGACCGGGATACAGAGTCCTGTGTATCTCGGCGGCTCTCGGGTCCTCTCGGCGGCTCTCGTGTTCTCTCGGCGGCTCTTGGCGGCTCTCGGGTCCTCTTGGCAGCTCTCGGGTCCTCTCGGCGGCTCTCGGGTCATCTCACAGTTCGGCTCACAGTCACGCCCAGTCCCTGTGTTATGTCCATCATAGGGCAGGACTGGGCGTGACTGTGAGCGGAGCCGAGTACACTATGTATCTCGGCGGGGCCCCCTATTGGGTGGGGCCCATGGGCTTGAGCCCAGTCAAGCCCAATGGTAAGTCCTGCCCTGATGACCAGTGTGTGATTCATCTTGGCAGCAAGCATAAAAATCTGAAATATAAATTATTGGATGGCATTTACCTTAGCATTTGTGTAGGTGATATATTACAGCACTCTTAGAACTGCAATATCTGATGGACGTCTCACTACTTGGGTCTCCGAGAGTTAAAAACAAGAGCATCAGATTCATTTTAGCCAACACTCACCCAAAACTGAAATAAAAATAAATAAATAAAATATATGGCCAAAAGCTAGTGGACACCTCACCATCACACCCATATGAGCTTGTTGGACAGCCCTTGACCCAGTTATTACAATTATTGCTTCAGCCCATCCCTTTGCTGGCTGCAATTGTATACCAACAACTGCTACAACTCTTTACACTGATACATTTTTTTTCATAGAATTTACATAATCGAGGCAAGCAGATTGGCAGGGACATCTTCCATATTTAAATCTGTTAGATTAAAATAATATCAATAATTGCTTACAGTGTTCACAACCAAGGGCAATCAATGCATATTAACTCTGATGGGATCAATACTAGGATTGCCCTAATTTAGTACTATTGGCAATTACTTATCCAATGAACCGTGTAATGCAAATATGTATTAATTGATTTTCTTGCTCCTTACAAGTGGATTAATCACTGTTCATCAGTAGAATTAGCCCATTTGAACCAATAGATGGGCATGCTATTGTAAACTTGCATCCATCTCCATATGAGACGAATCAATATTAATCAGTAATGTAGAGCCAGAGGGAATTGTTAAGTCCTCAGTTTCAGAAATGTCCTACTTGACATATTAGCTAACGTGTTAATATCTTGATTTTGCAGAATTTTTTTTTTTTTTTTTTTTTTATGTCAATGGTTTCTATTTGTGTCACCCCAGTTCGTGGGAAGAAAAAGACTATAGGTACACATGTCATTTGGACACCTATAACATGAAGCTTGGTTGATTGTTAAATGTCCACTGTAAATGAAGAACAAAACTAAACAAGGATTTAAAAAAAAAAAAAAGAAATTTTGTGGATTAGTGGTTACAACTAGAGCATATCTAAACCCAAAACCACAAAATGTATACAAGGCAGCTTACCAGTCCTTAGATGTGGTATTTATTTATAATTTATTACAGGTACTTATATAGCACCATCAATTTAGGCAGTGCTTTTACATGCAGTATATACTGTACATTCACATCAGTCCCTGCCCTCAAGGAGCTTACAATCTAAGATCCCTAACTCACATTCATACATGCACATACTAGGGACCATTTAGTCAGAAGCCAATTAACCTACCAGCATGTCTTTGGAGTGTGGGAGGAAACTAGAGTGCCCAAAGGAAACCCACGCAGGCACAGGGAGAACATGCAAACACAAGGCAGGTAGTGCCGTGATTGGGATTCAAACGACATTACTTTTTTTCACGCTTTTTTCCTTTATTTGCACCTAAAGATTCTGCCAATAAAACACTTCTTAGGATGGCAGCAATAACTCATTCTTCTATATCAGAAACAGGGCAGGGTTACAGAACCCCATCACTTTCCTATTGTCCATAAAATTGAGGGACATATTGCTGTAGTTCTTAGTGAACATGTAACTGATAACAGTCAACACACAGTGAGCACAGGAATTTATCAACTCACCTGATTTCTGGCAAGATCAACAGGCTTTTTCTGAAGCTTATCAAACAGATATAACAAAATGCAAACAGACCAAAAGGGACCAAATAAAAGAAGTTCATTGTTAGGGTTTGCATACACTTTAAAGCCAAACTCTCCTTTCAAATAAACATTTTAAAAGTAGCCCAACCTTTGTTAAAATAAAAGTGATGTGGCACTCCTGCATTTCATTCTCACCCCGATTCCACCCTCGAGTGGCTCTGGTAGCCTTTCTGTACTTGAGAGCCAACCTTGAAACACTGCACATCACTAACCCTACAAGACCAGTGAAGAATTACGCTGAGTTTTCAGCACAGTCTGTTTGTCTCTCCTTGTTAAAATAAAAAGAAACCTTTGCTGCAATCATAGGCATGCGCAAGGGGTGTACCAGGTGTGCCTGGGCACACTCTAATCCTGGAGTTGGCAACCCATCAATTGTGGGCAGGTGACAGGTAAGCCGCGATCCTTACTTGCCGACCCCCAGAACCTGGACAGGATAGGCAGCTGGAGTGGAAATTAAAGGACCGATCTGTATTTTCTTCTGCAGCAGCTGAAAGTAGGCTTCTCCTCCTCTTCCTCTGGCCGATATTCAGCTGCCACGGGAGAAAAATACAGGAGATTGGTACCAATGTATGCCAACCCTCTTGTCCTAGTTCCTTTTCTTTCTGCTGCCCAGGTCCCCTTTGTGCTCACCTGCTCTCCCCCCCCCCCCCCATTGTTTTAGGATGACAAATGGGGAAGAGGCCGGTTAATATGTCACAAAGGCATATGTATTGGAGCTTTGAGGTGCACACCCTAATACAATAGGCAGCGCACACCTATGGCTGCAATGCTCACCTCCTCTCTAAGGCTGTGCCCCACAGACTCACCATGTCCAACACCACTTACCTCCTCGGTTGAGTGATGCTCATCATCATTTGACTTACTTCCTGTGAACCTGGGGCATTGAGATCCCACCTCCTATGATATGTCATCAAGTTCTGGCTTTGCAGAAAACTGCTGCAGAGAATGGTATTACGTGGTGCCATTCTCTGCAACATTTAGGACTGGATACTGCTGGAGAAGGAAGGGGATCCATAACATCACAAGACCAGACCCATGAAACAAAGAAATGTATATAGAGGGGCAGGGAACATGGAAAAGAGCTTTAAGCATTATGCTGTGTTTCAAGAATGAGATAGAACCAAATGAAGTAAGTGGAGGTGCCATATCTTCCACTTCCACAATTCAATTAAATGTAAAGAGAACCAGTCAAGAGGTGACATTTGTAAGAATATAATTTCCTTCTTGGGTTATTTATTTTTATGTTACCCATCTGGGTAAGGTAAGTGTGTTATTATTTGGTTATAGTCTCTTTTTGGCAGAGTGGAACTGTCAGCCTAGTGTCAAGGGGTACAGCTCGTTGAAGGTTGACCTGGTTCCTATCTGTACTCAGTGCTGTATACTGATGTCAGGTTGAGCTGTCGGAGGACCAAGAGAACAAAGGCAATAACTACTGTACAGCTATAGCAACCCTATCAGCTGCTAAGGGGCTCAGGGTTGAAGAGGGACCAGGAAATTGATGAAAAGGCATTTTGTTCATTTGGTATATCCACTAGTTTGCACCTGGCAGTGATTTTTCTGCACACAGATCCATTTTTTTTCTTCCATACACTCCTGATATCACCTTTGTTATATGACAGTATTTCAGTAATTCAGTCTCACATGTCCACTCTCACAGGGAGAGAGTACAACTAAATAAATATTTTTTTTTTATAATTTCTGAAATAAAAAACTGCACTATAACCATTCAGGAGCTGAGATTCCGATCAAATGCCCATTTGGTGACTGGTCCTCTTTAGCATATTCTAATTTTCTATCAAGAATTTTAGCTTGATCAGTGCTTATTGTCACTAATTACATTTATTTAGGAATTGTACAAAGCCAGAGTGAATTCTACATTAGGTAGCTGTCAGGTATTGAGCAAAAATGGTCAATAAACTTTTGTATTATGTTTAGCCAGACAATACATTTCAATAAAAATCTTCCCTTAAAGTGCAGTTCCACCCCAAAAAAATTTCATTAATGTGCTTTAAAAAAAAAAAAAAACATTTGGAAAATATATATTTTTTTATTTACCTTATAATGCTTGTTGCTATGTGGTCCCTCGTAGTCTGCCTCCTTCAGCGTCTGGGCTCCTGACGTCACTTCCCTTGGCGCAGGAAGGGAGAGCGCCTCTCCCCCTCCCTCTGTCAATCATCTGGGACACGTGACAGGTCCCAGGTGATTCCGCGGGCAGTCACGGCGCGCGGCTCGCGCATGCGCAGTGGGGCGCCCACAGTTAAAATGCCGGCGCCGCCGCGCGGAAGGGGAGACGAGTGGGGCTGGACCCTGGGACAGGTAAGTGTCAGATTATTAAAAGTCAGCAGCTGCAGTATTTGTAGCTGCTGACTTTAATTTTTTTTTTTTTAAGGGGAACTCCGCTTTAAGTTTACATTAGTTTACATTACATTACATTAGTTTACATATTTTTATGCATGCGATTTACCTGTCAAAGCCTCCCTTGTGTGGGCATCCAAAAGCCCTGAGACTGTTGCTGGGTGCCACCATCTTGGATGTGATGTCAGCAGGCCCAGGAGACTCAGAGCTCTCACTCAAGTGATACTCTATAGTATTACCCCCCCCCCCCCCCCTGCTGCTACATAAAATCATATGGAAGGTAGAGCAGAGAGGCTGGGCCAGCACAGACATTTACAACAAATTCCTAGAAGAGAAGAAGGCTATGACTTTCAAAAAAGGAGAGGGATGTACTAGGGCGGGGATCCTCAAACTACGGCCCTCCAGCTGTTACAGAACTACACATCCCATGAGGCATTGTAAAACACTGACATTCACAGACATGACTAGGCATGATGGGAATTGTAGTTCCTGAACAACTGAAGGGCCATAGTTAGAAGACCCATGTACTAGGGTATTGACTCTTCTTAAAGTAGTCAAATTTACGAGTTTAGAGGCACTTTGCAAATCAATTAAAAAAAAAAAAAAAAATTGGAAAGAAAAAAATGCTGCAAGTAAGCATTTAAATATTTGATGTTTACGCACTTTTACCTGAAATGTTTATTACACTGGTGCCAGGGTTTCTTTAAGTAAAACCGGGGAGTCCTTCCCCACAATCCTTTCTTCGTTAAACACCTCTCAGCATAACTTTCCCCCATTAATTTCTGCACAGTTTCCTGTCCTTCCATGTGTTTCTCGTTAGTTATATTGGTGTGTTGGAAGGGGTACAGACATCGATTGAGAGGGGACTGAAACATGCCAGGCATAAGCTGGCACCGGTGAAGCTGTTTACAGGACTTGTCTCGCTGTTCCAATCTGTGCTTCTCTTGGTCTATTTACAGCATGCTGGGGCGCCATGTAGGATATTCAAGCTATTCACAAAGTCCAGACCAGGGCACAAGTTCCTAGAAAGTAGAAGCTCTAGAAAAAGATTTATATTCTAAATACAATGAGGATGGGTGTGTATGTAAGCAGGGGAGCTGAGAGTGGAGGTGTTAGAACAAATGATGTGTTAAAATGGGCCTATACCGAAATGTGAACATAAAGCTGGCGTGCTGGCATGGATTAATAAAGCGTAATTGAAAGGCTGAAATACTTGCCTTTACTGGAGCAAATGCTGTTCTAGGTTCCCTTCAGTCCAGCCAAAACTTTTTTTGTTTTTTGGATAGAGTATGGAAAGATTAGAACTCCTGTCAGGTTTTTGCTGCTATTTGGGGCTCAGTAAGGCCTTGTTCACATGTTTACCCGCACAGGGATGCAAAGGTGTTCCATGCACCCCCATACAGGCTCACCTATGTGATGAAAAAAAAAGTTATGTAAGAAAAAAGAAATGTAATTGTAAAAAATTAAAGTTACACCCAAGCACATACAATCCACCCCTCCCCCCAATTTTTTTTTTAGGACCCCCACGCGTTGGGGCACCTACGTATTAAAACGTCAGTTGCGATACACAAGTTTCATATCACCGTGCACTAACTTTTTTAGCTGGGTCCTAGATTCAAAGAAAATTTGTCAAGCCCTGGTTCATGGGCAGTTGCCTTTAAAGTGGTGTTGCACACAAAAAAAAAAAAATAATCATTAAAATTCCTAAAAAATTCCTCACTGATCACCAACCTAGTGTCACCACACAATGTAAAACACACGTGCCCACACAATGTCCCCAAAACACATGTCCCCAAAACACATATCCCCAAAACTCACATCTCCAAATAATAAAAACACCTGTCTCCCACATATGTCCCAGTAAAATCACATGTCCCAATGATTATCTGCACACATATGTCCGTGATCACCTGCACACATCTGTCCATGATCATTTGCGTACATATGTCTGTGATCACACAAATCAATTATTCAATTTTTATTTATGACAAAATTTGATTTTATTGGATTTCTTTTAAAATAGAAAGGAGAAAATATTGTTTTTTTTTCCAAATTTCTGCTCTTTTTTCGCTTATATCGCACCAAAAGAAATCTTTATTTGTGCAAACAAAATGATAAAAATGTCATTTGGGTACAGCATTGCATGACCGCGCAATTGTCAGTGAAAGTGCAAGAGCGCTGAAAGCTGAAAATTGGTCTGGGAAGGAAGGGGGCGAAAGTGCCCAGTATTGTAGTGGTTAAAATAATGACCTATGTGTGGGTTGCGCTAACTCCTGGATAAATTTAAATCATACCACTTCTGTTTTACCATGGAACATGTGTGTCTGTTTTCTATTGCTATGGGGGATCCTTACAGATACCCCTCCCAATTTAGGTGATTTATTTAATCAGTTTATGTATGTGCCCAAAATTAACACACTTCAATGTTTGAAAACCATGCTCCTATGAAAATAAAATAAATGTATATATATATAAAACAAGTAATTCAATGGACATATGAGTCAAATATGCAGTGCTAGTAAACGACAAATTATAATGATGATTTAAACCAACAAAGTGCAAGTGCTAATTTCGAAACAAATGAATTTTTTTTTGTAAATACTGATATTCAATATTGTGGGTAATGCAACTTAATGCAGTGAGTCCATAGATAAACAAAAAGGTATATATAAAACAAGGCACAATGGAAAACTCCTTCCAATAATTTTTTTCCTTGTCCGTGGTTAAGTGCTCCTATTTCCACCTTTTTTGTGACTACACCACTACCTTTTAAAAATGGCAACTCCCCAGATACACATGTATATGCGCCTTTGGTTCATTAATTGAATAACCACTCTGTTTTAATGGATCAGTCAACACAGCCTTCCCAAGCAGTATGTCTGTATCTCTTGCTCTATTAGTTCTCATACAAAATATAAATAGCCATCATAGTGTAGTATGTCTCTACTCTTTATTATAAGTTTATAAACGACTGTTAGACTCACATTTCGATGTGCCCCTAAGGCAGCACCAAGCTAATCCAGCTGTGTGTTTGGGGTGAAGAGTGTCAGCGTGTCTGCCCTTATGTTTTCCTCTGTCGGCGTGCGCTCCAAGTAATCTATATGCCCATAACACAGCCGCTAAGAGGGAGGAGATAAAAATTAACCAAGTTCTCAGCACCTTCTGGGCCACAAACACCATTGAAAGTAACAATACAAAAAGAAGAAATGGGTTAACAGGTAGAGTAAGCACAGTTCTGTAACGTTACAGGTCCTGAGTTGAAGGGTACTAGTGTCTTCTGCTAGTAAACGTTGGGGCCCTTTGTAAAGAGAGTAGGTTTAATCAATCAAAAGTGAGACAGTAATCCTCTAGGAAATTCCGTTAGGTAGTGGTTTGTAAGAACAGAATGGCTAAAAGTGTCAGCTCCCAACAAGCATTACTGACAGTAGAAAGGGGAGTAAGTGTCTGCATGCAGTTTCTGTACTGTGCTAAGAAAGAGGTTGTGTTTTTACCTGTTTACCATTCCTCTGGGTGATGACAACACAGAAATCCCAAATGGTGGTTCAGGCTCCTGCCAATGTTGTAAGGCACTGGATCACCTCCTGTCGGCCGATCAGGATGGCTGGTAGCTGAACTTGCAGGGTGATAGGACAATGGCCAACAGGACACCTGGATGGGTATCGTGATCCCCGAAGCAGTGTGTGGGTTGTCGTCGCTGGGCTAGATGGCGCTGAGTTGCTGAGCAGGGTCCCTGGGCTGAGCGGTGGAGGACCGTGTGAGTGACACTGTTCCTGGCTTCTTTATTCTCAGTCTCTTGGCAGTAGTCTCTGGAAAACCGTGGCTCCCTCTCTCTCAGATGCTGGTAGACAGTGTGGCTCTCTCTCTTAGGTGGAGTTCCACGACGCAGTCCCGTCACCTCACCACTCCTGTCCTCTATCCCCCTCTCCTCACGGTAACTCTACCGGGTAGTCTCAAGAGAAACCTGGCTTTCTCTCCCTCTGTTGGGTCACACAGTCCCTGTTGTCAGTGTGTGTCTCTCCGCTCAATCAAATGCTGGTACCTCAGATCGCTCTCCTCACTCTCCTCAGACAGCCCTCCTCAGATCTTCTGTCAGCACTCTCTCTGTAGTGCTGTGTGGAAAACCTGTCTCTCTCACTTTTCTCTCACCTCAGCACTTCCCTCCCCTAATTTACCTCAGTACTTACCTCAGTACTTCCTGAAACTCCCCTTTTTCCCAGTGTACTTTGTGTCTCGAGTTTTCTGGAAGGACAAGTGAGCATCTCTCTGTCTCCATCTTCTGGCCAAAAGGAGAAATTGCATTACAACATGCCTGCTACACTTACATTTTGCCATGTCGTAAGTATGCAATAAGAATCACACCAGTTCAGCTTTAAATTTTAAGTGGACCTAGCACCAGACATACAGTATATTTTTATGTTATGTATGTTAAGTAATGTGTAATAATAACACTTCCAGGAATGTATACCATCTCATAGAGGTGGCAGAATTCCCCAACAAAGCCGCTCTACAGTTGTAGAAGGTCACACACCTCGTGAACTGCTACAAAATTTACAGTGTCTCAGGTTGATCCTTGGAGGAGAGGAGACTAAATAAATGCATACTCCTGGCTGCAGCAGACTTATGACATTTTTTTTAGTAATAAACATGGAACGTAAAAAAATATATTTACTATTTATAGTGGCATATCAATAATTTATTTGTGCAGACTTTTAAAGTACGGAAAGGTCCACTTTACAAAAAGTCAAATGCTTTTGTTAACCAAAATGTCAGTTTATTCTTTCAACAGCTAAGTAGGACAAAGTCATATGCTTGATATTCAGATCACATAGGAAAAACGCCCTCTCCGCTACAGTGCCAGGGGTACATATTAGCGTGTAGGAATAGTTCGTTTTGATTCTTCTGCTTTGAATAGGGTCGAGAAGCTAGCTAGGCAGCAACATCTAACTAATAATAGTGGCTATAGAGGCCTTGCATGTTATATACCAAAGTCTTCTCGACGGGGGCCAATAAATAATGGCTGACAAATTAAAGTAGCATCAACAGGCCCGAGCCTCCTGCATTATCGATGGCCTGCAGAATTACAATAATAATGAAGATTACAATATCATACAAAATGAATTGCCGTCAATGTCCATCCAAAGTCACAAGCTGCCTTTATGCCGGGGCGATTCTTTGGATTCCTGAGGCGTGAGCCGAGGCGCAGTTGTCAACAAGGCCCTTTCACACAAGTGCAGGAGACTGACAGAAGCCTGTCTTTGTATGGCCGTGTGGTGTGGGCTGCAGGAATGTGAGGGGAATGCGAGGCCACCATGTCACCAACACAAAGAGAGGAGCTTTGTGAGAGAACACTGGAGCAGAATGACAATGACATCACTCCATATGACCTCATTTTCATCCGAAATATCATGATGTTCCAAGGCAGCAGTGATATGCTAAGTAGCAAATTCTCCCTCTCCCTATCCGCCGTTTGTGCTTTGTGGAGGTATAAAGAAGACGGGACATCAAGAGGAGGGGGGCAATTCAAGTGGCGAGCACTTCGATTTCCAAGGTCATTGGCGCTATTGGGAAGGAGTTTTTATTCTCGTGCTGCAGCTGCCACCTACTTCAAAAGGGCCGAAGCCCGGCAAATCGGCCACCAGACATAATGATGGCAAAACCTTCTTTTCTTTTTACAGGGAAGAAAGAAGGCCAGGCAGCGTGCATTATGCTGTCTTAGGAACACGCTCGGCTAGATTTTCTGATTTGTACAGGCTCAAGACCGAGACTGTTTTTTTTATTTTTAAGAAAGGCAAATAAAGGAGATTTCCAGTCAGGACAAAAGATAAGATTTAAATTAGATCTAAACTCTAACTAACTGACATTTAGTTTGGTAAAGTGTATGTATAGCCAAAACTTTTTTTTTTGTTTTGGATAGTTATTTATGTATTTGTTTGCTGTCTTCGTAGCATTGAGGAAAGTTTCACTTCCTATCCTAGCGCAATTGGAAGTTGGAGGAAATCTCCCCAAAGTGCAGGAAACTTCCCTCTTATTGTCTCCGAAACAGGTGTCCCTCCTGGAAGATTTCCCCCTACCTCTTGTTCTGGGGACAACTAACATTTAGGATTTCCCCTAATTTTCTGTTTCAGTAACAAAGGACATAAGTACAGTGGATGCATAGACAGCAATGAAAACTTGACAGAAGTTCTAGCTCTTCCTTTATCCAAAACGAAATAAAAACAGTTTGGCTGTGCTGTCATTGTTTCTGAGGTCTGATGGGTGGCACAGAAGGGACAGATGCCGACAGCTGCGTTCATGGCATTGAGACCATGGGCACTCAGTAAGTACATTTTGTGCTGTATGTGTTTAAATGGAGTGATTTTCCTTCATTATCTATCCTGGAAATGGAACAAGGAGTGAGACAAAACCTCTACAAGTGAGTTGAGTCCTCCTCTTAGACAGTTCTTACCAAAACAGGTGTCCTTATCGGAGGATTTACAATCACCTTTTGTTTTGGTGACAAATTTGGGATTTCTTCTCACTTTCTCCCATTTGACAATGGTCACTAGGACAAACAGAGAGTTTGACTCTACCAAGAGGGGACACAGACTGCAATAAAAACTTGACAGTGTTCTAACCTTTACTTTGAAGAATAAAAAAAAGTTTTGGCTACACATACGCTTTAACACCGCACTGCCATATATTACAGATGGCCAATTTTGTTAAAAATGTACCGTAATTAATAATTTAAAGATGTCCACCCCCGTGGTGCTCATTCTCACTAAGAATTCTTCTGGATGTAGATGGAAGCCTGCCTTGACTAATAATAAATGTCAAGACCAGGTCATGTTGAATTTGACCCCATGGCTCTAAATCCCTAGGTTTCATGCATGTGCTTGGCTTCCTCAGCCTTATATGGCATTACAGTGCATTAGTTGGGAGATCACGGGGATTAAGTAACATTAACAAAGAGGAAGATGTTAGCATGTTTGGGACTGGACTTGCCAGAACTGGCTGGGGGATCACAGACACCTCCCATAGCTCTCCTATAACCCACCTTGTCAAGAGCTAAAGTCGATATAAGCCCTAACTGTATGACATCTATTTTTTAAAGCACTGTGTATCATAAACAATCACCCTTTCTTAAGAAAATACTTGTTTTCAACTTTTTTTATCCTTTGTTGCAGCTCAATGTTGCTATAGTCATGTAGCCACTTTCTGCAGTAGTTTTATTTGACATGTACAAGGCAATAACATTCACAGGCATTAGACTGTTATGCCCCGTACACACGAGCGGAAATTCCGCCAGCAAAAGTCTGATGAGAGCTTTTCGTCCGAAAATGTGTGTATGCCCCATCGGACTTTTGCTGGCGGAATTCCAGCCAGCAAAAGATTGAGAACATGGTTCTCAATTTTTCGGTCGGAAAAAGTTCAGATCGGAAATTCCGATCGTCTGTACCAATTCCGACACGCAAAATTACTACGCATGCTCGGAAACAATTCAACGCATGCTCGGAAGCAGTGAACTTAATTTTCTCGGCTCGTCGTAGTGTTGTACATCACCACGTTCTTGACAGTCGAAAGTTCCGTGTATGTGTATGCAAGCCAAGCTTGAGCGTAATTCCGTTGGAAAAACCATCCAAGATTTTTCCAATGGAAAATCCGCTTGTGTGTACGCGGCATAATTCATTGATATTTGGTATTCCAGCAGGATCAGTTTTACTATGTGTAACCTAAGATAGTGAAAGATAAGCACAAGTCACCTCTACTGGAATAAAAAGTTTTTCATCCTTACTTCACTTTTTTGATTGCACAGCTGTACCTCAATAAAATGGAACATTATGCAAGTTTATGATGAATGGCAATCACAAGCCCGATTTTCTTTTGATTTGAGGTTTAAATGGTTCGTGTTGAAGAAGCTTTTTAAATTGCTTACCAATTTATAATATAAGCCACTTGTGGGAATCTGATCTTCACATCTATATGCTGGACAACCCATTTCAAAGCCATCCTTAGTCGCTATAACAGCCTGCATTCTTCTGGGACGTTTTTTTGGAGTGAGACTGTGGCCTACTCAGCCAACAGAGCATTTGTAAGGTCATTTGGATGAGAAGACCTGGCTCACAATCGGCGTTCAAATTCATCCCAAAAGTGTTCAGTGAGGTTCTTTGCAGGCCACTGTATTTCCTCCGTACCAAACTCATCAAACCATTATCTTTATGGAGCTGGCTTTGTGCACAGGGGCACAGTCATGAAGAAACAGAAATGAGCTGCCTTTCTCAAACTGTCACCATAAGGTTAAAAGCTTATAATTGTCTGCAATTTCTCTGCATGCATTAGCATTAACAGTAATCTTTACTGGAAATACCTGAACTCAATGCTTTGGAGGGTTGACTACCTAGTTTGGCAACAACACAATACAAGCTAAAATCAAATGACATCTCACTGTGTAATATCCACCTAAAGACACCGCCACTTTTAGCAGCTCCATCACTGTACAGTGTACACATGTATTTGTATTCTTTATTAGACTTGATCCCTTGGTAGTGGAGGTCAGAGAGCAGAAGCTATAGGAACCCCATTTGCTGTGTGCAAAAAACTCCCCATCACCTGCACAACATGTGTACACCAGTTTACCACCACACTTCAGCGTGTTGTGTCTTTTGGTGTCTGTACATCAAACCATTCTATAAGGTCTTCTCGCCTTTGTAACTTCTATTGTATAGAGGTTATGACCCCATATTAGGTCTCTAACCATTTTATGAGCATTCTCTGTAGAAGCCATCTCTCCACTAAAAAGGATGGCAATGTCCTGTTATAAAATGTAGCCTGCATATTTGCCTTTCATTAAATACACATCTTTTTTCCTAATGGCCTTGTTGCCATGTCTAAATTCTGTTGAGTTCAGTCTATGCTTTGTATGCAGTGACTTTAAAGGACACAGGGAAGCAATGATTACTGTCCTTTCAGACATGCTATTGTTATTCATAAATTGCATTGTATTTAAATCATGTCAGAAACTCACATAGCAGGAGGACATGGCAAATCTGAGCCAGTGAAAGATTGGTGACATGGAAGAAAGAGCTTTAGTGGGCAGTGAAATTAGAAGCTTTTAATTCTGCAAGAACTGTATTCTGAAAAAAAAAAAAATGCAAATTATTTAATTACTATTTTAGAATTTAGAATCACAAAATGTTTTTTTTAATAAAAATGTATTACCTTGTGCAATAAAAAAAAACTTTAAAAAAGTGTAAAAGGAATCAGCGCAGTCACAAAACACACAAAATAGTAATCAATAATCGATAGTTGCCAGCTAAAACACCTATCAGAGTGATTTCACTACACCCTCAAAATTAAAGAAGTAAACATATATAAATGGTGTAGTGCAACTAACATATACAGGCAGTCCCCAAGTTACAAATATCCAACTTACATACGACTCATACTTACAAACGGAGGGAGGAAACAGGAAATGAGAGGAAATCTACCTCTAGGGAAATTCACTCCTATAATGCCCCATACACATGGTTGGAAATTCCGACCACAAAATCCAATTTTGTCCGACACTGGTGTTGCATACACACGGTCGGACAAAGTTGTCGGAAAATCCGATCATTCTGAACGTGGTGACGTTCGTTGCATACGACGGAACTACGTAGAGGCTAGTAGCCAATAGGTTTGGTCTCCTAATTTGATCTGAGCATGCGTGGCACTTCGTCCGTCGGAATTCTCTACACACGATCGGAAAAAGTCCGATAGGATTTTGTTGTCGGAAAATTTGAGAGCAGGATGGAGTTCGATGGAGCCATTTTCCGACAACATGGTCCGATCGGACATTTTCCGTCGGAATTTCCGACCGTGTGTACGGGGCATAAGAGTGATGAACAGGGCTTTTTTTCAGGGGGAACTTGGTGGAAGTCAGTTCCACCACCTCTGGCTCAGACCCTTGGGGGGAGGCTGCTCACCACAATCACTTGTAAACACAGAAGTCCGGTTTCTATGTTTACAAGTGACAGTTCTGCACTCTGTGTGTAACCCCCCTGAACTCTGCACTCTGTATGTAATGCAATCTTGGTATTTAATGGCCCTTTAAGACCCTCCTACTGTTCGTGAAATTTGAATGAACACACCCACTATTTGATGTGATTTGTAGGGTGTGTGTGGGTGGAGGGGTTTTGGGGGGTCGTAGTTGAGTTCCAGCACCTATTGTTTGAGAAAAAAAAAACCCTGGTGAAGAATATATATATAGAAAAAGGTGTCTCCACTGAAGCTTTATCACCAATCTTTGTTTCCATAACAACCCCAAATTTTCAAAATCCAATTGTCACAGGGACAGAAAGTGAGGTGAAATCTTCTGAACAGGGGCACAGACAACAAAACAAACATTACAGGGGTGTTAACCCTTCCCTGTGCTATCCAAACGACTTAAAAGTAATTTTTTTGTCTGGAGTTACACATTTTTACCAAAAATGTACCTGTTCCAACTTACATACAAATTAAACTTAAGAACAAACCTATGGAACCTATTGTGTTTGTAACCCCGGGACCGCCTGTACAGTGATTCCAACATTAAATCTTAAAAGTCTAATAAAGTCCAAAGTGACCAGCGCTGTCAATCATCAATTGTGAAAAACTTGAAATCGTCTCTTCTCCACCTCAATATACTGTTGTACCTTACGTGTATCCGCCACCTAAAATAATTTAATGCTCACCTCCAGCTTAGACCTCACAAGACATTTGGAGGTCTAAAATTGCTCTATAACATCTCCTCTGGATTGTTGCAAGGATCTGGTTATCCAAACTCGGCTTCACTCCACGCCACACACTGTCTCATACAAAGTTAGACACATACAAAGCAAAAAAAGAGACTAATAGTGTACCCCAGTGGCGGCTAGTGATAAAAAAAATGTTTTTTGGGGGGGGGGGGCGGCAAACAGTGAGCACAGCCCCACCCCCCTCTCCCCCAGTCCAGTCGGTCGGGTCATCAGGAGCACCGGCACTTACCCCATCTATGGCGGTCGGCGCTTCACCCGGGCGATAGGCGGTGGCTTCTTCTTCCCCTGCTCTCCTCCTCTGCAACACAGGCGGTGGCTTCCCATTCCCCTGCTCTCCTCTGTGGGCATCACGGCGGCTTCCGCTGTGCGTCTCCTCCCTCCTCCTCGACAGCCAATTGGAATGCTTCTCCTTTCAAATTGGGAAATGGGTCTCAGACCCGCTTCCTGATTGGTAAGAAGGAGAATCAGTGTGGCAATAGAAAATATTAATTTGCTACTGTCACACAACTGGGTGGGATCAGGGCGCAGTGCTCTGCGCCCTGAGCCCACCCTTTTTTGAAGCCTATTAGAGCCTCTGGTTCTAGTCACCTGCTTCAAAAAAAAACAATTGGAATCTATGCGCCAGGTGCCCTGCATGTAGATTAGGGGGCCCGGACGCATTGATGGGGGGGTGGCACCCCTGTGCCCCTAATGGACGGGCCACAACTGGTACACTTTGTATAATTAGTGAATATTACTACATAAAATTAAACACTCACATAATAAAAGAAATAAATGTGCACACTAGCATTGAAAGGTCAGATAAATAGTGCTGCCAATCACCACTGTGCCAATCGTGAAGAATATTCTTCTAAAATAAAGAATATAAATAAACTGTTGTGCCATGCATGCAGCCACTACATGTACTAATTGAATGCTCACCTCCTGCTTTGATCTCATAAGGAATTGTGAGGTCAGACAGCGCTCTGAATCCCCCTCAAGGCTATTGCAGGAACCAGGTTATCGCTATCAGACATTATCCTGCTTCATATACCCCTCAAACAGTAATAAAGGAAGGCACTGGTAGTGCTCTCTTTATCATTAATTGATAAAACTAAACCAGTTAAAAAACACTCACACAGTAAAAGTGCAATAGCGCTCAGTGTGATCCTCTATGGCTAAAGCTTTTTGTTGGATGGAGGGAGAAAGGTTTAGATCACCTATCACGTTTTTATTGAGGTCTGTATCTTTGTTGGGAAGATTGAGTGTCTTTTACAATGGTGGCTTTAAAGCAGTAGTAAACAGCTGGCTTTTTTCTTTTTTGAAACCTGCATCGCATTCTAGCACATTATGTGAAACTTACCTTAGAATGAAGCCCTCCAGCTGCGCGCTGTCACCACTGAAGGCACTTCCATCTTCACCCAGTCTTCCTACCTGGTTCACGGACTCCGGCTGTGGGAGTGGCCAAAGCCGCGATGACATCACTCCCGGGACTAGCAGTTTATGGTACAGGACTCTGAAGGAGTATGGTATGGAGCATGGGTATGCTGTTCCTCTAGATCAGGGGTGGCCAACCAGTGGCCGGGGGCCACATGTGGCCCACGGAGACCTCTGATGTGGTCCGCAACCTCCTGCTCTGGAATGGCAGGTTGCTGACAGCATCCGTTTTGTGAATGAAGCTGGTGGTAGAGGAAGAAAGCGGCTGCGAAGCTGATGCTTTCCTGTACAACGCCAGCTTTTGCCAAAGACAAAGTTCAGCTAACCCGCAGGATAGACGCAGGTGCACTACGCTGCACCCGTGGTGTGGGTAAATAGCAGCACATCAGTGTGAAAGCAGTCTTAGGCCCTTTTCACACGATCGGCCCTACCCAATCGGACCCTCAGTTCACCTCTACAGTGCAGCAAATGTAAACAGACTTTTGTCCGTTTACGCCCGCCTACCTTCAATCCGACCCTTGGAGGAAAAAAAAAAATAGAAGGGTTCCCTTCAATCTGGGTGGATCGGATTGGAGGGCCTATAGTGTAGCCGTGACCTGTCATCCGCCTGCTCCACTCATTGTGGCCCTCGCTCTTCAAAAGGTTGGGCACCTCTGCTCTAGAGCGCATGCTCCGGTGATGTCACCAGTTGCATCTACATTAAATATCTCCTAAACGCCGTACGTTTAGGAGATATTTACAGTACCTATAGGTAAGCCTTATTATAGGCTTACCTATAGGTAAAATTCATGCATGGGACTTTACTCCCACTTTAAAGCCCCATACACACGGTCGGACTTTTTCATGGATTCTGTCCGATCGGACAATGTTGTTGAAAAATCAGACCGTGTGTATGCACCATCGGACAGTGTACGTCGGATTGTCCGACGGACAAAGTCTTATCTCCTGCTGGAAAGATTTGCCGACAACACGGTCCGATCACACCAAATCCGATCGTGTGTACGGTTGTCCGACCGGACAAAGTGCTACGCATGCTCACATCACATTACAAGACCAAAGCTATTGGCTACTAGCCTCTACGTAGTCCCGTCGTAGGCAACAAACGTCACCACGTTCAGAATGATCGGATTTTCCGACAACTTTGTCCGACCGCGTGTACGCAAAACCAACATCAGACAAAGTATGACGGACAGGATCCGACCGACCTGGTCCGCGGATTGTCCGACCGTGTGTATGGGGCTTAAGTGTGGCCCTCAAGGGCCACGTGATAGCAGAGGTGCATCGCGTCAAGAGAGGCAGTCCATTCTAAATGAAGAGGCTGTAACGCAACTCAATGTTTAGGGTACAATAAGCTCCATTATTAGTGTCAGTGGTCGCTATCAAAATCCCCAGTGCTGTTGTCAGTGGATGCAATAATTGGAGCAGCACTGGTATCATCAGCTGCAATAATAACCCCTAGCACTGGTGTTGGCAGCTGCAAAAACAATCCCCAACACTGATGTCAGCGGCTGGAATAATAACCACCAGCATTGTTGCCAGTGACCGTAACAATAAACCCCAGCATTGATGTCAATGGCTGCAACAATAACCCCCAGCATTTGTGTCAGTAACCGCAAAAGCTACCCCCAGCATTGGTGTCAGAGAGTCCGAGACAGCAAAAATAACTTTAAGCATCAGCTTTAAACGACTGGGCCTATGGCTGGGGTTATTCATATCCATAGTGTCCGGAGCTGAAAGGGTGAAGTCACCCCGTCACCCACCCTCTGTGAAAGGAGTCTATTCTTACCCTGATTATTTAAGGTCCTCACATCCTTCCTGACAGAATTACAGTGAAGAAGCCACACCATTGTTGCTTCTACAAGCATGCACAGTGTTATAGTAATTAGTGTTATTATTGTAACAAGTGGGTTAATCTGAGTTTATAGATCTATGACACATCTACATTCGTCTCACTGGAACACGATTTTGAACTCTGAATAGCTGGGATTCTTTCTTATTGATCACATTTGATCATTGCTATTGAGAAAAAGCATTTGTATAATAATTATGAACACATATACTTTCATTGCATGGTTCAGTAAAAAAGACATGTCTTTCTTGATCAGCTTTGCATTCAAAAAATTCATTAGAATTCTAAAACTCTAGCTGATCACTTGAAAACTCAAATTAGGTTTAATCTGCCTCTCCTGTCCCTCTCACCCCGTCCTATCAGATGTAGGATGAAGGCAATATTTGGGTAGTCAGACAGCCATGAGCTCTAAGGCTGTCAGCATACAATAGCTTTTCAGGGGTCAAGTCCTGGGGAAAAAAGTGTGGGAACTCCCACCCAAGATACACTCGCCCACCAACAAAAAAAAAAATGAAGGAGGGGCCGGTGGGGAGGAGGGCATCACGAGAGGTCTGACTAAATACAATCTCTTAGCAGCAGGGACCTGATCTACCTGTCAGCTAGCTGTGATTGACAGGTAGATCAAAGCGGAAGCTGTCATGGGGCCCCCTACTGGCAATGCCTGAATGGTCAGGTGTGTGGCACTTACTATTGCGAGTTGTGTTGGCAGCTGCTGGTGTAGCACATGCCACACAGCTCACATACTTCAAAGTCTTGCAGGACACAGCTGCTAATGGGAACTGAGTTCCTGTTGTGGAAAAAGTACAGGAACTTCGTTCCTATGCGTTCCCGCAGGACTCGAGCCCTGCTTTTACTGGAGATTCCTCCATCTATGCTGATTAGCATGCATGGGGTGAGCTAAAGATTTCTGTTGTTCAGCTCTCAGGGCTGAACAAGAGAAATATAGCTGTGTACAGTTAACTTTAGTGTCCCTTTTGAGAAAATCCAACCTCACTATTAACATAGACAGCCATTATTACTGGAAGAGATAGTGAGTGAAAATGACCAGATTTTCAGATGCCACCCAAACAGGAATGGTAGGGACATCTTCTAGTGGGGAGACTTGTTTCGAGTGACAGCCATCAAAGGTTGGATCTCCCCTCATTTTGGAGAATATGTGCCCATATTCAATGTTGTGTCCCCAAGGACAGGAGTGCAGGGAAATCACACTGATGAAAATGGAATCGGCAATACCTGAAAGAGATTCTAACCCTTTTCTGCACTATCCAAAATACAAAAAGGATCTGCCCCTTCCTTTGTCAGAGCAGATGCCGCACAAACACATCATGGCTTTGGCTGGGCAGTCAGGTAGTGCCACCATCTTTATGACAGATTTACTGACTGGACAGGGTATGTCTTTTTAAATATGATGCCTAAGGCCCCTTTCACACTGGGGCGGTTTGCAGGTGCTATTGCTCTAAAAATAGCTCCTGCAAACCGACCTGAAACAGCCGTTGCTGTGTCTTCAGTGTGAAAGCCCAAGGGCTTTCACACTGGAGCGGTGCGCTTGCAGGACGCTGAAAAATGTCCTGCAAGCCGCAGCTTTGGTGCCCTGTAGGAGCGGTGTATTTACCGCTCCTAAAGCGCCCCCTCCCATTGAAAACAATGGGGCAGCGCTCCGAACCCGCCGGGTATTAACCCTTTTTCGGCCGCTCGTGGGGGGTAAAACCGCCCCGCTAGCGGCCGAAATGCACCGCTAAAACGACGGTAAAGCGGTGCTAAATATAGCGCCGCTTTACCGCCAGCGCACCCAGCGCCCCAGTGGGAAAATAGCCTAAAGGTCAGCTAAAAATAGGATTCGATGTTGAAGTAAACTGTTTTTCTGTAATTGGTGATAAAAGATTGTTTTTGTATACATGTTTTTCTACCGCAATGTTAAACAATTTTGGAAATGAGAAAACAAATAAAGATTTAAAGATAAAAAAAAAGGTCAGCTATAAAAGGATTTACACTTAGACTGAAAGTCGGCATTACTTTACCAGGCAACTTCGAGGCAACTTCAGGGAATGTCTGGGTAATCTTCTTGCAATGTCAGATCCAAATCACATCAATTAAGATGAGGATCCAACTTGGAGGCAACTTCCATTAAAGTCTAAGGACACAAGTCGGATAGAAATCAACTTGAAGTAGTACTGCAACCTTTTCTAAAGTCGGAGCAACTTCAGTAGTGCTAATTAAGACAGATCTCATTGACTAAAATAGGATTTCACGTGCCAGGTGACTTGGAGTCTTATAAGATATATAGAATGGAAGCTTAGTCCCCAACCAATCTACCTTAGAGAACAGAAGCAATTGGACTATTGCAGTACAAGTCTTGTATATGTCGTATTGATATGATTTTATGTACTGTTGTTAGTATCTGGTCAATTATTATGTTGTTGACCATTTGTCAATCAAATTGCAGATATTCTCCTGACGAAGTGGCATTAGCCCGCCAAACTAGTTGAGACGATATCTGTGATCAACTATCCCATTGTGATTTTCCCCTATTGGGGACCATTATCTTGGTGATATCCATGGATTGTTATCATGCTTTTAATCTTTTTTGGGGTTATTTGCCATGTATTATTAAATATGTATTAATAAACTTTTATATATTTTTCTATACAATTGTTTATATCTATACAGATTTCACTTGTACCGCAGTAGTCCAATTGCCTCTGTTCTCTAAGGTAGCTTGGTTGGGAACTACGCTTCTGTTCTATATATCTCTAAATTTCTGGATGATGGTACAAATCTCTATATAAAAATAAAATAAAATAAAAAAATTTAAATTCTTTATTAGTACTACTCTTTTAGAGGCTACATCTATTTTTCCATTGGAGTCACACAAGTCAGATCCCAAGTCGCGGCAGTGTGAACTGATCCTTAAAGTTTAAGGATTTAAACTTTAATCCCTCCTCCCCAGCACATTCTCACCTTTTCTTCAGTTCCCTGATCAGTATAGAGCAGTATGTTGGACTTTGTAGGCACGATACAGAAAAATATTTATATAGAAAAATATTTTAATATTTAAAAATAATTTTTACATGAATAAAAATGCATATTAAAATTCTATTAGCTTGCCAACATATATTCAAATATTCAAATAGCCGCTAATGGCATTAAGAATGTATATAACCCTATGGACAGAGGGAAAACAACTATCATAGTTGAATAACCATAGATATTGAACTGTCCGTCCACAAGGATAGAAGCAATGAGGCGGTGATGTCATCAGAAAAGCACGACATACAAACAGGCTCTATATGTTTTGCGTACAGTTACGCTTCGTCTGGAGCTGGATATAAGATATCTGGCAGCTAGTAAATTCAAAAAATATATAATGAATACATACATAATATCATTATTTCCATATGTTACATAAATGTATAAGATACATGTGCAATACATATTACACAAAGTAATAATAAATGTGTCAAATTTGGGTATATGTCTCACATAAATGCTGGCCAAAAATGGACCAACTATAGGGGAAGGGGCAGGACTGTTGCATACAGTGGGGGCGTGCGTAATATACTATAATTATACTGTTATACTGTTATACTATTTTGAATTTACTAGCTGCCAGCTATCTTGTATCCAGCTCCAGACAAAGCGTAACTGTACGCAAAACATGTAAAGCCTGTTTGTATGTCGTGCTTTTCTGATGACATCACCGCCTCATCGCTTCTATCCTTGTGGACGGACAGTTCAATATCTATGATTATTCAACTATGATAGTTGTTTTCCCTCTATCCATAGGGTTATATACATTCTTGATGCCATTAGCGGCTATTTGAATATTTGAATATATGTTGGCAAGCTAATAGAATTTTAATATGCATCTTTATTCATGTAAAAAATATTTTTAAATATTAAAATATTTTTCTATATAAATATTTGTCTGTATCGTGCCTACAAAGTCCAAGTCCCCCTCTTTTCCCTTTATTTTCTGAATATCATATAGGACACGGCACATTGTACTATCTATATCCACAGTGCCACACTGTTGTAAGGATATCGTTTTCTTTTTCATAGAGCAGTATGTGTCTCACTCCAAGGAAAAGCTCTGGTCTAAACAGTAATCATACATGGGGTGGCCATAGCCCTGTGAAAGCTACAACACTTGTAGCTTAGAGAAGACCCTTTCTTTCCTTTGGCACACAGAGAGGTCACTATAGGCTGCTGGGGAGGGTTATACTAAAAGGGTAACTGTTGCTTTGTCTTGCATGGACAATGTACAGGTTCACTTTAAAAAGGAAAACAAACACAGGAAAAATACAAGTAATGAATTTTGTACATTTTACATATTTTGTTATATGAGTTATTTAAAAATATAAATTTCAATGATAAATTGAAATTAATGGGTTGCTAGCACAGATGCAACGTGAACTCTCATTTGAATGGCCCTATATACTAAAACTAAGAAACTAAAACGGATGGAGCTGATCCAGGATACCACTCTAGACTGTAAGCACCAGACTATTAGTGTGTGGGCTTCAAGTAAAAAGACCCTGGGAAAGAATCCATAAATTACTCTGCAAGGCTTAGCTTTATGTAAGGAAAAATACTGGAGAGTTTCTCCCATTCTGTCACTAATGTTCTCAAATTTTGAATGATAAAGGCTCTATTTACAGGGCTGGTCTGCTGATATTTTCAATATTTGTTGGGATTAGCAGAGTTAAGGAGAATCTGTCTATTTGCCCATTCAGGACATGTATGGTCAGTAGAAGTTAATTTGAACGGGCGTCTGGAAATTCTGAAAAATCATTTGTCAAAGCATTCGTTCTTGCCATCATTGAGTCAACTAATTTTGTTTTAAAACCCTTAACATTTCATGCAGATCTGCTACTTGCATTGAATCCAAGACTTATTAAACAGGTCTCTTTTGTGCCTAGAACATGAGCATTACATTATGTATGATTTCTCCTGAAGAAAATTACATTTGCAGTTCGAATTTCATATGTTCGGGGGAAATATTTCTATCCTGCTCTTTCAAATTTTATCTCCATAGTGGATAGAAAACAATTGTTGATTTGACCCCACTTACCATTAGAAAATCAAAGAAATGTTCCAAAAACTAAAGTTTTCCATCAAAATTTGACTGGTGTCTGGCCAGGGGAATCTATTTATACTCACCCACATTCTGTCACCGCTTTCTTTGTTGGATTCCTTGGTAATTAGCCAGTCCTTACAAATATGATGGAGCATGATGTCTCCTCCTAAGATGCAGTGGTTGGACCAGGCCAGTCAATCAACATGCCTTGCAGATAAGAAGGATGATGTTATTAACCCTGTGTGTGTGTGTGACACCATCTAACCCAGAGTTTACACAGAGTTTGGAATTCCAGCTCTGATGAAGTAAAATAGTGGTGGGGTAAAGAAGGGAATGTTTTCTGTGCATGAGATGGGGGTTCTTTTTACAAGAGACTCTGCCACTTTACCCTAAATAGGCAAAGTGACCAAATCTATTTAAATAGGCATAATCATGGTATGAAATTTGCATAAATGCACACTTGCCATGGTTATTATGACAGAAACCAATATACCAGGGGTCTCAAACTGGCGGCCCTCCAGCTGTTGCGAAACTACAAGTCCCATCATGCCTCTGCCTATGGGAGTCATGCTTGTAACTGTCAGCCTTGCAATGCCTCATGGGACTTGTAGTTTTGCAACAGCTGGGGGGCCACCAGTTTAAGACCCCTGCAATATACCATATATACTCGAGTACAAGCCGAGTTTTTCAGCACATTTTTTTGTGCTGATAGTGCCCCCCACGGCTTATACTGGAGTCAAGCACTTTTCTCTAGCAGAGAATGACATTTTCCGACCTGACTTTGGGGCCTCGTATCTCAGGGCCACTTGGTGCTAGGAACCCCAAATTTTGTGTGGAAACCCAGTGGAACCAACACTACAATTTTGGGGTTCCTAGCACCAAGTGTCCCCGAGATACGGGGCCCCAAAGTCGGTCAACTGTGTCCATCTGCAGCAATGTCATTTCGGGATCCTTTGGGTCCAGAGACCCCAAATTTTGGCTACAGCTAGGGGGCATCTAGGAACCCCTAACTACCCAGTTTGAAGAGTGAAGAGAGAGGGGACCTATGGCATGCAAATGGGCACAGTGAGGCATGCAAATGGGCATTGTTGACCCTCTTTTACACTTACAGTAGCTGCGCATTTCTCACCCTAGGCTTAAACTCGAGTCAATACGTTTTCCCATTTTTTTGTGGTAAAATTAGGTGCCTCGGGTTATATTCGGGTCGGCTTATACTCGAGTATATACGGTAGCTGTTAGACTTTAAATTATCATAGAGTACAAATAATGCACCAGGAGCAACAGGAATAATTGAAGATGAAGACCAACTCCATCCAAAACATTTCATTTCAGGAAGAGTAAATACTTGTCAAGATTTTTTTGCCCTTTGGAAGATTTCTCCCTCACTTCACGTCTGTATGACAGTAGGATAAGAAATTAGGGGAGTTGTTGTCACCGGGATAGGAAAATACAGACAGTAATAAACGCTGAAAGGAGGTTCTGACTCTCTTCTGTTTTTCTGATAAAATGTTTTGTTGAAGTCTGTGTCCCTCTGGCGAGATATTTCCGATCACTTCCTGTCTGTATAGTAAATATTGTTACTGTTCCTATTAAAGAATCAGTTAAACCAGCGATATTTTAGTTATAAGTAGAGCTTTTTCGGCTGCGTCAGCTCCTGGTTTCTTACTGTGCTCTAAGAGCAAGATCTCCCTGTCATGATTCCTAACTCTGTTTTAGTTTACCTGGAAGTTTTCAGTGTTCCTGCCCACCTTTGCGTGTTCCAGCTCCTCCTGTTACAACCTGTATGATATAACAATAATCCATCAGGGAAAGTGATACTCTCTTTGAACGGCTGCATCAGGTGTGCAGACCTGGAAACTCAGCACAGAGATCTCAACAATGTTGAGTGCACCAATTATATAAGAAAAAACCCTCTCTGGCCCCCCTAACCTAATCTAAGCCTGCCTAGTTGGTTACTTACCATTTCCTAAACTATAGTTTACAACCTTATTCCTACTATAACGTTACCCCGCAGTAACTCATTCATGCACAAACACCCCAAAAGAAGATATTGGGTAGAAGTCTACAATAAAGAAAGTATCCATAAAAGGTAACTAAGCATCAGGATGGTGAGTTTAGGCTTAGATTAGGGGCTAGGAAGAAGGGGTCTGAAAGGTTTTTCTGAAATTGTCCTTTAACTCCCCAGCATCAAACACTGACCCTAAGGTAAGAAACAGAGTCACAGAGAATCATGAAAGCTTGCCGCTGAAGCTCTTGAAATCAGATAATGCCGGTGTGAAGTTCACATTTGATCCTTGCAGACACATTCATCTTTCTATATGTGTTTTCTCAATGCAGAGGTTAAAAGACATGAAAATCCAAAGCCTAAGGTCAGCAAAATGCACCCATAAAGCACTGGCCAGGCCAAGCCTAAAATGAGTGCTGGCAGTGTTTTTATTTTTTATTTTTTTTTAGTAAGGACCAGCTCCTTTATGACTAGTGAATAGAGTTCAACTCACCATGACCTTCTCTTTAGTAAAAGGAAACCATACATTTCCTTTACAATCAGCAAGCTACAACAACAGGGATAATTTGCAGCATTTCTTTTAGGATATACATTATACTGGGATAGCCATGCTGCTTTTTAGTTTTAAAATGTCTGCCTGCTAGTTTTAACTGCTTGGTTCTAAAACGAAAGCTAGTAATACACAGATTTATTGTGCTATTGATCATTGGATTCAATAGTTTTCATTAGATATCTGAAATTATTGTTACACTGTTTCCTCCGTATTAGTCTGATCGCTTTGAAGTCATCATTTCAGAATCTACCATTTTGCTTCATACACTACAGGCTCTGTGGCCAATCTGCAGCCTGAGGACCGCATATGGACCGCCTTTTGGTACTTGATATGTGACCCTCAGCAGACCCCAGCAGCCAATATTGGAAGTGGGAGCATCAGTTTGAAAATGGGCTGAATGACAGTCGTATGTAACATGCCCACTGTCTCTAAATGTCTCATCCACCAGGTCTCCAGCCCACAAGCCACATTTTGTAGCATTTTTGCAGTCTCTGACCACCTCCCCTAGTATGTTTACAGTCTATGACAGTGATGGCGAACCTTGGCACTCCAGATATTTTGTAACTACATTTCCCATGATGCTTAACTACACTGCAGAGTGCATGAGCATCATGGGAAATGTAGTTCCAAAACATCTGGGGTGCCAAAGTTCGCCATCACTGGTCTATGACAATCTTCTGGACCATTACAAAAGCTATCAGCAAAGCCATTTTGTTATGTCAGGGTCCCCAATTAAGATCATCTATATCTTGTAAGCTGAGAACCACTGGAATTCCGCCAGCAAAAGTCCGATGGAGCTCTCATCAGACTTTTGCTGGCGGAATTTCCGATCGTGTGTACGCGGCATAAGACATATTCAGACAGGGGAACTCCCCCTCATCCAGAATACACTGATCAGCGCTCACAGCCATTGGCTGTGAGCGCTGATTGAATGCTGGTTTTCTGGCATGACGTTTTGACAGAAGCCGGTCATTAGACTGACTTTTGTTGAACAGGCACCGGTAAACACGGACCGAAGGAGGAACTGTTTGATTTTCGGCCTGTGTGTACCAGATTTTAGACAGATCTCACATCTAAAGACAAAGTTAACAGCTGGTAGCATATACTTGAGGGTTTTTCTTTTAAAGATTAATTTGTAAATCATACAAGTCTACATCCAGTTTTTAGAGCACAATATACAAATGTGCTATAGGCTATGAATTGTTTCACTAGCCATGATTGATAACATTTCTAGTGTTTTAGATTTTTTTTCCCAGTTTTTGTGTCATGAGGTTATCTTTTAAAGTCATGACATATGAAACAAGGGTGCCACAGCTGTTTGCATCAGACTGTCTTCTGCATGGATACCTTATATCATTCTAAGTTTCAAAGTATTAAGGGTCAGCATGACAAATGGAGAACTTACATTTTCAGAAGGCCTTCAGTAATAGCAGCTTCCATATTTCTTTCATGACATTCCTTTAAAGTTGAACTTCAGACAGATATACTAAACACAAACTAATGCAGCTGTGTATTCCTTTAACCCTTTTGTTACCAGAGACATTTTCTTTTTCATTTTGAACACACATGCTATAAGGCTAAGTTCACCTTTGGAGAAAAAATAATAGATGCAATTACAATTTTTTCCCCAAAAAGCCTGCAAAGCATTGTCTTTATACTCAGTGGATCATACATGTGCAATGTCAGGCTCCTGCAGATATGTCCTACACCTTTCTGCCCACACCACTGTATGGGCTGTCAATTTGAAAGTCACAAGGCTTGTGAATGATCTATCACAGTTCATTGAATAATACAAGCCGTCTGCCGTAGTGGCAGACAGGACTCGTGGCTTTCTCATTCACAGATTGCTGTAAAAGAATGATGCACAGCCACACTGATTTTAAAATGTGACAGTGAGTGCTGGGAAAGGAACCTCTGCTTGTTGTCACAGGGTGTAGGGAGAGCATGTGTTCATGTGTTCCAACTAAGAGGCCAGCCACTCTCACCTGGTGGGTTTTATAACCTCTCCTCTAAGCATGGCTCCACCCCAGGCCCTATCAGGGAACCCTATATTAACCTGTGCACTGCAAGCCAGTTGTGCTGATCAACCATTGTGTATCCGTGGTGTGTTCGGTTTCCTGGTTCCTGCTTTATGTTTGTCTCCGTTACCGACCTTGGCGTGTTCTCAACGATTCCTGTCTGCTTGTGACCTTGACCCTTTGGCATGTCCCCGACCATCCCTGTCTGCCTGTGACCCTGAACCTTTGGCGTGTACTCTGTTGTTCCTGTTTACCCTGACCTCTGCCTTATCCCCTTACTATCCTTGTCGTTCCAGCCTGCTGCTTCCTTCTCCTGTAGTCTACTGTGAGCGTGAGCTGTGAGACCCTGGGGGTCGCGACCTGGAGCCAGACTGCAGCGAAGTCCATCCTCACCACTAGAGGCTCTGGCGAACACCTGCTGGCTCTTAGACTCCGCGCCCTGGGGAATCTATGCTCTAGTTCCCACTGGGATCTGTGTTAGTGATCTAGTAGACCTGTGTCCTGAATCTCCCTGGGTACAATCCGCAGCAGTCAGTCCTAAGGTCCACTACCTAGCGGTACACTTCCAATTCCTACTGAGTGCACCTGTCACCTGGTCTCAGGTGACCTGACATGGAGCATGTTACACCCTAAATATGTTTAATATACTCCAAAGGTGAACGTATGCATTAGATGCTCATTTTGTACATGAAAATGCAATTAAAACTATTATTTCAGAAAAATACACTTAAATTGTTTCTAAAACACAGAAAGACCACATAACCTCTACTTTTTCTGTAAGTAAAAAATATGAGACAGAGTCAATGTCAGGAACCATGAATCAGACGGAGACAGAAAATGCAGTAAAAATCCCACCTTTTAATATAATGTTAAAAATGGTACAAATAATAAACGTAGTCAAAACATAGCCAGGGTTCGGTAACCAAAGTGGATAGTCAGAGCAATCAGGAAGCCAGAGATCAGCGTAGTTGGAGGCAGCAAACAGTATCTCTCAGAAAGCAAAGAAATAATGAAATAATGAAGCCATATCAAAGAATATCCCAACCTGGTTGAGAAACCCTCTGCATTAAACTGGATCACCCCCAAATCGCTGGGGAAGCGGGGCAGAACCAGACATACCTCTTACTTACAGAGGTAATATTCAAGGCGATTTGCCTGCACAGAGACTGGAGCAGCCACAGTGGGGAGATCAAGGTGAGCAGTGCGAATCAGTATCGTCTATAACGCTATGCAAACCATGCGGTGGTCCTGCTCATCCAATCTGGAAAAAATATTACCACTAGGTGGATTGCCTGCATCTTCTGAATTCATGGCCTTCGACTACTGTCAGGAACCATGAATCAGACGGAGACAGAAAATGCAGTAAAAAATCTCTGCATGCTTTGCAGCTTCTCCTTTGCTGATTCCTTTGATTTTCTTTGATTTCTAAGGACTACATATCCCTTGGTACCTTGCTGCCTGCAAGCAGCAATCCCTGTATTGACTCCACATCCTGAAACTCCTCCTCTCAGCACCTCTGTAGATCAGAAGGCATGGTTTGTGAATTCTGTGACACAGCAGTGCCTACTTACAGGGCATAGCAAATACATGTCACAGAATTCAAGGAAGTGAATATGTGGAATTCTTCAAAAAGTTTACAAATTTTAAACTAAAACTATAGGTAAAACTTTTTTCATTTTGGATAGAGGGTTATAGCCCCTGTCCCATTGGGGAGATTTACATTCACTTCTTGTCCCATAGCCAAACAGGAAGTGAGAGAAATCCCTGCAAATTAAGGGAATTCTTTAGGACCCACAGGTCACCAGAACTTCCCATTGGAAGATTTCCCTTCTATTACTTTTCTAGGGAAAACCCAAAATGTGGGGTTTTCTTTTACTTTCAATAGTAAACAGGAAAAATTTAGAGGGGGAATCTCCTTACTGGGGAGACAGACTGAAATAAAAACTGACAGGTGTTTAAATACCTCTCCCTCCATCCAAAAACAAAAAAAATGTTTTGCCTTTAGTTTAGTTTAATAGAAGCAAACTATAAATAATTGAAATTCAATGTAGAAATGATTATAATGAATTTTGCACAAAGATATGCTTTAAAATTGTATGTGCCCACAAAATGGCAACATATTGTGATACCCAAAATTGTCTATAGACAACACTTTAAAAACCTTTACAACGCAACAGCTTAGAGTTAACTACATATACTGGGACTGTAAACAAGCCAGCACACAAAATAATCCTCCAAGATATATTTTATTGAACAGTTGGGTCACCCATAAAACTAATATAGCTTACGCATTTCAGCCCAGAAGTCTTTAAAAACACAGTTTATTGAAATACCCTATCCATGCAATGGTGGAAAAGGGTAAATGAACAATCAGTTGTGCAAAAAAGAAACAAATTCCCCATATAAGTGTAGCACTTTGTTATTTTAATACAGACGCTATTATTTTTGTAAATTTAAGTTTGTCTGAAGCTGCAGTTTGGCTCAGACTAATTATGCTAAAGTTCTGGTTTCTGTACCAGGGGTTCGTTATCCCGACCTCATGGCCCTCCTGGCCTAAGGGGTGTGCTGCCTTACTTTATGTCTTGGGGCCGGCTGGCACGAGGCTTCGCAACTGAAGGGTAGGCCCAGAAGCCCTGGGGCCTACTGATCCAGGGGTGATCCTGTGCTGTCTTGCCTGCGGGGAGAAGCTACGCAACTGGAGGATCCAGGGGAGGACTTTTTCAGGAGAGGAACGAGCAACAAGGCTGGTATCTCTGGAAGAGCCTGGAGACCCAGTTGGAGGCAGGGGCGGACTGACAACTCATGGGGCCCCGGGCAATAGGAGATTATGGGCCCCCAGGCAATCAGAGATTATGGGGCCACACAGTATACACACACACAGTATACACATACATGTACACATAGTATACACAGACATGTTTCTATTGGCTGAGAAGGTACTGGAGAGGTGGGGCAGCTATAATCTCTGGATTTTTAGACCAAAAGGATGTTGGTAAGGGACATTTTCAGAGACAGATGTAAAAAAAACACAGATTTTTACATACTGTCCCTGGTTTTACTGAGGCTGGCAACCCTGATGGGGCCCACTAGTGGCCCGAGGCCCTCGGGCAGTGCCCGAGTGGCCGAATGGTCAGTCCGCCCCTGGTTGGAGGATACATCCCGGGTCACCTACCACACAGTACCGCCGGATTGGCTGAAAAAAACTGATACTGTGTGACAGCTCTTTAATTTTGCAACAAGATGCTGGTTGTGCCTTCTTGTGGCAGAGGATTGCACAACGATTCCGTTACACTGACAAGTCTGTGACAGAGACTTTGACAGGGCATCGCATCGGCTGCTAGGTCAGTGAGAGGGGCCTATCCGGTGGTTGCTAGATCCAGTCTGTGGAAGCTGTTTGTCCTCTGGATCAAGGAAATACCTCTAACCCAAGCAAATTACAAGGTACCTGAATTCCCCTTAACCCTCTATCCCTCTATTGCAAAATTTATGTTTTAATAAAGCTTTGGAGCCAATATTCTTTACCAACTCTACAACAGGACCCCTAGGACAGACACAGCGAAAAGGTGAGGTAACAGTAAGCCCAACAAAAACCAGCAGCTCCTTCGGGGGTCAGTGCTACATAAGAATCAATGAAACCTTGTAAAAACGTGTCAATAAAACTAATCGAAAAGTTACATTACAACCATCATGTAAATTACAGGTATACACGCACTGGGCAGCAGAATAAATCACATTAGGAGAACAGATAAGAAATGCCCTTCCTGCCCTTATTTCAAGAGTTGACCAGGTTACATTCTTAAAATGGATTTGGTTTAGGGAAGCACAAGCAGCAATAGACTGGAATGTGGGCTGCAGGAGCGAGTGTCCATCCTTTCATGTAACTACACATTTTAGCCCAAGGCTTATTTTTCTGACCCCAGTGTGTGTAGTAATAACTAATATGTGTTGCACAGTTGTTATGTATGTATGCACAACCTATATGTGTGTTTGTGTTCATATGTGCTCTTAGACCCCTAATGCCTCCATTGTACATTCCTGCATGCACAATTGTGCATGGACTGTACTCGATCTGTTGTTATCCTGGCTGCATCCACCTAGATCTGACAGCTCTGAACCTGGAAGTGCTCAGAGCTGAGTGTTCCCAGATCTTTCCTCACGGGAAAGTTCAAGAAACCATGCTGAAAGGTGGGGGCATATGTTTATTTGCGTCTGAAATGGATCAGGCCGCTGTAGAGCCTGAAGTGGTAAAAATCACCAAAAGTACTGTACTTTACATACAAGTAGCATAAGGCCTGAATTTGGGTACCAGCCTCCCTTGCTTAGGAACACGTACACTGGGAAAAGGAAGAGTAGCCCAGGAGCCAATCAGGCTCTTATGCATGCACATATGCTAGCGGAGAACAGAAAGGAGGTGACTTAGTAGTGTTGGTGACCCTTCAGTGTTACTCTTCTCTCATTGTCCAGTCAGCAGACTGTGGGCAGGGAGGTGATACCACTGTATTTATGAATTCCAGCATAAATATGGTGTCACCCTCCTGGCTCTGCTGTTTGGCAGAGGAGAATAATTAAATTCACTAAAGCACCTGGATATAAGTATATGTGTATCATTTCAACTTTAACCAATCCCTGTTTCAATGGTCTCCATTGATCACTTGAAGGCACAGAATACTATGGTAGCATCCTTTTAGATAGGTAAAATTATTTTAAACTCACTGTATTCAGTGGAGCTGCGTTTCATCATCACCGAAATGTACTTCTGGCTTACTGTAATCCATGTAGCTGTGTTTGATAGTTCTGGTCTGTGCTGTATTTCAGTGGCTGCAGGATTGACTGCTCCCCCTGGTTGTCCAGAAATGTTCTGGAAGTTAGTGGGCAGGAAGAGTCTAATCAGCAACTAAATATTTATGTAGCCCTGGGCAATCTCTGGGGAGGTGCCCAGGATAGTGGCTGGTAGTCTGTATAAACACTCTGAGACTAAGCATAGGGGTCTTTTTTCCTGAGGAGATCACAGTTGGGCTAGCTGGAGGCCTGCTTTGTTGAGCGTTTGCTGAAGCTGACTGAGGAGCGGTCATCTGAGGAGCGGTCATCTCAGGATCTAGTCTGTTACCACAGGGTGAAAATATCTGGAAGATATTGGAAGGAGGCAACCAATTATCCTAGGGCAGATCGGTGTCAGAGATCCTAGAGACTGTGTGCTGTTGCATCCCTCTTATGCTAGAGTCAGCAGGTTAAAGGGGACATTGTGTCTGTTGTCCTGAAGAGCTCAGTCTATTTAATTCTTAGTGAAAGGACTTTGGTCGGATGTCCAAGAGGAAGATTAAATCTCCTCAAATTGTTACTGTAGTATCCCACCACTACCCACTACCTATCCAAGTTCAAGTTCTCATTAAAGCATCCAAAAAAGCATACCCTTTTTGCGATTCGGCACCGCGTCGCTTTAACTGACAATTGCGCGGTCGTACGACGAGGCTCCCAAACAAAATTGACATCCTCTTTTTCCCACAAATAGAGCTTTCTTTTGGTGGTATTTGATCACCCCTGCGGTTTTTATTTTTTGCGCTATAAACAAAAAAAAGAGCGACAATTTTGAAGAAAAAAAGCATTATTTTTTACTTTTTGCTATAATAAATATCCCCCAAAAATATATAAAAAAAAATTTTTTTCCTCAGTTTAGGCCGATACGTATTCCGCAAAAGTTATAGTGTTTACAAAATAGGGGATAGTTTTATGGCATTTGTATTAATAATTTTTTATTTTTTATTTTTTAAATGGCGGCGATCAGCATTTTTTATTGTGACTGCAACATTATGGTGGACACATCCGACATTTTTGACACATTTTTGGGACCATTGTCATTTATACAGCAAACAGGGCTATACAAAAGCACTGATTCCTGTGTAAATGAAACTGGCAGTGAAGGGGTTAACCAGGAGGTGGCAGTGTAGGGGTTAAGTGTGTCCTAGGGGCGTGTTGCTAACTGTGGGAGGCGTGGCTGTGTGTGGCACATCACTGATCTCTGCTCCAATCACAGGGAGTAGAGATCGTGTCACTGTTGCTAGGCAGAATGGGGAGATGCTTGTTTACTATAGCTTCCTCTCTGTGAGGCGATCTCGGGTATCCCCCCAGGGATCGAGTCTGCAGGACTCGCAATCCGACTCACGGAGCTTCCCACGGGTGCGCGCACCCCCGCCGCCTCTTAAAGGGCAACATACAGGTACACGATTCTGCCTGTACGTGCCCTTCTGCCGACGTGAGGCGATTGGGAAGCGGTTAATGAGTCTGCAGAGTGATTGGAATTGTGTGCCTAGCTACGAGCCAATTACTGGGAAAAGGATCCTGGGCATTTATCTAGCAGCTCCTATGGGGGTAGCACTACACTACATTAAGTTTTAGAGATATTAGCGATTACAAGGGCATTCCATGGCTATATTTTTTTTCTACACCTAATACAACCACTTTGAGAGAACATGGCATGACTGTGGCTACTTGTTTAGCACTGTTGTATTGCAGCACGGGTTTTTGGATTCAGTGACTGAATTACATTTGTATATTCCTCCCATTTATACAAATGCTTTCCTCATATATCTTAAACCATGTGGATAAATGAATCTGCTTCTTCCTAGTAGTTGGTATGCCTGTTAAAGGGTCATTCGAATGTAAGCACTCCTTGGGGTAAAGGACTGATTTGAAAAGTCAACATACTATAAGACTATAAGAATTTGTTGGCATTTTATAAATGTATTAAAAAAATATGGGCTTTGACTCACTGTGTCTCTGGTGTTTCAATGATGATTTTGCTTTCTTAGCAGATTCCTGCTAAATGCATTTTCCTGTTTCTATAGTGAAACAGGAATAAATATATTCAGTCCTCACTATTAAATATCCAGATACTGAAAGGGGTGAAACAAATGGTCAGTGTGTAATTCATTGAGCATTCGGTACCTCTGCTATTCCCATTTTGAAGCCCCTTGGCCTGAGTTTCATGAGAACATGGAGGACATGTGCACAGTGCAGATGGGTGTCATGTGATCCTTGCATGATGAGCATCCAGGGAGGAAGTGAAGCCGTGTCAAAATTCTTAGTTCTGGGAGAGCGCCTAGCAACGCAATAAAACGGCAAAAGACTGAAGATACCTGGGGAGAAATATATTGATAACCTCCAAGAAATATTTTTTTTTCACTGTATGACATTTTGAGTCGTTATTGTCTTTCTGGAACAGGGTAGAATTACAATTCAATGAATCTAAAGTCTGTTATAAGACAGACAACATTCCATTACAAGTGTATCAGTACAGACAAACCTGGAGGAATAAAGTAGATGGAGGGGGTACATGGCTGGAGCGATGCATATTCTCAGAAATAGGATGCAAGGGGGTAGTGTAGAAATATGAGGTCTTTCCTGATTGATAAAGAAGAGCCTGTAAGGGCTGTAGTGCTGCTTGGAGTTCATTCAAGAAAGATCTATGGAAAAGAGTAACCTCTTCTCAGCCGTCCACCCTTATTTAAAGCTTACCTGCCCTTTCACTTTAAATCAATTGAATATATTTTAGGTGCATCAGAACAAAAGGTGGGAAAAGCCTTATACCGCATACACACAATCAGACTTTTCAAAGGACTAGGTCCGCCAGTGTTTCCAACGGACTTTGCAGCGGAGGTCCGCGGGACTTTCAAATGAACGGACTTGCCCACACACGATCACTCCAAAAGTCCAACGGACTAGAATAAGGAAGTTCATAGCCAGTAGCCAATAGCTGCCCTAGCGTCGGTTTTCGTCCGTCGGACTAGCACACAGACGACCGGATTTTTCGACCGGACTCGAGTCCGTCGGAAAGATTTGAAACATGTTTTATTTCTAGGTCCATCTGACTTTTGGGAAAGAAAAGTCCGCTGGAGCCCACACATGATCTAATTGTCCGACAGATTCCGGTCCGCCGAACCTAGTCCGTCGAAAAGTCCGATTGTGTTGGTTATCTTTAGAAAGCAACCACAGCCCAAAAAGTAAATCCTGACCCCTGCCAACCTGCTATAGAGAAGGACCTCTTGCTCTCTGTGTGGAAGCTTTGGTCTACCTGCAAAGGTTTATTGCACCCCAGCGCCAGTCCTACCTTCCCTCCCACCTCCCCCTATATCCTAATACTGCAGCCTCCATAAGTCTCCTCATTTGACATTTCAGGTCATATCAGAAGCTTATGTTACCTGTGATGAATTGTGGTTCCATTATTTGACTCCTAGGTTGCTGCTGTACCCTGTAGTAACATAGGGGGGCGCAAGATGGAACCGCGGTCCACAGTGGGATCCATATAAACCTGTTACTGTGCTGAAGAGTATTGTAGACTTTAGTTCTAGGATTTAGGGAAGGTGGGAGACACAAGTTGTCTGAGAGGTGAGTATACGGTAATCATTCTTCTATTGCAGGGACCCTTTGTTTCAATATTTTTTTAACCCTGAATGGGCTGCTTTAATGCTGTTAAAAGGTAGTCAAATCGTGTTATCTTGAATTTTTCAGAGGCAGTTAGGAGAAAGCACGCCAAATGCACATGAGGAGCGGCATTAGGCACTATGTAGTAAAGGAAAAAAATAATTTGGTTCTAATAAGAATTAAACTTGCAATACATTTGAAGTCTGGCGGGTTGGTGATTTATCATGCACTTATCACTTCATGATCTATCCTCTGTTCAGGATAAGGAAATCCATTTCAGTCGCTAAACCAGCAATTGTAAGAATGTAGACTATTTACTTAGAAACAAATGACTTCCTGATGATGACCTGTACAACACCTGTATAATAGTGGAAAGGGCTGATATTCCAGAACTTGTACATTTCTTATCCAACAAAGATCACCGTTTGTGTTAAAGATTCTTAGGATCCCATTTACAGTGCCTTGAAAAAGTATTCATACCCCTTGCAATTTTCCACACTTTGTCATGTTACAACCAAAAACATAAATGTATTTTATTGGGCTTTTATGTGATAGACCAACACAAAGTGGCACATAATTGTGAAGTGGAAGAAAAATGAAAACGATTTTCAATTTTTTTTACAAATAAATATGTGAAAAGTGTGGGGTGTACATTTGTATTCAGCCCCCCTGAGTCAATACTTTGTAGAACCCCCTTTCACTACAATTACAGCTGCAAGTCTTTTTGGGGATGTCTCTACCAGCTTTGCACATCTAGAGAGTGACATTTTTGCCCATTCTTCTTTGTAAAATAGCTCAAGCTCTATCAGATTGGATGTAGAGCGTCTGAACAGCAATTTTCAACTCTTGCCACAGATTCTCAATTGGATTTAGGTCTGGACTTTGACTGGGCCATTCTAACACATGAACATGCTTTGATCTAAACCATTGCATTGTAGCTCTGGTTGTATGTTTAGCCGATTGCCAATCGGCTCACACCGATATACATTGTCAGAAGGGCACTTTATTTTCCTTCCACTTCACAATTATGTGCCACTTTGTGTTGGTCTATCACATAAAATCCCAATAAAATACATTTACATTTTTGGTTGTAACATGACAAAATGTGGAAAATTTCACAGGGTATGAACACTTTTTCAAGGCACTGGATATTGTGTTACTATCTGTTTTATTTAATTCTGTTAAAATAAAACTTAAAATATTGGGGGACTAATGGGAGGGGGCAGTCTTTTGGCAAAAGTCTAGGTCCAGTATAGTTGAAAGAAGCTGTTGCAACCTTAAAGAGGAGTTCCCATTCTAAAAAAAAAATTAAGCTACAAATACTGCAGCTGCTGACTTTTAATATTTGGACACTTACCTGTCCCAGGGTCCAGCGATAGGGGGGGATCGAAGCCCCGCTTGTCTCCCCCTCCTCTCAGCAGCGCCGGCATTATGACTGTGGGCACATGTGCGAGCGGCGCTGCGCGTCGTGATTGGCCGCGCAGTCATCTGTGACCTGTCACGTGTCCCAGATGATTGACAAGAGGGAGGGGGCAGAGCTGAGCCCTTCCTGCGCCGAGGGAAAGTGATGTCACCAGCCCAGGCACTGAAGGAGGCAGACTACTAGGGACCCCCTAGCAACAGGCATTTACAGGTAAGAACATTTTTTTTTTCCAAATGTTTTCTTTTTATTTGTTTTAGGCACATTCATGCATTTATTTTTTTTGGCTGCAACACCACTTTAGGAATCCAGTTAAAGCCAACTGTACCAAACAAAAGGGGCAAAAGTTCACCAAAAGCTCACAATTTGCACTAAAATTTCATGGAAATGAAAGCTCTCATGTTTGTTCATCCCTATTCAGTATATATCATGTGCCTAGGCATTTAGTAATGTCATCAACCACACAGGGTTTTCTTATTGGGCTTTTTCTAACTAGTAGGGTAGCCAAGTAACAAAAGGGAGATCCTACCTGAAAAGAATGGGGTGTCATTATTTTCATCGGCTGCCTGATAGTATTATTTTTATATTTTAAGCCCTGTGATACAACTAGTCTGAATATTATAATGTACACGAATGTCGCCTAGACTTCAAAATACACAAATGTATGATACTAATAAAAAAACATGAATGGTGATTAGATAATTGTATGTGTGTGACACTAGGAGTTTATTAGGAGTGTTATTTCATAAAAAGGCCTCTTGTGATTTTTTGTCTTAGCAAAGCTGGTCTCAAGACAGAAACATCTATATTACAGGTTGTGTCAGAATTAATACTCAGCATAGCTAGGACCTGGAGACATTCTCATGTCATTGACAAAGGTCAGGTAGCTTCTGCTGTTTTTTTTTTTACATGATTCCATGTTTCTATACTTGAAACGTCATTCTCCTAGTCTATGAATCCAGGCCTATGTGATGAATCCCCAATAGCAGTCTTCCACGGAAGCCAGGCCATTCTCTTTGTCACGTTTACCCCTAACACAGGTGGTCAGGCACTATAGCTAGCTTCTGTGTTCTTCACCTATAAGCCTATCAAGGTATATCCAGAAGAGTATATTAATTATAGTCACCCTTGGACCACCCTACACAGTCGGGTGTTATCACCGTAGCCAAGCCAATATAAGCATACAAAAGGGGACCCTGGTAGGAACTACCCGGGAGGAAAGTGGCTACTATGGCAACAAAGGGTCATAATAGGGACTGGTTATAAAGATACAGGGGGTTATTAACTAAAAACTGAAGAGTGCAAAATCTGTACAACTCTGCATAGAAACCAATCAGCTTCCAGGTTGTATCGCCAAATCTTAATTAAATAAGCTGAAGTTAGAAGCTGATTGGCTACCATGCATGGCTGCACCAGATTCTAAGTGCACCAGCTTTAGTAAATCAACTCCAAAATGTATTGAGTTAAAAAAATAACAGCTAAAAATATGTACAGTGTGGAAAGCAATATTGTTACAACTTCACATATACTTGATCAAGAATTAAAGGATATCTAAAGCTTTGTTTTTTTTTTCTTTTAAAATAACAAACATGTCATACTTACAGTGCCTTGCGAAAGTATTCGACCCCCTTGAACTTTTCAACCTTTTGCCACATTTCAGGCTTCAAACATAAAGATATTAAATTTAAATTTTTTGTGAAGAATCACCAACAAGTGGGACACAATTGTGAAGTGGACCGAAATCTATTGGATTGTTGAAACTTTTTTAACTAATAAAAAAATGAAAAGTGGGGCGTGCAAATTTATTCGGCCCCCTTGCGTTAATACTTTGTAGAGCCACCTTTTGCTGCGATTACAGCTGCAAGTCGCTTGGGGTATTTCTCTATCAGTTTTGCACATCGAGAGACTGAAATTCTTGCCCACTCTTCCTTGCAAAACAGCTCGAGCTCAGTGAGGTTGGATGGAGAGCGTTTGTGAACAGCAGTTTTCAGCTCTTTCCACAGATTCTTGATTGGATTCAGGTCTGGACTTTGACTTGGCCATTCTAACACCTGGATACGTTTATTTGTGAACCATTCCTTTGTAGATTTTGCTGTATGTTTGGGATCATTGTCTTGTTGGAAGATAAATCTCCGTCCCACTTTCAGGTCTTTTGCAGACTCCAACATGTTTTCATCCAGAATGGTCCTGTATTTGGCTGCATCCATCTTCCCCTCAATTTTAACCATCTTCCCTGTCCCTGCTGAACAAAAGCAGGCCCAAACCATGATGCTGCCACCACCATGTTTGACAGTGGGGATGGTGTGTTGAGGGTGATGAGCTGTGCTGCTTTTACACTAAACATATCTTTTTGCATTGTGGCCAAAAAGTTCGATTTTGGTTTCATCGGACCAGAGCACCTTCTTCCACATGTTTGGTGTGTCTCCCAGGTGGCTTGTGGCAAACTTTAGACGAGACTTTTTATGGATATCTTTGAGAAATGGCTTTCTTCTTGCCACTCTTCCATAAAGGCCAGATTTGTGCAGTGTACGACTGATTGTTGTCCTATGGACAGACTCTCCCACCTCAGCTGTAGTTCTCTGCAGTTCATCCAGAGTGATCATGGGCCTCTTGGCTGCATCTCTGATCAGTCTTCTCCTTGTCTGAGCTGAAAGTTTAGAGGGACAGCCAGGTCTTGGTAGATTTGCAGTGGTCTGATACTCCTTCCATTTCAAAATGATCGCTTGCACAGTGCTCCTTGGGATGTTTAAAGCTTGGGAAATCTTTTTGTATCCAAATCCGGCTTTAAACTTCTCCACAACAGTATTACGGACCTGCCTGGTGTGTTCCTTGGTCTTCATGATGCTCTCTGCGCTTTCAACAGAACCCTGAGACTATCACAGAGCAGGTGCATTTATACAGAGACTTGATTACACACAGGTGGATTCTATTTATCACCATCAGTCATTTAGGACAACATTGGATCCTTCAGAGATCCTCGCTGAACTTCTGGAGTGAGTTTGCTGCACTGAAAGTAAAGGGGCCGAATAATTTTGCACGCACCACTTTTCAGTTTTTTATTTGCTAAAAAAGTTTAAAATATCCAATAGATTTCGTTCCACTTCACAATTGTGTCCCACTTGTTGGTGATTCTTCACAAAAAATTAAAATGTTATATCTTTATGTTTGAAGCCTGAAATGTGGCAAAAGGTTGAAAAGTTCAAGGGGGCTGAATACTTTCGCAAGGCACTGTACCTCCTCTGTGCAGTTGGTTTTGCACAGAGTGGCCCTGATCCTCCTCTTCTGGGGTCCCTCAGCGACACTCCTGGCTCCTCCTCTTCTCTAGTGCCCCGTTGTAGTGCTGCTCTCCCTCGTGGCGCGCTCGTGTGGGTGCGCTCCCGCGTCCTGCTGCTGCGTTTATTGACACAGACAGCAGGATTCGGCCCTGCCCCCACGTCATTGGATTTGATTGACAGCAGCAGGATTTAATAGCTACGTTGCTATCAATCTATCCAATCAGGACCCGAGACACCGGCTGGAGCTGGTGTGCTAATCCCCATCGCTGGAAGGATCGGGTTCAGGTAAGTAAAAGGGGGCTTCTCGGGGGCTTCAGCATCACGGGAGATTTTTTTGCATAGAATGCATTAAGGTGAAAAACCTTGAGGGTTTACAAACCCTTTAAAACATTACAATAGTGAAGTGTGAGAGTAGACAAAAGACAAAAAAAAGATGCACAAAACATTACACATAAACAAAAAGTCCGGACACCAAATACCATTCACATAGAGATTGTCATGCGATAATTATGGTTTGATGGATAATGAAGAAAGCAGTTGATATTTTCTGACAATCGGTATGTGTATGGCCCCCAGGAAAGTGGAGTCACTCATTGACCTAGCCGATACTGATTGAGTGTAGACTGACTAGTTCTAGATTTATTCCAGATGGAGGGTCGATTATTGTGGAATCATGTGGCAATGGTAATATCCTTATGTGATGACTTATTGGAACACTGGATCCAGATTAGAGTCCAATGGATGTGAAGTCAATAGGCAAGGGGGATATCCTTATCTTAGGGACTCTTAGGAACACTGGGTCCAAGATGAAATCACTACAGGTGTGCGGATCAAAGGAAGGACTGGACGTCCTATGGCTGTGGTTGGCCGGATATTGGAGAAAGCACAAAGTAGATTGGCAGAGATAATCATTATTTTTACCTATAGCCGCCCCTATCCCATAAGGTAAGCAGGCCTACCGGTAATCGGTTGCCCCCATGCACAATGCTATAGTGTCTGGCTACCATGGGGCGAACTGAGCACATCAAACTGGTAATTGTCATTGGCAGACAGGAAGAGTGGTTCAATGAAAGTCTAGGTACAAGGCAGGCAAGATTCAGAATAGTAAGTCTCAGATCCGTAGTCAAAAAGCAGGCAGAGTTCAGAAGTAGTCGATAACCAATCAGCAGAGAAGACAAACAGGGAGCTTGGAGCAAGTTATAAACACAGTATCACAAGCATGAGACTGCAGGCTTGGCTGGCTTAAACCAGGTTTGGTTTCCACCCAGAGACTGACTACATTAATCACATTGCAGGTGGACAAACAGACAGGGAGAATGTATCACAACCAAAACCAGGATACTGAAATGAGACCAGCAGCTACCAAGGACCAGGAGCGCTACACGCTTCTGACACTGTCTCTGGGTAATCTGCAGGACTGAGCTGTCAGTATGACAGCAGGGTATTGCACAGTGCAGGAGACAGCCAGGGTGTGAAGGCAGAAAAGGCTCATACAGTAGGATGCCTTTTCTGTCTCTGCCTCATCCCAGGCCTGCTGACTGGTAACAAGAAGGCAGATAAGGGTGTCTAATGTTCTCTGATAGTATTGGCATTCCACGTATTTCCTTCTTTACAATTATACTTTAAAACATGACCAGTTCAATCAGAAATATAGTAGTCCACTCTAATTCAATGATGATGTTCTATTGTATTTAGATGCTTGGTTTGCATTTGACTAATGAACTCTAATTTTTTGCTGTCACTGATACAAAATCTGTTGGTGTATGTCACTCAACTATATGTATAGAGAAGTAAAAAAGTTTTTCCCTGCATGTACCTCTTACAGAAGCCATTCCATAAGTCTCCCCTATTGTCTTTTCTTTTAATTTTGCATAATGCTCTTATTATAAGAGTTAACCAACCATAAATTGCAATGTGCCATTTCACTGTAGGGTCCTAATATCCAATTTTCATTTTGTAGTGCTGTAAATGCTGCATTATGTATTGGCAGATTGTGTCTTGGCAGCTGACACCTCTCCTGAGCACCTGTCAATTTTCTTTCTCTCCCAGGCACCTGGTACTTGTCATTCATATTCATAAATACATATTTGCCCTTTCCCTCCTCTATTGTTAAGTTTATTTTACATAAAGAAACAGTTTTACATTTTTACTACAAACCACCTTTTTGCTACTACACCTAAAGGCCACTCGTTTGCACCAACTTCACCCAGGATTGAAACTTCAGTTTTTTGCAGCTACTGACTGATTTAATCAGATGCTGGCTTTTATATCTCTCCAGCTTCCAGTAGCAATATACCTCTGCCAGACTGCCCTGTAAGAAATTATAGATACACTATTGGAGATGATTAGAAGATGCAGGTATGTTACACAAGATGGTCAGAGACTGCAGACACCCCATTACAGGAGACTGAGGAGAGGATCAGAGACTGCACACATGGTACAGGTGATGGTCAGACATATTACCTAAGATGGTCATTGGCTGAGGACATACTACAGGAGATGGTTACAGACTGCGGACATACTATATAAGATCGTTAGAGATTGGGGACATACAATATGGGATGGTTAGAGACTGCAAACCTACTAAAGGAGATGGTCAAGGACTGCATACATACTAAAGAAGGTCAGAGATTGCAGACATACCATAGGAGATGGTCAGAGACTATAGACATACCCTGGAGATGTTCAGAGACTGAAGACATACAACTGTTGCTGGAGACTGGAGACATGTTGTAGGAGACAGCCAGAGACTGGATATATATTATATGAGACTGCTAGTGATTACAGCCCCCTTGACAGTTCCACTACTGAGGTAGCACAATAAGTATCAAAGGGCCGGGTTTCGGTAACAGTGACTTATAGGATTGTGCCGTCTCAGTTTAGAAAGTAGGTGATAATGCTGGATGCTGCCTGGACAAAGATGACTTCTTCCTTCTGCAGAAAAAAGCTGATGAAAGAATTGATAGGGATAGTGCTCTTATATGAATGAATTAATGATTTGTATAGCGCTGCAAATGCGAACTGAATCGCCTCAAGGCTCTTGGTCTGTCCTGTGACGTCCTGCTTATTAGAAGAGGTGGGTCTTGAGTTTTTTCCTGAAGGCCCGATGGTTTTCTTCCATGTGGATGTTGGTGGGTAGAGCGTTCCATAGCCGAGGTCCTGGGACTGCGAATCTTCGCTCTCCCTTAGATTTGTAGCGGGCTTTAGGGATGAGAAGGCGGTTTTGGTTTGTTGATCGGAGGCTGCGATTGGGTATGTATTGTTTTATTTTCTCACATAGGTATTGAGGAGCGTTTCCTTGTGTACATTTGTGGGTGAGGCAGAGGGTCTTGAATGTGATCCTATCCTTTACCATTAGTCAATGGAGGGTCCTTAGGGATGGAGAGATGGATTCCCAGGGTTTCTTTCCCGTGACTAGTCTTGCTTCTGTGTTTTGGACGACTTGTAGGCATGAAATCTGGTAATTTGTAAGTCCTATGTAAAGGGAATTTGCGTAGTCGAGTCGCGAATTGATGATTGTTCCAACTACTACTGATTTCTCCTTTTCTGGAATGAAGGGGATGAGTCTGCGTAGCAGGCGGAGAAGATGGAGGGATCCACTGACTAGCACAATAAGTATCAAAGGGCCGGGTTTCGGTAACAGTGACTTATAGGATTGTGCCGTCTCAGTTTAGAAAGTAGGTGATAATGCTGGATGCTGCCTGGACAAAGATGACTTCTTCCTTCTGCAGAAAAAAGCTGATGAAAGAATTGATAGGGAGAGTGCTCTTATATGAATGAATTAATGATTTGTATAGCGCTGCAAATGTGAACTGAATCGCCTCAAGGCGCTTGGTCTGTCCTGTGATGTCCTGCTTATTAGAAGAGGTGGGTCTTGAGTTTTTTCCTGAAGGCCCGATGGTTTTCTTCCATGTGGATGTTGGTGGGTAGAGCGTTCCATAGCCGAGGTCCTGGGACTGCGAATCTTCGCTCTCCCTTAGATTTGTAGCGGGCTTTAGGGATGAGAAGGCGGTTTTGGTTTGTTGATCGGAGGCTGCGATTGGGTATATATTGTTTTATTTTCTCACATAGGTATTGAGGAGCGTTTCCTTGTGTACATTTGTGGGTGAGGCAGAGGGTCTTGAATGTGATCCTATCCTTTACCATTAGCCAATGGAGGGTCCTTAGGAATGGAGAGATGGATTCCCAGGGTTTCTTTCCCGTGACTAGTCTTGCTGCTGTGTTTTGGACGACTTGTAGGCATGAAATCTGGTAATTAGGAAGTCCTATGTAAAGGGAATTTGCGTAGTCGAGTCGTGAATTGATGATTGTTCCAACTACTACTGATTTCTCCTTTTCTGGAATGAAGGGGATGAGTCTGCGTAGCAGGCGGAGAAGATGGAGGGATCCGCTGACTACTGATCCTATTTGTGCATCCATAGTCATCTCCAAGTCAAAGATGACTCTGAGGCTTTTGGCTTTGGTGCTTGGAAGGATGGTCTGTCCAAGGATGGTGGGTGGTATCTGTAATATGTAATACATATCTGGATGTGTTACACTTACACATTACTTAGCATGCATATGCATAATGTAAACAAATACATCTAATGTTAAGTCCTCTTTAAATTACAAAAAATAATACATTTATATAAAAAGTTAAAACCTGTCAATAAGTGAAGTCAATTCAGGTCAAAGAACCTGCTACTGATGGCCCTGACAAGGTGGCATGTGGGATAACTTTCCCCAGAGTAAATACCTCCAATGGTCACAATTCTGTATGCTTACTCTTGGACTTCTCTCCTGCCTTTGGTACAGCGGACATATCAGTATGGATGTCAGAACATTTTCTTAAACTCATTCTATCCAAAATTGAGCTCATAATATTTCCTCCCCCACCACACGGTTTACCTGTGCCCCCTCCCCTTACTTCTCTGTTGAGATCAATGGCACAACTATCATTCCCTCCTTGCATGGTAGGGTGTTAGGTGTAATCCTGGACTCTGAACTCTCCTTTCCATCCCACATCCAACCACTGTCCACTTCAACCTCCGTAACATCTCCAAAATATGCCCTTTCTTAACCGACACCACAAAGCTAAGAATTCACTCCCTGGTTATCTCTCGTATCATATATGGCAACTCCCTCCTTGTTGGCCTACTTTTACATAGGCTATTCCTCCTTTTGGTCCATAATGAATGCTGCTGCCAGGCTCATCCACCTTACCAACCATTCGGTGTCTGCTACCCCTCTTGCCAATCCCTGAATTGGCTTCCGCTCACAACGAATACAATTTAAAATGCTAACAACAACCTACAAGTCAATCCACAGCTCTGCTCCCAGCTACATCACTAACCTCTCCTCTTAAAATACCAACTAAACTGTTCTCTTTGCTCCCCCCAAGACCTCATGTTCTCTAGTTCCCTTGTCATCTAGTCTCATGTTCACCTTCAGGACTTCTCCAAAACTTCTCTCATCTTCTGGAATTTCTTACCTCAATCTGTCCAACCATGCTTTTTAAATCTTAATCTCTAACAAGCTTGGCCCTCTGTTTCCTCTTATATTGAACTGTATTGTAACGGTATTGTCACCCTCCATTTTGTAAAGCATTGTGCAATCTGTTAGCGCTATACAAATCCTGTATTGTAATAATAATAATTTAGAGAAACTTTGTAACTAGAGTGAACAAGCAGCACAGACAGACCAGGATCTCAAACAAACTCGTGTTTCTAATAGAAGCTCTCCAGGATTTGGGAGCCGTTCCCAACTTCCAGAGGAATCTTTGAAAAGATTCCATAATGTGTCAGAGGAAACCAGAGAGTCTCCCACACACTTGGAGCAGGAAGATAACACTGAGCTGTTATCCAGCCGCACTGCAAGCTCTGGATCAGTTTCATATGTTGCTTTCTAGCTAAAATAGTTTGTATGAAAAAGAAATGCATTTTCAAGGCAGCCTGGCTCAGTTTCAACGTTGTATTCTTTTTTTTTTTGTGAGGCTCCGGCCTGCATCCTGTGCGCAGTTACCTCATTGAATATCTGCCGCCTACTCAAGGAAGGTTAACTTCTTCGTGCCTGTGCTGCGGCTATAATAGGACAGGATAATTAGAATGATCTGGACGTGCTATTGACCTCCTGTTTAGTGATTGTTCACAGCTCTCTGTGATGTGGTTCGTCCACCGAACATCTTACAGGTTGTGAACATGAACTCCAACAATCAGCTAAATACACAGATAAAATACATATAAAGGAGCTGTTTTGGCTGGCAAAAGATTTGTATTTCTGTTCATCCAGTTCTGACATCTTTGGCACACAGCACAGTCCACTATGACATGGTGGAAGACCAGATTTTCCTTTGCAGTTAAGGTTGAATTTACAGGTCTTGTCCAGCCCCCAGCCTGTGACTGGACAGCTCACGGATGAGCTCATCTCTGTCACTCTTTCCTCCTATCAACATATTCTTTGTTAGTACACGAGTACGGCAGCATTACTGATTGGCTACACGTGCTGCTTCTCCCTCTCCCATTTTTAATTCTTCTGTACAAGGACTGCAAGAGGATGATACCATGTCATTTCAGGTACTTATGCTGCTTGCCCTAAAAAAATGATTAAATGGTACCGAGCTGCATTCATTTTTTTGTCTTTTGTATCTGCCTGGAGTTCAGCTACAACACTGTTTTTTCTCAAACCCAGAGAACATTGCAAAAAGCATAGCTGAGCCATATTTTCACAATCACTGAGTCTCATTTTTATTTCCCAGCTGTCATTTTCCAGTACAGATGAAAATGTGTTTGGTCGCTCTTCTTTACAGACAGTTCTTATTCTTTACAGACAGTTGTTATTTTCGGTAAGTTTATAAAATGTGATGGTGATGTTTTATTATGTTACAAAAAGGGATGACTTTATGGTTTTTCCAGTATTTATGAAAGGCTATCATATGAACCAGTACTTTAAAGAATACATAGAAATGTTCACATAAATCTTGTTATCTGATGCAGCTCGTGATTTATTGTTACATTGGTGGTAAGTATAGTGTCTCCTTACATTGGCAGCCAATGTAGTGTATAACTACACTGATAATCAGTTTAGTGCCCCCTCACAATGGTGGCCAATCTGAGGAGGACACCTTTACAATGGTGACCAGATGGAGAAAGACTCCCTTACATGATGGCCACTCAGAGAAGGATATCTATATATTGGTGATCAGAAGAAGAAAGAATCCCTTACATTGATTGCCAGTCAGAGAAGGGACCCTTTACAATGATGATCAGAAGAAGACAGACTCCCTTAAATTGGTGGCCAGCCTGAGAAGGACCCCTTTACACTGATGATCAGAATAAGAAAGACTCCCTTAAATTGGTGGCCAGCCTGAGAAGGACCCCTTTACATTGAAGATCAGAATAAGAAAGACTCCCTTAGATTGGTGGCCAGTCTGAGAAGGACCCCTTTACACTGATGACCAGAATAGGAAAGTCCCCATTAAATTGGAGGTTAGTCTGGGAAGGACTTTAGCCTGGTGATCAGAAAGAGAAAAACTCCATTACATGTGGTGGCCAATGTGGAAGGGCCTTTTTACATTGGTGGTCATTCAGAGAAGAATCATCTTACATTGGTAGTTGCACCTCTTTAAAGTGGATCTTCACTGCATCTGAGCACCACAAACCAAAAACACAATTTTCATTTTTAATATTCAAAGCAAAGTCCCCCATGCATCCATGTCTCAATGTTTTATTTTGTTGAGAAATCACTTTGAAAAAAGCCCTCCTAGCATTTCTGGCCATGTCCATCTTGAGTAAGGGCAAATGACTCATTGAGCATTTACTTCCTGCCCTTAGCTCAAGCACGCATGCATAAGAGTGTGCTTAGCTGAGAAAACCCCTCCTCCTCTCCTCCCCTTCTGAAGACTCCTGGCATGTATGTCAAAATTTGCATAGGCATGGAAAACAGGAAGTAACTAAAGAAATGTAAAAAAAAAAGTAAATCTGATATGCATTCCTATTTATTTACTAATGCTAGCAGTATGAGGCTTAAATATAATCAATGTTGATCGAGAGAGTGAAGTTCCACTTTAAGTTGGTGGTCATTGTAGTGCCAACTAACTTTGGTGGTCAGTCAGAGAGGGTACTCCTCACGTTGGTGGAACACTCTGTTATATTAATAGTGAGTAGCAAGTTCAATATAGTACCCCCTAAACCGAGAGTCTGTGAGAAGAATGCCCCACCTTACAAATAGCTAAAAAGTTAATTTGTGTCAGTGGTTTTTAACCTGAGAGACAAGAGATGAGAGGCTGGTCCCATGACATAAGCTCTGCCAAGTGACTTAAATGCCAGAACTATGCAGGCTTTGTCAAGCAGGAGATCAATTCATCACTACTCAAGCAACCTTTAACAACCTCTGGAATAACCCGGGTTGAGAATGGCAGACCTAAATCTCACTTAAGTATGTTTTTGACCTGAGTATATTTCTATCAAACTAATCTTCTATTGAATTCTTTTTGTTACATTATGTACATTAATAATATAACAATGCGCCAAGGAAGAAGCAAAGCGGGTGAACCTTTTGTGTGTGAAGATCCCTCACAAACTAATTTTAGGATGTTTTCCTTCCTTAATCCGGATTTGTCATGTTTGACCTCACATGCCTAACACAGCGACTGCAAGTGACCCAAGAGAAATGTTTTCTGAGCACTGGAAGTCATGTCATATATAATATTTAAAGAAGCACACCCTAGAACAACTCATCTCTAGACTGCAGAAAGGAAACACTAACAGTTTGTTAAATTAGTGGGAGTTACGCCACTCTTTTTATGGCCTTGGCTTTGTATGGGCATTGATACAAAGGAGGTAATACATACCTCCCAACATTTTGAGATGGGAATGAGGGACACCTACTAGCAAACGTATGTAGGCATAGGACACGCCCCATGCCACACCCACTTAAAGGAGAAATAACCCCCCAAAAAAAAGGTTAATTAAATCCACAAGTGCTTTTTTTTACCACTACTATTCCTTTATATTGGCTTTTAAAGTGTACAAATGCAGCAGTTTAGAAATTGGATGAAAGGTTTAGCTCTGGGAAGCACAGAGGGACATTGCTCCAAATCAGGGACAGTCCCTCGAAATCAGGGACAGTTAGGAGGTATGGTAACATTAGCATCCAATCATAAATGATCTAGTATTTCTGTGTAACAGTATGGCCCCTTTCACACTTGTGTGACTTCAAAGTCGCGCGATTTTGCAGCGATTTTGCCGCGATTTCAAGGAATGCCTGTGTAAGTGGCATCAAAATCGGGCCAAAGTAGTGCAGGGACTACTTTGAAGTCGGAATGACTTGAAGTCGTACTAATATGAATGGCTGTCATTGGAACTCATGGGGAACGACTTGTCATGCTACTTTGCAGTCCCAAATCGTGGGACAAGTCGTTTAAGTGTGAAAGGGGCCTAACAGGAGAAACTGATTGGTTGCTGTAGGTAAATGTACATCATTGATCCTTTAAAGCTTAACTCCAGGCATATAATAAAAACAAAAACACAAATAGGCATGAGCAAAATTGAGAAACCTTATTTCCTTGAAATTTCCTCTCTTATTACTAATTAATGCAGTTAAAACTGAACTCAGCAAATACAAGAGTCACGTGTATTCTTCCTTCAATCTTGGTGTGCTTTGTGTATTTCTTCCATATCTGTGCAGTAACCCAGTGGGAAACATTGCCTCTGTTTAAGAGCTTTCTCTAATAAAGACCAATCACTTCTGCTCCCTCTTGCTGTGCAGGGTGACTGGTCTTGTCTCCGCCTCCTCCTGTAGAGGTCAAGAGGTCAAGAGGTTTAAAGTGGTGTTTCCACCAAAAAGAAAAAAGAATAGCTTAAAAATCATAAAAAAATGTAAAAAAAAATAATTGGAAAAAAAAAATGTTTTACTCACCTCTAAATGCCTGTTGCTAGGGGGTCCCTCGTAGTCTGCCTCCTTCAGTGCCCGGGCACTGATATCACTTCCCCTCGGCGCTGCACAGTCATCTGGGACCTGTCACGTGTCCCAGATGACTGCGCGGCATATCACAGCGCGCGGCGCCGCTCGCGCATGCGCAGTGGGTGCCCGGCTGTGAAGCCACATCCGGGTGCCCACAGTAAGAATGCCGGCCACACGAGCAGAGCGGGGAACGGGGGGGCTTCGTTCCCCTGCATCGCTGGACCCTGGGACAGGTAAGTGTCCGATTATTAATTCAGCATTAATTATTAAGTCAGCAGCTGCAGTATTTGTAGCTGCTGCTTTTAATTTTTTTTTTTTTTGGGGGGCACCCCACTTTAAGTAGTGCAGTGCTGAATAGCAAAAAAAATGCTCTGGTCATGAAGAGCTTCCAGTGGTCATGTGGTTAATAGAAAGGTAGTCCAGGACTTGGTTATGCAGTCTAACAGGGATGTCTAGAGCTCAGGACTAGCTGAATAAAAGTAGAAATCTTTTGACTGGTAAGACAGTTCACATAATGTATAGTGTGTATTTCAGCCTTGTACATGCTTGCATTAAAGTGAGCTTGGAATCATATTACATAAGTATGATTTGATATTTTATAGAGGGCATTGCATGTTTTTTTGAGCAAACTGTTTGAAAAATGTCTATCAGCTGACTAGTCAAGCTAAACTTTTAAATGCTAAAATTTAATTAGGTTTAAATGGATTCGGCAAAAATAAAAACAGAAAAGCATCCACCCTGTAGTAGAGCGTGGGGATATTTAACTATATTTTCTGCAGAGCTTTAGTGTGTAGGCTATGAAACCTGGCTTCCAGGTTTGCTAATTACGCACCTGGCCAGCATTTTACCCCCCATTCAGAGTTGGCTTGAGCATACCCAGGCAATTTAGGGGCTGTTTTGGTAAATTTTTACGCATGCCTTGTAGTACAGGAGCAGAATTACAGGGGGTCCCCTACTTAAAAACATCCGACTTACAAACAACTCCTACTTACAAACGGAGGGAGACAACAGGAAGTGAGAGGAAATCCACCTATAGGAAGGGAAATTCACTCCTGTAAGAGTTAATATGGGAAAAAGGTGTCTCCACTGATGCTTTATCACCAGTCCATGTTTCCCTAACAACCCAAAATTTTCAAAATCCAATTGTCATTGGGACAGAAGTTGAGGTGAAATCTTCTGAACAGGGACACAGACAGCAAAACAAATGTTACAGGGGTGATAACCCTTCTCTATGTTATCTAAAAAACTTAAAAGTAGATTTTTTGGCTGGAGCTACACTTAAAAAATGTACCTGTTTCGACTTACAAACAGATTCAACTTAAGAACAAACCTACAGTCCCTTGACCTGTGTAGCCTCTATAAACCCCCCAGGCTGATACAGCCCATAGTACCCTTTACTTAACCTGAAATGATAGACCACACCATGTTTGGAGTAAATGGCCGACAACGGCCTTTTATTTAAACATAACTCCAATTTTAAATATATAAATAACATAAACACATAAACCATAATGATAATAAATTATCAACACATAACCCAACTGTAAACAATCAGTTACCCTATTTGTTGGTCAGTGACGTAGCTAGTACCAAAAACGGCATATATATAAATCGCTGCATAAATATATATGAACAACAGGGGGCACTGCGGGATTAACCGAGCCAACTGGCCTCCACTTGTACCGCCCGGAGACAACCCTTACCCGCAGTGCAACAAGAGTAATCACCAAAATAAATTTGGTGTACTACCGGAGGGGCCATCTACTGATGAGCCCCCCACAAAACCGGAGGGGCCATCTACAGATGAGCCCCCTACACACCGGAGGGGCCATCTAATGATGAGCCCCCCACACACTTACCAACTACGTCACTGCTGCCGTCACTGACCAACAAACCAAGACACCGCCACCCCTTGTCTCCATTCTGTCCACTGCTTCCAAACCTGAAACGATAACAAAAACATTAACACCTCCAACATTATCGCCTTAAATTAAGGGAGGGTGGGTGGGAAAATTCCTGCCTCCTCGTGTCTCTCTTCCTCCTGACTGACCCCTTCCGTCCACGCCCTCTATTTATATTGCCTCACCCCCCTGCCGCTATTGGCCGGCCTGCCTCGGCCACACCCCCCAGAATTATTCCCTGTGTGTGATAGACACACAGTCATGCCCGGCCCTCCTCTACCATTCCCATGCTGTACATTTTCGATCCGGCCCTTCTACATATATATTTTCTTATAGACGTGCTCCTTATTTTTCTCTTTCTTTTACCTTCACCCTTGTGAATCTTGAACGTGTTATATGCAGTGACTCCCACCACCATTCACCACTGCGCTCACCTCCAATATAGACCTGTTTCCAGGTCTTAAAAACACCTTCCCCTGCTGGGGTACATATCCAGGCTCCAGGAAGTCACGTGATCAAGACGATACACGTTAGCCGGAGTCAGGTGACCTCACCCTGAGGAGTACGAGCAGAGCGGGAGCTGCAGCCCCATTGGATACCTGTGTGGAAGCACTATATTGCTCTTTTAAATGCAAGTGTTTACTATTTTTAATAAAATCATTTAAATACTACACCATGGGAGTAAATGTGCTTTAATTGAGGAACGGTGGAGGGAAGAGGATTACAATACAAAGCACATACAAGTTCTACCAATACAGCACAACCCAGGGAAGGGAAAGGAAGATGGAAGGAGACAGATCGGCTGAGGAACCTGGATTTGTACCCCAGCAGGGAAAGGCATTTTTAGACCTTGAAACAGGTCTAAATTGGAGGTGGGCGTTGTGGTGAACAGTGGTGGGAGTCCCTGCATATAACATGTACAAGATTCACAAGGATGAAGGTGAAAGAGAGATGTAGAAGAAAGAATAATCAGACATATAGGATGAACGTTATTTCACAGAAGAAATGTACACTTTATTTTGAATGTTTATTGAACACTTGAAGAATAATATCACTGGATGTTTATATTTGGATATTTATTGTTGAAGTTTATGATTTATTTATATCAATAGGCACAACCAATTCACAGTCTTTATTCAAAAGAAAGAAGTGAAATCCTCCATAAGTGAAGCTTTATTGTCATGGTCAGGCGACACAAGACCCCACTTTGGATCACCTCCCTTAAAGCATTTCACCCAAAACGGGGTTTAATTGTAGAAACCTTTACAAAAAAAGCTAAAAAAAAGGCCAGTTTGGGTTAAAATGAGCGACTGTGATTCTAACCATTCAATACTTCATTCTTAGCCCAAAACATTTAAAAAATTTCTAATTTTCTCTTCATATCTCTCAGTCACATGGTGAAACACACTGAATTCTAAAGAGAGAAGAGAGTGTTTGGGCAGAAGTTAAAAGAAAGATCAATGTTATCAAATAAAATTATACTACTTTAAAAACTACCTACCGTACCTTTTTTTCATGAATAAAAAACATTAGAGCAACATCAAGTCACTTGAGATGATAGCAGAGATAATATTGTATGGTTCCTGCCTACCAAATGCGTTGCATTTTTTTTTTTTCATTAGAGACTGCAGCAGCTCCATTGTTTTTGGACAAACAGACCATATTGTAAGATAAGATGATCAGCAGGAAGCAAAGCCTGCTTTTATAATCAGCAAACACGGCTGCTACTATTTAAAGCGGACCTTGCACTTCAGTGTGCCCCCCCCATCCCCCTTCCTTGAACGCTGCTTGAAAGTACGAAAAAGAACATGCGGGGGAAAAAATTGAAATGATAAACTCAACTTTTCCCCAACTTTCATAGTGTAGTGTCATCCTTTTGCCAACAAGATCCCTAGGAATGCTGAGCAGCCCAAATCGTGAAAGAACACACTGCAGCACGGTGCATGTTCTTGCAAGATTTGGGATACTCAACATTCTCCGAGATCTGGCCAGAAGGAGGGACGGAGAGGGAGACATGTTATATAAGTGGACCTTGTCAACTGAAGCGCAAGTTCTGCTTTAAAGTAAATGGAAATCTAATCACTTACATTTTTATAAAGCTTTAACTTGTTAATTTTCAATATTTTTAAATAAGCAGAATTTAATAAAATGTATTTTATTATTATTTACTCAGTACAGGTATTTCTATAGGCATTTTACACATAGAGCACCAAGACTTTACATATTGCACATTCATCAAGGAGCTTACACTCTAAAGGTCCCTATTTTACATGCATATATACACTCCCCGGACACTTTTAGGGTACACCTGTTCAATTGTTGGTAACACAAATTGCTAATCAGCCAATCATATGGCAACAACTCAATGCATTTAGGCATCTAGACGTGGTGAAGATGACTTGCTTAAGTTCAAACCGAGGGGAAAAATGGAGAAGAAAGGGGATTTAAGTGACTTTGAACATGGCATGGTTGTTGGTGCCAGATGGGCTGGTCTGAGTATTTCAAAAACTGCTGATCTACTGGGATTTTCATGCACAATCATCTCTAGGGTTTACAGAGAATGGTCTGAAAAAGAGAAAATATCCAGTGAGCGGCAGTTGTGTGGACAAACATGCCTTGTTGATGTCAGAGGTCAGAGGAGAATTGACAGACTGGTTCTAGATGATAGAAAGGCAACAGTAACTCAAATAACCAAGGTATGCAGAATACCATCTCTGAATGCACAACACATTGAACCTTGAAGCAGGTGGGCTACAGAAGCAGAAGACCACACCGCGTGCCACTCCTGTCATCTAAGAACAGGAAACTGAAGCTACAGTTTGAACAGGCTCACCAAAATCGGACAATAGAAGATTGGAAAAGCGTTGCCTGGTCTGATGAGTCTCGATTTCAGCTGTGATTTTAAGATGGTGGGGTCAGAATTTGATGGAAACAACATGAAAGCATGTATCCCTCCTGCTTTGTATCAACGGTTCAGGCTGGTGGTGGTGGTGTAATGGTGTGGGGGATATTTTCTTGGCACACTTTGGGCTCCTTAGTACCAATTGAGCATCGTTTAAACGCCATGGCCTACCGGAGTATTGTTGCTGACCATGTCCATCCCTTTATGACTACAGTGTACCCATCTTCTGATGGCTCCTTCCAGCAGGATAATGCACCATGTCACAAAGCTCCAATCATCTAACCACTGGTTTCTTGAACATGACAATGAGGTCACTGTACTCCAATGGCCTCCAGAGTCACCAGATCTCATCCAATAGAGCACCTTTGGGATGTGTTGGAATGGGAGACTTGCATCATGGATATGCCGCCGACAAATCTGCAGCAACTGCGTGATGCCATCATGTCAATACGGACCAAAATCACTGAGAAATGTTTCCAACACCTTGTTGAATCTATGCCATGAAGAATTTAGGCAGCTCTGAAGGCTAAAGGGGGTTCCACCCGGTACAGGGGGTCCCCTAGTTACAAACATCCGACTCACAAACGACTCCTACTTACAAATGGATGGAGACAACAGGAAGTGAGAGGAAATCTACCCCCAGGAAGGGAAATTCACTCTTGTAAGAGTTATTATGGGAAAAAGGTACCTCCACTGATGCTTTTTTATTAAGGCTTGTTTCCACAACAACCCAACATTTTCAAAATCCAATTGTCATTGGGACAGGAAGTGAGGTGAAATCTTCTGAACAGGGGCACAGACAGCAAAACAAACATTACAGGGGTGTTAACCCTTCCCTATGCTATCCAAAAGGCTTAAAAATTGTTTTTCTGGCTGGAACTACACTTAAAAAATGTACCTGTTCTGACTTACAAACAGATTCAACTTAAGAACAAACCTACAGACCCTATAATGTTTGTAACCCGGGGACCCCCTGTACTAGCAATGTGTACCTAATAAAGTGGTCAGTGATTGTATATATATATATATAGTAGTCTGTCTATACTAGGGCCAATTTAGACAAGAGCCAATTAACCTAACAGCATGTCTTTGAAGTATGGAAAGAAACTGGAGTAGCTAGGGGAAACCCATGCGAGAACAGGTAGAACATGCAAATGTCATGCATAATCCCAGGCATTTTCCACTATTTTCACCAATATCAGACCATCCCTGGTGGCTGAAGTTTCAATTTAAAACAAAGTTAAATACATACATAAAAAAAACAGTTTAAAAACAACTCAAAAGTGACTCAAAACCATTACAGTTTCCTTTTTCTTGTTTTGTACAATAGGTCCACTTTGAATAGAAAGAGGCTTCTGCTTCAGTGTATGTTATTCTGCCATACATAATCTTAGACACACCATAATAAAACTATGACTAACAATATAAATCCTTTTAGAAACATGGTATGCATTTTTAAACACTAAAATAGACTTAGGGTCAAAATAGCCTTTTAAAAAAAACTAAAGTCATCTGTTTGATTGGTGGAGACATTACCCCGCTCAGTAAACTTATTAGATTTTGGAGATATGTTTTCTGTGGGTTTTATTGTGCTTTTTTTCCCAAAGCCAGCCTAGATGAGGTTAATCTGAGGGTGCGATTGAATTGAGCCAGTGTTTTGTGGACAAGCAGGCAGTGTTAGCTAGCCTGGGTTCCTAGAGGAAGCCTGCCTTGTGACCTCAGATGTATACATTATAAAACCAGCGGAAAGATACCTTATTATTTCCATCTTGCAATAAAGCAGAATCGTACAATTAATGACGTGGAATGCCCTTTTTTCCATGTGTTAAAACGAAATTGTATTTGAAAGCTGCAGGGAAACTTTTATAAGCTTGTGAAGTGCTTAATTCAAGCAGCATGCTCCAAAACTAGAAGAAATTCACTTGTGGTTTAGGGAGAGCAAGGACTTTCACAAGTACCAGATCCCTCTGCCTTAGCACAAGGTCTTTTATCTCATCAGTCGATGTTACAGCTCTGTCTGTGACTCACCAAGAACACCATGGAAGTAGACCAGAGCATGGAATGTTTCATCACTTGGCCTACAGATGGGGGATGAGACCATTTCTTTATCCACTGGACCTTCCCTGAGGCTAATTTACCTATATATATATATCTGTATCCAAAAGTGTTTTTTTTAGCTTTGTATAGGATGGGGAAAGGGTAGAACCTAGGGCTGGGGAAAAAAATTGATTTAAATCTTGAATCGAGTTGAGAGGTCAAATCGATTAGAAATTTCAGCAAATCGATATTTTAGATTTTTGTTTTTTCACCAGGGCCGGCACTGACACTGCGCCGATCCTGAGATGCTGCAGGCAGGAGTTTTTAGGCGAGGCCGCGGCTTTGTCCTAGTCCGCAAGGCCGGACGCCGCGGACTAGGCCGAAGCTTCGCCTAAAAACTCCTGCCCACAGCAGGACCAGCACGGTGTCCATCAAAAAAAAAAACTTGATTCGAATCGTGAATCGATTTTTATTTTTTTAAATTGGAGATTTTTTTTTTTTTTAAATTGGAGATTTTTCTTTTTTAAATTGGAGATTTTTTTTTTTTTGGGGGGGGGGGGGGGGGGGGGGGGGGGGATCGCCCAGCTCTAGTAGAACCCATATCAGGTTTTAATGCTATCCAGGACTCTTTTAAAGATTTTTCCCATCACTTTCTGTTCTGGGAACAATGTCCTACCAAACAGAAAGAGGGGTAAGATCTGCTTCAGAGAAACGGACAACATTAAAAAATCTAGGTACATGCATAAGAGACACTGGATCTCCAATATTACTATCCAATATTGTAAAAGACTGTCTATACAATCAAGCTCTATAAATCACTCTGGTGAGGCTGCCCATATCTTCCAAAAGCACCCAAGAAGAGCAAGGTCTTGAGAGAAGACCAACTATGTAAGGAATAGCAAGGGCTCCACACTAACAGGCCAAGGAGCCCAACATGGTATTTTGTTATATATTCAGTAGAATAAGAATGTCAAAGCGTTTCAGAGGTTCAAACAGTTCCCCTTCATCAGGGCTTAAGCAGTGAAGTAACCTCAATCATGGCTGGACTCAACTGGATTGTAATGATAAATGTTGTATAGTAAGATCCTACCACCTGCAGCTCCACACAGCATAGACTGCTGGTTGTAGGATCTTATTATATACATTTAAATATAAATAAAGCAACCATTATATCTAAGGAATGGTAAGCTGAAAAAAACGAATTACAGACATGACTAAAAACAATTTTCAATTAGCATTCCAACCTGCTGGATTTAAGAAACAGTTAAAAAAAAAAGAAGAAAGCTGTTGTCAGTTGCAACTGTTTTTACAGATCAAGCAGAGGAAAGGAATATGGAATCTCTCAATTCTGAGGAAAATATTATGGAATCGCCATGTACTTTGCAGTTCTAAAACAAACATCTGCATCAGATTACATTCTGAAAAATTATGTCATCATCACCAAACATCCTTTTCAACTGATGGTTTAAGAAAAGTGTCCAAAATCTCAATATAAACTTGTGCATTTATTGAAGATTTAATGACAGTCATCTCCTCCGTACCTTTACCTGAAGTACCACCCCATATCATCAATGATTTTGGAAATTTGCATGTTTTCTTCAGGCAGTCATCTTCATATATTTCATTGGAATGGCACCAAACAAAAGTTCCAGCATCATCACCCTGCCCAATGCAGATTTAGAATTCATTGCTGAATATCACTTTCATCCAGTCATCCACAGTCCATGATTGCTCTTCTTTAGCCCACTGTAACCTTGTTTTTTTCTGTTTAGGTGTTAATGATGGTTTTCGTTAGTACAAATCAAATGGGAAGGTTGTTAAAGGGAAGCGTACTGGTAGACCAAGGAATACATCAAAGCATCAATATGCCTTAAAAACGCATGAAAATGAAAATGCACAACAAAACAAATGAGGAACAAATGGTCAGAAACTGAAGTCAATGTCTGTGACTGAACTGTAATGCCGCGTACACACGATCGGAATTCTCGTCAGAAAAAGCTCTGATGGTTTTCCCGATGGAATTCCGATCGTGTGTACGCGGCATAAGACATCGCCTAAAGGAAATGGGATTTACATACAGAAAAAAGCCAAAACGAAAACCTGCACGGACAATGCAAAAAATGACCTGATAATGATGGGGTATTACAGGCTAGTACTCAAGTAGGTAAACAGCATACTTTTCTCCCTTCGAAAAAAATTGGAATAATATCTTTTCCCTTGTTTTACAGCCGACCTATAACTAAACTAATATTTTCGAGTGGAACAGTAATCTTTTAAACAGTTAAAAATAAGATGACAATGTTGTGAAACCTCACTAGTTTGCAGATTAATTCCTTCCTTTTTTTTCAACCCACCAAAGTAATGGAAATAATAAAAAAAAAAAAAAAGGAATCTATGGTCTCTAGTATAGGAACAAAAAAATTTTTTTTTTTTTCTTTCATCTATGAACAATATAAAATATTTTCTGTACAGAGAAGTTCTCTTTTTACAATATCCAATTGAACTCTTTGGGCGTACTATGCATGTCCAAAGAGTGAACCCCTAATCACAAGCTGATGGCTGCAGCAGCAGCCATCAGCCTGTATGGGTTTTTTAGAGCTGGCGACCGGCATCAAAGTGAAAGTAATGCGGCAGCTAGCCGACCACTTTCACACAGCCGGCCTCCCCCCCTCCCACCAGTGGTCCGCCCTCCTCCTGTGGTTCCCAGGCTGTCCTCTACTCACCGGAGCCTGGCAACACATCTGCCGGTGTTCTATCAGATTAACGCTACCCATCACGGACGTTCTGACCAAAAAATACTTAATGCGAATGCGCAATTCGTTCCGCGGCACGTTGCGTTCCACGGCGCGATGCGTTCCACACACTTTATGATCTGACGGGTGTAGCACTAACCCCCAAAGGAGCTGCTGGTTTTATTTGGGCTTACCGTTAACTCACCTGCTTGCTTCTCTGTCTTGAGGATCCCCTGGAAAGTGGCCCAAAGAATGTTGAAACTGACACTGAATCCTCTTTTGGGTTATTTATTTAGAAAAAAGACAAGTCTCTTAATAAAGGGTAGAGGGTTAGGGGTGAGTTCAGGCACTTAAATTGCAGGGTGAAAGTATTAGAAGAATCCAGAGGATAAAACTGTTCCACAAACTGGATCCAGCAATCCCCCGGATAGGCCTCTCTCACTAGACCTAGCAGCCGGTGGGATGCTCGCTAAAGTCTCTGCCACAGACTTGTGAGTTACACTTGAGCTTTACTGAGGGATTTGAATGAATTTAAAGAACTGACATACGGTACCAGTTTCTCTCAACCGATCCGGCGATATCGTATGAGTGTTGATCCAGGTTGCGTCCTTCAACTAAGTCTCCAGGCTCCTTCAGAGAAACCAGCCTTGCGCACGGTCTTCTCCTGAAAGAGTCCTCCCCTGGGGTTCTTCAGTTGCTGGGCCTCTCCCTTCAGATGAGACGGCACCGGACCATCCCTGGATCAGTAGGCTCCTAAATTCGCTCGGGCCTATCCCCTCAGTTGCGTCGCCTCGGGCCAGCCAGCCCCGAGACACAGGATGCATAGTTCCGCACCCCAGGCCAGGAGGGCCATGGGGCTGGGTCAGGAGGACTACCAGAAACAAAAAGACAGAAAAAAAATCCCCCTGCCACATGGCGTCTGTACCTTAAATACCACCCCCCAGATGCACAGCAGGAAAACACTCCCACTGGGCTGGTTCCGAGAGAAAAATGGTATTCAATGCATCTGCGTCTCTACTCTTGCCGACGGTGACAGCGACACCTACAGTAAAGGAGAACCCAGTGCAACCCAGCTAGACTGGTACAGAAACCAGACATTTTTAGAAATTATCCTGAAGCCCAACTGTGGCTTCAGGCAACTTAATTTTTGAAAAACAATAGCGCCTGCTCGTCAGGAGCCAGCAATACACGGGGAACGGTATTCTGATAGAACACCCAAGCGGACTTCTTACTACACCCAGCTACGTCTTGAATTATAATGTAATGTTAGCAATAAAGTGAGCGTATATAAATAAATATAGTATTGATATCTGTGATGGTGCTTGGATGTTTAATTTTGAAAGGCTAAAGGTTTAGTGCTGAGCAGTGCGGGGTGTACCAACATGGCCTCCGCCACCTTCCTACTGCTTGCGTCTATCTTCTTTCAAAATGTAACATAAAAACAGCCTCACAGATGTCAATATAGTTTTTTTTCTTTATATACGCTCACTTTATTGCTAAAATTACTCTGGAATTCAAGATGTAGCTGGGTTTTACTAAAATGTCCGCATTGGGTGTTCTATCAGAATACCGCTACCCATCAGATCATAAAGTATGTGAAATGCATCACATGGTGGAACGCATAGATCATGCGCAGTAAGTATTTTTTTGGTCGGAACGTCACTTCCGCAGTGAGAGCGCAGCAAATCAATGTTTCGATCTCACTTGCAAACAGTGAAACTGGAAGTGATGTGACTTCCGGTTTCAGATGCACCCTTTCCTGGCCAGCACTGCCAGGGGACACTTCTAAACAAGCCGATCTGTGCTTGGTTAGATGGTGTGAAGGGCACCGGAGACATTGGGGTCTATTAGACCCCTAATGTCTCCATAAAGAGTTCCTGTCACCTGCCTAATGTTATCACATAGGGGTTTATTAACCCCAGTGATAGCAATCAAGAAAAAATAAATATAAAAATAAAAGAAAAAAGTTAAACAAAAAATAAAATAATTAAATATGTATAAAAAATAATAATTGGTGAAAACCCCTGTAGCCCAGCACACCTGCGCAAACGCTAATGAAAGCTCAGGGTGCCGCTAACAGCGATCGCACCACACATGTGACATATCGCCAGGAACGTCAAAATGAGAACAATAATTCTAGCACAAGAGCTACTAGCTAACTCTAAACTGATGAGCTGTAAAGGCTTTTAAAGTGTCACCTATAGGGATTTTTGGGCACCATAGTTTTTTGGCGAAATTGAAGGTGCACGCAAATTTTAAGATATGGAATGTTTGGTATCTCTTTACTCAAAGCAAACTCATCTTTTATATTTTAACAAAAAAATGGGTATTATATGGTCTGATTTTGCACTAAAATTTATTTTATTATATTTTTTCCTGACAATTTGCGTTTAATAAACAGTTGCGCAAATGTCATGTGAAACAAAAATTTGCAACTATTTTAGTCTACAGGGCCCCTGCTTTCAGAAAATATATAATATTCTGGGGGTTTCATTAATTGTATTGCCAAAAATTAAGATTTTTAAGTTTATGCGAAAAATTAAATAAATTGCTCTGGAGCCGAACTGGATATAGGTCATCAAAACATCTCTCTAAATATGTCACGTTCCATTTGATGTGACCTTAGTAAATTGCTTCTTGTGTCTCAGATGTTCATAGAATAGCCATAATAGAATATATTGTATTTGCATTAAGGATAACGAGTGTGAACTTATCAAGTTAGTGACACAATTTCACAAGAGCGATAGAATAGGTTAATTACGACAACGTGATATATATTAAAAAGAACTGACTAATTTCTATTTGATTTTTTTTGAATCGTAGATCAATTAATGCTCCAATCTATAATTTAGAGGGGGTCAGAAGAGGATTTCGATTTGAGTGGCGGCAGCTTTGCCCAATTAACCAACAGAGCGGCAGCTGCTGCTAAGAGTCCCTGTCAATAAATGTGACAGAGACTGCTAAGTGGCATGTAAATCCAGGACAGAATTGATCAGCAGATTTTGGGCAATAGAAATCAGTCCCACTGACTATGGAATCAGTTCAGATAAGTGTGTGAAACAGCTTGAGGGCCCCTTAGAATTAGCAGATACACAATCGACACTGGGATCTTCAGTCAATAACTATTAAAGCAACATAAGATACTTTGCTTGTCAGCGCTAAGGGTTTTTGTCACTAACAGTAACAGATGTTTAATTTTGTTTTGTCTTACTGGAATATGTGAAGTAGGTAAAGCATTTTAAATTTTACAAACTTTCCAAAGGTGAAATAGGACACCGCCATCATACCAACTCACTTCCTATTCTAGAGCAACAATTCTGCTATTCTGCAGATGTTCTCTTTCCTCCCAAAAGCCTTTCTTCCTAAAATAAGCCTAAACATAAAACATAATTTCACTGCAAGCCCAGTTTCAGCCAAAATCTTTTGGTTGTAGACATGTGCACAATAGAAAAATTTGTTTAGTTTAGTTTCTGTTCGTTTCCGTTGCTTCGTAAGGATTCATAATTTCGTAAGTCGTAGGTGTTCGTATTCGTAACGATTCGTAAATTAAGTCGTCGGTGTTCGTATTCGTAACGATTCGTATTTTCGTAAGAGTTATTTTTTCGTTGATTTGTTTTTCCGTTAGTTTAATTTTTTTTTTTTCGAAATTCGGACGCATTCGTATTTTTAGTAGATTTAGTTACATTCGTACTTTCGTAAGATTGATTTATTCATACTTTCGTAAGATTTTTTTCGTAGATTCGATATCGGAGCATAATTCATAATTTTATGTAATGTGTAAGCTATTATTACATTGTAAGAGATACGGAAAATTACGAATCGAAAAAAAAAGTTACGAATGTACGAATTTTTTCGTTCAATCCATTCGAAGCACGTTAAGCAGCGCCATTGTAAGAGACACGGAAAATGACGAATCGCAAAAAAAAAAAAAAGTTACGAATGTACGAATTGTTTCGTTCAATCCATTCGAAGCACGTTAAGCAGCGCCATTGTAAGAGACACGGAAAATTCCGAATCGAAAAAAAAAAAAAAAAGTTACGAATGTACGAATTTTTTCGTTCAATCCATTCGAAGCACGTTAAGCAGCGCCATTGTAAGGGACAAGGAAAATTACGAATCTAAAAAAGAAAAAAAAAGTTACGAATGTACGGATTTTTTCGTTCAATCTATTCGAAGCACGTTAAGCAGCGCCATTGTAAGGGACACGGAAAATTACCAATTCAACAAAAAAAAAAAGTTACGAATGTACGAATTTTTTCGTTCATTTTGATTTTCGTTGTTCCTGTTTTCGTTTTTCGGATTTTCTTCTTTCGTAGTTTTCGTTGTTTCTAATTTGGTTATTTCGGATTTTCGTTGTTTTTCATATTCGTTCGATTCAATAATTCGTTATTCGTTAAAAATTTTAGCGAATCATTCGTTCATTCGTACGATAACGAATGAACGAATATAACGAATTTTAACGGAAAACGAATGAAAACGAAACGAATTGCACATGTCTATTTGGTTGGATAGCGCTGGGACAGGTTAGAACCCCTGTCATGTTTTATGTGTAATTCAGGTACGTACTACTTGGCTATATATACCTGATATGTGCCCTGCAACACCGGCATGGGGTGTTGGAGAGTATCCAGATATTGTGGGTTTGTTTATTTGTGGGTGTATATATGTAGCGCTATAACCCCTAAGGGCGGCTGAATTTCTCTGGGCTTACCGATTACCTCCTCTGCCTTGTTGCTCGTTGTTCTTGTCTAGGGGTTCCCAGGGTTGATACCCAGTAATTGCAGAGACAGACACTTGAATTCCTGTTTAGGATTTTTATTTGCGTAAAACGTTGAACAGAACACAGTAACTCAGTTGAGAATAAAGGGTACAGGATGAAGTTTAGCTCAGGTACTTTAGAACTTCTGACACTTAATAATGTCTCTAGATGATCCAGGGAGTAGCCACTGGATAACTCAACTGTTGGATAAATCCTTGCTTGTAGATCTAGCAGCCAACCAGTGATTTTTACATAGCAAAGTCTCTGCCACAGACTTGGTTGTGAAACTTTAAATGAACACAAAAGTCTCTCACAGGAACTTAGTTGTAACTGAAGGATAAGGTTAGGAACTTTTCTTACAGCATCAGTATCTTGCATCCGGTCCGGCGATACCATAAGAAATGCGGATTCAATTAGTGTCCTTACAGCTCAGCTTCCAGGCTCTTACCAAACAGCCAGCCTCGTGCGTGGCCCTCCTCTGAAGTGTCCTCCCCTGGTCGCATGTAGAGTTGCTGGGCCTCTCCAATCCTGAGACGGCACCGGAACACTTCAGAATCCTCCCTCAGTTACTGCGTCTCAAACTAGCCAGTTCCGAGGCTCGGAAACAGATGGATCCCCACCCCAGGCCATGAGGGCCTCTGGGGCTGGTCAGGAGGACCAGGACCATGGAGTCAGCAGACACTCCTGGACCGGAACGGAACGAACCCCGACCACGTAACTTCAGCACCTTAAGTTCCCCCCCCCCCGGAATACACAAACGCGCCCACTGATTGGCTCCGAGAGGAGATTGGTACCCAATGCGTCCAACCAGACTGCGTTCTCAGGCCTGTCACAGGTGCTCACCCACCTATGACCAGGCAGAACTTCAATACAGCCCAGCCAAACTGATGCCAAAGCCTAATTTAGAATAATTAACCCCAAAACTCAACTACAGTTTTGGGCAACACTAAATTTACAGGCATAGCGCGTACTTTGAAAAAGTCCCGGCGCTACATATATATTTGTGCCTTTTGTGTGGTCTGGTTCAGGAGCATACCTAGGTTTTTTTTTCTCACTTTTCTCACTGTAGTGATGAATGAATGCCAAGAAACCTTTGCAATCCATGTTTGTCCTCTGGAGCAGGCATTTGATGGATGGCTTTGTTTTTTTATGGGTCAGGCTTGACACCTTTATCTGTGAGAAGGTGTCCAACATATGGCACCTCTGAGATCCTGAAGCGACATTTGGTAGGGTTGAGCTGCATATTGATGGCTCTGACGCGGTCTAGTACGCATTTATTTCATTTGTCATGTTCCTCAATGGAGGATCCCCAAATCAAGATATCATCCACGACTATTTTGCATGGCTGTCCAGCAAAGAGCTGTTCCATACATCTCTGAAAGACTTTGCTTCTAGTTGAAATACCATATGGCATCCGTAAACATTTCTGTCTCCAAAATGGTGTCATAAATGTTCTGAGTAATGATGATTCCTCATCCAGAGGGATTTGCCAGAATCCACATTTTGCTGAAGACTTTTGCCTGTGGCATATCAGCAATCACTTTTCTCTACAGTCTTTAATGGGTGATAAGGCCTTAGGAGAGCCTTATTGAGGTGCACGGGATCAATGCATATGCGGACAGTGCCATCTTTCTTGACTACTGCTGCTATGGCAGACACCCAAGGGGTAGCCTCCTGCACTGGTGCGATGATGCCTAGTCTAGCCATCCTGTCCAACTCTTGCAAGACTTTGTCTTTTATAACCAGTGGGATCCTTTGAGGGGCACACATAGTAGGCTGTACTGTTTCATCTCAGAGCGCATGGGATACATGACTGGAAGCTTACCAACAGTGTCCGTTCGAAATAAGTCCTCATAATCGGTCATCTCAGAAGCCTGTTGTTGTACTGCATGTACTTCTGGACTGAGTTGGATTAGATTAAAGTGCATGCTGTCTGGTAAGCCTAGCAGGCTCTTAACATTTCTATCCACAATGTGGAATAGCAGCTTGTCCCCTGATAGATCCAGGGTAGAAATGCCCAGTGTCTGAATTGCTTGACCGCCATAAGTTATCAGGTTTACTTTATTTGACTTATCAATTTCAGCTTTGGGGTCAATGCTGTGCAATGTGGATAAAGACATGACATTGCATTTGGCACCAGTGTAAGTTTTCAACTTGACATGTTTGTTGCATGCTGTTGAGAGGGTGGTGAATATTTCTCCTTTATTTGCAATTAGGTCCACACTTTCACAATGAAAACAATTTCGGTGATCATCACTTTCCACTTCATTAATTCTGTGCACATTTTTTTGTTTCGTGTCACTAGATGGTATCATCCACGCACCTCTATTTTAAGGCTTGAACCTACAACATTTTGCAAAATGATTCCAATTGTTGCATGAGTTACACCTTTTGTTAAAAGCCGGACACTTGTTGAGCTCAGTAGCGTGTTTAGTTACCACAGTTGCTACATTGCCTTTTGTTCTGTTGTACCACAAACACTTCTGCCTCTCTTTTTAGTTCCTTAGTGGTCCTTTCAGAATGTTCAAACAAACATACATATTCTGATGGCTGAATCCAGTGTCAAATCTTTATCCCTTAACAACTGAGCACAAACTGCATCACTGTAGATACCACATACAATCCTGTCACATATCAGTTCATCTGTGCACCAAAATCTATTTTTTTTCGCAGCAGTATCGGTGTGGTTACATAGAATTGTATTCCTTCATCACATTTCTCAGCCATCATGTTAAATGCATGTCTGTCTATCACATTACGTTGTGGTAAGCATATCTCATCAAACTTCTTGGTTAACCTCCCTGGCAGTATGATTATGTCTGATTTTTGTATGTCAAAGCGGTACATTGTTTTGCTTGGAAATTTGGCGTTTTATATGGTAGGCCTGTAATTCTTAGGAATAACTTACTTAAATCTGTCCAAACAAGAGTCTAGTAGACATCCCGGGTATGATAAAGTTTGAAACACAAAATCATAAACTATAATATAATAAATAACTATAAATAATTATAAAAAATAATAATATAATAATACATTTTATTTAATAATGTACGGTAATCAAATCAAAAACACTGAAATCTGTCCAAACAAGGGTGCAATATTACTAGTCACTTTAATACTAGACACTGCATATTGGTTTAGTAAACATCCCGGGTATGAACATTTTTTAAACATGGGCCTGCACAAAGTCAGATGTCACAATCATGAAAATGGAAAGCATTCCTCTACATCAAAAGCGGTTTTAGACCAGCTAGAAAACAGCAATAGTGAATTAGAATCACTTTCAGAATTGAGCGATAGTAATTTGTGGGGAAATTCGTCATCAGACACTGAAAGTGGCGACAACAGTGGAATTTGTCTGGCATACCCCATTATAAGTGGATGGTGTCTTCCTTACCAAAAACTCTCCACGTGGGAATATCATACATCTTTTATCTTCAGGATATACATTATTGTGGTAAATATAAACTTTACGGTGCCTTGATACCTTTTGCTTCCTATTGTTGAGCCCTTTTTTTCACTTTGTAAACTGTATTGTTACCACTAACATTGACATTGTATTCCTTTCTGTCTAGCAGACTTCTTTTCCCTCTGAGGAAGACCCTCGTATTGGGTTGAAACGCGTCAGGGATAGTTTCTCATTTATACGACAGATTTTGTACATACTGTTGTTATGTGAACGTTAGTCTGCTTAATGTATATTCATGTTCTTTTATATATATACATATATTATTTTTCCCACTGGAGCTCATGTTCTAACTCAATGGTTTCAATTTTTTATAACAAATAAACTTTAAAACTTTTTTATATACCAACCCTGACTTCTTTCATTGTACGCTGCCTAAAAACCCCAACGTGGGGGATTGTTCCTTTTAGCAGAAGGCAGGATAGACTTCCATGAAGAGATGAGTTTTCAGGAATTACCTAAAAGTAGACAGAGTGCCAGAGCATGGGAGAGACTCTGGAGAAGTCCTGGAGATGAGCTAGGGAGGAGGAGACAAGGGAGCTAGAGAGCAGGAGGTCTTGAGAGAAACGGAGAGGACGGTTTGGGTGATATTTGGAGACAAGATTGGTGATATAGCGCTGGGGGCACAGTTTTAAATGGCTTTGTATTGTATGTTATTGTTATACATTTTATTTGTTGGGCAATGGGGAGCCAGTGGAGGGATCGGCAAAGAGAGGTGGTGGACACTGAACGGTTGGTAAGGTGGATGAGTCTGGCAGCAGCATTCATGATAGACTGAACACAGGATAGCCTGTGAAGACGTAGGCCTATGAGGAGGGAGTTACAATAGTCAAGGCGATCGATAACAAGGGAGTGAAAAGGTTGCTTTGTGGTTTCAACAAATAAAAAGGGGCGTATTTTGGAGATGTTACAGAGCTAAAGTCTACAAGATTTGGACAGTGGTTGGATTTGGAGTTGATTTTGTCTTGGATAGGCTATGGAAGGGTTTAAGCCTCTATTAGGATTCAATTGTCATCTGCATTTCTGCTGAGGAGATTTCCTCTCACATCTTGACATGACAGAAATCGGTAGAAAATCACTCCAACAGGAACACATTTTAGTAGATGTTTTCTTGTTTTTTGTGCCATCTGTGCTTTCTGGTTTTGGTGACAACCTCTTGCTCCTTTTATTTTCTTGGTGTCAAAGGAACAGGAAGTAAAGGAAAATGTCCCCAATGGGGTCAGACATGGAAAAACCTGAAAGGAATTTTCTTTTCCAAATCAATCCAAAAACTATAAACAACACAGGGGTCAGGCTTTAACTTGCACTAAAATGTATTAATTTAGAGGGTGCAAACTCCAATAAAAGATCCATGTAAAGCCCCATACACACGGTAGGATTTTCGCATGGATTCTGTCCGATCGGACAATGTTGTCGAAAAATCCGACCGTGTGTATGCACCATCGGACAGTGTACGTCGGATTGTCCGACGGACAAAGTCCTATCTCCTGCTGGATAGATTTTTGGACAACACGGTCCGATCACACCAAATCCGATCGTGTGTATGGTAGTCCGACGGACAAAGTGCTACGCATGCTCAGATCACATTACAAGACCAAATCTATTGGCTACTAGCCTCTACGTAGTCCCGTCATAGGCAACAAACGTCACCACGTTCAGAATGATCGGATTTTCCGACAACTTTGTCCGACCGTGTGTATGCAACACCAACATCGGACAAAGTACGACGGACATGATCCGACGGACCTGGTCCTCGGATAATCCGAGCGTGTGTATGGGGCATTAGCTAATGTTTGCTTGCCATGCAAAGGGTGGCTGTTACAATGTTACGGCAATGCAATTCAGTGCACATCTCTGCAAGGCACACCGGCTTTTCTTGTACAAAACATCCTCTCCCAGCACCAACTTCCCCTTGATTCAACCATATGACTCTCTTCAGACTGCTCTGCTTTTCAGCAAGCTCAAATCTTCTTTCCAAACTCCCAAATATCCCCCTCAGGCTTCTCTCTTTCCTTTGAGACTGATTCAGCTAATTAGTCTCCCTCCCCTAAGTGATTACAAGCGTCCTTCCTGCGCCCTTCTGCAGGGTTCCAGAGCAAACTCGATCTGCAACACGCTCCCTGGATGCCAGATAAAGCACTAAAATGTCCTCTGAATGCAAAGCCACCTTCATTGTTTCCTCTTGTGTCATCTACTCTGAGCCAACAGGGCACAAAGGCTTCAGAAATAGTGGCAAGGAAAGCAGTGACGCCTTTCCCAAACACTTAGTGAAGGGGAGGAAAAAAAACATCAAAAACAAAAGGACGTGTGCTAGGGAAAGGCCAAAGAACTTCCTAATTATTTTTACTTTATTCCTAGAAGTTCCTTCATGGAAAAATGTAGATGGAACTTAAAGCTGAGCACCCAGCAAACAGCTAAGCACACTATTGAAACAGACAAAGGAATGCTTATACCTTTATTCTTGTACTCAATGGGATTTGATTTTCTGCCCAGAGATTTTTTTTAAAGCTCTGCCAGTTACAACCACCAGGATCGTGACTTCTTTTCTTCTGCAGTTAAACAACTAGGTCACCTCTCCACCCTCAGCCTGTGATAGGGCAATGAAGGAGCAGCAACAGTGTAATGATGTTATCTCTCTGCTCTCACTTCAATTCAGCATGTTCCGTGTCCCCACGGGCAGGGCTTCAATGGCCTGAAGTGCTGCTTCCTTTTACACAGTCAGAGTACTGCTGTGCTCAGGAATACTAAAGGGCCTAACAACCTAAACACCGGGCCCTCCCATGACTCCCTTTTCAGTTTCTTGATGGACCATTTTGTCTGGACACATTTATAGCAGCAAGGGCATAACTTCTTCTTCTTCTATCTTCTGTTCCCATATAAGGTACATTTAAATCCTAACTGAATGACTAGCATATTCCTATATCCCTGTATCAACGCCACATTATTGCGTTGGGCCAGCTTCTTGAAAGTGACAACTATCTAAATTCAAATCCAACAAAGTTTATACAGTGCCTTGAAAAAGTATTCATACCCCTTGAAATTTTACACGTACAAACAACCAAAAACATAAATGCATTTTATTGGGATTTTATGTGATCAACCAACACAAAGTGGCACGTAATTGTGAAGTGGAAGGAAAATTATAAATATCTGAAAAGTGTGCCATGCATTTGTATTCAGCCCCCTTTACTCTGATACCCCTAACTAAAATCTAGTGGAACCAATTGCCTTCAGAAGTCACCTAATTAGTAAATAGAGTCCACCTTAGTGAACAAGCCTTAGATGAGAAGGCCTGGCTTGCAGTCTCTGCTCTAATTCATCCCAAAGGTGTTCTATCGGGTTGAGGTCAGGACTCTATGCATGCCAGTCAAGTTCCTCCACCCGAAACGTACCCATCCATGTCTTTATGGACCTTTCTTTGTGCACTGGTCCCAATCATTTGGTAGAGGGGGGATTAGGGCTTTTCAGGGGTTGGGTTTGGCCCCTTAGTTTCAGTGAAGGGAGCTCTTAAGGTGTCAGCATACCAAGACATTTTGGACAATTTCATGCTCCCAACTTTGTGGGAACAGTTTTGGATGGCCCCTTCCTGTTCCAACATGACTGCGCACCAGTGCACAAAGCAAGGTCCATAAAGACATGGATGGGTTAGTTTGGGGTGGAGGAACTTGCCTGCACAGAGTCCTGATCTCAACCCAACAGAAAACCTTTGGGATGAATTAGAGCGGAGACTGTGAGCCAGGCCTTCTCAACCAACATCAGTGCCTGACCTCACAAATGCACTTCTGGAAGAATGATCAAACATTCCCATAAACAAACTCCTAAACCTTGTGTACAGCCTTCCCAGAAGAGGTGAAGTTATTATAGCTGCAAAGGGTGGGCAAACTCAATATTGAACCCTACAGAATAAGACTGGGATGCCATTAAAGTTCATGTGTGTGTGTAAAGGCAGGCGCCCCAATACTTTTGGTATTATAGTGTATATATAGTGATGTGGAAAAGTATTTGCCCCCTTCCTGATTTTTTTTTTTTTTTTCTTGCATATTTCTCACACTTAAATGACTCAGATCATCAAACTAATTTTATTATTACACAAAGATAACCCAAGTAAATACAATATCAGTTTTTAAATGGTTTAATTTATTAAAGCAGATCCAAACCTGCCTGGCTTTATGTGAAAAAGTAATTGCCCCCTAAACCTAATAACTGGTTGTGCCACCCTTGGCGGCAACAACTGCAATCAAGCGTTTGCAGTAACTGGCAATGAGTCTTTTTACATTGCTGTGGAGCAATTTTGGCCCACTGTTCTTTGCAGAATTGTTTTAATTCAGTCACATTGGAGGGTTTTCCAGCATGAACGGCTTGTGTAAGGTCATGATACAGCATCTCAATTGGATTTAAGTCCAGGCTTTGACTAGGCCACTCGAAATTTTGCTTTGTTTGAACCATTTGGAGGTGGACTTGCTGTTGTGTTTCGGATCATTGTCCTGCTGCATAACCCAAGTGCACTTGAGGTTGAGGTCACAAACTGCTGGCCGGACATTCTCCTTTAGGATTTTCTGGTAGAGCTCAGAATTCATGGTTCCATCAATTATGGTAAGTCGTCCATGTCCTGAAGCTGCAAAGCAGCCCCAGACCATCATGTTACCACCACCATGTTTGACTGTTGGTATGATGTTCTTGCTATAAAATGCTGTATTAGTTTTATGCCAGATGTAACGGGACGCACACCTTCCAAAAAGTAATATTTTTGTCTAAAAGTCGTGGGGATAATCAAGATGTTTTTGGTAAATGTGAGATGAGCCTTTGTGTTCTTTTTGGTCACCAGTGGCTTTGGCCTTGGAACTCTCCCATGGATGCCATTTTTGCCCAGTCTCTTTCTCATTGTTGAATCATGATCACTGATCTTACCTGAGGCAAGTGAGGCCTGGGAGGGGGCAATTACTTTTTCACATAGGGCCAGGCAGGTTTGAACAGCTTTTTTCCATTAATAAATTAAATAATAATTTAAAAACTGCATCTTGGATTTAATTTGGGTTATCTGTGTAATATTAAAATGTGTTTGATGATCTGAATCATTTAAGTGTGAGAAATATGCAAAAAAAAATAATCAGGAAGGGGGCAAAGACTTTTTCACATCACTGTATGTGTGTGTGTATATACTGTATACTACAGTAACAGTCAGTAGTATGCTACTTTATTTCTCTACATTCTTTTACTGATCAGCTCATTGGGGCCATACTGTTATCGTGCAACGCTCAAGGTAGTTTCCCTTTAAGGACTAATACTGGCACTGGCACTGTCTCCTGCAGACATCTCTGTCCCTCTTGCAATGTGGGGTTTGCCAGCGGCCTCTCACCACTCTCTGCCGAGGGGGGATCTCCTTCTGTTTATTGCAAAAGTGTACCCTGTCAGTGTCCTCAGAATTCCCCTGTGTAAGTTCACCATACAGATTTTTCTGTAAATGTGAACTTACCCTTAAAATTTTCTAGCAGTTCACATCCTCAGTTCACCCCCTAGTGGATAGAGGGCAGGCTTAAAGTGGTTCTAAAGGAAGTTTTTTTTTTTGCATTCTATGCATTAAGGTAAAAAAAAAAACACCCTGGGAGCGCAGCTCTCCCCCCAGCCCCCACTTATACTTACCTTAGCCCCATCTCAATCCAGCAATGTGCATGAGAGCAGCAGCTCACGGGTCTCTGTCTCCTCATTGGCTCACACAGCAGTGGAAGCCATTGGCTCCTGCAAAAAAGGAAGGAATCCCCCCAAGAGGAATTGGTGGGGTTTTTAGGCAGCGTTTAAGAAATAAGTTCTCTGAAAGGTAATGTTATATTCTAAATATGAATCTTTATTGGATTAAAGATGTCACATGTGACATATAGGTAAAAATAGGAGACATGGGTCCCAAATGAGTAAAACAATACAGAAATTTTTCAAGAGGATTTACACTAACAAACAAAAGACTTTTACAACAGTATAGTTTACATAACCAAATGTTGGGGGTAAAAGTGAACCTGACGCGTTTCGACCTGTTTTGGTGGAGGGTCTTCCTCAGAGGTGATTTTGTCTGTTTGGAAGAGAAAGGGTAAGAACAACATATTGTAACAATACTTAATTTACATATATTTGTCTCTAATTGGCCTTTCACATCAGGGAGTGTAGCATATTATCATATTGTACTATGAAAATATTTACCCAGTGTGTAAACTTCTTGTGGATTACTCCTTGTGTGTGATGGGGTTCCCTCTGGGTCGGTGTGCTCCGAGTCCTAGGTAGCGTCCCGCTACAACGCCCCCCAGCGGGCGCGCGGCAGGCGAGGCGATCCGACAACGGGACTTACGAGGGGTCACATCCAATGAGTAGGCTTCGTACGGGTCCGTACGTGGGCCAAGCAGGCAGGGGAGGGGATGGGAGGGGAGGAATGTGGGGAAGGCAATGGGAATGGGGGTTCCTTGAGTTCCCCCGTTCTGCACACCTGTCGTAGGATCCAAGATCATATACTTAGATGTATGTCATAAGGGGTTGCCATTACGAAATAAACAATGTCTGATACATTTGAAACAGTGGTAGGGAGAAATAAAATTGTAGTTATGCCATTTCCGTGTATTTCCAATGGTGCCAATTTGTATGTTACTGTATCTGAGCTCATGGCTAAAGAAAAGGAGGTAAGAGACCGAAGAGGTCTCAATATGCACACCTGTCTTTAATTGGGTACAACCCATAAATACCACATGGAGAGGTTCAGCAAACATATCTCCATGTGATGATCCAAGAACCACGCCATACAAACATAGTGAGTATAATCCCCTCTAGCTCTATGCCTTTTCTCAGGGACAACCAACTTCAGACATAGTGTATGACCCTCTTTCTATCTCCAGACCGTGTATCCCGCCTTTGGAACTCGCAACCCATACAGCGTACTCTGGCTTGCAACATATGGGCTTTAAAACGCACCTCGCAGCCTGAGCAAGATACACCAACTTCATTAGGTAATCCTACATTGCCATATGGTATCTGACACACTTGCATGGCTTCCCTGTTCATGTCTCCATTTGTTTCACACTCACACATACCCACACCCCCACATGGCCCCAACTCACATCCCCCCACTCCACACCTAATGGCACCCATCGCATATCCCCACTCATTTCACACCCATACTATCTGGCATTTTCTCCACTCCCTTCAAATTGGCCCTCTCGTCCTAGCGACTTATAGTATCACTAGTACAGCACCAAACTGAACATCAGCTCTTTGACTGACATCACAACAAGCCATTTTGGCACTTTCACTCCACCCATCTTCTCACCCCCTCTTCTCCTATCACCATTCCCCCTTCCTCACCTTGTCCTCAACATTTCCCTTCTCCCCTTCCACCGTTCTATCCTGTCACACCCACCCCCCCCCCCCACCTCCACCCATGTGGATGCTGCAGCATCCCAACGTCCATCCATACATGTGCACGCCATGTATTGCCTTCCCCCCTCTTCCCCTTCCCCTCCCCCCCCCCCCCTTCCCTCCCCCATCCTTCCCCTCCCCCATCCTTCCCCTCCCTCCCCTCCCTCCCTTTCCTCATTCCACTTGTTTTCGCCTCCCCCTTTTTCCTCACACCCCCCCCCCCTCACACTCCACTTCCCACCTGTCACACATTCCCCCCCTCCCCCCCTTTCCCTCCCCCCTTTTCCCCCCCCTTTCCCCTCTTTTCCTCATAAACCCCCCCCCCCTCTCCCCCTCACACTCCACTCCCCACCTGTCACACATCACCCTCCCCCGCTCTCCACCCCCCTTTTCCCTCTTTCCCCCCCCCCCCCTCCCTTTTCCTCTTCGGTCTCTTACATCCTTTTCTTTAGCCATGAGCTCAGATACAGTAACATACAAATTGGCACCATTGGAAATACACGGAAATGGCATAACTACAATTTTATTTCTCCCTACCACTGTTTCAAATGTATCAGACATTGTTTATTTCGTAATGGCAACCCCTTATGACATACATCTAAGTATATGATCTTGGATCCTACGACAGGTGTGCAGAACGGGGGAACTCAAGGAACCCCCATTCCCATTGCCTTCCCCACATTCCTCCCCTCCCATCCCCTCCCCTGCCTGCTTGGCCCACGTACGGACCCGTACGAAGCCTACTCATTGGATGTGACCCCTCGTAAGTCCCGTTGTCGGATCGCCTCGCCTGCCGCGCGCCCGCTGGGGGGCGTTGTAGCGGGACGCTACCTAGGACTCGGAGCACACCGACCCAGAGGGAACCCCATCACACACAAGGAGTAATCCACAAGAAGTTTACACACTGGGTAAATATTTTCATAGTACAATATGATAATATGCTACACTCCCTGATGTGAAAGGCCAATTAGAGACAAATATATGTAAATTAAGTATTGTTACAATATGTTGTTCTTACCCTTTCTCTTCCAAACAGACAAAATCACCTCTGAGGAAGACCCTCCACCAAAACAGGTCGAAACGCGTCAGGTTCACTTTTACCCCCAACATTTGGTTATGTAAACTATACTGTTGTAAAAGTCTTTTGTTTGTTAGTGTAAATCCTCTTGAAAAATTTCTGTATTGTTTTACTCATTTGGGACCCATGTCTCCTATTTTTACCTATATGTCACATGTGACATCTTTAATCCAATAAAGATTCATATTTAGAATATAACATTACCTTTCAGAGAACTTATTTCTTAAACGCTGCCTAAAAACCCCACCAATTCCTCTTGGGGGGATTCCTTCCTTTTTTTTTTTTTTTTTTTTTGTTTTTACACCCCAGGGGTGAGCAGCAAACATCATCTCCAGCCAGTGTCTTTTTCCTTGCCATTGGCTCCTGCTGCCAATCACAGCCAGTGGGCCAATGAGAAGAGAGCGGGGGTGGGGGCCAAGCCACGCTCTGTGTGTGAATTGACAATGTCCAGCAGCACAGAGTCTGTAGAAGACCTGAAGGCTCGGAAAAGCGTAATCACTGTCCTTATACTATACTGCCATGTTGTACAGCAGGTGTAGAGGCATCGTAAGAGTACTGTGCTACTTATTTTGTGGCAGATAAATACTTATCATGTAATTTTTTTCAGCTTTATTCTTAGCTGGGGATTGCCCTTATAGGTCCAATTATGATGCCCATGCAATCTGATTGCCACATGCTCCAACTTTTAGATGGCGTTTATTTTACTTCACTTGTAAGTTCTCACCTTTCCACTCTGGTGAACGCTTGTAGGGAATATTTTTCCGTTTTAAATATTTATTAAAAATACATCACTGCAGTCCTATTAATATAGCTGAACATGTGGATTATAATTTTTTACGGTCTTCTGCTCTATGGCAATATATATTTTAATAGAACAGCTATATGTACCTAGTGTTTTACACAGTTCACAAGTCTGCGGTTACAGCATAAGGTATAAATATGAGTGCAGTCATAACTGAAGTATATTATTTTCTTTACATCTGCAGCATTCAAAATTCAGTCATACGGCACACATATGGATTGCATTGCACCATTTCCCTGGTGAGGAACGGCTTTGGGTTCTAAAAAGACACATGGCTAGAGGAAGGAGGATTTCAAAGAGAACCTGTGATTACGCTACTGAGAAAGAAAAGCCGCGTCACTCACTGTGCCCATGGAATCCCATGAAAATACTGAATTTCTCAAAGTCAGTATTTATGTAAGCATATGCATGTAACACCCTTCCCACCACCAGTATGCAAATGATAGTACTTACCTACCAATAGTTTGCTATGGCAAAGTGCATTACATTGCAAATTCCAGATGCGGGTGCATGCCTGTGTGAGTGTTAGAGACTTGGATTGGACAGCGGTTGGTACCAAGCTGTCCCAGCCCACTTCTTGTAGGATAGGGCACTCACATATCTGTCTTTTGAAGAACATCTCCATCATCTTGGGTCTGTCATGTTGTGTCATCCTTCTCCCGGCCTGAAGCCTTCACAATACATCCCCATCCTTAGGCCATTGTATATATATATATATATATATACATACAGGGGGGTCTCCGGGTTACGAACCCGCTAGGGACTGTCCTCCTGTTTGTAAATCGGAAATGTTCGTAAGTCGGGCGCGCATGCGCAGAACGACAATTACGGACATTTCCGATGTTCCGCCGAATGCCGTTCTGCGCATGCGCGGCAAATTACAGACATTTCCGATGTTTGCCGTCATTTTCCGAGGCTCCGTCTGGCTGCGCATGTGCAGAACGGCCGAGGGTCCGCGGAAAATGGCAGAGGGTCCCCGCAGCGCCCGGTTCGTAAGTAGGAGAGGTTCGTAGGTCGGGCGTTCGTAAGTCGGGGACCCCCTGTATATATACACATATAAACATATGTCCATGCCAACAGCGTTTTGAATACTTTACTGCAACTCTTGTCAAATACATTTCCATCACAGCATCACATCTCCACAGAATCCCTGCCAGAGTCCATAGTGCAGAACACAAATAATAATAGGCAATATCTTGACAGTAGATCCAAATCAGTGCAGAACACAACTCATATGAGTTAACCATCTTCCCATGCTTCCACAATAAGCCCCTCACAATACTTAGCTCAGTACAGAGTTCCTCTGTCCCAGGCCACAGGGTCTCCTTGCATCAGGCCACAAACCTGCATTTCAGGGTTAGGGGTGGCAATGTGATTCCACTTTCTTTAAAAAGGATGTTCATCGGTCCCACTTGTTGGTGGTGCCCAGCCAGGAATTCCCCACTCTCTCCATCCTAGCTGAATTACATGCGTAAGGAAGAACTCCTCCCATACCTCCACTCTCCTCAGTCCCCATCTACGGCTGGTATTATATGGGCACTAGCTCCACCCATGACTTTAATATAGGAGGGGCAGAACTTAAAGACCTACTAGCACCTGCCAACATGCCCACAACTAGGCGCTGAGAAAACTCAGTGGGCACAGTGGAGAAACTAAAAGTTAAAGCAGAGATATTGGTGCCAAATAATGCCTAGTCATTGGTATGCTTTGAAGGCAAATGACCCTGCTGTAGAGTTTAGGAGCCGTTCAGATTCCAGCTGGTATATTTCTACCACAAGACAGGAAATAAAAGCCAATATCTGGCTGTTCCTGTAGGCAAAACTTTCACATTTACTTTTTCCCAGTTGGCAAAGCTTAACCCAAGTTAAGCAGTTCTAGATGGAAACTCTTGGCTGTGGGTCCTTCAGTTAAAGTAAATGTAAAGCTAAAACTTTGATGTTTGGGTACAGTTTAGAAATCATGTCAGGTTTTTAGAAGAAAGCTGTGGCACTTTAAAAGCAGTAGATGTTCTCACTCAGGTCTTAAAGAGTAGCTAAAGGCACAATTACTTATCTTAGTTACAATGGTCTGACGCCTAGGAGATCCCTCGCTGGCACTGGCATCTCTTTCCCGGGTTCTTCCAGCTATACTTAATCCACAACTGGAAATACATTTTTGCTTGCTTTGGGCTTTTGGGGCAAAGCTAATGTTTTTACCAATATTTTCCATATAACTTGCTAACTGTACATACAGGAGCTTTCTCTAGCCACGTAACTTCAAATTAAGCCAGCAGTCAGCCCAATATAGATCTACTGGGTCTCATTTTGTTTTCCCATCTCATCCATTTCAAGTTAACTGTGAGGTGTATTTCACATTGACTAGCTGTAGTGTTTCCTACAAAGGAAAATGTGACTTTTGTTTCTGGGCACCTGCAAATTTCAAAGGCAAAGCCAAGGCAGATTGTCTATAAGAGTCAAAACCAGTTGGAGGAATTACCCAGCAAACAATGTCAGGGTACACAACAAGGCAAAGGTCAAATGACTGTGGACCATATTGATGGTCATAAATTCAGGAGCAGGCCAGAGGGCAGACAGTATTGAAGGTCAATGGTCAAAGCCAAGTTTAGCAAGTGAGGTCATTCTGGCTTAATATAGGTTAAAGGTCAACAAAATCATAGGCAATTATCAATAGCAGAGAATTTTATCGAGGAAATTGATGAATGAATATTGAATAGTTAAAAGGGATTATCAAAACAGAAAGTGATCAAAGGTGAGATCGTATTCATCCACTCACTTTTGGTTTGACTTCCTGTCCAGGAAATCTATAGAGAAAGACTGTGAACAGACCTTCCAATGCCTATTGAATGAGCATCCAACAAAGAGCTTTAGGCCACATAAAACAGCCATGCCATATATTTCAGATTCTGCGCATACGTAAGTACTGTAAAAAAAACAAACATTGTTGTGAAAGTTCCTTTTAAGAACTTAGAAATGCTGTAACTTTTTTAGTTTAATAGTCAATTTTAGAGCCATTATGGAGCTGTTTTCCATAAAAAAAAAAAAAAAAAACACCCATGTAATTTATTAGCGTATTAACCTATACACAAGTTAATTTATTTATCAATTATATTTAACATTTACAGTGCCTTGAAAAAGTATACCCCTTGAAATTTTCCACATTTTGTCATGTTACAACCAAAAACGTAAATGCATTTTTTTGGGATTTTATGTGATAGATCAACACAAAGTGGTACATAATTGTGAAGTGGAAGGAAAATGATAAATATTTTTTAAAACTTTTTACATATAAATATGTGAAAAATATGTGGCGTGCATTTGTATTCAGCCCCCTTTACTCTGATACCCCTAACTAAAATCTAGTGGAACCAATTTCCTTCAGAAGTCACCTAATTAGTAAATAGAGTCCACCTGTGTGTAATTTAATCTCAGTATAAATACAGCTGTTCTGTGAAGCCCTCAGAGGTTTGTTAGAGAACCTCAGTGAACAAACAGAATCATGAAGGCCAAGGAACACACCAGACAGGTCAGGGATAAAGTTGTGAAGAAGTTTAAAGCAGGGTTAGGCTATAAAAAAAAAAATATCCCAAGCTTTAAACATCTCACGGAGCACTGCTCAATCCATCATCCGAAAATGGAAAGAGTATGGCACAAGTGCAAACCTACCAAGACATGGCTGTTCACCTAAACTGACAGGCCGGGCAAGGAGAGCATTAATCAGAGAAGCAGCCAAGAGGCCCATGGGAACTCTGGAGGAGCTGCAGAGATCCACAGCTCAGGTGGGAGAATCTGTCCACAGGACAACTATTAGTCGTGCTCTCCACAAATCAGGCCTTTATGGAAGAGTGGGAAAGTGATGGTGCAGTGACAATTTATAAATTTAAATGAGTGATCTAAAGTGCATAGATAACTTAATACACATATAAATATATGAAAGTTAGAATAATGGTGAAAATATCAAACTAACAATATACCTTTGCAGTATTGAAATAATGATGTCAGGTAATTAAACCAATGTATACCATACAGTACATATAAATACAGTGATATCAAGTGATTAAACCAGGCTTGAGCCTGCTGTTCCCATTGCGTCATTTTATTGATTAACAAGCGCTTGCTTTACCTCTTCCAAATGTGAATCTTTCATTTTTTAATAATACATTTTGTGTTATGCGGATTCACACTATGTGCGTCTTTTATTCCTTTTTGGCCCTATATGTTTGAATCCACATGACGTTTTATATATCTTGGAGCTTCCTTTCTTGTTGACCGGTGGTCCTTGTGAGAAGATTATTTTATCTAATTGTATCAACGCTTATATACATCCGGGCTCTACTATTTTTTATGAAGAATCACCGACAAGACTGTTTGATTCATAGGGCGTATGTCCTACTGAATCCATACTTTCCGGTAAGCCTCAGTGTTATTGGTGGCGGTGCTCTATCTCCTCTTTTCATGCACGTTCAGCGGTGGCTTGAAAATTATCATTTGCGGCGTCAAGATACATGTTTTGGATATTTCCATTTCATCAAACACTTTTTCTGACACAGTGGACTTTTTTCTATTTTTTATATTATTGCTTTTCAGTTTATAATAAGTTGTTCACTGTATTTTTGTGTATGATATATGTTTAATCACTTGATATGACTGTATTTATATGTATGGTATACATTGGTTTAATCACCTGATATCACTGCATTTTATATGTATGGTATACACTGGTTTAATTACCTGACATCATTATTTCAATACTGTTAGTTTGATATTTTCACCATTATTCTAACTTTGCTATATTTAGATGTGTTTCAGGTTATCTATGCACTTTAGATCACTCATTTACATTTATAAATTGTCACTACCATCACTTTCCCACTATTACTTTTTGCAATTGTCATTTGCGGTGATGGCAGCTTCCCCCCTTATTTGGACAGCGCAGTATTTAGCAATTTTTTTTTTCACTTTGTGGAAGAGTGGCAAGAAGAAAGCCATTGTTGAGAGAAAGCCATCAGAAGTCCCATTTGCAGTTTGCGAGAAGCCATGTGGGGGACACAGAAAACATGTGGAAGAAGGTGCTCTGGTCACATGAGACAAAAATTTTACTGTATGGCCTAAAAGCAAAATGTTATGTGTGATGGAAAACTAACACTGCACCTCACCCTGAACACACCATCCCCACCGTGAAGCATGGTGGTGGCAGTATAATGTTGTGGGGATGCTTTACTTCAGCAGGGAAAGGGAAGCTGGTCAGAGTTGATGGGAAGATGGATGGAGCCAAATACAGGGCAATCTTAGAAGAGAACCTGTTAGAGTCTGCAAAAGACTTGAGACTGGGGCGGAGGTTCACCTTCTAGCAGGACAACGACCTTAAACATACCGCCAGAGCTACAATGGAATGCTTTAGATCAAAGCATAGTCATGTGTTAGAATGGCCCAGTCAAAGTCCAGACCTAAAAAATAGAGCTTGAGCTATATTGCAAAGAAGAATGGGCAAAAATGTCACTCTCTAGATGTGCAAAGCTGGTAGAGACACCCCCAAAAAGAATTGCAGCTGTAATTGCAGTGAAAGGCGGTTCTTCAAAGTATTGACTCAGGGGGGCTGAATACAAATGCACCCAACACTTTTCACATATTTTTTTGTAAAAAAAAATTGAAAACCATTTATCATTTTCCTTCCACTTCACAATTATGTGCCATTTTGTGTTGGTCTATCACATAAAATCCCAATAAAATACATTTACGTTTTAGGTTGCAACATGACAAAATGTGGAAAATGTCAAGGGGTATGAATACTGTTTCAAGGCACTGTATATATATATATATATATATATATATATATATATATATATATATATATATATATATATAAATATTCTTCAGTAGAATTAATGGAAAGGATGTCAGCTATGTGCATGAGAGATACTGTATATCACCGAAACTGTACCTAGGTCATGTTCAGTTGGGATAAGCGCCTGAAAGGTTAACATAAAGTATATTATACGTAAATGTTAAAATATGTGATATATGATGCTTATTCGCTGTAAGGTTATTCCTTTCTGTACAAATTTTTTTTTTAAATATACGTATACGATATGGCCAAAAGCTGACCAACACACCTGTATGAGTTGTTAGCCATTCCAAATCCGTGGACATGAATATGGATATACCGTATGTGTATTGAAAGAACAAAAGAACACAGCTTCCCTGTGTAGAGAGTTTCCCCACCTAAAGTTATTATTTAAGTAGTGTAAATAGGCCAGCCTATGCATAATAATGGTCAGTCTTCAGCACTTACCTAGCCGTGGTAGGCTACCATATCTATTGACTGCAAATTTGCTTTACAAAATCTGCTTTGTTGTAAGGTAAATTTGTTTTCAGCACAAGGGATGGTACTTACATTCAATGTAAAGTGCCCTTCTGCTGCTGGCTGCTCTCTTAAGCTGGCAATGGACAGTTCAAATCTGATTTTAACCATGTATGGGTGGGCTGAATGTACCCAAGTTGATTGCAATCGATCGATCCACTTGGGTACAACCAGCCTGCCGGAATTGAAATGTGATTACCATTAACACTGTTATAGCAACTTGCAATAATGACTGCGCGGGAGGGATTCACCTGTCAACACTGTCTTTGTTGATGGGGAAATCAAGATAATTTCTTTCCTGCAACCATGGGACACAGAAATTTGCTCCATCTATGGTCAGCCTTAGTTGAAATCTGAAGTCTCTGCCCCCCTCCCCCTTATGAATGAATGAAAAGCACTCTATGAATGGAGGAGGTAGACCTTTCATCCCTCCACTTGTCCTCCATTCACAGATTGCCTTTCATTGGTGGAAGCTATAGTACAGCTTCTATCAGTGGCGGTTGGTGCTTAAAATTTTTGGGGGGCGCAAACAAACTGAAAAATTCTGAAAAAAAAACATCAATTTGCCCATCAAACACAGCCACTGTGCCCATCAAACGCAGCCACTGTGCCATCAATTGCAGCCACTGTGCCCATCAAACGCAGCCACTGTGCCCATCAAACGCAGCCACTGTGCCATAAAAACGCAGCCACTGTGCCCATCAAACGCAGCCATTGTGCCCATCAAATGCAGCCACTGTGCCCATCAAATGCAGCCACTGTTCCATCAAACGCAGTTACTGTGCCATCAAATGCTGCCACTGTGCCCCATCAAATGCTGCCACTGTGCCCCATCAAATTATGCGGTCTGCCCGACACTTACCCTGTCTTGTGGTGGGTCGGGCATGCGGGTGACGGTGGCAAGCGGTGGAACCTTGCAGCGGGTCAGACAGTGGCTCCTGTGTCCTCCATGCATTTCCTTCCCTCTTCTTGATAGGCATCCAATCGCAGCTCCTGGCCTTTTAGCCAATCAGGTGACGGGTAACAGACCCACGCACCTGATTGGCAGAGAGGCGGTTCAGTGTTAGGAAAGCGAATATTCATTCACTGTTCTAACACACCTGAACCTCACCTGAACACACCTGAACCTCGCAGTTCACCTTTTTTGAAGCCTATTAGAGCCTGTGGCTCTAATTAGGTGCTTCAGAAACAACACCCCCCCCCCCCATTGCTGTAACTCAGGCACGCGGCGTCCGAAAAGGGGCTGGGTGCCTGAATAGGGGTAGCGGTGGTGGCCATGGATATATTCATGCAATGCATGAATTAATCCATTAGTCATAGAGGGGGTGGCTGGAGAGAGGGGGCAGCACCTGTGCGCCCTTAATGGACGCACCACCACTGGCTTCTATTAATGTAGGAGGGGGCATAAAGGCTAGGCATAGTCAGCACTCTTGATGAGTGCGTATGACTAGTCCTGGCGAGTGGATTAACCCTAACAGCACGAGAAGGTTACGACTGAGGAGGTATGGGAGGCACAGAGGATTTCAACTGTGATTTCACTTTAAAGGAAGCAGCCAGAAGCACAAGGGGCACTTCTTATTGAATGTAAGTACCTACCTCTGTTCTGATTTTTTACAAAAATGTAACCAAACTTAGGTTTTAACTAACCTCGGAAGCCTGTAACTTCAAGGAGGCAGATCGCGACTGGTTGCTAGACCAACACAGTCCTTAACACCTGTGTCAGAAAGCAGGACTGAAGCTGGCGAGTTCTTGGGAACCACAAAAGTAGTCTTCCCTTGCCTGTTTATCACAATTAAAATGGACCCTTCAATAATTTTGCATGAATACATTTTTAATATATAAATGCACATATTTGCCAGCACACCAAGAACCCTCAAATACCGTCCAAAGGCTTTTATTGCAGAAAGATCACATCACAAGAACAAGTGCCGCATTTCGGAGCCACGCAGAACCCCTTCATCAGGCAGATGCCATCAGATGTGGCTCCGAAACGTTGCACTTGTTCTTGTGATGTGATCTTTCTGCAATAAAAGCCTTTGGATGATCTTTGAGGACCCTTGGTGTGCTGGCGAATGTGTATTTATATATTAAAAATGTATTCATGCTAAATTATTGAAAGGTCCATTTTAATTGTGATAAACAGACAAGGGAAGACTACTTTTGTGGTTCACCCTTTCTGTTCCCAAGAACTCTCCAGCTTCAGTCCTGCTTTCTGACACAGCATCCAGCTGGTAGTCACTACAGCACCTACTATTGATGAGCCTTGTTTCCAGGAACGTGTGAGATGAGACTATAGACAAGACTACATTTTTAATATGTCACAATACACAGGAACAGTATATTGTTTCAAAACAGATACCTTTTATCACTAAAAAGACATCCTTGAGCTACAATCTGGTGACTTTGCCAGGACTTACCATAGATAACGTCATCTTTCTGTAGGAGGAAGCATTGCCTAAAGCAGTGATGGCAAACCTTGGCACCCCAGATGTTTTGGAACTACATTTCCCATGATGCTCATGCATTCTGCGGTGTAGTTGAACATCTTGGTAAAATTTAGTTCCAAAACGTCTGGGGTGCCAGGGTTCGCCATCACTGGCCTAAAGCCTCATACACACGATCGGATTTTGTGAAGACAGGCTGTTGGTGGAAAATCCGACCGTGTGTACGCTCCATCGGACAATTGTTGGCCAACTTTCCGGGGACAAATGTTGGATCGCAGGTTTATAAATTTTCCGCGGACAAATATCTGTTGTCGTATTTTCCGAGCGCGTTTACACAAGTCCGTTTGGACAAAAGTCCAAAGTACAAACACGCATGCTCGGAAGCAAGGACGAGCCAGAAGCGGTCAGTGTTGTAAACTAGCGGTTCATAATGGAGAATTAACATTTGTGACGTGGAAAATTATGAGCGTACTCTCTTCTTCTTTAATGGGATAATAATGAAGCTGCTTTGCTGGTGATACTGATGGAGTTAATGCAAACACATTTTCAAAGGCTTTTTTTTCTAGTGATATCAAGAACAATATTATTATGATTTTTTTTTTTTTTTTTTGGGCAAGTTACCACAACACGATTAGCCTGTAGTTTGTTGGTGTCCCTTGTCAATTTTACATTGTATTTTTTAAAATGTAACTGCCGACTCCCAAAATGTCATTTGAAGTTAAACACATAGCCAAGTATTATTCTACACAATTTTTTTTATTGTGCATTAAAAAAAGAAAACAAATAAAATTAGACATGCTATCTGCCAATAGAACTTAACCAAAAAGTGCATTCTATGCATCCAAAAATATAGAAAATATACCAAATCAAATCATTATTACTCAACCAAAAAAATAATGTCAAAGAAATAACTCCAAGGCCAATAATAAATAACACATTATCTCCTCAGATTACGCAACATGGCTGGTTGACGAACGGCCGTTCAGAAACAAACTGAAAAGTGCGAACTGAAAAGTGCGAAATGAAAAGTGCGAATCAACACTCACCAAACTTCTACTAACATAAAATTAGCAGAAGGAGCCCAAAGAGTGGCGCTAAAGAGCTGAAAAACAACGTAGTACGTCACTAGGTTCGTAATTGTTGGCCAACAATTGTGTGGCTGTGTGTATGCAAGACAAGTTTGGGCCAACGCCCTTCGCACAAAATTCCATGGTTTTGTTGGCCAACAATCCGATCGTGTGTATGAGGCTTAAGTCCCCTCTCTCCCAGGGATCAGAATTCAACATTGTAGATTTAGAGAAAGTCACAAGGTAAGAGGCCACAACAGGAGTTGATCTGTGTCAGATGCTCACCCTGGTTGATGTATAAAAAAAAAAAAAAGATGGCTCCATTCTTCTGGAGAGAAAAGCAGATGAGGGCATTATCAGGGGAGTACATTGATCATTTGGACTACACATTATTTGGCATGCAAGAAACTGAACTTAAATAAATATATCTGATGCTAGGTCCACGTTTTATATTATCATTTTAAATGAATAACCTCAGTAAATTAAAAATAATTGCGCTCTGCCATCTGCTCCCTGTACACTTGTACAGCAACTGTAAGCATTTTCACTGCTTGATACATGTGAAATCGTGTAAGTGATAAACACAGTTTATCACTTTGGAGACCTGACTTTATCTCTAATGTTAGCTATGAAGTTTTATTTTGTCTATATGTTTCTTTTAAACATCCTTTCACATTCACTCTTTGTTTGTGCAACGTTTACTGTTATGTACTGTTCCGTAACGATAGCAAATTTCTCTGTTTACATTCATCAAACCTTTGGCGTTTTAAATAAATCTTAAATTAAACAAGTAATCAGACAAAAAAAAACAGCCTTTTCTTTGCCTTTCTTTGTTTATTTTTTTTTTTTATTTTCCCCATTACCGTTAGCATGAACTTTTCTTTGTCTACAGGTGTAGAAAATACTCCAAGCAAGTCCCATTGCATTAATTAAAGTGGAATGCTGTCACAAACTGCGAGCAGGCAGGCTCTTTATTGCAGAAGAGACATTGCATAAAATCCACCTACCTACCTGTCTGCTCACAGCGTGCTCCGGCAGGTAAACTGACCATGTCGGCCAATGAAGACTGGCACCCAGCAGAAGATGCCGGCAAAGGATGGGGACTATTGAAGTAAAGGTACGTTTTGCTCAGCTTCAAGTAATAGATGGTACCCTGAGCCAAAATCTGTCTTTTCAAACGTATATATCAGTTGAATTAAATTTCCAAGTGGGTATGATTTCCAGAGATTATTGAGAATGAGGCCCCAGCAAAGGTAACAGCTTTGTTCCCCATCCATTTGATTAACATTAATAAAGATTGCAATGGACACAGAGAAGCTACCCGTTTGCATTGTCTGTGTCACTGTAGACCAGTCAGACACTATGGTGTGGATTTACTAAGGGCAAATAGACCGTGCACCTTGCAAGTGCAGTCACTCCAGAGCTTAGTAAATGAGGTAAAGCTCCACTTTGCAAGGAATACCCAATTACATGCAAGGAAAAAAAAAAAAACAGCATTTTGCTTGCACATGATTGGATGACAGGGGTCAGCAAAGGTTCTGCTAATTTACTATCTCTGGAGCAACTGCACTTGCAGAGTACACAGTCTATTTGTCTTTAGTAAATAAACCCCTAGCTGCCTACAAGTACATTCTCTATTAGACATGTGCATTGGTTTTCGACCGAATGCATTTTTGTCTGAATTTCGTGTATTTTCGTTATCGTTTTAACAAATGATAACGAACGTGCAGAATCCGAAAACCGAAAGATCCGACATAAACAAATGCTTTATTTTCATTTTTGTTGTGACAACAGTTCGATATAGATAGGAGATTGGACATGACGCTGATAATAGCGATCTGTGTCCATCGAACCTGTGGTCGAATGTGCCTAACCTTCGCTCTATTAGTCCAAGATTATCCTACAGAGAGAGAAAAGATTTGACATGAAGATTCGACGAAGCAGTCGAGCGGACATTTATGGTCAAATGCTCTGCCCATAGGCTATAGAATACACATGGATAGTAGTAGGTTATATGGTTTTCAAGGGCATAGGGCATAGTTCCCATCCTCCCAAAAGTCCGGCGGACTAAGTTTAAAGTTCAGACTTCCCGCGGTCTGTGTGCTAGTCCGTGGGACTTTTGAAATGAATGGACTTGCCAACACACGATCGGAAAGTCAGTTTATTTAGAACGTGACTCCAGGTAGACGGGACTAACGAAGGCAGCGAATGCCGCCGCGCTAGCCCCGTCACCTGGTATGGATTTAAAAACTGAAAAAATGGCAAATCCATCTCAGACCCTTATCCGATCATGCAGCCCGGCTGGTCAGGAAAGGGGGTGGGGACGAGTGAGCGCCCCCCCTCCTGAGCCGTACCAGGCCACGTGCCCTCAACATGGGGGGTGCCCTGGGGAAAGGGGAGCCCTGCGGCCCCCCCACCCCAAAGCACCTTGTCCCCATGTTGATGAGGACAAGGGCCTCTTCCCGACAACCCTGGCCGTTGGTTGTCGGGGTCTGTGGGCGGGGGGGGCTTATCGGAATCCAGGAGTCTCCTTTAATAAGGGGGCCCCCAGATACCGGCCCCCCACTCTATGTGAATGAGTATGGGGTATGATGTACCCCTACCCATTCACCTAAGGAAAAAAGTGTAAAAAAAAAAAAAAAAAGGCACCATTTTTTAAAAAAATATTTTATTGCACAGCTCCGGGGGTCTTTTTCCGTCTTGGGGCGTCTTCTCCCCGGACTCCTCCGCTATCTTCTGCTCTTTTACCTAGCTCTTTCACGAGCAGAGGAGCCCGGCTTTCTCCTTCGTCGCTGCCGTCGTCTGGGGGTCTCTTTCCGCCTTCGGGGGTCTTGTTCCGCTCTTCGGTTCTTCTTGCCGATGTCGCCGCCTTCTGCGCCTTCTGCGTCGTCTTCTTCTTCTTCTTCTGATGTTGACTCGTCGCTCTCTATGGCCGGAATGGCAGAGACATGCAGTGTTGTGACTTATATAGGGACAAGGGGGCGGGGCCACCTGCTCATGTCACATGGTGACCCCGTCCCCATATGATGTCACAGTCCCAGCATCCTCCGGGACTGTGACATCATATTGGGGAGGGGTCACCATGTGACATGAGCCGGTGGCGCCGCCCCTTGTCCGCCGGAAAGTCCGGGCATGTGTGGGCAAAAAAGATTGTCCGCCGGAAAAGTCCGGGCGTGTGTGGGCAAGTCCACACGGTTGGAAAGTCCGGCGGTTTGTCCACTGGACTATGTCCGGCGGACCATCCCGTCGGAAAGTCCGAGCGTGTGTACGCTGCATAAGGGCCGCATAATTCTTCCCAATGACCACAAATGTAAGGAGCATTCTTCCCACTGACCACCACACTAATGTTTAATGTTTTATGAGTTGTATATATAGTAATTTTCAGCAGGAAGTTTTTTCAAGGGTTCCTCTGTGCTGAAAAGCTTGGGAAAGGCTGCCTTACATTAAAACCCCTAAACTTAATAGTGTAACCCTTCAAAAACCCTTTCATTAACCTTTCCTTATGTAAGGCCCCTTTCACACTGTGGCGGGAGCCGTGGCGACGGTAAAGCAGCGCTATATTTAGCGCTGCTTTACCATCGTTTTAGCTGCGGTATTCGGCCGCTCGCGGGACGGTTTTACCCCCGCAAGCGGCCGAAAAAGGGTTAAAATCCCCCGCAAAGTGCCGCCGTAGCGGCGCTTTGCGGTGGTATTACCGCGGTATTATCTCGGTGTCCCATTGAAATCAATGGGTAGGAGCGGTGAATACACCGCTCCTATACCGCTCCAAAGGACTTTTTTTATCGTTCTGCTAGCACACCGCTCCAGTGTGAAAGCCGCCGGCTTTCACACTGGAGTGAATGGGGCCGTTTTTTTCAGGCGGTGTACAGGTGCTATTTTTAGCGCTGTACCGCCTGAAAACCGCCCCAGTGTGAAAGGGGCCTAAATGTAACTTCTCCTTCACAAGGATCCTCAGTGCAAACCAACTCCTCTGGAGCAAAAGATACCAGGGCCAGGGTGCCAACACTGGAATGTACTGTTCTTGGCACATATTCCTGAGTACAAACAGTCGTTCAATAAATATGATCAATCATTTTAAGTGGACAAACTACAACAAAGAACCACTTATTATCATCTCATCAGTGTGCACATTCAGTTTGTAGCTCTAGGGACATTGGTTCCCCCTTGCCTTATTGGCAAGTCTAGTCAGTGTTTAATTGGCTTATAAACATGTGTTTCTTCAAAATTTTGAGCTTGTTTTTCTAAAACAAAAATCCATGTCGTCAAACATTTTATGTTTCAGGACAGGCAACAAAGCAGCAGGAGCTAATTTGCATTTGAAGGATGACTTGGGGCAGGAAATTGACACAAGTGCATTAAAGCATGTCCACAGTAAGGACCACTGCTGTTCATATTATTAGTAGTTAAGAATAGTAATTGAATCATTAACATCCCAGGTATCTGCACAAGATAGCAAAACATTTCTATTGTTCGGGTCAGACCAGGGCCTGAAGTTAGTTTTCCTGAGGGGGTATAACCTCACATAACAACAACCCATCTTTACAGCTATCCACTTTAACAATTTGCTAATTATAGTTCAATTTAACTGAGATCATTCCTTCCCCTTTCTCTGTCCCACCTGGTAAAATGGATACTTGGTCAAGGATGTGCAAAGCAGTTCTGACATGCACATTTACACTTGTGCAGGTATAATGCGGCTTGCCATTTGTTGGAAGACAATAGGCTGAGCCCTCCCTGCTGGGCTTTGGTTTATATGTATCCTGCAAATCTACATCAACCTTTGGAAGAGTCACATGCTGGCCAAGTCTAATTTAGCAAAAAATAATTCTTACAATATCTTATGGTCAAACTCAAATTCTAGGGACCAAACTCAAACGCTATTGACTTGAATGTGAGGATACAGTTGGACGTGTATTTTCTGTAACCATCCCCATCCCTCAGTTGGCCATACATTTGATTCAAGGCAGCAGTTAGATATTTGTTCATTACAATTGTGCATGTGTTGTTAAAGTGTAAACTGTAAAACCCAACAATGAGCTTATCTTATTTGCTTTCTTTCGGTCTGGTAAACATACAATTTAAAGTGATTTGTTATATGGTTAATACAAGCACAAAAATCTTCTCAATCCTACCAGAAATATTTTGAGCTGATAACTTCTTAAAGCGGAGGTTCAAACAAAAATTGTTAGGAGAAGTTTGGTGAGTGTTGATTCGCGCTTTTCATTTCGTGCTTTTCAGTTCGTTTCTGAACGGCCGTTCGTCAATCAGACATGTTGCGGAATAGGAGGAGATAACGTGTTATTTATTATTGGCCTTGGCTTTGACATAATTTTTTTGGGTTGAATAATGATTTGATTTGGTATATTTTCTATATTTTTGGATGCATATAATGCACTTTTTGGTTAAGTTCTATTGGCAGATAGCATGTCTAATTTTATATGTAATAAAAAAAATTGTGGAGAATAATACTTGGCTATGTGTTTTACTTCAAATGACAGTTTGGGAGTCGGCAGTTACATAAAAAAAAAAAAAACAATGTAAAATTGACAAGGGACACCAACATAGTTGTATCTTTGATCTTAAAAACTACAGGATAATGGTGTTGTGGTAACTTGCCTAAAAAAAAAAAAGCATAATATATATTATTCTTGATATCACTAGAAAAAAAAGCCTTTGAAAATTTGTTTGCCATAACTCCATCAGCAAAGCAGCTTCATTATTATTCCATTAAATAAGAAGAGAATTGTGCGCTGCATTTTGAGATTTCATAATTTGCCGCGTCACGAATGTTAATTCTCCATTACAAACGCTAGTTTACTAGACCGTCCGCTTCTGGCTTGTCCTTGCTTCCGAGCATGCGTGTTTGTACTTTAGACTATCATGTGTACGAGGCTTTAGTCTCTGCCACTGCTAACTGTTAACACTTATCATTGTTTTCTGCTATCTCTGTGGACTGGACTACAAGACCTACAAAACAAAACCTCCCTATTATGTTATGGTAAAGGTATTCCATTATATATAATTGAAAAAAGACTGAAAAGTTTGATAGAGAAAAAAAAATAAAAAAATATATATATATATATATATATATATTTTTTTTTTTTTTTTTTTTTTACTTTCTGCTATAAAACATATTAACAACCTCATACAGGGCCCGTTCACCCCCTTCCTGCCCAGGCCATTTTTTAACTTTCAGCGCTGTCGCACTGTGAATGACAATTATGCAGTCATACAACACTGTACCCAAATAAATGTTTAATAATTTTCTTCACACAAATAGAGCTTTTTTTTGTGGTATATAATCACTCCTGGGTTTTTTATTTTTTACTAAAAAAAATAAAAGAGGATTTGGAAAAAATTAATTTTTCTTAGTTTCTGTCAGTAAATTTTGTAAATAAGTAATTTTTCTCCTTCACTGATGTGCGCTGATGAGGTGGTACTGATGGGCACTGATGAGGCAGCACTTATGGCCACTGATTAGGTGGCACGGATGAGGAGGCACTTTTAGGCCCCCTAATGGGCACTGATAGGCGACATTGGTGGGCACTGATAGGTGGCACTGGTGGGCACTGATAGGCAACACTGATGGGTGGCACTGATTGGCATTGATGGGCAGCACTGATGAGCAGGCACTGGTAGGCACTAAAAAGCAGAACTGACTGGCACCAGTTATGGGTATTGATTTGTGTCACTGATGGGCACTGATTTGTGTCACAGATGGACACTGATTTGTGTCACTGATGGGCACTCATAGGCACTGATTGTTGGCACTCATGGGCACTGATTGGTGGCACTTCTGGCACTTTATTGCAATCAGGGCACTGATGATCAGTGTCCTGATTACCTGCCCTGTTTTCCCCTGTGAGAAGATGCCACTGATCGGCACTCCTCGCCACACACTCTGTCAGTGTGAGGCGAGGAGAGCCGAATACCGGCACTTCCGTATTTACATGTGACCGGCTGTGATTGGACACAGTCGATCACATGGTTAAGAGCCGTGTCAGCGGCTCTTTACAGAGATCTGTCCTAGCAACACGGCACGCTCGTTCTGGTGCGCCGTCATATGACGTCCACCTAGAACGAGAGCCGCACCATCCCTCCGTTATTTGACGGTGAGCGGGCAGCAAGTGGTTAAACAAAAAATAATTTAATAAATTTAGTCCTAATATAGGCCAAAAATGTATTCTACATGTCAAAAAATCCCAATAAGTGTATATTAATTGGTTTGCATGAAAGTTATAGTGCCTACAAACATACAATATACAGCAGGTAAAATAAGTGTTGAACACGTTACCATTTTTCTAGGTAAATATATTTCTAAAGGTGCTATTGACATAAAATTTTCACCATGCAATCCATACATGCAAAAAGAATCCAAATCAAGTTCAGAAATTAAGTTATGTGTAATAAAATGGAATGACACAGGGAAAAAAAGTATTGAACATACTAACTTCGTACAAAATCCTTTGTTGGTAATGACAACTTCAAGACGCCTCCTGTTTGGAGAAACTAGTTGCATGCATTGCTCAGGTGTGATTTTGGCCCATTCTTCCACACAAACAGTCTTCAAATCTTGAAGGTTCCGTGGGCCTCTTCTATGAACTCTGATCTTTAGTTCTTTCCATAGATTTTCTATTGGATTCTGCTGGCTTTTTTGTCTTTCTTTGGAACCAATTGAGAATTTCCTTAGCTTTGTGTTTGGGATCATTGTCTTGCTGAAATGTCCACCTTCGTTTCATCTTCATCATGATGAATGTCTTGGTAGATTTTTTTCATTCATCCTGCCTTCAATGATATGAAGTTTACCATTACTGTATGCTGAAAACAGCCCCACATCATGATGTTCCCACCTCCAAACCTCACTGTTGGTATGGGGGTGTTTTTGTGGCGATGTGCGGTTCCATTTGACTTCCAAACATGGTGTGTATTATGGCATCCAAAGAGATCAATTTTGGTCTCATCTGACCAGACTATATTCTCCCAGTATTTCACAGTCTTGCCTAAATGTTGTGCAGCAAACTTTAAACAAGCTTCAATATGCTTCTCCTTCAGCAATGGAGTCTTGTGTGGTGAGCGTGTATACAGGCCATGGTGGTTGAGTGCATTATTTATTGTTTTCTTTGAAACAATTCTACCTGCTAATTCCAGGTCTTTCTGAAGCTCTCCACAAGTGGTCCTTGGCTCTTGGACAACTCCTCTGATAATTATTTTCACTCCTCTGTCAGAAATCTTGCGAGGAGCACCTGGTCGTGGCCGGTTTATGGTGAAATTATGTTCTTTTCACTTCTGGATTATGGCCCCAACAGTGCTCACTGGAACATTCAGAAGTTTAGAAATCCTTCTGTAACCAATGCTGGGTTGTGAAGGTCTTGAGAAAGCTCTTTGCTTTTACTTTTCATGAGATGTTTCTTGTGTGGCAAGCACTGACAAGGGGCAGGATTGCGTTCTAATTACTGATAGATTTCAGCTGGTGTCTTGGCTTTCCATGCCTTTCTGCATCTCCCTTTCTTTATGTGTTCAATACTGTTTCCCTGTCTGATTTCATTTTATTACACATAACTTAATTTCTGTATGTGTGGATTGCATGGGTTGTTACCGGCATGTGGTGAAATTTTCATGTCAATAGCACCTTTAGAAATATATTTACCTAGAAAAATGGTGACAGGTTCAATACTTATTTTACCCGCTGTATATATTGGAATTTTTATTAATTTATTTTTTGTTATACTAGTAGTATAATAGTAATAATGGTGGTGATCAGCGACTTCTAGTGGGAATGTGGCAATCTGACACTGACATCTCCAATTACCGTACACTAATACAGTGATCAGTACTAACAATATACTTTACACTGTTACTGTACTAATGACATTGGCTAGGACTACGTTAACATCTAGGGGCAATCAAGGGGTTAATTGTGTGCCTAACAATATGTAACGTGTGCTGCTTTTTACTACAGACTAATTTTTTTCTTTTCCCTGCTTTCCATTTGGATCATCCAGTTATATTTCACTCTACACATAATAAATGCTTTAGTGGCTTTGTGAGCATGTAATGAGAGTTTTTCATAGTCTGGGTTGAATGGCACTTTAAGGCTTTGGCTCCACCTATCCTAATGCAAAAGTATTGTTTAATCTAAGGAAGAAGATTTGAATTTGAGTCAGCTGTGCGATTTAAGTAATAAAATGTTCAGGCCTTTACTGGTGTGGCAGAAGGGGCTCTTGCTATAATTTGTACATGTAGAGCTTACTTAAACATGACTGCAGACTTAAAGCAGAGCTCCACCCAAAAGGGGAAGCTCCGCTTATCTGACTCCTCCTCCCCTACCACATTTGGCACCTTTTGGTGGGGAGGGGGAAGGGGGTACCTGTTTTTTACGGTTACCCACTCCCACTTCCTCCGTCCCCCGCAGCCAGGCCATTCACAAAGCGCAGCGCGCTTTGCACATGCACAGTAGGGAACCAGCTGTGGAGCCGCAAGGCTTCACTGCCAGCTTCCCTTAGCTGAGATGGCGGCGGCAGCACCCGAGAGCCAATTGAAAAATCGGCTCGGGTGAGGACACCGCTGGATGCCTGGACAGGTAAGTGCCCTAATAGTAAAAGTCAGCAGCTACAGTATTTGTAGCTGCTGACTTTTATTTTTTTCTGAAGGAGCCTGGAGCTCCTTTTAAACTCTAAGTTTGACCTCCTGCAGAACTGAGAGCTCTGTGATTCCCTTTGCCTTACCATTGCCGCTGCAGTCATCTTCTTCACCGATTCTTCTTTTTTGTCCACTTGGTGTCCAGTGGTGATGTAACTTTAGTTCATGAACATTGGAGTTGCATTATCCCAACATCTATTCAGTCATAGAGTTATTAGTAATTGCCGCAACATATGTGTCCTAGGGGCCTACAGCAACTTCAGTATAGCATGCAGGTTTAGGAATACTGTACTTGGTTCCTTCCGTCTCTTTGTCATTGTGGAAAAACCAGCATTGCTTGTTTATCAGCTATCGGAGTGTTTCTAATTCTGGAGCGCTGTGAAATTACATCTCTATGAGAAAATAGAACAGACAAGTTAACATTATCAATTACCCGAGTCATGCTAAATTAGAACTATGGCCTCCTATTGAAAAACAAAATATGTGCTGCTGTGCTAAATTATAAGTGCATCTGCACTTACAGTTTTCTCTTAGTCACCCTGCAAAATTCCACAAATACCCGTTGATCCTGCCAGTACAGTCCACCTAATGCAGCTTCCTGTCATAGAGTGGCAATGATACTGCACTGCTCTTCAATTCAGAGCATCATTTTTACTCTTAGGTAAAGAAGTGTGGATAATAGGGTGCTCTGGATAACAAGGAGACTTTTAGACCCCTTTCACACTGGAGCCGCGGGCGCGTTCGCGGTAAAGCGCCGCAAAAATGTCACTTCCAGGACTTTTTTTCCCGTCCCGCAAGCGCACCGCCCAAGTGTCAAAAGGCAAATTGGAATGAATGAGAGACAGTTTTCAGGCGCTTAGCAGAGGCTATTTATAGCGCTAACGTGCCTAAAACCTCCCCCCTGTGTGAAAGGGGTCTCACAAACAGTACATGACTGTCTCTTGAAATGTGATTAATGCACCACAGCAGCACTTCAGAAGAGGGAAGCACACTCTATAGGAAAACCAAAGCAGAGAAGAAGGCGCTTCTAAGTGAAGTAATAAAACACTTTAATAAGGAAGGGTTAAAAACACTTACAAGATGGAAGTGAAAAACAGGCATATCAATGAATCCATAACCTCTATCGTGATGCCTCCTGGGAGTAAAGACAGCTGCAGGTGGAAGTTACAGCCGTCCAGCTGTGGTAAACACTGTGTCTCTGAAGGAGCGAATAGGCATGCTCCGAAACATGTCCCACCCACTCTGACGTCATGTCCGGTTGCCTGGATTCCATGCTGGTCCTGACAACACAGCTCTCCATCTTGGATCAGAGACACAGTGTTCACCACCACCGCCCCATGGCTAAAACTTCCACCTGCAACGGTCTTTATTGGAAGGAAAAGGAAGTTTTTCATTTACTATAGGAGGCTTGTGCATCACATAATAACTGGATCTGGAACATGTTTATACTGTCAAATAGGAGCCTTTAGTCACCTGTAGACAAGACATCAGGATTGCTTATTTCCAACCTTGTGGTAACAGTTTGGGGAAGGTCCATGACTGTGGTGCTGTGTACAAAGCCAACTCCATGAGGACAAGGATTATTGAGTGTTGCAAAAGGCACTTGAGTGGCATGCACAAGGTCCTGACCTCAACCCTATTGAAACCCTTTAGGACACCTTTAGGATTAATTGCAACACTGAGTTTGAGCTTGGCCTTTTCTGCCAAAATCAGTACCTGACCTCCTAAATTCTCTTTTGGCTACAATGGACACAAAATACCCAGAAAAACATTCCACAATCTTGTAGAAATCCCTGCTAGAGGAGTGGAAGGTATTGTAATGATAAGGGAGGAGGGCAACTTAACATTAATTACCATGTGTTTGGAATGGGATACCCAACAAGCTCATAAAGGTGTGATGGCCAGGTGTTCACAAACATTTGGTCAAGACATTGACCATTTTGTTAAGAACCTTCTGTTTTATTGGTCCACCATTGGTCAAAATTCTATCAAAGCGGAGACAGCTGGATCATATTCTAAGCACTACTCGTTTTAACCTAGAAATACACAACAAGTCAGCTTGAGATGTAAACTCTAAAAAGACAAAGATCCCCTGAAAATGGCTGACTCACATATCCATTTAATATACAGTACCAGGTAATATTACACAGTGCAATATGCAATTAAACAGTTATGTTAGCTCCAACATTACATGTTGTTCAAAAGCCAAATACTGTACAGCAAATGCTCACTAGTAAGTACATACCACCACTACTTTTTTTTTTTATTATTCCCTTGGATGTATTTCAATTTATACAAGGGTCACTTCTCCATATGTACTTCAATTACACCAACAGTAATGCACAAAGTCCAGCGGTCTTTGGCAGCATAAGATGAAACCATTTCTACAACCTGCTGTCTGCTCTTTGGATTTCCATTGAACGTCATATGGGTGGTATTCATTCAGAATTCTCTCTTCACTTAGCAAAATACTTCCCCCTCCAACTCACTGGGTTCAAAGACAGACATTACTACTGCAAGCCCTTTTAAACATTTGACTCGTATATGGCACCTCAGTAAAGGGCCAAGTACTAACACACTATCTGTGCAGATTCAATTCTTTTGATGTGGTACATCAACAAACTAAAGTCTAGTACACACAAGCCAAATGCCACAGGCCAAATGGTGGCCGTTTTCTATTAACTGACATTTGAAGGAAAGTAGGAAAAGGAGGCTTGGGGTGGACTTTAATGGTACCGTATGACAACTGAAGATATCAGTCTAAGATAAAAGTTTTATAAATTTTATTACAAAAATATAAATATACAAATATAATTAAAACCAGACGCGATAATCAAGAAATGTTGGCTCTACAGTCACATGAATGTGACATCTTATAACATAACTACCAGGGCTTTTTTTTTCAGCTGGAACTTGGTGGAACTCAGTTCCACCATCTTTGGCTCAGGCCCTCTGCTCTCTGCTCACCACCATCACTTGTAAACACAGACGTCTGGCTTCTATGTTTACAAGTGACAGCTTGTCTCCCAAAGGCTCCCACAGATCTGATCTCCTGAGCAGCTCCACTGAGTGCCGGATGGGGCAAAAGGGAGATGCAGGTGCTCAAGGTGCAGTGCGGATGCCGACACCCCCACTGGATGATCTCCCTGCAAGTAAGAAAGACGGGGCGAAATACAGTGTGCAGGGAGGTACTAGAGCCGACTGGGTGCTTCAGCTTAACACTGCAGCAAAAGTTGGAAATGTGGAAGATGGTGGAGCTTTTAAGGAGGGGGGAGAATAAGGCGGTGGGGGGGGTGGATTGCATGCAGAGGTCAAAGCTGAAGAGGGGTGAAAGTGAGATGTGGATGGGGGATGCAGAGGTAAGCAGCTGTGGAAGATAACTAAACGGTAAACGCTGCACTCTGTGTAACTCACCCCTGAACTTTGAACTATGTAGGTAGTGTACCACTGAACTCTGCACGTAGCGAAACCCTAAACTCTGCACTCTGTGTGTAACCCACCCCCCCCCTCCCAACTCTGCCCTCTGTACTTAATGCACTCCTGGTATTTAACCATTTCAGCCCCGGAAGAATTTACCCCCTTCCTGACAAAGCACTTTTTGCGATTCGGCACTGCGTCGATTTAACTGACAAGGTTAACTGACGTGGTTGTGCGACGTGGCTCCCAAACAAAATGTACGTCCTTTTTTTCCTACAAATAGAGCTTTCTTTTGGTGGTATTTGATCACCCCTGCGTTTTTTTTTTTTTTTGCTATATAATAAATATCCCCCAAAAATCTATAAAAAAAAAAAGTTTTTTTTTCCTCAGTTTAGGCCGATACATATTCTTCTACATATTTTTGGTAAAAAAAATAGCAATAAGCGATTATTGATTCGTTTGCGCAAAAGTTATAGCGTCTACAAAATAGGGGATAGTTTTATGGCATTTTTTTTAATTTTTTTTTTTTAAAAGATGCCGATCAGCGTTTTTATCGTGACTGCGACATTATGGAGGACACATCGGACATTTTTGACACATTTTTGCTATACAAATGCACTGATTCCTGTGTAAATGACACTGGCAGTGAAGGGGTTAACCACTAGGTGGCAGTGTAGGAGTTAAGTGTGTCCTAGAGGCGTGTTTCTAACTGTGGGGGCCGTGGCTGTAAGTGACACGTCACTGATCTCTGCTCCGATCATACGGAGCAGAGATCAATGACACTGTCTAGGCTGGTAGTGGCTCAGTCTTTCTCTCTCTCGTAGCGCTGGGCAGCGGGGCTCTCTCTGGTGGCGCTGGGCAGTGTGGTCCTCTCTGGTGGTGCTTGGCAGCGTGGCTCTCTCTGGTGGTGCTGGGTAGCGTGGCTTTCTCTCTCTGGTGGCGCTGGGCAGCGTGGCTCTCTCTCTCTCTTTGGCTTCCGCCCACCACACTCCTCATTCTTTGTCCTGTAGAACTCTCTCCCTCTGCTTTTTTCCAGGCTGCAGTCTCTCAATCTCTCTATTGGTCGAGCTGTAGCCTCCTCCCTGTGGAAAATGGGGCCACCAATCTTTGGGACTACATGTCCAATGATGCTCTCCTCTCCTAGTGTCCTTTGATTGGCCCTCAGTTATGGCCAATAGGGAGGGAACAGAGTGGACAGGAAGATGGGTGGGGAACCTGGTGAGAGCAGCCGTCTCTTCTCCCTGACAGGAGAAAGGGGGGGGGGCGAGCGGGGGAAACCTCTGATAGTCCGCAGCTCGCCTTTTTTATCCTGTCACAGCACCACCGAGTTCTCTGCTGGACTGAGCAGGGAAAAAAGCTCAAAGTCACACTACACTGATGGGGGGCTTGACAGCACCTCAATGATGTCACCCCACTTGCAGGTGGCACCTGGGTGCGGGCTGCCCACACCCCGATAGCAAAGCAACTGTGCTAAATTTAACATCTGATCCCTGATTCCAGGGGGGGCACTTGACCCCCCTTGCCCCTACCTGCGGACGCCCATGTATGTGTATAAAAAGTGCAGCACTGGTGAAATATCAGTGTAATGAACAACAAACTGATATATCTACATACTCAGTACCTTATATGCATGTGAAACAAGTGTTGATAACAAATTAAATCTACGTTCTATAATGGAAAGGCCATACAATCTCCACCTAGTCACATAGACTAAAGTGAACAAACAATGGTTTGAATAGTGAAATAAACTGTAAAGCAAAACATTAACTATATGTGCAATCATGAGTGAATATCAGAGTCCATAGACAGATATATAAGACGGCATCGTGACTTGAAATAAAAACTTGGTGCAGACACTTTGTCAGTAGATAATCCACCACCGATATATATAAGGCTTACCAGAAAGGTTGAACCCAAATAGGCATACACCTAATGAGTCAATAAAGCTTGCGGTGTAATACACCCAGGGGAATCTTTCATCGGCACATGCAGCATCTAGTTGGAGATAAAACTTGTATGGTCCTTCGCAGCACAACTTCCGAATGGTTGCCCACCTAGAGGGACCCCAGATGATGTCTTATTAGATGAAACGTGTTGGGATGGGCTCTGCTGATGCCACTGCGTCACTTTCCATACGTTTTATTACAAATCGCTTTTTATCTTCACCAAATGTGAGTGTTCCCTTTTTATATACAATAAATGTCTTTATATTGAAATGGAATCACACTATGTGGCCTATTCCTTCTTCTTCCTATAAAATACACCATTTGGGAGAGATTTTCTGACTCACCCTTTGGCCATCATCCCTCCGGTGGGCATCCATTCGGAGGTTGTGCTGCGAAGGACCATACAAGTTTTATCTCCAACTGGATGCTGTATGTGCCGATGAAAGATTCCCCTGGGTGTATTACACCACAAGCTTTTTTCTCATTAAGATTTTTATTTTCACAAAGTAAAATCATTACAGAAGAATTCACAGTAAATCTAACAAATGTGACTAGTTAACATACCAATGAGACATTGAGAATTTAACAAAGTAAGAAATAAGTATGTAACTTAAGCTGTGACAACTCATTTGTATGCTATATCCCAGAACACTCCAAGAAGGGTAGAAACTCTGCATCCCCTCCGACACCCCAACCGGGATCAAGCTGTGTCCAAGGAGGTGCAGATATCCCCCCCCCCCCTCGAACAAATAGAATTTACTATATAACTTCTGAGAAGCAAGATATAATACTATTAACTTTTCGAGTTGCCCAGACAAAATAAAATTGTAGATTCTAACATGGATACAACATCATGTTCTCACTGGATTAAGCCCAGGAAAAAATCCTATATTTAGTAAGACGTACTAATGTAAAAAACCTGTCAATTCCTAGGTAATTCAAGGAAAGATACTGTAGTCAAAAAAAATATATATACAGGGGGTCCCCGCGTTACGAACTCGTTAGGGACTCCTGTACGGAAGTCGGAAATGTACGTAAGTCGGCGCGCATGCGCAGACCGACAAATACGGAGATTTCCGGACATTTCCGATGTTCCGTCTATTGCCGTTCTGCGCATGCGCGGCAACTTACGGACATTTCCGGCATTTTCCGAAGCTCCGTATGGCCGCGCATGCGCAGAACGGCCGAAAGACGCCGAAAAAGGACGAAAAATGGCGGAGGGTCCCCGCAGCACCCCGTTCATAAGTAGGGGTTGTTCGTAGGTCGGGTGTTCGTAAGTCGGGGACCCCCTGTATATAGAATAAAAATAATAATAATAATATCCAAAATAAAAATAAAAAGGAAAGACAAAAAACTGAGAAGAGAGAGAAAAGAGATAGAAAGGAGAAGAGATGATGCCTTTAGGTCCTATAAAAGATCCAAAGATCAGCGATTAATATTGCTATCTGTGCCTGACCTCAGTGAAATACCCAGATACTGAGCCCAGGGATCCCATATGATTTCAAATTGTGTGGTCTTATCCAATAGGGAGCTGACCATTTTCTCTTGTTCCATTATCCATGAAATTTTTCTTTTCATGGACAATACAGATACCGAGGGCTTCTTCCAATCTTTTGCAATGGTTAATTTGGCTCCCGTTTACACCACAAGCTTTATTGACTCATTAGGCGTATGCCTATTTGGGTTCAACCTTTCTGGTAAACCTTATATATATGGTGGATTATCTACTCAAAAAGTGTCTGCACCAAGTTTTTATTTCAAGTCACGACGCCGTCTTATATATGTGTCTATGGACTCTGATATTCACTCATGAATGCACATATATTTAAAGGGGTGTTTCAGCTGTAAAAACGTTTTTTAAAAGTCAGCAGCTAAAAAAAAAGTAGCCGCTGACTTTTAATAAGTACACTTACCCTCCCAGGGCGCCCACGATGTCGGCCGCCGAGGCCGACATGTCCCTCAACGCTCCGGTCCCAGCGCCGCCATCCTCACTAAGGCAAACAGACAGTGGAGCCTCACGGCTTCACTGCCCGTTTCCTACTGCACATGCGCGAGTCACGCGGCGCTTTGTGAATGGGACGCGCTGTGTTGGGGAACACACAGTTCCCAGAACACAGCGCGCCGCATTACCCAGAAGACAACGCGGAGGAGGACAGAAGACCGAAGATCACCGAACATCACCGCGGAGTAGGAAGGAGGCAGATTAGGAAGACTGCCTAGCAACAGGGATTTCGGATAAGGTAAAAAACATTTTTTTTTTTTAAAGAATATTAATGCTCTTTTTTTTTTTTAGGGTGGCCCTCCACTTTAATGTTTTGCTTTACAGTTTATTTCACTATTCAAACCATTTTTTGTTCACTTTTGTCTATGTGACTAGGTGGAGATAGTATGACCTTTCCCTTATAGAACATAGATTTGTTTTGCTATCAACACTTGTTTCACATGCATATAAGGTCATTGTACTGAGTATGTAGATATATCAGTTTGTTGTTCATTCCACTGATATTTCACCAGTGCTGCACTTTCTATACACATAGTCCTTTAACTTTGCAAATTGATCTTTTGCTGTGTCAGCTGCTATTTTCTAAGGAGACAGCGCGGTTCACCTGCTTTATGCATTGACATGAACAGCCACTGTATTAAAAAGTTTTCTGAGGGAGATATCTAAGACCAGAAATTAAAAAAAATATATATTGTGTATCAGACTCCAATGCCCACAGTTGGCCCATGTGTATGGCAGCCGGTCTGAAGGCTCATGACCGGAAAAAATCTGCCAACCGGCTCCCTATTTGCCATTGGCTCAGATTGGTGACCAGAGTGTTCTGACAGGGAGGCTGCCCCCCTATCAGAAAACAATAACACAGCAGGGGGGATTGCTGCACTAACATTGGATTGTTAGTACAGTGGCTCTGACCTGAGCTGTCAGTTTTTTTTCCTTCAACCTACTGGGTTGAACAAAACAAAAATAGTGCTGTTTTACTAGGCTTAAAGTGATATATGCCTGGGGTTTTCTTTAAAGTATATCTGAAACAAAACCTTTTTTTTCCCCTTTGGACAGCATGTAGAAGGGTTAAAACCCCTATCTTGTTTATTCTTGCTTTCTGTGTCCCCTCCCTATGTGTTCTGGTGACCACTCTCATTAGGAGAGAAAGTTATGGTTGTCACAGGAAATGGAACAGAAGGAAACTCTTCAGCTGACAACTATCTACGATGGCCTATCTATTTACTTCCTGTTGTATTACCAGGAGATGAAGTAAGGGCAAATCCATCCAATGGGCCACAGGTAGCAAAGAAAAAAATCTGACAGGGGTTTTAAGGTCCAGGTAGAACTCTGAGTTTAAATCAGCTACATTCTGGGTGTATCAAAACAAAATTTGTGCAAAGTCTTACACTTTGTTTGAGTAGAGAACCCTGTGCCCTACTAATATACTGTGAAGAAGGTCTCTGTGGAAGTCTCTCTGCAGAGGTCCAATACGATCCCTGCGGAGTCAGACTTATAGCTCTGCAATCCGTGAAGTTCATGATCCCTGCTTATTGGGAAAATCCATATCTTACTTAGCAGGGATGTGTCAGACATTTGTAGGTTTCAAGGGGAAGACAAATTAAGACTTTGCACACCTTTTGCTTTGATGACCCCCAGACTGTATTTAGTTGGGATTTTACCATTCCCCATTCTATCCAAAACTATAAGAAAGGGTTTGGTCCCATATTTTCGGGTTTTAATAAACAGTGACATCACTACACTCTAATTGTAGGCAATGCCATCACTAGTTCTCAGGTAAGGACACCGTTTTTGCACATTTGTGCCATATGTGATGCTTTATGTTCCCTCTGAAGTGATCTCTTCTTGGTAAGTTAATTCTAACGTGTTTCCACTAAAAGGATATCGCACACCGCCTTGCAAGCAAAGTGTTTAAGCAGTTTATCTTCCTTTCTTTTCCTTTCTTGCCCAGAACACAAGGAGGCAGATGGTTAATGAACTTTCCCCCTTGCCCCTCCTTTCCACGTTCCAATTATTTAATCGTTATTTTTCTTCATTTAGGGAGCCAGCCTCATTTCTCCAACGTCTTTGTGGAGCCATGGGTAAATCTTAGAGATAATGTGGTACAATGCTTCATAAGGAAGCTTCAGGTTCTTTCCGCCTGACTTATTCTTCACATGTCTGAGGCAGTTAATGTTGCAGCGCTGCGGTCTGCGTGGTCCGGCCGAGGGCTAGCTGTGCCACTCTTTGTCTGTGTTTTTCCTCTCGTTAGTCTCCTTGGCCCTTTATTGTCTTCCTCCTGTGGTGTCAGGTCATGCTTAGTGTTGGTCTCCCTGCTCTAAAGACCTCTTCCCTTTCCAGGATCACGAAACAAGACAATCGCTGTACGCTTTTTTTTCCAAGATCTTTTGTGGAACCCCCCCCAAGGCTGAGAAAGGTCTAATTCACTGAGAATCCTTTCTGGTCACTGAGAAAACTGTCTGTGTGTCCTTTTTAGCCAATGTCATAATCCTTGACTTTATTCAGAATATAAAGGAAAAGCAGGACATCAAAAGCGTGGGGCATATATGGGGTGGACACGTTGCTTTGTGGTATGATAATCAAAAAACACTATTGACAGCTGACCTTGCTGAAAAGAGAGTAAAGGTACAAGGAGTAAATTCAAATTTCCACCAGGAATTCAGGACAATTCCTGGATGTTACATGGCCAAACAGAAATACATTCCACAAGGTATACTTTAAAAACGAAGGCTTAAATTTCATACAGGAAACATACGCTACCTGCTCAATAATTTTGCTTTTTGCTATCGTGGTGTAGTTTACACTCAGTCACCTTGGAGCTCACAACTGATTTGCTTTCTGTATTTGTTTGAACACCAATTCATGAGCCATGTGAATGTGCAGGCTGGTTGTTTGCAACTATGCCCATTGTGAGTTTCTTGCTGTCTCTGAGAGAAGTAAAATCATATAAGCCTGCAGTTCAACCCATTATCACATATCAAAGGTTTCTCACTTGTAAATTGAGAGGATGTTAACAGAAGTGCAAAAACAATAGCAGTTCAGTTACTGATTCCACTTGTTACTCTTGAAAAGGTGAAATTATTCTTATACTAGTAAAAGAGCCCCTGTTCCTCCTAAAAGAGCAGGGTTGAGAGATAATACAAACAATGCTGAAGAAGCGTTTTAGCAGGAGAGGAACACAGAGGGAAGGACAGTGGGCTGTACATAAAAGAAAGGAGTATGGAGGGTATTGAAGCTTGTAGTAGGTGCAGAAAAGGAAGGTAGAGGGTATGATAATGAGCAGTGTATGGAGAGGAGTGTGGAGGGTGTGACAGTAGACATTAGGTGTGGTAGAGGAATGCAGAGGGTATGGCAGTATGTGTAGAAGAGGAGTGTGGAGAGTATACAGCAGACAGCATTTGCAGGAAAGGATCATGGAGGGTAAGACAGTGGGCAATACATGTAGGAGAGGAGTACAGAAGGTATGACAGCGGGCAGTACATGCAGAAGAAGAGTATGGAGGGCATGACAGTGAGAAGTATGTGCAGGAGAGGAGTGCAGAGGGTATGACAGTGGGCAATACATTCAGAAGAGGAGTGTGGAGGGTATTACCAGGGATCGGCAAGGTGTCCGTGAGTGGTCCTTGCAGGGTCCGTCAAATGATGGAGCGATCAGTTGTAAACAAGCCGGCGCATGCCCGGTTCATCTCTCCCCTCTCCGTACCGATCGGTACAGTGTGAGAGGAGAGGGGGAAAGATTGGGTGCAGCAGCGCTGTGGGCTGGATCTGTATTACCCACAGCGCTGCTCTGTGTCAATTCCTGCACTCATCCATCCATGCTCAGCCATACTCACAGCCATCCATACTTAGCCATCCCATACATACTCAGTCATCCCATCCATACTCAGCCATGCCATCCATACTCAGCCATGCCATCCATACTCAGCCATGCCATCCATACTCAGCCATGCCATCCATACTCAGCCATCTATTCATGCTCAGCCATGCCATCCATACTCATCCATCCATCCATGATCAGCCATCCCATCCATGATCAACTATCCCATCCATACTCAGCCATCCATCCCCATCCATGGCTCATCCATCCCCATCCACGGCTCATCCATCCCCATCCACGGCTCATCCATGCCACATCAGTTCTCATCTGTGCCACATTAATGCCATTACAGTGCCCATCAGTGCCACTACAGTGCCAAACAAAAGTGTAATAGGTAGTCAAATTAGATTTGAAATGTATGCCCGTAGAACACCTGATGGTGCTCCCTGCATGCTGGGCCTCTGTGGCTGCATCCACACCTGAGCGTTTCAAAGTTGCACTTTTTTAACCACGATTTGGCAGCGTTTTTTACCGTGTTTTTGTTCAGGTCACCAATGTAAAAGGCAGAAAAACACCTGTAATCTGCCTAAAAGAAGCTCATGTTCTTTTTTGAGCTTTTTTCAGGCGTTTTGCTTCAGGTGACAAAACGCTCAGATCAGAGAACAGGTGCCATTGAAATAAATTGGATTTTGCATGATGGGCGTTTTTCAGGCGTTTTATGAGCTGAAAATGCTCAGGTGTAAATGCCTCAATGTGGCCAGGCTGTGTAAAACTCTAACATATGTGGTATCGTTATACTCGGGAGGAGTAGTAGAATATATTTTGGGGTGTAATTCTGGCTATGTACATGCTATGTGTTAGAAATACTGTATAAATTGACAACTTTGTGTAAAAAAATAAAATGCGTTTTCATTTTCTTTCCACAATTCCCAAAAACTTGTGGAAAAAAATGACATGTTCAAAAGACTCATTATGCCTCATAGAATATACGTCGGGGTGTTTTCTTTCCAATATTGGGTAATTTTTTCCATTGTCCTAGTGCTCCAGGACCTTCAAAAGTGTAAGAGGTAGTCAAGAAATTATAAGTGTAATTTATGTCCCTAGAAAACCTGACGGTGCTCCCTGCATGTTGGGCCTCTGTATGTGGCCAGACTGTGTAAAAGTCTCACACATGTGGTATCACCATACTCAGAAGGAATAGTAGAATGTGTTTTGGGGTGTAATTTGTGGTATGCATATGCTATGTGTGAGAAATAACCTGTTAATATGACAATTTTGTGGGAAAAAAAATCTTAATTTTGCAAAGAATTGTGGGTAAAAAATTACAACTTCAAAAAACTCACTATGCCTCTTACTAAATACCTTGGAATGTCTACTTTCCAAAAAGGGGTCATTTGGGGGGCTTTTGTACTTTCCTGGCTTGTTAGGGTCAAGAAATTAGATAGGCCATCAGTGCCTCAGGTGTGATCAATTTTCAATGATTGGCACCATAGATTGTAGACTCTATATCATTGTTTCTCCACCTTTTTACCATCAAGGATCCCCTTGCAAAAGGTTTGAGATCTTGGGGAAACCCTAAAATAGCGTTCAGGTCTACAGCTCACGGAACATTGCTGTGATTAGTGAGCTGTGATATGACAACAATTATTTTAAGAAATAGCATTAAATAATAAAAATACATATTAGAACTTACCTATTTTATGTACTGTTTTCCTTCTGCACAGATGCTCAAGTCTGGGTTTAACTTGAGATAAGCAGTGTGCAGAGGGCAGCAGGACAGAGCACAGGAGGTCAGGACACAATACAAGGGGGGACAGCAGGGCACATTATGGGGCACCACAAGGGCAAATTACGGGGGGACACAGCAGAGCACATTATGGGACACACAGCAGAACATTGGGCATATCATAGGGCACACAGCAGAACACGGGGCATTCAGAAGGGCAGGGGGGACACAGCAGAACATGGGGCACATCATGGGGCTCATGGCAGGGCATGGTGCACACCATGGGGTAAACAGCAGAACACGGGGCACAAAGCAGGGCATATCACAAGGCACAAAGCAGGGCATGAGGCACACAGCATGGTACAGGGCACAGCGGGGCACATAGCATGGTACAGGGCACACAACATGGTGCAGGGCACATATCAGGGTACAGGGCACACAACATCATGCAGGGTACACACACAACCTGGTACAGGGCACCTGATATTATACAGGTCACACAGCATGAAACAGGGTGCATAGCATTATACAGGGCACACAACAGGTCAAAAACATGGTACAAGTCACAGCAGGGTACAGGACACACAACATGATACAGGGCGGTGCAGGGCAGACAGCAGAATACACAACATGGTACAAGGCACACCAGGGCACATAGCAGGGTACAGGACACACAACACTGTACAGGGCAGTGCAGGGCACACAGCACAGTACAGGGCACACAGCAGGGTTCACAGCATGGTACAAGGCACACCAGGGCACATAATAGGGTACAGGGCACACAGCAGGGTATAGGGCACACAGCATGGTACAGGGCACACTGCAGAGTACACAACATAGTACAATGCACAGCAGGGCACATAGCAGGGTACAGGGCACACAATATGGTACAGGGCACACAGCAGGGTATACAACATGGTACAGGGCACATAGCAGTGTACAGGGCACACAATATGGTACAGGGCACATAGCATGGTACAGGGCAGTGCGGGACACATAGCATGGTACAGGGCACAGGCACACAACATGGTACATGGTGGTGCAGGGCACAAGCCACACAGCAGGGTACAGGACAGGGCACACGGCAGGATACAGGACACGGGCACACAGCAGGGTCAGGACACAGGCACACAGCAGGGCACTGGCATACAGCAAGGTACAGGACATGGGTATACAGCAGGGTACATGGCACAGGTATACAGCAGGGTACAGGGCATGGGTATACAGCAGGATACAAGACAAGGGCGGCAGCAAGGTACAGGACATGGGTATACAGTAGGGTACAGGACACGGGTGGCAGCAGGGTACAGGACACGGTAGGCAGCAGGGTACAGGACACAGGCGGCAACAGCAGTAATAAAACCTCTCATAACGCAATCCTTCCCACCGGCCCCTTCTTTCCTCCCATCCACCCCAGGTGCTTGTATGTGACATCACCTGGGGTGGATGGGAGGAAAGTAGGGGCCAGGCGGGAAGGATCGCATTATAAGAGGTCTTATTACAGCCGCTTCCCGCGCTACTCTGCATTCTGGCTTAGACTCGATCTACTCATCAGCTGTCTGTGATTGACGGGTAGATCGCTGCGGAACCCTTGGGGACTTCTCGTGGAACCCTGGTTTAGAAACACTGCTCTATATGTTTCACAAAGACCAAATAATATACACTGATTTGGGTTATTTTTATCAAAGTTATGTAGCAGCCAAAATTTATGAAGAGAAATTACTCATTTGCAAAATTGTATAACAGAAACAAAGAAAATATGCATTTTGTTTACCAAATTTTTGGTCTTTTTTCATTTATAGCGCAAAATATAAAAAAATCCAGAGGTTATCAAATACCACCAAATAAAAGCTCGATTTGTGTGAAAAAATGACAACAATTTCATATGGGTACAGTGTTGCATGACTGAGTATTTGTCATTGAAATATGAGAGCACCGAAAGCTTAAAATTGATCGGGTTAGGAAGGGGGTTTAAGGGCCCAGTGGGTAAGTGGTTAATTCAATCCCCCCTGTTCTACAGGATATTTTAGGATTAGTACATAACTTTATCTTTGGATATTTCATATGCAGCAGTTATCACAGAAGATAACATCTACGTCATATTTTTAGTTTAAAGCTCCTTACCGGGCATCCACTGCCCACATACTGTATACAGCGGGGAAGAGGGCAATACATGGAACATGTCCTGCATTGGCTAAGCACAGGGTTGCTTTAAAATGCTGGATAATATAGAAAAAATAATGAGTCAACTGGCCTGCTCGAATGGGGCTATTTGTTTTGACCTGGCATTCCAAGCAGCATTACACAAAGAATACCAACAGAACAGCGGTGGGCCTATCCATAAGGGGTGCAGGGGTGCCGCCCCCCTAATCTCTATGTGCCCGGCTCCTATACTCCGGGCAGGGTGCCAGACGCATGGGTTTTTTTTTTTTTTTGTGAAACACATAATTAGAGCCGCAGGCTTCAAAAAGAGCACTGCACCAGAGCCCACCCACTTGTGACAATAGCGAATCAACATTTGCTATTGTCTTCCTGCTTCTCCACCTGGCCAATCAGGACAGGAAGTGGGTCCTGAGACCGGATTGGCCAGGAGGAGAAGCGATCGGATTGGCCGGGAGGAGAAGACGGGGAAACCACCAAAGCCACCCGGGACCTGAATGGGGTAAGTGCAGGGCTGCCGAGTGGGGCGGGGGTGTGTGGGGGGTTTGTCTGTCGCCCCTACCCCAACATAACAGAGTTCCGAAAGCTTTGTGCAATTAATGAAATCCAAGTCAGCATCCAAAAGTACAACAAGCAAACCTGATGATTTCATACACAGCTGTTCATTAAAGCTCAATTGAACTTTTAGCTGGATAAATACACTCCAGGTGCATCAAAATAAAAGATGTGTAAAGTCTTGCCATTTTTTTTCTTTGGAAGCAGCCACAGTTTGAGTGAAAAAGCTTGTCCCCTGTTTGCTTGATGTAGAGCAGGACCTTTGCTTTCTGTGGGGAAGCAGTGGTTTCTCTGCAGAGGTGTAAGAAGCAGAGGTCTGAGCTTATACTCTCTGATCAGAAAGAAGGAAGCAAGAGCTTTGCTGATAGCAGAACTATAGGGCTGACAATCACAGCCTATTTCCTCAGAGATATCCTAGAAAACTCCATGTCCATTTCACTTTGCCATTGACTGGACAACAGCATGCTGGCAAGAATATATTTTGCTCTCAACTCCTATCAGCATGTTGAGTTGAGTTGAGAGGAATCTTCACATAGCGCGGTCTTACCCTGAAGGGTCCCGACGCGCATAGCAAAGATCCTGGAAAAAGAGGGCCCAGGGACCAGAAGCAGCACAGAGCGGCAGAAGGGTAGAAGAGAGAAACTACGCAGGAGACGCCTGCGTGAAAAGCCAAGTCTTCAGTAACCCGCGGAAAACCGCAATAGTGGGGGGCCTCCTGGAGCTTGACAGGGAGGCTGTTCTATAATACGGCACCCTGGTGGAAGAAGGCCCGACCACCACGCTGGATCTTCTTGGGTGCCAAGATGTAGAGGAGAACTCTGCCGGTAGATCTGAGTGATCTGACAAGAGCTTGTTTATGAAAACGAGAGCAGAGATAGCTTGGGGCCAGGCCTCTCATAATCTTAAACATAATATATCCCACCTTAAATAAGGTGCGATAGTGGACCAGCAGAGGACAGGGGACATCCATGAGCAGCCTAGCTGCAGCATTTTGATTAAGTTAAAGCTTCTGCACTAGCATCTTTGGCAATCCCAAATAAAGAGAGTTGCAGTAGTCTAGGCAGCTACCTATCGTGGCACAGATGACAGTTTTTCTGTCCGAGATATCCAGATATTTAAACAGCCCCCTCAGGAGTTTTAGCTGCCAGTGACATTTTTTACCTGAGGAGCCAGAGTTAAACCTGAATCTAGGACGAATCCCAGATCACGGACCTGGGGGGCCGCCTCCGGTGCAGGGCCAAATGAGGGAGGCCAAGGTGGAATATCTGGGGGGGGGGGGTGGACAGATCGCTGAAGATGATCACCTCAGTTTTGCCCCCATTAAGTTTCAGGAAGTTGGCAGACATCCATGTATTGATGGCCTCCAAACAACTGGCAAGGGTGGCATCAGCCATCTGGTTCCCAGGAATCTTCAGGTAAACCTGGGTGTCATCCATGTAAACATGGTACTGGATGGCATGGGGACTTTAGCAGGTCGGCAAGGGGCCTCATATAGATATTAAACCGCAGGGGTGACAAGGCAGAGCCCTGTGGCAATCCGCAATCCAGTAGAAGGGGCCAGTCTTGACTCCCTGAACTCTGCCCTCTAAAAAAGAGGCCACCCATGCCAAAGCCGACCTGCTCAAACCCAAAACATATCTCATCCGCTCCAGTAGGATTCCATGATTTATGGTATCAAATGCGGCCGACAGATCCAAGAGAACCAAAACTACTGAGTCACCCCTGTGCAACAATATTACACAGAAATATTGCTTTCCTCAGTCAGTCCCTGCTGGCGCTGTAGACCCCTCCATCTTTTGGATGTCTCCTATAGCAAGCTGGGTGCTAAGGGGCTCCCGTTGGGTCCTGCATCGGGGATGTGTGCATTCATAGACATATGCAGCACCAGTAACCCATATGCCAGTAAGCCACACCCTTGCTCCTTCTTTACAGTAGTTTGACTGATGATGCCTATAGCTCCACTGCCCTAGTTTCTCCTTTGAAACCACGAAGTGAAGAGAGTAAAGCTGTAGCTGGATACACCACCAGAGAGGTATTGGGTGTTTTTTACCCTACTTTATCAGTGCTCTTTGGGGGCCAAACCATCGCTTTCAGGACTCCCTTTTTCTTTATGCTAAAGATAGTTCTTAATGACATTGGCTGTATGTTTGGGGTTGTTGTCCTGCTGCAGATTACATTTGGGGCCAATCACAAGCTTCCCTGATGGTAAGGCATGATGGATAAGTAGCGGCCTGTATTTCTCAGCACCGAGGACATCATTTATTCTGGCCAAATCTTCAACTCCATTTGCAGAAATGCAGCCCCAAACTACAAGGAACCCTCGCCATGCTTTATTGTTGCCTGCAGAGATTCCTTATTGTACCACTATCCAGCCCTTCAGCGGACAAACTGCCTCATGCTACAGCAAAATATTTTAAATTTTGACTCATCAATCCAGACTACCTGCTGACATTTTTCTGCACCCCAGTTCCTAAGGCTTTGTACATACCGTATCTCACAAAAGTGAGTACACCCCTCACATTTTTGTAAATATTTTATTATACCTTTTCATGTGACAGCACTGAAGAAACTACACTTTGCTACAATGTAAAGTAGTGAGTGTACAGCCAAGCATGTCTCCAGACCTAAACCCTATTGAGCATCTGTGGGGCATTTTAAAATGAAAGGTGGAGGAGAGCAAGGTCTCTAACATCCACCAGCTTTGTGATCGTGGAAGAGGACTCCAGTGGCAACCTGTGAAGCTCTGGTGAACTCCATGCCCAAGAGGGTTAAGGAAGCGCTGGAAAATAATGGTGGCCACACAAAATATTGACACTTTGGGCCCAATTTGGACATTTTCAATTAGGGGTTGTGACGATCCGGGGTGATTAGATTCAAGTGGTGCATGCGATTTTTCAGAAACGTGCCACTCCAGACTTGTGTTTTAGGGCATGGCAGCCCACTTTTATTTAAAGGAAACGAAAAAAGTTCAAATCAACAGAAATCTTCCCTCGCAGGGGGTTCCACTATCACTGCATAACCAAACGATAGCCTCCTGGCTTACTCATTGTCAGCTTCGTGCTGCTTTAGTCGCAGGCTACACCTGCCTGCTTCAGACTGCCACCTCCAGTCTTAGGCTCCTGTCTCTATCTCCTGGAACTCTCCCAACCTCCTGGCCAGACTTCCTGTCTGCTGGGCGGAGCCGTCTCCAGGTCTGAGCACTCACTGCTCTTCCTGGGATGTTTATGAACCCAGCCCACAGGTGTGCAATTAGTATTCCTGCTAAAATCAGGCACATACTGCTTATCTGCACCTGTGAGATGGGGGCGCATCTCCACAGGGTGTACTCACTTTTGTTGCCAGCGGTTTAGACATTAATGGCTGTGTGTCGAGTTATTTTGAGGGGACAGCAAATTTACACTGTTATACAAGCTATACACTCATTACTTTTCATTGTAGCAAAGTGTAATTTCTTCAGTGTTGTCACATAAAAAGATATAATAAAATATTTACAAAAATGTGAGGGGTGTACTCACTTTTGTGAGATACTGTAGTTGAGTCACTTAGCCTTGTTTCCACTTAGGAGGTATGGCTCTTTGGCCTAAATTTTTCCATGAAACCACTTCTGGTTAGACATCACCATACAGTAGATGGGTGTACCTGGGTCCCACTGGTTTTGATGGCACTGCTGGAAATCTTCCGATGTCGAAGGGGAGTACACATGATGTGTCTCATCTGCTGCATTAAGTTTCCCTGACTTTGTGCAAGTGTACAAAGTGTGCAAGTGTAAAAATTGATGCTGGTTTGAAGCCAAAGGGTAGTCACACCAAATATTGATTTGAATTAGATTTTTCTTCTGTTTCCTTACTTTGATAAAAACAATTAAAATATATATTTTTGAAAGTATTCCTACTGTACAGCATTTCTTCACACCTGCCTAAAACTTTTGGGAGAGAGGGTTTAGGGCCAGGACACCCTTCTGTATAGAGTGGGTTGCAAGGCATAATGGGTGTAATTGGTAGACTCCGAGACTTCTACAGTTAGACAGAACTGTGGGAGAGAGGGTTTAAGGCCAGGACACCCTTAGGTAGTTGCAATGTCAATTGGCAGACTCCGAGACTTCTACAGGTAGACAGCCATGCAGTCTCCTATGGCAACAGTCTTAGAACAGTTCCTAACACAAATTGTAAGGAATTCCTTTACTTTTATACAATCACTTCTTGTAGCTTCTCAGCCCACTGAGCTCCCAGTCTCTCTCACTAGACTTGCTGATTCACTGCCACTGAATCCTGTGAGCTTTTCTAATCTTCTTACTTTAGTTTCTTTCTTAAGTGTCACCCCTGCTTCCCTGCTGGGTCCCTGGCTTGGCACTCCAGATACTCCTCAAGCGTCACCCCACTGGCCGGGTCCCTGGCTTGGCACCTGCTAAAGTTTCCCGATTCTTCACTGTCCCCAGTTGGTGAGTATACTGGTACTTGCTTCAGCTACTCACTGTAGTCCCTGGTAACAAGGTGGTTGGTCCCATAGTGGCGACTGCTTCCCCTATAGCTCCGACCACGTCAGGTTCTCTGGCCGGCAGAACCATCACTTCTGGTTGGACTGCAAGCCGCAATTCCAACCCTATGCTGCTCTCTTGCTTATGGACAGCCTAACAGCCAGATGTGCCCGGGAAAGGCCCAAACTCCGTCCTAGCAGCCCAGGCAGCACAACACACGTCCACCCAGACAGCCGCCCAGGTGGCACAGAACCCGCATCACCTGACCTCGCCCAACTAAATAGGCTCTCCCAGCAGGCCAAGGGACCCAAGAACATCCCTGCCCATTGGCTGAGATACCCTATCTATTCCTAATCTGTCCTTGCAATGCCCTTGTCTTATCGAATGTCACCAGATACCTGGCCATCTAGTGACAGAAGAGCGAAGTGCAACAATTCCAGACTTGGGGTCAACTCAATTGATCCCTAACAATTGGCCAAGGCCAATACACCTGGCAGGCAAATTTAGGAGCAACCCTACCCATACATCAGGGTGCTACATACAGTACTGTGCCTTTTTTTTCAAACACAGTCACTTTGACATCCAAGTATTAACTGTATGTATATATCCTTAGCATGCAGTACAAAGGGCTTTAAAATAAGCCCTTACTGTCCTCTGTAGCCGCAGGCACTGTGGAACAATGCAGTTCACAACAGGAGAATTGGCTCCTTCAGCATCAAAGCTCCACTGCTCCCCCTACCAGCAGTGACTCTGAAGTCCAGCTATCCCTGCTTACCCACCCAGCAATCATTCAGCAACCCTGCTCCCCCTCTCATCTGTGACTTGGCAGCTGCATTCACTCTGCTCCCTGCACAGAAGTGACTCAGCAGCAGAGATTACCCTGCTCCTCCCAACAATAACCCTAATTTCTAATATAAAAAAAATCACAGAACAGGAGTCCTGGGAGAGCATAATTGAGCTGCTAAGAACTTGAACCATAGTCTGACCACAGGTTCACTTTAAGATTCTGTATGTCATGTTTCAGTATTTGCCCACAAAGTACAAAAACACAGAAAGGAAGAAGGGAAAAAGATTAAGGCCCCTTTCACACGGGACGGATCCGTAATGATCCGCCCCATGAACATCCGCTTGCTCAGCGGGGATCGCTTCGTTGATCTCCGCTGAGCCGGCGGATGACAAGGCGGTCCCTGCACACTCCGCTCTCCTCTATCCGTGTTTATCCGATCCGCTCTGCAGACGGATAGAAAAATAGGATTTTCCTCCGTCTGCAGAATCGGACCATAGCGGAGACGGATGCATAGGGATGCATGTATGTCCATATTTCATCCGCAAAAGGGATGGATGAAATACAGACATACGGTCCACACGTGTGAAAGGGGCCTTACACACTACCAAAGAAACATGGTGGTGGAAAACCTCTGCAGATTATGTAAATAAACAATTATTTACAGAAAAAAGCATACCAATCGCCAGTAGTGGAAATAGAGGGAAACCAACCAAAGTAGAAAAAAACAAAAGGAAAACAATGATATGGATGAAATGTACAGTGTTTATCCTGCATGAGTCTCAAAAACAAACTCAAGGTTGGTATTACATAGGATACAAACATTGAGGAGACATGACTTGGTGTACATCATACACCCGTCATAACAGCAATCACAACACATCAAATTCTTGCAAAATTCTTATTTAAAAAAAAAAAGTGCCGCCGAGCCTTGCAATTGTTCCATATCTTACAATCAAGATCCGGATTCTTCTCAGCAGAGGGAAATTGTTGCCCTCTGACCATGAGAAACTTCAAGCTCTCTCTTCAGTTATCTGAGACTTCGACCTGTCTCATAACTGCAGCTAATGGTGATTATTAATAAGGGTTTCAAAATACATGGGAAAATGTAATCAGAGGAGACAATAGAGGATGGCCGGCACCCTGGGCCGTTCAGAGCAGAAGAGAAATTCCACTGAGAAATGAGAGTGACGGCTCAGGACGTATTCCGCTTACAGAGAAATCTCTGTGACGGGGGATCGGTTTAGTGTTCCCCATAACAAAGCTTCCTAGAAGTGTATTCTGGCACATCGGCATTCACAGGACATAGAGTTTTCTGTCTGCAGAGCTGCCCTGCACAGGCCTGGTTCACACGGGTGCATTTGCCCCCCACATTGCGGCAAACAGGGATGCTTGTCCTTTAGGGGCCAATTCACATCAATGGTGAGGCCAAACTGCTACTCATCTATGTAAACAGCCACCCACATACTTATCTGCATTTGTGACATGAGAACCAATTAGCGTTGTCTGGGCACAATTCAATTTTTTCCTAAGAACTTCAGGCAAATGCTAAATCTATTATATGGTATAGTCAGCTATCTATCTATCTATCCATTTTGCGATTTCTCTCTGTCCTTCTTGAATGTACATTCACTAAATGGCCAAACGTTGGTAGACACGTGACCTGACCATCACAGCCATTTGATCCCATTATGGAATCCCATTGCAAAACCATAAGCAACAATATTAAACTTCTTCCCCTTCCCCCCCCCCCCCCACCCTCACCTCCTTTGCAGCTATACTAGCCTCCACTCTTCTGGGAAGGCTTTCCACAAGATTTTGAAGTTATCTGGGAGAATTGTGTCCATTCAGCCAAAAAGTATTTGTAAGGTCAGGTACCAATGTTGGATGAGAAAACCAGGTTCCAAACCCATGTTCCAATTCATCCCCAACGGTGTGCAGTAGGGTTGAGGTCAGGGCTCTGTGCAGGCCACTTGAGTTCTTCCACACCAAACTGGTCAGATCCTGTCTATATAGAGCTTGCTTTGTTAACAGAGGCACACAGTCATGTTGGAACAGAAAAGGGCATTTTCCCAATCTTTTGTCACAATATTGAAAGCACCATTTATATAAAATAACTTTGTGTGCTGCAGTATTCTTCACTGTAAGCACTTGAATTCAATCATTTAGTGGCCTAGCCACATACTTTTGGCAATATAGTGTTTACATTTATCTAGCTATCTGTCCCTCTATTTGACCCCCTATTTATTTATCTATCTTTCTTTTTCATGTCTTTGTTTTTTATACAATGCATGGATCAGACAGGATTAGAGGTGCACCGAAAAAGGGGGCGGTCCACCCCATTGCGGGGGTGTCATCCTGGCGGCTCAGAGTCATCCCCTCTCTCCTTCTCGTCATGCAGAGTGGCGATCTCCCTGATTCGCGGAGCTGAATTGTCCGGGCGGTCGAAGTAACAATGTCTTCTGATCTGATCAATGGCATCTGACAGGCACTTTTGAGGCTGCATCTGACAGGCATTGGTGAGGCTGCATCTGACAGGCACTGGTGAGGCTGCATTGACAGGCACTGGTGGCCGTCTGGCCCGGGAAATTCAAATCCAGCTCCGTGACACAGCGGGAGATCACCGCTCTGGTGAGGCTGCATCTGACAGGCACTGGTGAGGCTGTATCTGATAGGCATTGGTGAGGCTACATCTGACAGGCACTGGTGAGGCTGCATCTGACAGCCACTGGTGAGGCTGCATCTGACAGCCACTGGCAGGCTGCATCTGACAGGCACTGGTAGGCTGCATCTGACAGGCACTGGTGAGGCTGCATCTGACAGGCACTGGTGAGGCTGCATCTGACAGGTACTGGTGAGGCTGCATCTAACAGGCTCTGGTGAGGCTGCATCTGACAGGTACTGGTGAGGCTGCATCTAACAGGCACTGGTAGGCTGCATCTAACAGGCACTAGTAGGCTGCATCTAATAGGCACTGGTAGGCTGCATCTGACAGGCACTGGTGAGGCTGCATCTGCGGGGCACCGGAGAGGCTGCATTGATCTTTTGTATCATGTCTGCAGTCTCTGACCATCTCCTGTATGATGTCTGCTAGAGGTGCGTCAAATGGGAATTTTGCTAATACTATTAGCAGTTTGTTTAAGCTTAAAAAAAAAACGCATTTTTCTTTGTTTCTGTGATACAATTTAGGAAATTATTAATTTTTCTTCATAAATTTTGGCCACAATTTATACTGCCAAATATTTTTGGTAAAAATAACCCAAATTAGTGGAAATTATTTGGTCTTTGTGAAAGTTACAGACTCTACAAACTGTGGTGCAAATTATACAAAATTGATCACCTGATGCACTGGTGACCGATCTCATTTCTTGCGACCCTAACAAGCCAGGAAAGTGCAAATACCCCCCAAATGACCCCTTTTTGGAAAGTAGACATTCCAAGGTATTTAGTAAGAGGCATGGTGAGCTTTTTGATGTTGTCATTTTTTCCCACAATTCTTTGCAAAATGAATTCTTTTTTTATTTTTTTCTACAAAATTGTCATTGTAATAGGTTATTTCTCTCACATGGCATGTGTATACCACAAATGACACCCCAAAATAAATTCTGCTACTCCTCCTGATTATTACGATACCACATATGTGGGACTTTTACACAGCCTGGCCACATAGAGAGGCCCAACATGCAGGGAGCGCCATCACGTGTTCTAGGAGCATAAATTACACATCTAAATTGTTGACTACCTAGTACACTTTTATAGGCCCTGGAGCACCAGGACAATGACACGTGACACTGACGTGGCACTGATGACACTGACGTGGCACTGATGACAGATGGTACTAATACGGGGCACTGATGACACGTGACACTGATGACAGATGGCACTAATATGTGGCACTGATGAGAGATGGCACTCATACATGGCACTGATATCACGTGGCACTAATATGTGGCACTGATGAGAGATGGCACTAATACGTGGCACTGATGACAGACGGCACTTACGTGGCACTGATGACAATGACACTGATGACAGATGGCACTGACGTGGCATTGATGACAGGTGAGACTGATAACAGATGGCACGTGACACTGACAGGTGGCACTGATGACAGATTGCACTTTTAAGCTTAAGTAAGAGATTGCAGACATGATACTAGAGATGGTCAGAGACTGAGAACATGATACAAGAGATGGTCAGACACTGCAGACTGCATTTTTCTTGCGCTTTTCTTGCACTTTTCTTGCACTAAAGGTGCCAATAATGGCCAACAATAGATTCATATTAATTTAAATTGATGATATTAATTAAATATATATAATATATATATATATATATATATATATATTTATTTTTTTTTTATTTTTTTACCTGTCCTTTTCAGTTTCGGTTTTTGGCATCCTACATTTTCGGGATCGGTACCAAAATTTCCATTCGGTGCACCCCTAGACAGGATATACTGTATATAGAAGATAGAATAACTTTTTCCCTCTGGTTTAGACTAGGGATGAGGTTCGGGTTCACTGCTATCATGGGTTCGTGGTGGATCCAGTGGGTTTAAATTTGGCCCCCACCACCACAGCATTTGATTACTGCATAAGCTGCAACATCTGCAGCCTCTAGTGAAAGAGAGGGAAGTCTCATAAGGCGTTTCAAAAGTTTTGGATATGCCACATTAAGTAAGAAGAGGGTCATGGTGCCATTCTGAAAAGGGTCAAGTGAAGACTTGATCCTCTGCAGAATTCTAGACACTTCACTGTCGCCAACAGCATCCTTTCCAAGGCAGGTGTCTTTTCCACAGCTGCTGGAATGAAAGAGAAAATGTCCCCAAATCACCCCTATTCCCAGTGTCCTAATGTCAGCTTGGCAAACCTGCTGGCTTTGCAGTGACTCCCATTAAAGCTTGTGGAATCAGCCCCCCTCTGCAAGTTTATGTCCTTTGCTACGCCACAGTAACATGTACCTAGCTGTCAGGGCCACCAGTAGAGGGGTACAGGCAGCTCCCTTGTACTGGGCCCGGGACCTGCGGGTCAGCAGTGGGGGTCTGGGTGCACCAGTGCAGCATCACCGATTGTTATTCCAGCCCCGGCCAACTCTCTTGGATTGGCCCACTCTGAAGCAGAAAGTGAAACTCCAGGCCCCAGGCACCCCCTGCGGACCGTTTTTTATGTTTGTTTTTTATCTGCCCTTATTTTGCCTTTTTATTAAACTTAAAGCGGAGTTCCACCGACATATTAAATTTTTCTTTTTTTTTTAAAGCCATCCGTTTTGATGATCTTAATTTCATGTTGCAATCGCCAATGTTAGTAATACTGCCGCTATATTTCTTATTTTTTTATAAAACTGTTTTGCGCGCTTCCATCTAGCTTGTGGGCATGTGAAGCCCACTAGGATACTTTTCGGGGATAAGGTGCTGCTGGCTAACCAGCATGCACCTCCCGATATCACGCATGCACATTAAACACATGTCGCAGCACAGGAAACATCTCCCTTTGCCATCAACCTCGCGATGTGGAGAGGCGGCGCTACCCACTGACTCCTGGGAATTATGACACACATCTTCCAGGAGCCAGTGCGCAGCAGGAAATTGCATGCATCGCCGTAGAGGGGAGAGACCGGAAGAGCTAAAGAATGCCTTGGAATCAAGGTAAGCGCAGAAAAAAAAAAAAAATTGCCCATTGCAGTGAGTATGGTCTGTTCTGAAGCGGATGATGCAGAGATTCATGGGTGGAGTGACAGTGGGTGGAACTCCGCTTTAAAAAAAACAGTATTAAACCCAAAAGCAAACATTTATTATATTGCAACTTACCAATTCGTAGATGTGATGGCTTTAGTTTTCCTTTTTTGGCATTCTTTCTTCTATTTTCATCAGGTGATCCAGACAGTAAGGCTGGCTTCACACTGGGGCGGTGCGGGGCGGCGACGGTAAAGCAGCGCTATATTTAGCGCTGCTTTACCATCGTTTTACCCGCGCTATGCGGCCGCTAGCGGGGTGGTTTTAACCCCCGCTGGCGGCCGCAAAAGGGTTAAAAACCTCCGCAAAGCGCCGCTGCAGCCGCGGTTTGCGGGCGGTATCCCCGCGGTTTCCCATTGATTTCAATGGGAAGGAGCGGTATAGGAGCGGTAAATACACCGCTCCTTCACCGCTCCAAAGATGCTGCTAGCAGGACTTTTGTTGCGGTCCTGCTAGCGCACCGCTCCAGTGTGAAAGCCCGCCGGCTTTCACACTGGAGTGAATGGGGCCGGTTTTTTCAGGCGGTATACAGGCGCTATTTTTAGCGCTGTACCGCCTGAAAACCGCCCCAGTGTGAAAGGGGCCTAAGTCTGTTATTTTTCAAAACAACAAGCTCTCTTCCAGATGTACAGATGATTACAGGGAGACAAACCATTTAACACTGGCAGGGATGATACAATGATCAGCTTTTATTTATTCATGTGAAACCTGTATTCCAAAAGCAAAAAAACGTTTGCTGCAACTGATTGTCTAGTGTGAGTGTGTGTTCAATTTGTTAGTGTATTTAAATCGGCTAGTACATTTAACAGCACCCTCCTTCCCAGACTAACAATGCTGCTGTGCACCCTGTGCTCCTCTATCCAGAGTGGGGACACTCTAATGCCGCGTACACACGATCGGAAATCCCGCCAAACGTTCGATATGAGGTTTTGGTCAGAAAAATGCGACCGTGTGTATGCTCCATCGGACTTTTGATGGCGGAATTACCCGCCAGCAAGAGATTAAGAGCAGGTTCTCTATTTTTCGGTCGGAAAAAGGTTCTGATCGTCTGTAGCAATTCCGACGAGCAAAATTCCTACGCATGCTCGGAAACAATTCGGCACATGCTCGAAAGCATTGAACTTAATTTTCTCGGGCTCGTCGTAGTGTTGTACGTCACTGCGTTCTTGACGGTTGAAAGTTCAGAGGACTTTTGTGTGACCGTGTGTATGCAAGCCAAGCTTGAGCAGAATTCCGTCGGAAAAAACACCCAAGATTTTTCTGACGGAAATTCGGATCGTGTGTACGGGGCATTACAGAGGAGGTGCGTTACTGGGCAGATCACCAGGTGAAAACAGAAGGAAAAAAGCGACAAAAAAAAAAAAAAAAATGCAGCCACCACATCTAATGATTGGTAAGCTGCAATATTGTACAGTTATGGTTTTGGGTTTTATGTAGTATGGTAATGTGAAAAAGCTCACAAACTATACTATTAACCACTTCAATACAGGGCACTTAAACACCTTCCTGCCCAGACCAATTTTGAGCTTTCAGCGTTCTCACACTTTGAATGACAATTGCGCGGTCATGCAACACTGTACCCAAATTAAATTTTTATCATTTTTTTCCCACAAATAGAGCTTTCTTTTGGTGGTATTTGATCACCTCTGCGGTTTTTATTTTTTGCTAAACGAATAAAAAAATACCGAAAATTTTGAAAAAATAAATGTTTTTTTTTGTTTCAGTTTCAAAACTTTGTAAATAAGTACGTTTTCTCCTTCACTGATGGGCACTGATAGGTCTGCACTGATGGGCACTGATAAGGCGGCACTGATGGGCACCGATGAGGTGGCACCAATGAAGTGGCACTGAGGTGACCTTGATGGGCACTGATAGGCAGCACTGATGGGCGACACGGATGGGCACTGATGGGTGGCACAAATTGGCACTGATAGCTGGCACAGATTGGCATGGATAGGCGGCACAGATTGGCATGGATAGGCGGCATGGATGGGCACGGATAGGCGGCACGGATGGGCGGCACGGATGGGCACGGATAGGCGGCACGGATGGGCACTGATAGGTGGCACGGATGGGCACGATAGGTGGCATGGATGGGCACTGATAGGCGGCATGGATGGGCACTGATAGGCGGCGCGGATAGGCACTGATAGGTGGCACGGATAGGCACTGATAGGCAGCATTGTTTTTTACTGATGGATGCCAATCAGTGCCAAACAATAATGCATGCCAATCAGTGATGCCCATTGTGGGCACTGATTGGCATCCATTGGGGGCACTGATTAGCATCCATTGGGGGTACTGTGTGTCATCCCTGGTGGTCCGGTGGCATACCTTTTTATTGCACATCCCTGGTGGTCTGGCGGCGTCCCTGGTGGTCCAGTGTGGGCATCCTCGGGGGGGCTGCGCTGATAATCGATCAGCACAGACCCCCCCTGTCAGAGGAGCAGCCGATCGGCTCTCCTCTACTCGCGTCTAACAGACGCGAGTGAGGAAAAGCCGATTACCGGCTTTTCCTATTTACACTGTGATCAGCCGTGATTGGACACGGCTGATCACGTGGTAAAGAGTCTCCGTCGGAGACTCTTTACCAAGATCGTAGTTGCGGGGTGTCAGACTGACACCCCGCAACAACGATCGCCGCGATGCGCGCCCCCAGCGGCTCAAAATCCTGAGGACTTCATATGACGTCCTGTCAGGATTTTGCAACCACTTTGCCGACGTCATTTGACAATGGACGGGCGGCAAGTGGTTAATCTGTTTTGCCACTTGCCAATTTGTATAAATGTAGGAACTTTAGCTTTAGTTTTTTTAAGCGTAAATTTTCCTGTAGCTTTTAGATCTGTTGTAGCTGCTACTTCCTCAGGGTCAAGCCTATTACTACTTGATAATAAAACAGATGTCACAGACAAAATACATAAAAAAGGTTTGTTTTTTTCAAGTTGAAATTAATCAGATTGGGGTGCTGCTGCTGTATTTAGGACAATGAATAATTTAAAATTAAATTACAAGTACAAAACACGTGATACTAGAATAGAGTCGCTGATGCTGTCCATGAAGAGGAGGGACTTCCTCAATCCTTGTGAGCAAGCCAAGAATGGTTAAATGCATCAAGGGAGGTTTTGGGTTGGAGACATTACTGTATGCAGTCAATTCACTGATTTACTGACTCCTCATCAAATTAGGCACGCACATGGGGTGTGCCTGGGCATACACTAATCATCCCATGTGGCGTAGATTCCACCCTGCTTCCCTGCTGTGTGTACTATGCTTCCATTTGTGAAAGAACAGGAAGCCACTCAGCACAAAGCGCTTCCCATTCATTCACTGTCCAGTGCAGCTGAGGCTGCAGAGAAATGGACTGGGTGATCTCTGTCCTCAGTCCCTTTCTCTGTATCAAAAGTGAGACACCAGGGCTCGGTTTAGACCCCTGATATTTCACCAAAGCCCCCCAATGGACTCCTAAAAAAAATGTAAAAAAGAAAAGAAAAATGATATTGTAAAAAATAATTAAAAAATGATATTGTAAAAAATAATTAAAAAATTAAATTGTAAAAAAAAAAAAAAAATAATAATACTAAAAATAAAAAAACGACAACATGGTCCACAAAGGGAAGGGGAAATGGCGAGTAGCACCCGGGCTTTGCAACACCCATATTTATTAAATAGTCATACACAGTAATGAAAGTATAAAACAAACATTTATTGAAAAAGATAAAATGTCACCTCTATCGGAGCAGAGGGCATCACTGAACAGTAAAAATAGCAAATAGCATTAAACATGTACAATAGGGTTGAAACAACTAATCGATTAATCGACAACTAATCGATTATGAAATTAATCGATTACTATTTTCATAATCTAATAATCGGCCAGTAATAGTAGCTCCTATAGTACAAAAAGAGCAAATAATCGCTCAGTCGCTTTGGAAAGGGTCAGGGGCTTTTTTTCTAACGCAAAACTGTGCTTTTTTGGTTCAATATACTTCAATGGAGAAGCTGCAGAAAAGCATGTAATGTTTTTTTGCAGCAATTTGTGTTTTTTTAATCTGCCCAACAACAAATTGGCCCAAAAAAATGCAAAAACGCAAATCGCATAAAAATCACGTGCACAAAAATCAAAACGCAGAGCAAAAAGCACTGCAGAAACAGATCAAAAGCAAACTGCATAGGTGTGAACCGAGCCTTATGCTGGCCACACAGATCAATTTTCAGACGAGAATATTTATATGAAAAATCTTTGTACATTCTCTGAATGAAAGAATGTTGTTTAAAATTTTCACTTGTTTTTAACATTCTGTTTTTAAAACTAATGTAATTTCTGAACGAAAACCACATACACTGTCTGAAAATTCCTTTGACCAAGAAGTTTTATTTACAAATTTTCTCCTCACTGAGGTCGAAAATTAATGTCGATTTGACCCCCACTAATGATTAAAAAATGGATCGAATGTTCTTAAAATTAAATTTTTAAATTTTTTTTTTTGAAGGAAGACATCGTTTTTTAAATAAAAAAATGTGATCTCTGAATCTGATGATATTTACCAGATTCACCCTTTAATAGTATATATAGTATATATCCTCTAATAGTATATTTCTCTTCTAATAGTATATACATTATATCTCTTCTGTCTGTTATTCTCAGAGTGGATTAGAGATTTTGCTCCCTAACCATATAGTTGGTTATTCATATTTACCACTGCATAGGAGATATTTAAGAATAAATTGCCTTTATTATCTAAATTATACACCACAATTTTTTAAGGTTATTAACTGATTAATCGATTAATCGAAAACAATAATCGGCCAACTAATCGATTATGAAAATAATCGTTAGTTGCAGCCCTAATGTACAAAGTAAAACAATACAGTGAATCCAAAAGAAGATATTCTATTATGCGTTTTGCCAAGTGGCCCCAACGCGTTTTGACCAGTGTGGTCTTCTTCAGGGTCTGGTCCTGGGATAGCACAATGGAGGATTCTCTAAAGTAAACACACACATTAAGTATGCTCCATAACCAAATGTACAAACATCTAGAGGGAATAGCATATACCATAACAAGAGCGCATGTAGACTTACATAACTGATAAAATGTACACACTGCAAATTGATTGGTGATGCCAGAGAGAGGTGGAGCATAGGAAGATGTTTACTTTAAAGAGTCATCCATTGTGCTATCCTAGGGCATTCCCCTGAAGAAGACAACATTGGTCGAAACGCTTCAGGGCTGCTTGGCAAAACGCATAATAGAATATCTATTTGGATTCACTGTGTTGTATTACTTTGTACATGTTTAATGCTATTTGTATTTTTAATGTTCAGTGATGCCCTCTACTCTAATAAAAGGTGACATTTAATATTTTTCAATAAATGTCTGTTTTGTACTCTCATTACTGTGTATGACTATTTAAAATATCTGGGTGTCACAAAGCCCTGGTGCTCCTCACCATTTCCCCTTCCCTTTGTGGACCATGTTGTACACAAATTGGGCTGAAACCCACTATTGGTTATTGTTGACTGTATATGGGCTATTGACCTATAAAAAACAAAAAAAAATACTCACACCATCCTCTGCCCTACTGTCAATGTACACCGACCTACTGACACCATCCACTGCTATTGACTGACACCAATCTCTGCCCTACTGACACCGTCCACTACTCTACTGACACTGTTCTCTGCCCTACTGACAAAGTCCACTGCTCTCCTGACTGACAACGTCCACTGCCCAACTGACACCAAACTATGCTCTACTGACACCATCCACTGTCCTACAGACATGTCTACTGATCTTCTGAATGACACAATCCACTGTTGTACTGACACCAACCACTACCCTCCTGACACCATCTACTGCTCTACTGACACTGTCCACTGCCCTCCTGACACCATCTACTGCTCTACTGACACTGTCCACTGCCCTCCTGACACCATCTACTGCTCTACTGACACTGTTCTCTGCTCTACTTGCAAAGTCCACTGCTCTCCTGACTGACAACGTCCACTGCCCAACTGACACCAAACTCTGCTCTACTGACACCATCCACTGTCCTACTGGCATCAGCCTCTGCCTTACAGACACGTCTACTGATCTTCTGACTGACACAATCCACTGTGGTACTGACACCAACCACTGCCCTCCTGATACCGTCTACTGCTCTACTGGAACCAGGGCTGGTGCAAGGATTTTTGACACCCTAGGCGAAACCCCATTTTGCTGCACACATTGGCTCCACCCCCAACTCCATCCCCTTTGCCCTGCCTATTTGACAGAAGGCGCCACTACACAGGAAGCATCGGCTCTGCTTCCTCTAGCGCTGGCTCCAGCGCTGCACCTCCAATTACACTACTGGTCAGACTGAGTTAGTTACATGCTGCAGACACGGAGAGAAACCAGCGTCCGGGCGCCCCTGGGCAGCAGTGCACCCTAGGCGGCTGCCTAGTTTGCCTAGTGGTAGCACTGGCCCTGACTGGAACTGTCCACTGCCCTACTGATGTTTTAATACATTTTAACACGTTAATTTACAGTGTTATGTATGAGTGTGTGTATGTAAAGCGTATACACACACACACACACACACATGCATGTGTGTTTGAGCTGTGGGGTTCACACCCTAATGCAATAGGCTGCGCACACCTATGCCTGGAGGGCTGAGACAGCTACTGGCTTCTTACAGCTCTTGGATATTTCAAAAAAGAGATTTACCATAATTACTTTTCCATAATACATTATATCCAACAGGCAGAGTGGGAGCCCCTGATAATGGGCGCAGCATATGTGCAGACCAAGCAACTCAGTGTAGTGACCTCACCTACCTACCTATTGTGTTATGTTTCAGCCAGTTAGTTATACATAGTAGCTTAGCCTCTGCATAAGCCGTACACCATTAGCACCACTATGTAGCAAGCGCTTGCTTTGGTATCTAACATTATCATTATCATATATGGATATGGGAATTTTGGTTTGGAGGGAGTCCAGCAAGGCGCTTTGATTAGACTATATAGTGGCCACAAACATGAAATAATGTGATATTATTCAAAAGAGAAAATTTATAATTAGCATTGCTAAATTAAAAGCAAGGTTACATAGCAGCGCAGTTGGATGCATCCACTGACATTGGCTAGAACTTCTGAGCTTTCCAGAAACCCTACAACATCCCCGATTGCTCTTTTCTGTTTTAGTTATATTCCATAATGCTGTATTGTAGCCTCTCACTCATGAAATAGCTGTGATGGGAGAGGCTGCTGTGTGACTATTCCCATTGCATTCCTACTACGTGGGCTGATGATTCTCTGTTCTAAAACCAGTCTAGGGCTATGCTTCTCATTGTGTCTGGGTAATAGAAAAACTTATTTTGGCAATGGAAGTATGTATTACCCTTGTGGGCAGCAGCCAATTAAAACTTTCAACGCAGTAATGAAACAATAGGTTCCCATTCCATCTGCTACTTGAGACAAATGACCCACTGAAAAAAAACTTTGAACTTATGGCCAGTGTATGAACATTTAGTTATTTGAATATTTCTGAACAACGAGCCCTAACTGACCATTGTAACTGCATGCACTGTGGAGCAATTCAATCTTAAAATTCATAACAGAAGCACTAAGGTTGTTTCAGTCATTCTCTCAGCAGTCCAGCTCACCTTGGTTCCCCCTCCAAGCAGTGACGCAGCAGCTTATCAAATCCTGCTCTTCTTCCCAGCGGTTACTATGCAGCCTTCTAATCTCGAATGGGAAGGTGTTGTGGGAGGTGGAGCAAAGTGAGTTGAGCTGCCTGAGTGAACTGACTAGAAGAACTTCGGTACGTTTGCAGTAAATTTTGGGTATGAATTGCTCCACAGTGCCTACAGCTATGGGTCAATGAGAGTTTTAAAGCTCATTTAATACTTGTTAGGAATATTCAAACCATAGGTGTGTGAAGCCTATTGCATTCTGGCGTGCACACCAAAGCTCAAACACACATGCATGCGTGTTCATGTATATATGTATATATATATATATATATGTATATATATATATATATATATATATATATATATATATATATATATATATATATCACACTGTATTTACACATACAATCTTCCTTGTGGCACTCTGCCCCACCGGCACATAATCTTAATGCCTTAAGATTCAGAGTGAGAGAAAAATGCTTCCACACTTCTCTTATATGCAGAGCCACTCAGTGGGAAATCTTTCCCATCTCCTCACGGCGCACACAGTGATAATGTGAACGGGGTGATTAGAATGTGCCCAGGCACACCTGGCACACCCTGTGTGCACGCTTATGATTCAAACACTTGAATAGAAAGAGTAAAACAGAGGGGCGCCAGACTAAGTGCAGCAGTACAGTGCAGCAGTAAAACTACCAGTTTATTAAAGGTAGGACAATCTGCAACTCACATACGGATGTATGATTCAAGCACATATGTAATGGTAGCAGTCAGTCTCTTGACTTCCCTGGATCGTCCCAGTGAATTGGCAGCATCAGGAGGTGGCTGTGTAAACATATGACTGTATGAAGCGGCCAGTCGCCACCATAACCAGCGTGGAATGCAAGATGGTGCCTAAAACGGACACGATGTCACTACAGAGGCCACGTTGAAATGAAAGTGGGCGGTAACGCGTTTCGAAGCTTCCTCTTCTTGCTTCACTTGAATGCCCATAGCCATAGCCTCTTTTTTAAGAGAACCTGTCAAGATGACTGTTACCAGAGGCTCCAAGCCTGCACTGACACCTGCCATTGCATGACTTCAAGATGAAAATCCTTCCACTGCTCATAAGAAACGTTTTTGCAGAATTTGGTTTTCTATAGTGCAGTCACATCTAGGGAAATTCCAATAGGCACAACTGTGAGATCACAATCAATTTTACAGTCAGACTCCAACGCAATAATTAAAGCTTGATCAAACATATCAGGCAATCTAGTCAATATCTAGTTTATCGACAAAATGCAACTGCATAAGCACAAAAAAAATGTTACATTTTTATTTTTGTTTAGCTTTAATTGGACTACCACAAAAAATGGTAGTCCATATATTGGTAGACTGGAGCCTGTCTATCTGAAGGTAATACCCTTTCAACACTCTCTAATGCCGCGTACACACGGTCGGACTTTCCGGCGGGAAATGTTGGATGTGAGCTTGTTATCGGAGAGTCCGACCATGTGTATACTCCATCGAACATTTGCTGTCGGACTTTCCGCCAACAAATGTTTGATAGCAGGTTCTCAAATTTTCCACCAACAAAACTTTGTTGGAAGCAGCAGATTAACTCTGGACAGCCGCACACCGGAAAAAGATAAAATTCTGTGTTGTTTAATAAAAAATCAAAATCACATCACATCCAATGGTCCACAGCAAAAGGGTGAAAGGGGTCCAAAAGCTGACGCATTTCGCACTAGGATCAGTGCTTACTCACAGCTATGTAAGCACCCTTTTACCCTTTTACTGTGGACCATTGGATGTGATGTGATTTTGATTTTTTATTAAACAACACAGAATATTATCTTTTTCCGGTGTGCGGCTGTCCAGAGTTCTTCTGCTGCTTCCTAACTGTTGTGTCATTAGCCAGCACCTGGGGCTCCTGATTGGGAGAAAGAGCATTTGCCCTGAAGGGCTATCCTGGAGCGGTGGTTTCCTCTACCAACAAAACTTGGTTGTCGGAATTTCCAATCGTGTGTACACAAGTCCGTCGCACAAAAGTTCACGCATGCTCGGAATCAAGCAGAAGGAGCTGCACTGGCTATTGAACTTCCTTTTTCTCGGCTCGTCGTACGTTTTGTATGTCACCGCGTTCCCACGTTCGCAATTGTTGGCCAACATTTGTGTGACCGTGTGTATGCAAGACAAGTTTGAGCAACCTTCCAACCAAAATCCACGGTTTTGTTGGCGGAAAATCTGATCGTGAAGGATGAGGATAAGAATGTGAAATACTGGAAGCCAGACGCCCTGTGATCTTTGCCTAGGATTGTTTCTAATAATGGCAAGACACAGGTACTTTGCTTACATAAAATAACAATGTGATTTGGTAATGCTGGCATGGCTCTGCTTATTCATGCCAAGCATGATTTTTCAATGACAAGTATTCATAAACAGCAATACTCAACCACAGATCTCAAGGAATGAGTGACAGTTTAATTTCTAGCGCCTATGCTCTTATCTCAGGGTGTTGTGTATTATCAAGCTTGTAAAAAAATAAATAGTGTATTAGCCTTAAGCCAGGGAGGAATCCATCCAAATTCACATATCTAGTCCTCAGCATACCTTCCTAAGGATAAACCTTAAAGGAGAAAGAGCTTTCATATTCATATTTACTGAATAGCTTTATAATGTTCTAACTCTGTTATGTTCTGTACATACTGTATATAGAATACTACTTATACATACAACAACAACATCTGAATGCAACAACATTATTAGGGTATAAGTAAACACATTCAGTCTTATGTAAGCTGCAACAAGTTAATTGATTTATAAAAGTCACTAAAGCCGGCCATAGATTGATTGAATTTCGGCCAGTCCCTGCTAAACCTGATGAGATTCGATCTATCTATGGGCAGGCTGGTTGTACTGAAGTTGATCCATCAATCAACTTCAGTACAACCAGCCTGTCGGATTTTTTGCATGAGATCACTGCTGGTGGCTCCAGCAGCTGACGGTGTTCTTTGTTTTCTGCTGGAACGGAAGGCTCCTCGCTGGCAGAACACAATAGTGCCGGTGTTGTATCATCAGCCGTCCCCCATCACGAAGTGTCCGCTGTGTACTGTGCATGCGCAGTACACAGGACACCCTGATTCCGAAAATTGCCGAGGATGAACGGCGCCTGCGCCGTGAGTCCACTTTCAAGCCCCACCATCCAAGTGGACATAGAGTTAGAATATAAAAGAGCCAAGCGCAGCGAGGCCGTGCCCGAAGCGTGGCGAGCGAAGCGAGCCCGCGAGGGGCCCTCTAAGTTTGACTAACCCTATGTCCGCTTGGATGGTGGGGGCTTCACCTCGACTCACGGCGCAGGCGCCGTTCATCTTCCGTCAATTTCCGAATAAATTCATGCTCCGTACTGCGCATGCGCTGCGCATGCGCAGTACACTTCAGACACCTAGTGACAGCCGGACACTTTGTGATAGAACACCGGCGAAGGGATTCCCTCATCCACACTGACCGTGTTGATGTGGAAATAAAGCTAAATTCTTTCCTTCCACCAGTGGTGGAAGGAAAGAAAATTGTATCATCTACGGCGGGGGTAATGAATTAAAATTCATGGCGGTACGATCAGTAAAATTTTCTTCCAGGAAAGGTCAGAATCGCTTATGTGTTCTGTGATCCTTCTCATCACAACCCCCTTTTTCAGTCAGTGTCCTCATTCCTCAAGTCCTCCTCTTCACATCAACACCCCCTCCCCCCCATTTACATCACAGCCCCCTTTACATAACAGAGCCCTCCATTTACTTCATAGCGGCCGTATTTACATCATAGCCCCCCCTTTACAATACAACTCCCATTTACATCGCAGTCCCCTCCTTTAATATTGCAGTCCCTATTTACATCACAGAGCCCCTTCACATCATACACCCCTTTGCACCACAGCCCCCCCCCCCCCATTCGCACCACAGGCCCCCATTTTACATCACCTCTTCTGCTTCCTGATAACTAGTGGGTGATTGGTTGCTAGGACTGCTGTGTGTCAGAGCAACCAATCATGGCTAGTTAACATGGTAAGTGGGGCTGCTCCCTCCCTCTAATCAGACTGGCCAGCACTCCCGTCCTCTGACCTGCAGCAGGGCAGAGATCGGGAGTACTGGTAGTTCTGGAGAGAGTCCACGAGACAGGGAGGGGACAGAGGCAGCTAAATAGCACGGCCACGGTGCGGTCCACCATCTAGTGATCTTTGATCTATGGCTTGCTTAATGGTGGCAAGAATGTCTTGGAATTAATTGTAAAGTATGTGAACCAATTGTAATTGTATTAAATGTATTAATCTTAATCGTAAAAAGTATGTGAACCCCTTGGAATTAATTGGTTTTCTGCAATATTTTGCCACAAAATATGATCTGATCCTCATCTGAGTTGCAATAGACAAACACAATGCCCTTAAGCATTTAAACACACAACCAATTCTAGTTTCTCAAGTCTTTATTGAACACACCCATTAAACATTTACAGTGCTGGAGGAAAAAGGGAACTCATATGCCGCGTACACACGACCGGACTTTGACAGCAAAGGTCTGACGTTTTTTCCGACGGACTTTCAGCGGACTTCTGATGGACTTTCCGAACGAACGAACAGACTTGGACACACACAATCACACCAAATTTTGCCGGATTCGAACGTGATGACGTACGACTGGACTAGAATAAGGAAGTTCATAGCCAGTAGCCAATAGCTACCCTAGCGTCGGCTTTCATCCGTCAGACTAGCATACAGACAAGCGGATTTCTCGATAGGAACTGGGTCCGGCGGAGATCAGGCGGAAAAATTTGAAGCATGTTCTATTTCTAAAGTCCGCCTGATTTTTGGACAGCAAAGGTCCGATGAAGCACACACGTGATCGAATTGTCCGGTGGATTCGTTCCGTCGGACCTTTGCTGTTGAAAAGTCCAGTCGTGTGTACGCGGCAATAGACTAATTTCTTCAACGAAAGCTAATTGCTCAAATTCAGGACTTCTCCAGAGCCTCTCCCATCCTCTGGAACTCCCTGCCCCGGTATATCCGATCAGCCCCTAACCTGTGCACCTTTAGGAGATCCCTGAAAACTCACTTATTCAGGGAAACCTATTCCACACCCACCTACTCTTCCTAGAAGTGGGTGCCCAGCCAAGATGACTCCCACTGCACATTGCAGAATCCTCAGTGAGGTATTGAAGAGCCCATGAGTAACAGCTAAAGGCTTGAAGACATTACTGAAACTGACAAACATCCCTGTTCATGAGTCTACCATATGTAAGTCTTTGAACAGGCAGGATGTCCATGGCAGAACACCACGGAGGAAGCCACTGCTCTTCGAAAAAAACATTGCTGCTCGCCTGAAGTTTGCCACAAAGCACTTTGGCAAACCACAACGCTACTTGGAAAATGTTTTGTGGACTGATGAAAGAAAAATTGTTCAGGAACAATAATCAGCACTATGTAAGGCACAAAAAGGATACAGCTAACCAACATCAAAACATCATCCCAACTGTGAAGTATGGTGGAGGGGACATCATGATTTTGGCTTGCTTCTCTGCCTTAGGGTCTGAAACACTTGCTATCATCGAGGAAATAATGAATTCCCAAGTTTACCAAAATATCCTATAGGACAATGTCAGGGTGGTTGTCTGCCAGTTGAAGATTAGTAGAAGTTGGATGATGCAGCAGGACAATGTCCCTAACCATTGAAGTAAATCCACCACAAACTGGCTTCAGAAAATGAAAATGTGCCTTTTTGGAGAGGCCCAGTCAGAGCTTAACCCCACAGGGATGTTGTGGAATGACCCCAGGTCTGATCAGGAGCTACTGAGAGCGCTTGCTTTAAGTCATTGCTTCCAAAGTAGGTTCGGCCGGCTATTAACACTAATGCCGCGTACAAACGGTCAGACTTTCCGACCGGAAATGTTCGATGTGTGCTTGTTGGCGGAAAGTCCGACCGTGTGTACGCTCCATCGAGCATTTGCTGTTGAAATTTCGGCACACCAATGTTTGAGAGCAGGTTCTCAAATTTTCCGCCATCTTCACTTGTTGTCGGAAAGTCCGATCGTGTGTATACAAGTCCGTCGCACAAAATCTCACGCATGCTCGAAATCAAGCAGAAGGAGCCGCACTGGCTATTGAACTTCCTTTTTCTCGGTTCGTCGTACGTCTTGTACGTCACCGCGTTCTCACGTTTGGAGTTTCCAACAACATTTGTGTGACCGTGTGTATGCAAGACAAGTTTGAGCCAACATCCTTCGCAAACAAATGCACGGTTTTGTTGTCGGAAATTTAGATCCTGTGTACGCGGCATGAGGGTTCACTTTTTGGCAGACTAGGACCGACAGTCTTTCCAACGGACTTTGTAGCGGAGGTCTGCCGGACTTTCAAACAAACGGACTTGCCCACACACGATTACTCCAAAAGTCAGACGGATTCGAACATGATGACGTTATGACCGGACCAGAATAAGGAAGTTCATAGCCAGTAGCCAATAGCTGCCCTGGCGTCGGTTTTCGTCCATCGGACTAGCACACAGACGACCGGATTTTTCGACCGGACTCGAGTCCATCGGAAAGATTTGAAACATGTTTTATTTCTAGGTCTGTCTGACTTTTGGGAAAAGAAAAGTCCGCTGGAGCCCACACACGATCAGATTGTCCGGCGGATTCCGGTCCGCCAGACCAAGTCTGCCGGAAAGTCCGATCGTGTGTACGCGGCATTACTTTTTTCCTCCAGCACTGTGAGAGTATAATAGGTTTGTTCAATAAAGACACAAGAAAATTGTTGGTGTGTTAACAGCCTAAGCACAATTGGTTTGTCTATTGCTGTGACATAGATGAGGATCAGATCACATTTTATGGCAAATTACTGCAGAAAAACAGTTAATTCCAATAGGTTCACATACTTTTTCTTGTCACTGTACCATATTTTAAATTTTGCAGCTTTCCTCTCTTTATTGAGGCACTTCCTGTTATGGGGAAACAATGTTCTGTCCCCCTCTCCCAATTGTATGCTTTTGTTCATAATATAAAAATATTACACTACATACATACACAGAACACCGATCCCTGTCCTCTGTAAGCTTTACTGTGTATGAAATCATTCTGACCGCTGCACTCCTTAGGTATATGTACATTACATACTCCCGACTACGGAATTCTGTAAGCTGTGCTGCTGTACATTACATACTCCTAACTACTGAACTCTGTAAGCTATGCTGCTGTACATTACATACTCCTAACTACTGAACTCTGTAAGCTATGCTGCTGTACATTACATACTCCTGACTACTGAATTCTGTAAGCTATGCTGCTGTACATTACATACTCCTGACTACTGAACTCTGTAAGCTGTGCTGCTATACATTACATTCTCCTGAGCACTAAACCCTATAAGCTGTGCTGCTGTACATTACATAATCCTGACTACTGAACTCTGTAAGCTGTGCTGCTGTACATTACATACTCCTGACTACTGAACTCTGTAAGCTATGCTGCTGTACATTACATACTCCTGACTACTGAATTCTGTAAACTATGCTGCTGTACCGTGTACAGCAGCACAGCTTACAGAGTTCAGTAGTCAGGATTATGTAATGTACAGCAGCACAGCTTATAGGGTTTAGTGCTCAGGAGAATGTAATGTATAGCAGCACAGCTTACAGAGTTCAGTAGTCAGGAGTACGCCTCAATATTATCAACTGACCACTAGATATGATTATAATAACTTTTTTTTTTATATACTTTCTCCCAGATAGCAACCAAAAGTTTGCTGCAAGTTTTAAAATGACTTGCTAAGCTATTGCTAGACTTGCCAGGCTTCACAAGTTCGTTGTACAATTGCAGCATTGCATGACTCCAGATCAACTAATCCTCATCACAGGGGCAACAGAGAAACTAGATGGCAGTGAGGACATAGATTTCATTTTTACTACAGATAGTTATAAAGAGTGGAGAATTTATGCAACGCTTTAAATGTTGTACACATTTTGTATTTATATCAGTTCCTGACATCAAGGAACTTGCAAGGTCCCTATCTAAATACATTCATACTAAAGACAATTTAGACAGCAGTCAATAAACCTAATACCATGTATGCGGATTCCCAAACAGACTAGGCCAAACAATCAGTGCTCCCTTGATTACAGAAGGAGCCGAAATTTAATTTGACCTACTATTCAGTACTAGTGGGCCAATGCCAAGGAGAGAGAAGACAAAGGATGCAAAATCTGTAGATCTATCTCCCAATCCAGGACGCTATCTGCATGGAGTTTGCATGTTCTCCCCATGGTTTTTGCTGGGTTCCGCTGGTTTCCTTACATGGAGCTATCTGCATGGGGTTTGCATGTTCTCCCCATGGTTTTTGCTGGGTTCCGCTGGTTTCTTTACATGGAGCTATCTGCATGGGGTTTGCATGTTCTCCCCATGGTTTTTGCTGGGTTCCCCCGGTTTCCTTACACGGAGCTATCTGCATGGAGTTTGCATGTTCTCTACCCAGTGAAAACCATGGGACGAACATGCAAACTCCATGCAGATAGCTCCCTGGATTGGGAGAACGATAGATCTACAGATTTTGCATCCTTTGTCTTCTCTCTCCTTGGCATTGACCCAGTAGTATTGAATAGTAGGTAAATTTAGATTTTGGCTCCTTCTGTAATCAAGGGAGCACTGATTGTTTGGCCTAGTCTGTTCAGGAATTCAGGAATTTGGGCTGCTAGTTTGATTGCTTCCCCCTATCCCTGGAAGAAGCTTTAAGAGCTTAGGGGCAGGAGATTCAAAATAACTAGCCTGAATATTTATCAGGTTCTAGCCAACCCTTGGTGAGGCGTTTCCAGAAGGGGACTGGGGTGGTGATAAATAGTCTGAAGAGAGTGGAGAGCTGGGGTATTTCTCCACAGGAGGGTTCCAGGGTCTGAGGGGCTGCTCTCAGGCTGCTCATGGACTGTATAGTCATTCTAAAAGGCTCGGCGGTGTCAGGACTGAGAGCCTGGACAGATTTTGTTAGAAGCGGAATGTAGAACCTCACCACGAGGTATCTGGTCTGCAGAAGCACCGTCTAACTTGCTGTGTCCAGAGGAAGCTGGAAGGTGGCAGCTGTCCTGGGGACTTATGAGTAATGACCCTAAACTGCAGTGTTCTGGAGATCGCACTGGCTAACAGTAGTTGTGCACCGGGGCAAGGTAATCGGGGTAAGCTGCCAAACAGACCTCGTGGTCTTCAGCTGTGAGACATTAGACTGACCAACAATCACAATTGCTCCTCTAATCACTAGGTGTTAAGTGTTTTTGGAGAATCCCATGCCCTAACCCCTCTCCTGTTGAAGTTTTCATTAAATTAATAGAAATGAAAAGATATTCTCTAGACTGTATTATTGGAGCCAGTATGAATGGACTGGTGCTTGCAGGGAGGGGCAGCCTCTGTACTATTATTAGGGAAAAATCTGATAATGCCAGCAGCCCCTTGGTAGTAGCGCTACAATAGATAGATATTGCTGATTCTGCATCCTATGTCTTCTTTTTCCTTGGCATTGGCCCACTAGTATTGAATAGTAAACATGGCTTGCCTATACAGTTAAAGCACATGGTATGGTAAGTATTTAGGCTAGGGTGACCAGACATCCCCGGTTTCCGGGGACAGTCCCCAGATTGAGGACACTGTCCCCGGACCAAGTCTGTCCCCGGTTTTGTCCCGGATTGGAATTTGAACAGGGTCTGGGGCAATTTCAAAGACAGCCTGTGCAGAATATAAAAAAAAAAATCTGAATTGCACCCTCCCTCCTCTGCCGCTCCTACTAGCTTTTGGGGGTTTATTTTTTTCCATTATCTGTGCCCCTTTCTGATGATCATATTCTGGTCGGAGCGAAGGGACTATTTCTTCAGTTTCGGGCGCATGCTCATTCAGCTCCGCTCGCACGTTCTTCTGCCTTGGCTCAAGTCCCGGCCAGCAGCCTGCCTGTTTATCTCCTTGCCTTCCCTGGTGGAGTGATCTTCCTCTGCTTCCAACCCAGTAGTACCTGGGGACGGAGAGTTATGGCCCGTACACACGATCCAAATATCGTACGAAAACGATCGTCTGAGGAAGGATCGTACGATTTTTGGATCGTGTGTACACTACTTTCGATAGCCGATCACGACCGTTCATCCGATCTTATTCGATCAGACATGCACGATAATTTTCCTCGTACGATTCCCGATCGTACGATTTTCGGTTAGTCAGTATAGTTGTCGTCCGAAAATGCTATACAAATACATTACAACACATGACAACACTTCCGATTTTTTTTCTGTCGTATGAGAATTTTCGTGACTTTATTTAGCTTTTCGATCTCTACTTGCGACTATTAAGCGAAATAGGCCGTACGATCGGTCGTACAATTATTCGGATCGTATGTACGGGGCATACAACTTGACAGGCTGTGAGGCGGGGGGCGGCGGCGGTGGAGATGGGCAACCGGATTTCATTTTCAAAATCTGGTCATCTTAATTTAGGCTCTTGTTTTATTGCTGCACTAGGCTTCCTCTACTACCAAGCCCTCCAAGGTCAACCAAATGATCGACTAATGCTGCAGTCAGTTGTTCCCTTGGTATATTTCTTCCTTTCACAAAAATGGCTTACTGTACCAAGAGGAAGCCTATTTATACCACCACCCTGCCTCTCCCTGCTGCATGTTGTGATAAGGTCTGACACAGTAGCATCTCCAGACACATAGCTCAGAATTAAACACACAATGTTAAAGCAGTCAGGCAGAGTCATGCACACAGTACAATGCTCCTGGCTCCCTCTCTTGAAGATATTTAACTCTATGCATGCATAAAATTCAACAGCATAGGAACAAAAGATCTATTGCTGACCAGCATGAGGAAGCAAAAATAGTGTTGTGGGAATTATTACTTTTTTTTTGGGGCCTAACTGCCATATAGTACTAGTTTCCTAAGAACTGACCAGCAATGTCTTGCTGTTTGCACAGGTTTGGCTTATTCTGTAAAAAAAAAAGCCTGACCATCCCTTTCTGCCAATGACGGCAACATACAAGAGGCCCTGCACAAAGTTGGCTGTTGCACCTAGAAAATGCAAATTGCATTGGTTTCCATCTTTTTGCCCAGTTTATTAGCAAATGTGAACCTTGGGAGATCTGATGGCCTTTCATATGAAGGCTAGCAGGAGATCTCCAGGCTGGGCCTCTGGAATGTTGTCCAGGTGAGCACAGACCTAAAGCCCTTGATGTGCATCTGTGAAGGTCTCAGAAGAGGCAGCACTGATCTTACATCCTGTGTGGCCACCAGGGCAGAAAATAAAAGGACCCCCCCCCCCCCCCCCCCCCCATGGGGAAACAGAGAGCAATAAAAACCTGAGAAACTTTGAATCCTTTCTTACTGATCCAGAAGCAAAAGAATGGTTTTAGCTCCACGTTACCCTTCCCAGCCTATTACTTGACATAACAGGAAAACATGTACACTATATTTTAAAAAGTATTGGGACGTCTGCCTTTATTTATTTTTTATTTTTTTTATTTTCGCAAACCGAAATACTAAATCTACGACCCCATGGACTCCACCCACCATCCTTGGACAGACCATCCACCCAAGCACAAAAGCCAAAAGTCTTGGAGTCATCTTCGATTCAGAAATGTCAATGGATGCACAAATAGGATCAGTAGTCAGCGGATCTTACCATCTTCTCCGCCTGCTACGTAGACTCATCCTCTTCATTCCAGAAGAGGAGAAAGCAATAGTAGTAGGAACAATCATTAACTCTCAACTCGACTATGCAAACTCCCTCTACATAGGACTACCTAAATTCCAGATTGCACGCCTACACGTCGTCCAAAACACGGCAGCAAGACTAGTCATGGGAAAAAAACACTGGGAATCCATCTCCCCCTCCCTGAGGATCCTACACTGGCTAACCGTAAAGGATCGGATCACATTCAAGACCCTCTGCCTGACCCACAAATGCACACAAGGAGACGCTCCTCAATACTTATGCGAAAAAATTAAAAACACTACACACCCAATCGTAACCTCCGATCACCCAACCAAAACCTCCTCCTCGTCCCCAAGTCCCGGTACAAATCAAGGGGAGAATGAAGATTTGCAGTCCAAGGACCACGGCTATGGATCGCTCTACCCACGAACATCTGCTTTGAAGGAAATCATCGGGCCTTCAGGAAAAAAACTCAAGACCCGCCTCTTTTAAGAAGGAATCAACGCAGGTCGGATCAAGCGCCTCGAGGCGATTCAGTTCGCATTTGCAGCGCTATACAAGTCATTCATTCAAATACATTTATTAGGTTTTTCACAATAACAGGGGTAAAGCGAAAGGAATATTTATAACATAAAATAGAGCATAATAAAATAAAATAAAACAAAACATCATAGTTAGGATAAAAAATGCAATCGTATTAACAGTGTCAAACATTAGTACTTCATACTCAGACAATGTGGGTAGTTGTCTACTTGTTTAGGAAAGTAATGACATTTATGTATGGGTAATACCCTTATGCCTCATTTCCACTGAGCAGATTGGTTTGGGTCGGTACAGTTTGGAAGGGTTAGAATGGTCCGGCCTATTCAGGTTGAGTGTTTCCTCTGCAAGTCAGACCACCAGGGTCCATACGGGGTTTAGAAAAAATGCCTAGCGTGGCCTCACACTGATTGGCAGACCTTTTTATGTCCGCCAATCAGTGCAATGTATCGTAGCTCCGGCCTAACCGAACCGTTTCATTTTCTATGGCCCCACATCTGAAGCAGGACCCTAAATGGTGCGGTATGGTTCGGTTGTATGGGCCGCTTTCATAATGGAAACACTGAAAATAGCGTACCGTACCGAACCGATCCGCTCAGTGGAAACGAGGCAGCTGGTATCCAGTATGTCCAACGCGGACGTTGCTTTAGGGGCCATAGATGTTGTATGAGCCTCTGGGGCCGTCGGTGAAATCTAAGGGCAAACCGAAACAGGCCACCCCTTTACCCAATCACCCCTAAAGGGATCTAGCTGTGAGCGGGTGGGGGGCTTTGTCCTACATACCGTATTTTCTTTACATGTGGTTCGCCAGGTGATATGTAATAGCCCCTAAGAGTTTGGTCAGTTTCCAGATATGGAAAGATATTTAGCTCCAGTGGTTTAACCGGTGTGTAACACTGTGTAATTTCGGTGGTAGGGTTTCTATCTGAAGCTCTGAGAAGAAGTGTCTTGTGACCTAGTGGTGATAGGTCGGTTGGGTGAAAAGAACCAGGGAATGGGGGATAGAGGAGACTAAATTTTGTGACGTCTGCCTTTATACGCACATGAAATTTAATGGCATCCCAGTCTTAGTCCATAGGGTTCAATATTGAGTTGGCCCACCCTTTTCAGCTATAACAGCGTCAACTCTTCTGGGAAGGCTGTCCACAAGGTTTATTAATGTTTCTATGGGAATGTATGACCATTCTTCCAGAAGCGCATTTGTGAGGTCAGGCACTGATGTTGGACAAGAAGACCTGGCTCAAGGTCTCCACTTTAATTCATCCCAACGCAATATTGAACCCTACGGACTAAGACTGGGATGCCAATAAAGTTCATGTGTGTAAAGGCAGGCGTTCCAACACTTTTGACAATATAGTGTATATGAAGTAGGGAAAAGTAAAGTCATCTAGAATACAAGCATAGTAAGGACACAATGAAGTTTACAGGAAGCAGCTGAAATTCGAGCAGGTCATGGCCAACTTAAGCAGGTCATAGATGAGTCGAAAACTGAACGAAAATTCTTGGTCATTCGTTTTTCGCATCATTAATGTGCAAGCTGCGACATGCGATTTTTGTGCCACAATGGAAAGTGCCTGATCCAGGATGCTGGATGTGGTTTAGAAGAACAAAACAAATGATGGCACAATCGTATTAGCCATTTTAGACTTTCATTTAACAGAACGTTCGGTTTTCGACTCATCTATGGCCGGCCTTAGGCAATAAACTGTGGTCAACAACCTACCTCTAGCTAGTTGACTGAACAATGAAGGAGCATCAGCATACTGATGAACTAGTCAGCTCTTTTCTCTTGCCAGTAATCTCCCAAATTAGATTCAGTAGTGCCTGCTGTGCGGGGGGATTACATAAGGCTACGAAAAAAAAAAAAAAAAAAAAAAAAACATTTGGGTATTTATACTAGCTGTGTTTAAAAATACTTTCAGTGGGTTAATAAACAAATAGCTGTATTAATTTTTATTTTATTTTTTAAATAGATGTCTAGCGTTAACCCCTATATTGTTTACAAATGGTTCTGTTTCAATAAACAAAACATGTATATTGAAGTAAAATGTTAACTTGAGAAGTAACAATAATCTTGCCTTTATCTGAGCAAACACATTGGTGGCTTTTGCTGAGTACTTTGTAACTTTACATTGCTGAAACATGACTCACTTCACCACACTGAACACTTGCAGTAATGCCCAGCAAAATAAACAGCTAAAATGCTGAACTAAACATACTGTATGCCGACATATTTTATGGTGTAAAAAAAAATAAAGCATAATATTATGTAAAATGTACAAAAATAATAATTTAAAATGTGCAATGACAGTTTTCTTGACTTTTTTAAAGAAAGCCCGTACCTAAAGAAATATGTAGGCTGCCATTTCTCATTTCTCCCTGGTGGTTGGCTGTAAGGGCTCTTTCACACTAGCGGTTGGGGAGTGCTGGTAAAATGCCACGGTTGAGCCCCCCACCATGGGAAATGTAGTTCCAAAAAATCTGGGGTGCCAAGGTTGGGCATCACTGCCTTATGCCCCGTACACACGAGTGGATTTTCTGTCGGAAAAATCTTGGATGGCTTTTCTGACGGAATTCCGCTCAAGCTCGGCTTGCATACACACGGTCACACAAAAGTTCACTGAACTTTCGACCGTCAAGAACGCAGTGACGTACAACACTACGATAAGGAGAGAAGATTAAGTTCAGTGCTTCCGAGCATGCGTCAAATTGTTTACGAGCATGCGTAGGAATTTTGCGTGTCGGAATTGGTACAGACGATCAGAATTTCCGATCGGAGCTTTTTCCGTCCGAAAAATTGAGAACCTGCTCTCAATCTTTTGCTGGCGGGAATTCCGCCAGCAAAAGTCCGATGGAGCATACACACGGTCGGAATTTCCGACCAAAAGTTCACCTCAGACTTTTGCTGGCGGAATTTCCAATCGTGTGTACGCGGCATTAGGGCGACAAAAAAAAAGACATCTGACCTAGACATTCCATGCCACTGACCTAAACTTTTGGCTGGCTGCATACTTGTTCTTGGTCAGGGACTCAGAAAGCACTAAAGTGTATGATACCTAAAACTATTTTTTTAGTTTTGGATAAAATGGAGAAAGACTAGAGCCCCTGTCAGGTTTTACTGCGTTCTAGGTCTTCGCTAGAGAGATGTCCCCTTGCTTTCTCTTCTGGGGACAACCTTTTACTAGACCGGTAGTGGGGAAAAATCCGCAACAAAGAAATAGACAATAATGAAAAGCTAGCATGCCAAGAGGTCAAGACCTCAAACCCTAACGGAGGTCCTAATTTCAATAACAACGTATTTAGAAGCAGTAGACATCAAAACCATTAACGTTTCAGAGACACTATGCCCTCCTTCCTCAAGACAATAGACCACGTCACCTGTCATCTTAATAAAGAAGGCCATAGCGTCTCTGAAACATTGGTGGTTTTGATGTCTTCTGTGTGCTAAATATGCTGGTATTGCAATTAGGGCCTCAAGCAAAGATTTGAGGCCTTTACCTCTCAGAGTGCTGGTCATTTTTGTGTCTAGGATTCCATGGGATCACGGCGGGTCATGCACCAAAGGCATTTATGCTGGATTCACACCTATGGCATTTTTAGTGCTTTTTGCATTTTGCAGATTTGCACTACAACCCATTTGCCATGGTTTTCTATGGAACACGTTCTGTAGTGCAAATCTGCAAAATGCAAAAAGCACTAAAGATGCCTAGGTGTGAATCCAGCATTAAAGATACGATGCAGGAAGGATTTTTGTTCAGTTCAACAAGAAAAAGCTGACAGAGGTTCTAGCGCTCCTTCACTCTCCCAATCAACATTGTTTATTTCTAATCCTCATGCTGTTAGCATTATTAAATAGATAGGAAAGTATATATCATATTTACTTGTTTTAAACTTTTTTTTCTTTTTTTTATTTACATTTCTTCAGTCACTTCCTCGTTTCTTACCTAAGCAAATTAGGTCAAACTTTCCAGAAGTCTTCAGGAGGGGTTGTCTCAGCTAAGCACACCTGTCTGCATGCCTGAGCTAAGGGCAAATGGATTTCAGATTCTAGGAAGTAAATGCTGCCCTTACTCAAGATGGCCAGGGCCAGAAATGCTTGGGGTTGTTTTTCAAAGTGATTTCTCAACCAAATAAAGCATGGAGATATGTATGGATGGGGGGAGTTTGCTTTGTGGTGCTCAGATGCAGTAAAGATCTGCTTTAAAGTTTAGTACACAAGGGCCAAATGTCAGGCAACATCGGGCCGGTTCAATAAAAAACAGCCGACACTTGGCCCGCGTGTATGGCAGCCGGTCCGACATAACCCGGCCGGCTCCTGTTGGACGAGCATGCTGGCTCTCGATCAGCGCTCTCAGCCAATGGCTGAATGTAGTGTTCTTGCGCAGGGGGGCGCCCCCTATTAAAATACAATAGATCAGCAGGGGAGATCGCTGTACTAACATTGGATTGCTAGTACAGCCTCGCCGACCGGAGCGGTCATGTTGTTTTTCATTCAATCTGCTGGGTTGAACAAAAATAAATAAATATTGGTTTGTACTAGGCTTTACTTTAACAAAATTATTTTTACTTCTGTCTGTGTAGCTGTTAGAGAGATTTACCCTGACTTCCTGTCCAGACAGGAAGTGAAGGAATCTTTCCAACAGAGCCTCCGACGGCAGTAAAACCGGACTAATCCTACCCCACCCTATGCAAAAATAAAAAATAAAAATAAACACTGCCAGCCAACTAGAATTTTTATGGCTATGGTATCATGGGCAGTCTAAAGCAGAGTATACATGTTTAGTTTTTTTTTCATTCAACCAGTGGGTTGAACAAACAAAACTGACAGATCCACACAAACGATGTGCGATGCAGGGATCTCTGTTGCTGAGTTCCTGGGCCCTGATGAAGGAGAATCAGGATAGAGGATTAGTATCTTACAATTGGAATTAGATCAAGGGTATAGAGCAGTGATGGCAAACCTTGGCACCTCAGATGTTTTGGAACTACATTTCCCACGATGCTCATAGACCCTGCAGTGTAGTTGAGCATCATGGGAAATGTAGTTCCAAAACATCTGGGGTGCCAAGGATCACCATCACTGGTATAGAACTTTCTCAGTATCTAGTGATTCTAGAAAATAAGGCTCCCTGTGCATCTTCCACCATTTGCAACTGCATAAGAACCCACACCATGCATGCGCTGCTGCAATGCATTGAGGTAACACATCAGGGTCTTTACTTTTTTTTTTTTTCTTTACTTTATTTAAAGTTAACAAAAAAATGTATTCAACTTTATGCTCAACAGTGTTCTTTGACATGCTGCTGTGTTTTCATTTTATTTTTATTTTAATATTGTAACGCAATATTTTTTTGCACCAACATCATTGTATAGGGGTAAAAGGTTCTGTATATGGAGATGTTCTACTTATTTTCTGTTTATTTTTTATTTATTTTTTTATGTAAAAATATGTTTAACTATGTAACTCAAGCCTCGTACACACGATCGGATTTTTCGGCAGGGAATTGTGTGATGACAGACTGTTTGCCTAAAATCCGACCGTTAGTACGCTCCATCAGACAATTGTTGGCCAACCTTACGCCAACAAATGTTGGATGGCAGGCTAGTAAATCTTAGGCGGACAGCGGTCTGTTGTCAGATTTTCCTATCGTGCGTACACAAGTCTGTCACACAACAATGCTCAACCAAACACAACATTAGCAGAAGGTCCCCAAAGGGTGGCGCTCAAGAACTGAAATTCCATGTAGTACATCACTACATTTGTGTTCATTGGCCGACAATTGTGTGCCGTTTGTATGCAAGACAAGTTCACGGCACACGCTCCGTCGGATAAAAGTCTAGGCCCCCGTACACACGGTCGGAAATTCCGACCACAAAATCCTTCGGATTTTTTCAGAAGGATTTTGTCCGACACTGGTGTTGCATACACACGGTTGGACAAAGATGTTGGAAAATCCGATCGTTCCGAACGTGGTGACGTTAGTTGCGTACTACGGAAATACGTAGAGGCCAGTAGCCAATAGCTTTGGTCTCATATTTTGATCTGAGCATGCGTGGCACTTTGTCCGTTGGAATTCCCCACACACAATCGAAAAAGTCAGATCGGATTTTGTTGTGGGAAAATTTGAGATCCTGCTCTCAAATTTTTTCCGTCGGAAATTCCGACGGAAAAAGCCCGATAGAGCCCACACACGATCGGATTTTCCGACAACATAATCTGATCGGACTTTTTCCATCGGAATATCCGACCGTGTGTACGCGGCATAACGCTTTGTCTGCCAACAATCCGATCTGACTTTAGTGTGGTGTGAACAGGGCGCAAAGAAAATAATTGTTCTCGCAGCGTCCTTTTGTGGAATCTGCGTTGATCAATGGCAGCTTAACACACCTGGCGTGAACAAGCCCTTTTATTATGCTAAGATATTAATATTATTATGCTAAGATATTAATATTATTATGCTAAGATATTAATATACTAACAACAATAATATATGCAAAAATAAATGACATCATTACCCTTTCCTCTAAAATATCATATCTAAAAAAGTTGCTTTTGTTTAATTTTTCTTTTCTCCAGAAAAGTCAATGTCGCTTGGCATATAATTGCACAGCTACGCCTTGCACTTGTTTCCCACCCCAGATCTTTTATCTGGTACGTACACATTTGGTTATGAGACTTTGCTGATAAACAATAAGAGTAAATAGAGCATAGTGACGACAAACCTTTCCTGTTCACAGCCCTCTATTTATTTGAACAAGCGGTCTGAATGGCAGAGCTATTTTCTTCCTTTAACTCTGAGCAGTCGTCTGTAAGTGGCACAGCTCCTTGAACAGGCAGGTATGCTCACTTTCATTGTGCACATTCCTCTGTCTGATCTTCCCATGGACGGGGGATTACTGTACAGGCTGCTGCCACCTGTTGGAGGACAGAGGAAGTGAGGCAGGGGGGACCATGTGAACTTATTACAGCAGTGGAGACACAGGGAGGAATGTGCGGAATGTTCAGTACTCCTGTAATGATTGGATAGTGAAACCTCCATGGCAGAGGCAATGGTGACCACACTGCTCAGGACCTGCAATTACTGGACACTGCCTGTGCATTCTTCATAACACCAAACACTTCTCAAACTTATTACACTTATGTGAGGATGACATGAGTTGCACATATCCCAGTCAGTTCTGAAGACTTGTCCCTGCAAATTGTTATTTCTGCATTCATTTTTTAAAGCGTGTTTATTTGCATTTTACATACTTAAAGCCCAACTCCACATTAAAGAAAAACAATCCCCACCCCCCCACCCACAACCAAACTGCAGTGGTTAAATGCTCATTGTTGCCTAGGGCAGTGATGGAGAACCTTGGCACCCCAGATGTTTTGGAACTACATTTCCCATGATGCTCTCGCCCTCTGCAGTGTGGTTAAGCATCATGGGAAATGTAGTTTCAAAACATCTGGGGTGCCGAGGTTCTCCATCACAGGCCTAGGGGGCGGGTAGAGGAATAAGAAGTAATACTCATCTCCAGCAGGGTCCCTCCAGCGGTGTGACCCCCCCCCCCCCCCCCCCCCAGCAGCCTGTTCTCTGAGGTGCTCCCAGCCGCGGTTGCACTCCTGTCTTCTTTCAATAGGAGAACATAGGAAATCACACAAATACACAATTTATATATATACACTTCTAAACTGCTGCATTTAGTTCGTATCACCTGTTTATGTTTTATGGATTTACTCATTTAAACTTTATTTAAATGAAAGGGCCCTCCTGTACCTTTTGTATGGAACTGTACTGTAATTGTGTTGTCCCCCCTATACATTGTAAAGCGCTGCGTAAACTGTTGGCGCTATATAAATCGTGTATAATAATAATATTTAAAGGGTACGTTCACCTTTACAGAACTTACACTGGACCGCCTCCCCCCCGCGATACCAGAGTCTCGTGATCGCCGTGAGAGATCGAGTCACCGCTTTACCAGTCCGAGGATTTTAAATCCCTGCGGCTTTCTCTCCTCTTCTCCAGTGCTGATAGGACGGGCTAGGCGGCTTCTGATTGGTTGGCAATTACAATTACAAATTACTGGGACATTTTTTTTTACCTTAATACAGGGAACGAATTAAGGTAAAAAAATGTCTTGTCTTTAGAATGACTTTATATAACTACGGTATATAACTAGACTACATACCTCCCAACTTTTTAAGATGGGAATGAGGGACACCTATCAGCAAAAGTATGCAGACATAGGACACACCCCCTGTCACGCCCCCTTAAAGGGGAATTGTACAAAAAATAAGATTGGTTAACTCCAAGTGCTTTTTTTTTACCACTACTCTTCCTTTATATTGACTTTTGAAATTTACAAATGCAGCAATTTAGAAATCAGATGAAAGGTTTAGCACTGGAAAACACTTTTTGATAGATAAAAAGTGCATTTTATATACATCTATATCAGGGGTCTCAAACTGGTGGCCCTCCAGCTGTTGCAAAACTACAAGTCCCATGAGGCATTGCAAGGCTGACAGCTAAATGCATAAATTCCCACAGGCAAAGCCATGATGGGACTTGTAGTTTTGCAACAGCTGGAGGGCCACCAGTTTGAGACCCCTGATCTATATAGATCAGACCAAAATGAGGGACAAATGAGGAAGAATGAAGGACAGAGGGACATTGCTCCAAATCAGGGACAGTCCCTCGAAATCAGGGACAGTTGGGAGCTATGTGTACCTTTACGAGGTACATTTAGGAGATTAAGCCACGGGGATTTCAAATCCCCGGACCGGTGAAGCGGCGACTGAATGTGTCAGAGCGGGTGATCACAGGACTCAGGTACAGCGAGACCGGGGGAAGGGGGGGAGGGGGTCCAGTGTAAATTCACCTTGCAGATTTTCTGTAAAGGGTAAGTTCATCTTTACATAAAATCTGTAAGGTGACCTTACACTGGACCCCGTCCCCATCCCACCCGGTCTCGCTGTACCAGAATGCCGCGATCCCCCGCTGTCGGACACCGAAAAGCCGCTTTTTCAGTCCGGGGATTTGAAACCCAAACGGTTTAATCTTGAATTCGTATTGCGTAGCCAGTACGGATTACAGGGATTCTAATTGGTCAACACTGTCACATGGACGGTGCTGAGCAATCAGAAGCCATCCAGCCCGTACTGTCAGTACTGCGGGAAGAAGAGAGGAAAGCCGTTGAGATTTCAAATCCCCGGAGCAGTGAAGCGACTTTCCGGTTGGCTGACAGTGGGGAAATCCCGGCAGCTTTCTCTCCTGATTGGTCTTCTGATTGGTCAGCGCCATCCATGTGACGGTGCTGACCAAATTAGAATCCCTGTAATCCGTACTGGCTAAACAAAACGGACATGAGATTAACCCGCTCGACTTTCAAATCCTTGGACTGGTGAAGTGGCTTTTCAGTGTCTGGCATAGGAATCTGGTACAGGGGGGGCCAATGGGGAGGGGGTCCAGTGTAAGGTCACCTTACAGGTTTTCTGTACAGGTGAACTTACGCTTTAACCACTTCAGGTCCGTAAAATGTACCCCCCCCCCCATTTTTTGCGATACGGCACTGTGTTACTTTAACTGACAATTGCGCGGTTGTGCGACACTGTACCTAAATAAAAAAATAATAATTTTCCCCACAAAATAGAGCTTTTTTTTTTGGTGGTATTTGATCACCTATGCAGTTTAAATTTTTTGCGCTATAAACAAATAAAAAGGCCAATTTTGAAAAAATGTAAATAATTTTTTTTTACTTTCTGCTATAAAACACATCCAATAAAAGTAACGTAAAAAATCTAATTTCTTCATCGGTTTAGGCCAACATGTATTCTGCCACATATTTTTGGTTAAAAAAATCCCAATAAGCGTATATTGATTGGTTTGCGCAAAAGTTATAGCGTCTACAAACTATGGGATATTTTTATTTATTTTTGTTTTAATTATTTTTTTTACTAGAAATGGCGGCGATCAGCGACTTATAGCAGGACTGCGATGTTGCGGCAGACAAATTGGACACCTAACTGACACTGTTGACACTCTTTGGGAACCAGTGACACTTGTTTACATAGGCAGATCACCGTTCTGCCTGTCTACTGTATAATCGAGTCCGCGGTACCCGCCGCTGGGCTCCCGCTGTGTGTGATAACAGCGGGAGCATGTCGCCGATGGTGCGCGCGGGGGGCGCCCCAGACCCAGAAGTGTCAGATCACGTACTAGGTATGGGATCTGGCAAAGAGCGGCTGCCCTGCCGCAGTATATGTACGGTGGGTGATTGTGAAGCGGTTAAACTTGCAATAAAAATTGTAAATACACCAAGATGAGACATTACCTTTATCATTATTCTGTTTTTATATAGTGTCAAAATTCTACAGGGCTATATGGAAATATATTCTTATAAATATGTGAAAGTTAACTTAAAGAGTATGTAAACCCCACATTTCATATTCCTGATATATGTCTGCTGTATAAGAAAGTATCCTGTTCTCTTTGTATTGCTTCCTTTGTGTGAAATCCCTGGTGTTCCTGTCAATCCCTCTGCTTTCCTATAGGACTGACCACACTAAGCAGGAGAACACAGGGTGGTCAGTTCTCTAGCTGTGCTGGGAACTCAGCCTGCTCACCCCCAATGATCAGACTTATCCTGACACGCCCCCCCCCCCCACCCACATTGCCATTACCTGGGAAGCTGAATGTGCTGCGGTTTCCCCTCCCCCAGCTCTTATGCCACTGAGAACAGATGGAATGTGATCACTTATAAAAAAGGAAAAAAAAAGGTATTTATAATGTTTTTTTTTTTTTATATGTATACACAAATGTTTTGCCTTTCATCTCTATTTTAAACTGAATGGTTTAAAGGTGAGGGTTTACAATCACAGCAAGTACAAAGGCAAATGTAAGGTCCCTAAAAATACATTATGATCTCCCTTTAAAGCATTTCCTGTAAGCCAGGTTATCTTCTGAGTGTGCTATGTACAGTACAAAGCCAGAGCGCCAAACATAGCTATATGGCCTAATGCCCTGTACATATCATCGCCTAGGGGGAATGAGCGTTCCCGATACGTTATTTGCATGCAATTTTGCTTGTCGCATAGGGTCGGTGTTCTGCCAAAAAGTGTCCCCCCCATCGGATAGTGTCCACCCCGTACTGCGCAGGCGCAGCGCTTGCACAGTACGGAGGACAAGGAGACACCGAAAGTCTCCTGAAGATGAACCGCGCCTGCGCACTGAGTCCAGGTTCAAGCCCCACCATCCAAGTGGACATAGATGATGTAAAACAGCACTTAGTAACAGGGCCCCTCACGGTGCTTCGCTTCGCTCGTTATGCTTCGGGCACGGCCTCGCTTCACTCGCCAAATTTTTATTCTAACTCTATTTCCACTTGGATGGTGGGGCTTGAACCTGGACTCTGGGACAGTATTCGACAAGACACCGGCCCATTCACTTGAATGGGCTGCCCTACATGCTTTTGTCACCCGAAAAGAAGCTCCTGCTCCTTTTCAGGTGACAAGCTTCACACGATTTTGAAATGCGCAATTGCCCAGCGATATCACGCCAGAGTTGCATCACGTTTTGGGTGCCATTAAGGGATAACGGCACCCAAACGCATGTTCCGAATTGTGCAGTGATTGCCAAGTAATCCGGAAACGCGGGGCAGAATCGCGGAAATTCTGTCCACGATTTCAAATCGCAAAGTGTGAATTGAGCCTAAATGTTATATTACTGGATTCATTGCAACTCAGGTACATTTCAAATGCTGTTAAGAAATAAATATTCATTTGAAGAACTCAGAATATGATAGAAGTTAAAAAACACACAAGCTTCACAAAGGACATTCCCAGTGACCCTGTGAGGTTGTTCAGGCACTTCCTGTTATAGGGTGACAACGTTCTGCCTTGTCTAATATTTGCTCTCCTGCGTTGTCACTCTGTCATATGTCCTCTCCAATGGAGCCTTTAGGCAGCCATGCCAAGGCAGGAGCGTTCTGCTATTGTCACCTATAGAGAGCACACCCTGAGCAATGACGTGCAGCTACCACTGGAGCACTGTAGACAGGACATGGCTGAAAACAGGCTGCAAAAGATCAGCAGCACTGAGATGCAAGAACTGATACATAAAGGTGAACACAGTGTTTAATGAAAGATAATGCTTTAGTAAACCAATTGCCTTCCAGTTGGGGTTTATACCTATTTTAAAGCTGAACTCCAGGCAGACATATAAGACAATAATGAATGCAGCTACATATAAATTAGTAAATCATTAAAGCTTAAAGCGGAGTTCCACCCAAAAGTGGAACTTCCGCTTATCTGAATCCTCCCCCCCCTCCGGTGCCACATTTGCCACCTTACGGGGGGGGGGGGGGGGGCAGATTGCCTGTTTTTGACAGGTACCATGTCCCCACTTCCGTAGGACCTCGCCGCGGGGTACATCATAAGTCCGGCCTTCCTCCTCCTCCCTCCCCTGCTGCCGGGCCAGTAAGAGCGCAGTGCGCAGTAGGGTTCCCTTACCGGCAATGGCGGCTTGCGACCTCCTACATAGCTACACTCTGGGGCAGGTCTGGGAGTCAGTTAGGGGTTCTGCATGCAAATGTGCTGACAAGGAAACCTGAGGAAGGAGTAAAATGATGACTTCATCAGTCTCCTGCTGCTCCATCACTGTCCAATAAGCAGTCCTTGCAGAGGCGACATCCCTGTATAACTTTTACAGTTGGTAACTGTAAGGCCCCTTTCACACTAGGGTGTTTTTCAGGCGGTACAGTGCTAAAAATAGCGCCTGTACAGCGCCTGAAAAAATCTGGCCCCATTCACTCCAGTGTGCGCTAGCAGGACGGTCAAAAAAGTCCTGCTAGCAGCATCTTTGGAGCGGTGAAGGAGCGGTGTACTCACTGCTCCTATACCGCTCCTATCCATTGAAATCAATGGGACACCGTGGTAATACCGCCGCAATATTTTAACCCTTTTCGCTCGCTAGGGGGGTTAAAACCGCACCGCTAGCGGCCGAATACCGCGGCAAAAACGACGGTAAAGCAGCGCTAAATATAGCGCTGCTTTACCGTCTACGCCGCTCCCGCCCCAGTGTGAAAGAGGCCTAGCAGAGAAAGTGACGTTATGCACCTAGTCTGGCAGGGCTGTGTAAATCACAGGACTGGATAGACAGATATGCAAATCTTTTAGCAGATAAAACAGCTATCTTTATATGCATTTCATTTGCGTATTTAGCTTTTTGCCTGGAAGTGAGCTTTCCTGCCAGTTCACACGGATGCAAATTTGTTGCGTTACAAAAAGCCTAGATTCACATATCATCCAAAAACACATAGAGGTTTATTTACTAAAGATGGAGAGATCAGTCTCACGTCTGCATGGAAACCAATCAGCTTCCAGGTTTTATTGCCAAAGCTTAACCGCTTCAGCCCCGGAAGATTTTACCCCCTTCCTGACCAGAGCACTTTTTGAGATTCAGCACTGCGTCACTTTAACTGACAATTGTACGGTCGTGTATCCAAACACAATTAACGTCCTTTTTTTTCCCCCCACAAATAGAGCTTTATTTTGGTGGTATTTGATCACCTCTGCAGTTTTTACTTTTTGTGCTATAAACAAAAAAAGAGCGACAATTTAGAAAAAAAAAACATTATTTTTAACTTTTTGCTTTAATAAATATCCCCCAAAAATATATATAAAAAACTAAATTCTTCCTCAGTTTAGGCCGATATGTATTCTTCTACATATTTTTGGAAAAAAAAAAAAAACAACGAAATAAGCGTATATTGATTGGTTTGCGCAAAAGTTATAGAATCTACAAAATAGGGGATAGTTTTATGGCCTTTTTATTATTATTATTTTTTTTTTTTTTTACTAGTAATGGTGATTTTTATCGGGTCTGCGAAATTATGGCGGACACATCGGACACTTTTTACCCTATTTTGGGACCGTTGATACAGCGATCAGTGCTATAAAAATGCATTGTAAAAATGTCCCTGGCAGGGAAGAGGTTAACACTAGGGGGGCAATCAAGGGGTTAATTGTGTTCCCTAGTGTGTGTTCTAACTGAAGGGGGGAGTGTACTGTGTAGGGGAGATGACAGATCGCTGTTCATACTCTGTATGAACAGACGATCAGTCTCTTCTCCCTCAGAAAACCGGAAACTGTGTGTTTACACACACAGATCCCGGTTCTCCGTGTGTCAGCAGCGATCGCAGGAGCCTGGTGGTGATCGTGACTGCCGGGCACTCACATCGGCTCTGGGGGAGAGCAGCGGGCGCACGCCCCTAGTGGCCACAGGGAGAAACTAAGTAACATATAGTTGTTTCCACCAAGCCGTGCCATTCTCCCGCAGTAAAACTGTGGCGGCTGGTCGGCAAGTGGTTAATTGAACAAGCTGAGGTTAGAAGCTGATTGGTTTCTCTGCAAAAGTGAGACTGATTTTGCACTTTCCAGCTTTAGTAAATAAACCCCATTGTGTTCAATGACGGTTTTTCACATGTATGGGCTGTGATTGCTATGCTAAAGCAATGCAGCAACAAAAAGGGTCCTGTGCGAGTTTACTGCGATTTTCCACTCCATAGACGTCAATGGATGAAATCGCATCTTGTGTTCTGATGTGTGCAAATACTGCTTTTTCTGTGCAGGATTTTACACATCCCCTTCCTGCTCCTCACCTCCTATTTCCTGTCTATAGGCCGAAAACTCATTAAATTCACATTAAAATGGCACTGTCTTTAGGACAAATCGCACTGAACTCCAGCAAAAAATTGGCATGAGAATCGCACCCATTCGCATGGCATAAGTGTGAACCCAGACTAAAGTTCTAAGCAGATGGCCCAAGAATTCCAGCCCCGTCCCAGATTGAAGAATGTGCGCCAGGTAAACTGAAACCCTCCACTCAGCAACAAGCAAGGGTATCAAAAGCCATAGCTGAAGGGCCACAGGATGTTGGAATGAAGGGCCACAGGATTGTCAGCAGCTGCTTTTTTTTGTAGTATAGCGGTTGAACATTAAACAGGCAAAAACCAGAGGCCATAAGCATGCCACACGCAGCACCAAAACGCTATGATCAAGGTCGGCATGCTGCAGAAAAAGCAGCGAGGCGACAGGACAACCTAAGGGCAGCAAGTTGTAGCAAGAATAGTGAGAATCCAAGGTCAGTGCCTGCAGCACATAGCATGGCCAAACCCTCGGTAAGAATCCTGCCACAAAGCAGGAAGCAAAGCGAGAAGACTCGACTGACACGTTGGAGAGGCTGATATACACCTGCACTAAATAGTTTCACTTTATCATCACACAAATGGTGGTACCATAAAAAAATGGTGATCAAGGAAATGTAATGGGAACGCCTCTTCTCTAGAGCTGACCTTTGAGGAGGCAAGAAAAGCCTAAAATATAGGGCAGCGTATATTACAGTCACAAATAAGAATGTAAAAGTGGCCAGACCTGTAGAAAACTTGAGGCACTTGACATTTATGTTTGTTGTGTTAATAAATAGTGTTGTATGCTGATCTTGGCCAGGCCACTATCTGCACATAGTTTGCATTGTCTCCCTTGGTTTTGCATGGGTATACTATACTCTAGTTATATTCCAGAGCTCCCAACTGTCCCTGATTTCGAGGGACTGTCCCCGATTTGAAGCAATGTCCCTCTGTCCCTCATCCCTCCTCATTTGTCCCTCATTTTGGTCTGATCTATATAGATGTATATAAAATGCACTTTTTTTCCTTTCAAAAAGTGTTTCCCAGCGCTAAACCTCTGATTTCTAAATTGCTGCATTTGTAAATTTTAAAAGCCAATATAAAGGAATAGTAGTGGTAAAAAAAAGCCCTTGTGGATTTAATTAACCTTTTGTTTTTGGTTAATTCTCCTTCAGGGGGTGTGGCAGGGGGCGTGTCTTATACCTACATATGTTTGCTAGTAGGTGTCCCTCATTCCCATCTCAAAATGTGGGGAGGTGTGATATACCGTAGTTACCGTATTTATCGGCGTATAACACGCCCTTTTTTCCCCTTAAAATCGGGGGAAAGCCGTGGGTGCGCTGATCCCCCCCCAAAAAAGTGCCAAAAAAATCAAACGGCACCGAAAATCAGCGACCGCCGCGGAAAAAAAAACGAGCGCTGCCGAAAAGACCGATCTGTCTGTTCGGCTCCGCTCGCAGTCCCGCCTCGCTTCCGAAACAGCAGGGAGGCGGGACTGCGAGCGGAGCCAAACAGACGGCTCGGGCTTTTCCGCCGGCGCTCGGTCTTTTCCGGCGGCGCGGTCTTCCAAGGCGGCAAATTTAAATGTGCGCAAGCTGCAAATGACGCTGACAAGCTGCAAATCACACTGGGCAAGCTGCAAATGACGCTTAAAATGTAAGTGTTTTTTTTCCCCTAAACTTCCCTCCTAAAACTTTTTTTCCTTAAAATGCCCTCCTAAACTTGGGGTGCGTGTTATACGCCACTGCGTGTTATACGCCGATAAATGCGGTATATAAAGTGATTCTAAAGACAGGACATTTTGTTACCTTAATGCATTACCTGTATTAAGGTAAAAAAATGTCCCAGTAATTGTATTGCCCCCTCACCCCCCCCCCCTTATATACTCACCTGGGTCCTATCTCGATCCAGCCCTGTGCCCATCTGCATTTCACTTCTCACAGGACACAGAGGCAGCCATTGGCTCCTGCTGCTGTCAATCAAATCCTCTAAACAGTGAGTGTGGGGAGGGGGGGTGGGCGAGCTGTGTGTGTGTCTATGGACGCACACAGCGCGGCTTCAGAGAGAGTCTGCACATGTGCCCCCACACAAAGGAGAGGAGGAGCAGCGAGTGTCTGCGGGGGACCCCAGAAGAGGAGTTCGGGCCACTCTGCATAATACCATTGTAAAGAGCAGGTAAGTATAACATGTTTATTGTTAGAAAAAAAACAACTGCTATAATTATTAATTCTTAGTTGTTATATGCGATTATTCATTTTCTCACATTTGCAGGCTTGAGTCTATGATTTTTTTTTTTTTAAATGACAGCATATATTGGTATATTCAGGTCATATTTTGAAACTACATGGAGTTTGCATGCTCTCGCTGTGTATGTGTGGGGTCCCTCTGGGTAATCCGTGTGCCCTCCCACACTCCAAAGACATGCTGGAAGATTCGTTGTCTAGGTGCACACTTGTCAAATCGATATTCCTATCGCACTCATTACTGGTATTTGTGGCTCATAAAGTAGTGGGTGCTGCAGCGATTACCAGATGGGTCCTGGAAGCATCAAACAAATGTACATATTCGCCAGCACACCATGGATCGACAAATCTCTGTCCAAAAAGTTTTAATGAAAAAATCACATTACAAAAGAAGGTGCAACGTTTCGGAGCCGCGCAGGACTCCTTTCGTCAGGCATGTGATATCACAGGTATCACATGCCTGACGAAGGGGTCCTGCACGGCTCCGAAACGTTGCACCTTTTTTTGTGATGTGATTTTTTCATTAAAACTTTTTGGACGAAGATTTGTCGATCCATGGTGTGCTGGCGAATATATACATTTGTTAGGTGCACACTTGAGCGGGTTGTCCCGGGTGCGATAATCGCAGCTGTTCTCTCAACCCGCCACCAAATCACCCTGCTTCGTAGAGACGCACAGGGCTGCCATTCATTCTTAAAGCGGAGTTCCACCCTAAAGTGCCACAATTGGCACCTTTCAGGGGGGAGGGGGGTGCAGATACCTGTATAATACAGGTATCTGCACCCACTTCCGGGACGAGATAGCCGGAGCTGTCCCGCCCATATCCGAAGATGCCCCGTTGTGTCTTGGGAAACACAGTTCCCAGGACACAACGGGGCCCAATAGAGACGCGCAGCGCGACTCGCGCATGCGCAGTAGGGAACCGGGCAGTGAAGCCGTTGCGTCTTCACTTCCTGATTCCCTGACAGAGGATGGCGGCGGGGCAGCTGAGAGACGAGCCATCGCTCGCCACATTCTGCCGACACCGCTGGAACCTGGAACAGGTAAGTGTCCATTTATTAAAAGTCATCAGCTGCAGTATTTGTAGCTGCTGACTTTTAATATTTTTGGTGCGGGAGGCCATCCTCTTTAATGGAAGGCATCTCAACCCGTAGCACATTTTCAGGTGCGGGAACCAAAGGGAAATTGCAAGGTGCAAAAGCACAATGCAAATTCCCTGCGGCCGGGTTTTTAAAAAGGTGCAAGCACCTTTCTTTTGCGGAAAAATGCAGGCATGGCAGCCCATTCAAGTGCCAACCCTCACAGGTGTGAACCAGGGGTAAACCTGGGGTAAACCAGGGGTAAACTGGCCCTAGTATGTGTGTACAAATTGACTATGCACGTGTCATCACATTCTGGCGGCCAGTCCCAAGCTGATCAATTGGGGAGGGTTGAGGAACGACCTGGCGACCTACCTCATAAATAAAAATGCCATGAAAATACAATGAAAAAGGGTGTATAAAGACATGGTGCCCAGAGAGCTGACCCATAAAATCACAGAGAGGTCCAATACAACTGAACAGATATACACATACAGTACACACACTGAGGTTGATTTACTAAAACTGTAGCGTGCAAAAACTGGTGCAGCTGTGCATGGTAGCCAATCAGCTTCTAACTTCAGGTTTTTCAATTAAGTTTTGACAAAAAAAAAAAAAAAAAAACAACCTGGAAGCTGATTGGTTTCTATGCAGAACTGCACAAGATTTTGCACTTTCCAGTTATAGTAAATCAACCCTGTTGCATTCCGATACCAAACATGCACGGTGTTGGGCACTTCCGCCAGATACGACACCCAGTGCTTCTAGGCCGCAACCAACTTCTCAAACATTGCTGACAAGGGCAGCGAGCAAAATGATTGAGTGCCGAAGTGTCAGAGCTAGCAGACGCAACACAGTTCACTAACTGCTTGTGTTTATTGAACGACACGGCTCCAAACTTCCTTTCAGAGTTGAAACGTAGGGGGATGGACTGGTAGATATGAGGAATGCACACCCGTTTTGAAGCTTATTTGCACAATTAGGTTAAAGTGAACTGTCCCTTGTTTTCTAATTTTTGTGTTGTAGGTGGGATTTTTTCTCACCACAATGTACTGTATATGGTAGAATATGAGTTTTAAAGGATATCTGACGCACTATTCCCAACGCTCTGGTAAAAAGTGGCTGTATGTATAAGTGGCTGCTGAAGCGACCACCGGCTGGAATAGAGTTGCCACCTCATCCCTTTAAACCTGAACACCTTTGAATTACACAGGTTCTGAGGCTAATTTAATGCAGATACGGCACCAAGTGAGTTTAATTACTACCTTAATCAGCCACAGAACCTGTGTAATTCATATGTGTTTGGCTTTAAAGGGATGAGGTGGCAACTCTAGGCTGGAACCGTGAACAACCAGAGCAATAAATATCACCAGCACACCATGGGTGTCCAAAATTGGGTCCAAAGCTTTATTCAGAGCTGAAAATAGCCACTGATTACTGTATAAATGACACTGGCAGGGAAGGGGTTAGTACTAGGGGGCAATCAAGGGGTTAAATGTGTGTCCTAGGGAGTGATTCTATCTGTGAGGGGGATGGGACTGCTTGGAGGAGGAGACCGATCGCTGTTCATACTTAGTATGAACAACAGATCTGTCTCCTCTCCCCTGACAGAATGGAGATCTCTCTGTTTACATTGAAAGATCTCCATTCTTTCTCTCTCAGTAGCAATCGCGGGTGCCCGGCAGACATCGCGGCTGCCGGGCACACGCATCGTTGCTGCGCCCCCTAGTGGTCTTAAAGCAGCCGACGTATAGCTATGGCGATTTGCCCAGGAGAGCCAATCTGCCGCAGCATAACTGCGGCGGCTGGTCTTCTAGTGGTTAAAGTGAGAACTTTTGAAGGTAGATTCCCCACATCCAGCTCTAAAAAGATCTTCTGAAAAACTTCAAAGGTATATTTTAGGTTTTCAGGGTAGCTCAGGCTAAAAGCATAAATGAGTCCCATGATCTTTCTTTCTGATACAAAAATGAAAGTGCTATATGAAAAAAATACACTATACCTATATGCTTGTTTTTACTGCCAATGCAGCTTAAATATGGTATATTTGTTTTTGAAATGTAATAACATGGGCTTTAGGTTACATAATCTAATGTTGAATGTCCAATATCTCAAAAACCGAACAAACAGAGTTTGTTTTTTGTGATACAAGTCAGCACAAATGCAGCACAAACACATTGTATAATGGTTTTTAAAATGTAATAACATGTGGTGCAATATGGGAGAGGTTTATATAATGTGCAATATCTTTGAAACCAAACCAGCACATACGTTTGTTCAGGGCCATCCTTAATATTGATTGGACCCTGGGCAAACATTTTCTTGCCCCCCCCCCCCCCCATGCAGTTTTGCTCTCCACCTGCTCTGAGACACACAATAAATATCAGCTGTTTACGGAATCAGATCAGGCAGCAATTGTGATTGGTTGCCAGTTACAGTGTATCATTACCGCTCACTGACTGGTTGCTAGAGGTTACAGCACATGATTTCTGCTTGTTGATTGGTTGCAGGAGATTACTGTACATCAATACTGCTCACTGATTGGTTGCAAGACGTTACTGCACATCATTACTGCTTACTGATTGGTTGCTAGAGGTTACAGCAAACCACCTCCTCACTGCCTGCACACCATAAGCCCCATACACACGGTTGGAAAATCCGACCACCAAATCCATCGGATTTGGTCCGACGGATTTAGTCCGACACTGGTGTTGCATACACACGGTCGGACAAAGTTGTCGGAAAATCCGATCATTCTGAACGTGGTGACGTTCGTTGCGTACGACGGGACTACGTAGAGGCTAGTAGCCAATAGCTTTGGTCTTGTAATGTGATCTGAGCATGCGTGGCACTTTGTCCGTCGGAATTCGCTACACACGATCGGAATTGGTGTGATCGGACTTTGTTGTCGGAAAATTTTTAGAGCAGGAGATACAACTTTGTCCGTCGGACAATCCGATGGAAAATGTCCGATGGTGCCTACACACGGTCGGAATTTCCGACAACATTGTCTGATAGGACAGAATCCATTGGAAAATCCGACCGTGTGTATGGGGCTATAGACTGGGGAGGTGAGGTGACCCATTAATAGAGAGAAAACTCCTAGGGGTCCTAGGATCCTGGGATCAGTGACAGTGCTGGGGGGAGGGGAGGGTGTGATCAATGGTAATGCTGATTTTTTTTTTTTACCGACTACCAATATAAAGAGGAGTTTCAACACTGGCCACCAATGTAATAGGGGTTTACACTGACCACTAATGTAATAGGGGTTTACACTTACCACTAATGTAATAGGGGTTTACACTGACCACTAATGTAATAGAAGCATTCACAGTAACTACCAATGTAAGGAGGGATTTACACTGATCACCAATGTAAAGGGGACATTCACACTGGGCACTAATGCGAATGAAAGGATTCTACACCAAGCACCAATGTAATGAGAAGATTTACACTGACCACCAATGTAACTGAGACATTTAGCCTGCATTCACATTTGTGTGTGTCGGTAACACATTCAAAATCACTTTCCTGACACCACAGAAATGCGCTGCCCTTTAGCAGATACACAGCAGTGCCATTAATTGTTAATGACACTCTCACACATCTGCTGACATGTGCCTTGGCACTGTGTGATTTTGAAAGAGGGTTTGTGACTTTCTTCTGCATTTGTAGCGCATATAGCAGCCCATTGAAATTAATGGGCTGCCCTACACGTGACCTACATCTTTTTCCACCCTGTCGGTACACATTTTGCATCCTAAAACCCATGCTAACCTCTGCACCTCCAACATCATCCCCACTCAAATCCCCCTCCCCTTTAACTCTACCTGCCTCCTCTGCTCATCTTTGCACCGACCTTTCTTACCTCTATACATCCCTTCCTTGCTCACCTGTGCACCCAAACTGTAATTCCTTCTCTGCCTACCTTTGCACACCCCACACTACCCTCCCCCTACTAATTTGCTTACCTTTACAGAACAGGCTGATGGTAGGCATGCTATACATGTGAATACCGCCTCTATTTACATATGAATGCTGCCGGTCCGCCGCTATCTACATAGGAATGCCGGTATTTACATGTTAACAAAGGGTCTGCAGTTGAGTCATCTGTGCACAACAATAGGGCAGAGCTGGGCAGCATTAGCAACAGAACTTCACACTGAGATATCAGGACACAGCATGGGACTAAAACCTTAATGGACGAGGGAATTTAAACTGGGATATTTGGCAAGAATGAGGCAGCTGTCTTGGGCCCCACAACAATGACAGGGCCCAGGGCAGCTGCCCTTAAAGACGGCCCTGCATTTGTTTTTGCAGCACAAATCAGCACAGATGCAGTGCAAACGAATGCTATATTTTTTTTTAAATTTTAATAACATTGGGTGCAAAGTGGGCAGGGCTTGATGTTACATAATCTGAATTTGAATTCCAATTTCTCAAAAAGCAAACCGGCTGAAACATTGATTTTTGTGGCACAAAATAGTTTTTAAGCTTAACGCGGTTCTGCACACATTTCATTTAGTAAATCTCTTTGCCTTCCAAATCAGCAAAGAGTACTAAATGAAGTGTGTTTTTTTTTTTTTTCCCACTTACCTTGTAATTGATGACTTCCTTTTCTCTGTCTCTGCGGCGGTGGGCGGGGTCTCTGCGTCGATCGTCGTCACACCGCACTGTCTCCTGGGATCTGGTGTCATTGATCCCAGGAGTCAGTGGCCACATCTTCCGAAATCTCGCGAGATTTCGGACACATCTTCCGAAATCTCGCGAGATGTCGGCAGATGTGCCGACATCTCGCAAGATTTCGGAGAACGTGAGCTGCACTTTGCCGTTACTGCGCGCGCGAGCTCGGCGCAGTAACGGCGGTGCATGCTGGGCCATCTAAAGTGCCTGTGGGGTTTCACATGCCCACAGGCAAGATGGCACCCAGCAGGAAAGCGTTATATAAATAATTTTATAGGAGGAAAACCGGCTGCGATCGATTATGAAGATGGAACACGTGAGTCCCCCAATTTACCTCGTAATCCTTAGCATTGTATTCCCAAAAAAAAAAAAAAAAAACACAATGCAGAACCGCTTTAACAGCTGGCGGTCCCTCGCCCTGCATCTTGGTAGCGTTGTGCCGCATGCAGTAAGCGCGAACTTTGCGTGAGCACAACCTGAGTTGTCTTAATAGGTGTATATAACGGACGTATGTCCATTTATTATAAATATATTAATCAGCAAATAAAATAAACATTTTGGATGGTATGTTAAGCAACGTTTAAAGAATGTTAACGATAATTTGTTCAATGTTCACTCTTACCTTTCAATGGCATTGCATGGCTTTGTAATGACTTGTCACTGGTGGTGCTCTTTTGTCCTGATGGGCCTCAAACGTATGGGCACTGCCTTGGGCAGGCTTCTAAAGTTCCAAAGGACGCCAAATGCTTTAAAATATACAGCATCAAAACTTGTGCGGTTGCACATTTGGCAAATATATGCGTCCCGCAATTTCAGTCAAATAAAAAGATAATTTTTTTAAGTAAATGTAACTCAATTAGAATATGGAAATGCACATACATTAAAAGTTTTGTCTAGATTACTCAATATTATACATTATTTTTGTAAATGTAAAAAGGTGTGTTTTAAGAACTAATGAAAATGAAGTAAGGTACTTAAAATATCAAAGTAAATTAATTAACATTTATTTATTTATATGTTTAAAATGATAACATTTTTATGTTAAAATTACAAGCCAACAAAATAATTTTTATCAGTGTACCTGAAAAATCGAAATCAAACAAGAATGCACTCCAGCCCATTGCCAGAGTACATAGCGGGAGGCACAGTGACAGACCCGTGCGGTCCGTTTTGTACCGAATGAATATTCGGACAAATCTTTCATTGTTTGGAGATTTGCATATTAAGAATACCCAAATTACAGTATAACAAATGCTCTGAATAATGAAACGCAATTCGTCCGAATCAAATTTTACATCGAATTCCATTCGAATTCGAACTGTAAACATATTTCTGAAATCAAAGACCGTGTGTGTTATTAGAGTACCATTTTGAAATAATGCTGTTTTAGTTAAAAGGCGATTGAAAGAGTCATTGTAATCATTTGATGACGATATTTCCTTTGTTCACTTTTCCACATTCGAATTGAAAAAAAAATATAACATTTTCGTTTTGACCGATTTGAAATTGATCAATTTGGACGTTTCGAATTGAAAAATATCATTAAATTCGAAAAAAAAATTGAAAAAAATAAAAAACGAGTTCCGAATACGAATTGAACAAAACTAAATACCTAGATTAACGAATCGAAATGAAACAAAACACATTTTTTCATCATGCACATGTCTACACGGTGACATCACTTATTCCACCCGGAGGCAACAGAGACCTGGGTCAGGGTAAATCCGGCCATAGACGGAGTGAATTTCTTTTAAATTGCTTGATTACCCCATCAATAATACCGCGTACACACGATCGGAAATTCGGCCAGCAAAAGACTGATGAGAGCTTTTGGTCGGAAAATGCGACCGTGTGTATGCTCCATCGGACTTTTGCTGGCCGAATTCCAGCCAGCAAAAGTTTGAGAGCGGGTTCTCAATTTTTCGGTCAGAAAAAGTTCAGATCGGAAATTCCGATCGTCTGTACCAATTCCGACAGGCAAAATTCCTACGCATGCTCGGAAACAATTTGACACATGCTCGGAAGCATTGAACTTCATTTTCTCGGCTCGTCGTAGTGTTGTACGTCACCGCGTTCGACGGTCGAAAGTTCAGCAAAGTTTTGTGTGACCGTGTGTATGCAAGCCAAGCTTGAGCGGAATTCCGTCGGAAAAAACATCCAAGATTTTTCTGATGGAAAATCTGCTCGTGTGTACGCGGCATTACAGTGATCATTGCTAGTGGCGATAGCCGCTGGCAATAATTGCATGAGAAATGTGACATGCTGGTCTATCAATCAACTTGGGTACAATCAGCCTGCCCATCTTGGCTGCGATTCGAACCATCTCTAAATGGTTTAGGTATTTTGGGGGGGGGGGGGGGCATTTCTTTATTTACAAACGGCTTTTTAACCGTCTTAGCGGTGTGGCTCGGGGTGAATTTTCCATACCTAAAGCGGTAACCCCGAGCCACACTCGAGATCGCATCGCAGTATCCAGGTAAAGTTACTTACCTTGTCCCCAGGATCCTGCGATGTCTCCCCGCTGTGTGCGGCGGCTGTGTCTTCCACCCGATGTACTGTATGCCGAGCTCCGTTCCCTGCAAGCGTTGTGACACACGGGGACGGAGCCTGGCGGGAAATTCAAAAAGCGCAAAAAACAGAATACATACAGTACACTGTAATCTTACAGATTACATTACTTTATCAAATTATTTCACCTCCTTTTTGTCCCTAGTGGTCTGTCCAGTGCCCTGCATGCAGTTTTATATTATATAAATTGTTCTTTTTGCCTGGAAACTGGAGATTGTCCATAGCAACCAAAAAGTGTCCCTTTACGTCAAAAGCGATTTTAGACCAGCTAGAAAATAGCGATAGTAAATAAGAATCACTTGCAGAATTGAGCGATAGTGATTTGTGGGGAAATTTGTCATCAAACACTGAAAGTAATGACAGCGACAATTCTGCAACTGAGCAAATTTCACAGATTTATTACATTATTGAATACATTTTATTATATTATTATTTTTGATAATTATTTATTATATTATAACTTATGATTTTGTGTTTCAAACTTTATCATACCCGGAATGTTTACTAGACTCTAGTTTGGACAGCTTGACCGAAGAAGAGTTCCGCTTAAAATTTTTTTTTTAAGTCAGCAGCTACAAATACTGCAGCTGCTGACTTTTAATAATCGGACACTTACCTGTCCCAGGGTCCAGCGATGCGGGGGATTAAAGCCCCACTCGTCTCCCCCTCCGCGCGGCGGTGTTGCCATTGTAACTGCGGCCACCCACTGTGCATGCGCGAGCGGCGCCGCGAGCTGTGATTGGCCGAGCAATCATCTGGGGCCTGTGACGTGTCCCAGATGATTGACAAGAGGGAGGGGCAGAACTGATCTCCTTTCCTGCGCCGAGGGAAGTGACATCAAGAGCCCAGGTGCTGAAGGAGGCAGACTATGAGGGACCCCCTAGCAACAGGTATTTAGAGGCGAGTAAAAAAAAAAATTTTCTCCAAATTTTTTTTTTTTTTTTATACACATAAATGAATTTTTTTTTTTTTGGGTGGAACTCCACTTTAAGTGAGTTATTCCTAAGAATTACAGGCCTACAATATAAAATGCCAAATTTTCATGCAAAACATTGTACTGCTTTCAGCATCAAAAATCTGACATAATCATAGCGCCAGGGAGGTTAAAGCCCTATGGGGTTGATTTACTAAAAATGAGAGAGTGCAAAATCTGATACAGCTGTGCATGGTAGCCAATCAGCTTCTAATGTCAGCTTGTCCAATTGAGCTTTGACAAAAAAAAAAACATGGCAGCTGATTGGTTTCTATGCAGAGCTGCACCAGACTTTGCACTCTCCAGTTTTAGTAAATCAATCTCTATGTGTTGGAGGAACGGGGACCTTGCATAAAAAGTGGACCTTCCGTTTGGCCGCTTTACTGGGCATTAAATGCGCTTTATTGCAAATGCCTTTATACACTGCAATAAATCACTAAAGAGACCGTTATAAAATATATCTTTGCCCTACTGCCGCTAATATATTTTATCACTTTTTAAGGTATTTTCTGGCATGCTATTTGGAAATCTTGGGAAACATATAAACGATTTCTGCAATGCGGGGTATGGGACAATTGTATAGCATTTGTGAATAGAACTTTCATGTTATTGTTCAGTCGGGCAATCAGATAAATAGGTTCCCGGTCCGAATAAAATAAATCAGGCTTTGCATAAATTCTTTTCAACACAAACACCTACACACACACACACACACACACACACACCTTAGCCCTGGTCATTTGTATCTCACTGTGTAAACAGAAAACAAAATTACCATCCAAACCATTGAGTCTCTGTGTAACCTTTGGCTAAGCCTTGTTTGCTGCAAACTTGTCACTGCCCTAACTTCTGAGATCTGCCTGGTAACAGATCTGCCTTGCCATTGGTTGCTGGAGTGATGAGTCTTCCAAGAATAGTTGTTCATTATAGGGAGTTCCCTTCATTATTGTAGTATGCGATCACACAGAGGGCTGACCACACACACAGGGGGGGGGGAGGCTGCTGTGCTCACACCCTGATAACCAGATAATACCTTGATAACCGGCTTTATCACTAGCCTGCCTTCTCTGAAAACCTCATAAGCATTGTTTTGTTTAGACCAGTCATTACAGTGACCCAAAAAAAAAAAAAAACTTTTTTCTCTAGCCTGTATGATGCAACGCTTTACCACATTCTCAGAATTCTGTACGTTTCCTATGTAGAGTCTAAAAAAAAAAAAAGACACGCACAGCAGGTTTTTGTTGAAGCGATTACCGCCACTGATCGCGCCGATGCAGTGTAGCATGTTGTAGCGATTACTCACCGATGTAGGCACATTGCTGCAAATTTGTTGCGGTCAAATCGCTACTGTATATGTAGAGACCGCTGGCAAATTATTGCAGGCGATCTCAGTAGCATGACTGATCCAGCAAACATTTCCCGCACGCGCCCTGCAAAGGTCGCACTGGAAATTTTGTTGCAGCAATCCTTTTTTTTTTTTTTTTTTTTTTAAAGCAATGTGTTTTTCAGAATATTAAGGCTACTTTCACATTGGGGCGTTGAGCGCGCTGGCTGTAAAGCGGCGCTATATATAGAGGCGCTTTACCGTCGTTTTAGAGGCGCTTTTCGGCTCCTAGCGGGGCAGATTTAACCCCCGCTAGCGACCGAAAAAGGGTTAAAACCGCCCGCAAAGCAGCGCTGCTTTGCAGGCGGGTTTGGAGCACTGCCCCATTGTTTTCAATGGGAAGGGGCGCTTTTGGAGCGGTAAATACAGCGCTCCAAAGATGCGGCTTGCAGGATTTTTTTAACCGTCCTGCAAGCGCCCCGCTCCAGTGTGAAAGCACTCAGGGCTTTCACATTGGAGTGCATTGAGCGGCTCTTTCAGGGCACTTTGCAGGCGATATTTTTAGCACTTTAGCGCCTGCAAAGTGCCTCAGTGTGAAAGGGGCCTAAGCCCCCGTACACACGGTCGAAAAATCCGGCCACAAAATCTGTCGTATTTTTTCCGACGGATTTTGTCCGACATTGGTGTTGCATTCTGAACGTGGTGACGTTCGTTGCGTACTACGGAACTAGGTAGAGGCTAGTAGCCAATAGCTTTGGTCTCGTAATTTGATCTGAGCATGTGTGGCACTTTGTCCGTCGGAATTCTCTACACACGATCGGAAAAAGTCCGATCGGATTTTGTTGTCGGAAAATTTGAGAGCAGGATCTCGAATTTCGACAGAAAAAGTCCGATGGAGCACACACACGGCCGTATTTTCCGACAACATGGTCCGATCGGACATTTTCCGTCGGAGTTTCCGACCGTGTGTACGGGGCATTAGAGTAAAGCTGCCCATAGATGAATCAAAGTTCAGCGGGTTGAGGCTGGATTTCAACCCATCTATGGCCATGCCCGCCTAGCGAGAAGTTGATCTAGTGATCGGATTCTCTTCAATTGGAATGTTAGAATTGTTTGGCCTGCAGCTCCGATCAGTCTACTCCAACAGCAGAGGAGTCCCCTCTGTCAGAATACAATAGCGCAGCAACGGAGGATTCCTCCTTCCACCTCGAATGTGTGTATAGGGTAATCCGTTCGTTTGGCTGATCAAAAAAATAAAAATAAAAAAAAGGGACATCTCTCTATGGCCAGCTTTGGGCTTTGCTTCCACTTTAACATGCCAAAAAAATTCAGTTATGCCGCGTACACACGATCGGACTTTCCGACGGGAAATGTTGGATGTGAGCTTGTTGTCGGAAAGTCCGACCGTGTGTACGCTCCACCGAACATTTGCTGTCGGAATTTCCATCCACAAATGTTTGAGTGCAGGTTCCCCCATTTTCAGCCAACTTCACTTTGTTGTCGGAAAGTCCAATCGTGTGTACACAAGTCCGTCGCACAAAAGTTCACGCATGCTCGGAATCAAGCAGAAGGAGCCGCACTGGCTATTGAACTTCCTTTTTCTCGGCTCGTCGTACGTCTTGTACGTCACCGCGTTCTCACTTTCGGAATTTTGGGCCAACATTTGTGTTTGACCATGTGTATCCAAGACAAGTTTAAGCCAACATCCTTCGGAAAAAAAAAAATCCACGGTTTTGTTGGCGGAAAGTCCGATCGTGTGTACAAGCCATAAGGCTTCATGTACACTGCTGCTGGTAAATGGACGTTTAGGCTGGCCATACACGGGTCGAATTTAGAAAGAATTTTTCTTTTGAAAATCCGAAATTTCGTGCGTTTGGTGATCCGATGGCGCCATCATTGATTTTCGAAATTCGGCCAACCAAGCCTTCAATTTCACCTCCTGTTTCTACAGAAAAGAACTTTCGTGGCTGGGAATCTTCTTTTCTTTCCGGGAATTTTGTTTTCTAGCACATGCGCATTTCTTTTTCAATTACATTTCTCGCACGATTCTCCCATCATTGATTAGAATATCATTCGTTTGTCCGATTACTCAAATTCGATGGCCGCACTCTTGCTGCAGCCCCCTAATGGTGCGAAATTCGAACGAAAATTCTTATATAAGATTTTCAAAAGAAAATTATTTAGAAATTCGACCCATATATGGCCTTCCTTAAGCCTCGTACACACGATCAGATTGTTGGCAGGGGATTGTCCTAAAATCTGACCGTTAGTACACTCCTTCTGACAATTGTTGTCCAACTTTCGGCCATCAAATGTTGCATGGCAGACTAGTAAATTTTCAGTGGACAACGGTCTGTTGTCTGATTTTCGTATGGTCAGTACACAAATCCGTCACACAAAAGTCGAAAGTACAAACACGCATGCTCGGAATCAATGCTCACCAAAGGCGAAATTAGCAGAGGGGGCCCAAAGGGTGGCGCACAAGAGCTGAAATTCTTTGTAGTACGTCACTACGTTCGTGTTTGTTGGCCGACAATTGTGTACCGTAAGGCTACCTTCACACTGAGGCGGGCTGGCGCCGGCGGTAAAGCAGTGCTATTCGGCTGCTAGCGGGGCGGTTTTAACCCGGACGAAAAAGGGTTTAAACGGGGGTTTGGCGGCACTGCCCCATTGTTTTCAATCGGCAGGGGCGCTTTAAGAGCAGTGTATACACTGCTCCTATAGCGCTGCAAAGATGTGGCTTGCAGGACTTTTTTGACCGTCCTGCAAGCGCACCGCTCCAGTGTGAAAGACCTGGGCTTTCACACTGGAGAGACAGGTGAGGATCTGTACAGGCGCTACTTTTAGCGCCGTAGCGCCTGTAAAGCGCCTCAGTGTGAAAGTAGCCTTAGTATGCAAGACAAGATCCAGGCACATGCCCTTTGGACAAAAATCAGACGCTCGGTTGGCCAACAATCCGATCGTGTGTACGTGGCTTTAGGCTCCATTCACATCTAGGCATTTTTGGGCCCCTGTTCACATCTGAGCGTTCTGTCGCCTGAAGCAAAACGCCCGTCGCTCAAAAAAAGTACACGAGCTTCTTTTTTGGCAGGCGTTTTACTGCTTTTACACTGGTGACCTTTTAACCTTGAAAACGCCTGTACAAAAACGCTGCAAAACTCCACTACAAAAATAGCCTGTAAAATAGCAACGCTTAGATGTGAACAGAGCCTTAGGAGCAGTTGGGTGATTTTTTCAGCTGCCCCTGAACTCTCCTCCATGTTATCCTATCAGTCCATGTACACAGGGTCGTTTATAGTCGTTTCTAGGCAGTTGAGTTTAGAAGCATTTTTTGGAAAGAAAAAAAATGCGTTCAGGATGGATGTTCAGAGGCATTTGAAACGCCAAATGCCTGTAACAGCTTGTAAACGCGTCCAAACGTGCTAACTCGCTTTCAGCTGTGTTTTTAATGGACATACATTTGAAAAAAAATAAAACGCTTCTAAACGCAAATGCGGCTAAACGCGGCATGTAAATGCGCCATAACTGACGTTTTTAAACGTCGGTTACTATCTGTAAAGTTAAAGCGGGGTTTCACCTTAAAAAAATTTTTTTTTAAAAGTCAGCAGCTAAAAAAAAAGTCGCTGCTGACTTTTAATAAGTACACTTACCCTCCCAGGGCGCCCGCGATGTAGTTCGTGGAGGCCGAGATGTCCCTCGGCTATCCGGATCCAGCGCCGCCATCCTCAGTAAGGGAAACTGCTTCCCGTTTCCTACTGCGCATGCGCGAGTCGGCGCGCGGCCTACTGCGCATGCGCGAGTCTTATTTGTGAATGGGGAACGCGGTGTGTTGTGGGACACAGTTCCCATAACACACCACGCCCCATTCACCTGAAGACGGAAGAAGAGAAAATCACGGCGGCGCTGGAGGAGGCAGATTAGGACGATCTGCCTAGCAACAGCCATTTCTGGTAAGTAAAAAAAAAAAAAAAAAATTTTTTTTTTTTTTTTATTTTAAATTGTTACTAACATTTTTTCAAGTTTTCATTTTCAGGGTGTCCCACCACTTTAAATCGTTCAGGAGAGGTTATAAAACATCCCGTGTACATTAAGCCTTACAGAATACTGTAAAATGCTCCTTAGGACATACTGCCTGTTCACTTGCTTTACTTTAAAAAAAATAAAAATAAACAAATCTAAGTTGTTTATTACAGTTTTAACATTCTTGGATCCTGGGTTTGCAGTCTTCTGCCTGCATGGAGTCTGCATGTTCCTTCTATGTTCATGCAAGTTTCCACCCACAAGCCAGAAATGTACTGGTAAGATAATTGCCTTCCACACTGATTAGTCATAGTGTACATTTCTGTGTTTGGCCATGCAAGGACTATAGACTTTAAGTTCCTTTTGGGGGCAGGGACTGAAAGGAACACGAGGGTTGCCATTCCTGCTTTTCTGAAAATGCTTATTTCCCTGGCTTTTATGCTGACCCTCTGTCTTCAATACTTTCTGAGTCAACAAAAACATGTGGATTGGGAACGTCCTTATTATCTGCATGCTTGTTCTAGGGTGATCGACTCACATTATATACGCTGACACATTCCAATGCCATTCATTTTGAATAGCACCCCGACACACTAAGGCAATACACTTGCACCATAGAGTGTTGTAGTGTAGCAAAAATGTCATGAAATGTCAGATTTTTTTGGTGCATCAGAGGGCCACTGATTTCAACATGTTTCCTAAGGGCCCGTTCACATCATCACATAGCGAAAACAAGCATGTTTTCTATGCGATTTTGAAATTGCGATTCATTGTGTCGCATAGGCCAGCCCATTCACTTGAATGGGCTGCCCTATGCGCGTTCGTCCCTGAAAAGAAGCTCCTGCTCCTTTTTGGAGCGACAGCTCTATGAAGGGGCAGTCTGCCGCGATTGCCGTGCGATCTGACAATCGTGGCAGAATTGCATCACGATTGGGGTGCCATTATAGGATAATGGCACACGTTGCTGCCATTGCAACTTGGAATTGCAGGCAGAATCATAGCGATTCTGCCTGCGATCCCGCATCGCGAGATTTGAACGGGGGCCTTAACGTAAGGCACGTTAACACCCGACATAACGTCTGTTAACATGCATGCAATAAGGCAGAGCTGATATGCCAAAGAGGCGGGCGCCTGGAGTAAAGGTTTTTATCCAAGATTCACACAACTTAGCCCTCGTTCACATTGAACACTTCTTTGAAATTGTGCGACTTCATCTGAAGCCATGCGATTTGAAAGCAGCATGTCCATGTGACTTCGGGTGCGACTTGAAAGACATCTGTGTGGCTTCATGATGTCTATTGAAGTCGCACCCGAAATCGGCAAAAGTAGTGCAGGAACTACTTTTGCAAATCGGTACGGCATTGCACTGATTAGAACGGTGCCGTTGCCCTCAATAGGCTGCAACTTTGACAGGTCAAATCGCATGACAAATCGGTTCAGTGTGAACGAGGGCTTAGGGCCCTTTCATACGAGCGGACCGATCGGGTCACCCTGTCAGTTTTTCTGGTGGACTCAATTGGACCCTCCAGTCTCCTCTATGGAGCGACAGGTGTCAACGGACATGTGTCTGTTTACAGCCGCCGACATCCAATCCTATCCGCTAAAAACAGACAGATGGGGATCCATTCCCCATCTGATTGGTGGATCAGATCGCATGGCAGTCGAGTGTAAACGGACAGGAGGTCCGTTGACTAAGGATGAGCCCAGGCGTGTTCGCAAACAGCACGTGCAGAGCCCGCCAGGAAGTCGGTACTGCACAGCGCTAATCACAAGCAGTGAGACGTTTCCCGAATAAGGATGAGCTCAGGCGTGTTCGCATGGTCCACGTGCAGAGCCCGCCAGGAAGTCGGCACAGCACTGCGCTAATCACAGGCAGTGAGACATTTCCCGATCTCTGCAGCCGCACATCGGGAAATGTCTCACTGCCTGTGATTAGTACAGCGCTGCGACGACTTCCTGGTGGGCTCTGCACGTGGATCATGCGAACACGCCTGAGCTCATCCTTATTCCTGATGCGCGGCTGCAGAGATCGGGAAATGTCTCACTGCCTGTGATTAGCGCTCCCCAGTGCCGACTTCCTGGCGGGCTCTACACGTGCTGTTTGCGAACACACCTGAGCTGATCCCAGCCGGGCTGCGTCTATGTTCACTCTGCAAAAGCGGAGCAGACCGGCCATCTAACTGCTCATTTGACAGATCCCCCACTGAGCAGGCGGACTCCAGTGGAGCCCACCCCATGTGCAAAGGGCCTTATGCCCACATTTTTACACTTAATACAATTTAAAAACTGTAAATCCTGTGCGAAATGTGAAAACATTTAACATAGACCCCCCATGTTATTTCAAATGTGTTTTTCACCATTTTTAAAACCGCAGCTTTCAGTAAAATAACCCCTGGTGATCCTGCCATGCAGGTTCTTGGTAGGCACTTCCTGTTTATAGGGTAATGCTCTGTCCCCACATTTTCTCTTTTGTTGTCATGCTTCCACATGAGCTTCCAATGGAGACTACAAGTTGCCACATTGAGCAGGTGTGGTTGGTCCACTGTTATTACCACCAGCAGACCCGCCCTAAGAAATTCCATGCAGCCATTGTAGGAGTGCAGGTAGACAAGGGATGGCTGCAGAGGATCAGCAGCACTGAAATGCAACAAAGGATGCAAAAACAAGGTGACAACAAATTTTTTTATTAAAAAAAATAAATGTTTATTGTCTTATTCATAGGGGCTTTAGCAAAAAATGTCATTCATATAGGGCTGATTCACACTACAACTATGCATAGCACATAACATGTGAACACATGCTGTTGTGTGCTGTAATGAAGTGTAATTAAGGCATTGCAATGCTTGATTTTTTTTTATTACCATGTTAATTTTATGCCCTGCAGCATGTTGTAATGTGCTGCACTGCAATGTGATAACATGATGCCTGCATACTTTTATTGCAATGCCCACCAATGCAGCATGTTGGTATTAAAAGGTCCTACAAAGCAAAGCCTTTGCATTTGTCTAACACTGCCCAATGTTGTTGGTGTGACCCCCCCCCCCCCCCCCACCAACTGGGTTTCCATCTACTTGAAGTGGAAGACTTGCACAGCAGGAACTGCAAAGTACGTTGACAACGTGCGAACATAAGAGCCAGTCAAAGGTGCAGCTGAGCTGGCAGTATGGGCCGTATCTCCAAGCTATATAATGCCTTGTGTAAATGACAAATATTTCTGAAGGGTGTGTGCTGAAGAGGGCAGGTATGGAGATCTGTCCGGCGACGAGTTGTCGTCTCGGGCGAGCTGCACAAAATCTGTCAGCTTTCCAACCCCCCGTGGGCGATTGCAGCACAATCCTGGGGAACAGAGTGTCAGTTTGCATTTATTGCTTGAAAGATTCTATGCAGTTCTTTCTCCCAGGGTTCGTCAAATGACTCAGATTTGTCATTCACAAAAAAAAAGCAAACAGGGAAGTAAGAGCTTCCCTCTGCAACCGCACTCTCACTTCACAAAGATCGCACGCAAAAAAAAAACAGCCACCGTACGCAGCTATTTAGAGTCCGACTGCAGCCTGTCCAGATAAAACTTACAGTAATCTTACGTAATACCAAAACTTTCATGCAAAATTGCTTTTTTTAATCAGTTGTGTCCATTTACATTTGTGCAGTGTGTTAACGCATGTGCGGCGCCAAACTATATGAGCACCACAAACTGAAACCGCTATTTAATTTTATTTTTAATATTCAAAGCAACCCCCCTCCCATCCCCCCCCCCCCATCCATGTCTCCTGATTTTGTTAAAAAAAAAATTTCTGGCTGCGGCCATCTTGAATAAGGGCAGATGATTCATGTACGGTAGTATTATTATTATTATTATTATTATTATTATTATTATTATAATACAGGATTTATATAGCGCCAACAGTTTGCGCAGCGCTTAAAGCGGGACTGTGCCTGAATTTTTTTTTTTTTTTTTAAAAGCCAGCAGCTACAAATACTGCAGCTGCTGACTTTTAAAAAAATGGACACTTACCTGTCTCCCAGTTCCAGCGATGTCGGCAGCAGAGGCCGATCGATCGCTCGGCTCTCTGCTGTTGCCGGCGCCATTCTCGGTGAGGGAATCAGGAAGTAAAGCCTGCGGCTTCACTTCCCGGTTCCCTACTGCGCATGCGCGAGTCGCGCGGCGCAATGAGAATCTTCAGCGCTGTCTGCCGGGACACGAAGCTACGTAAACTCCCAAGGAGTTTATGCCCGGAAGTGGGGTGCAGATACCTGTCTTAGACAGGTATCTGCACCCCCCTGAAAGGTGCCAAATGTGACACCGGAGGGGGGGAGGGTTCCGAAAAGCGGAAGTTCCACTTTAGGGTGGAATCCCGCTTTAACAAAATGAAGGCAGACATTACAATTTGGTACAAGAGGAATCGGAAAGCCCTGCTTGCTAGAGCTTACAATCCTAGGTCTAGGCGATCGCATTTACTTCCTGGAAACCATCTCCCCTTAGCCTCAGGCTGGAGGGAGCGTGCTTAGCTGAGACAGCTCCTCCTCCAGACAAAAGAAAAACAAAATGGCCATTAATGCTCCTGGGATGCATGACATCATTTTGGCCTAGGCCAGAAACCAGGAAGCAACTAAAGAAATGTAAACCAATAATAAAAATCGCACTGCATCAGTGTGAAACGAGCCTTAATGCCGCGTACACTTGAGCGGATTATCCGTCAGAAAAATCTTGAATGTTTTTTCCGCACAAGCTCGGCTTGCACACACACGGTTCGTGGAACTTTCGACCGTCAAGAACGCGGTGATGTACAACACTACGACAAGCCGAGAAAATTAAGTTCAATGCTTCCGAGCATGCGTCAAATTGTTTCTAAACATGCGTAGGAATTTTGCGCGTCGGAATTTCCAATGGGAACTGACGATCGGAACTTTTTCCGACCGAAAAATAGAGAACGTGCTCTCAATCTTTTGCTGGCGGGAATTCGGCCAGCAAAAGTCCGATGGAGCATATACACGGTCGCATTTTCCAACCAAAAGCTCTCGTCGGTCTTTTGCTGGCCGAATTTCCGATCGTGTGTACGCGGCATAAAGCTCGGTTCACATATGAGCCGCATGCGGCTCACAGCAGGGGTCCGGTGCGTGCTGGTTCACCGTTTTCAGCCCGAATTTTGGGCTGAATTTGGACCTGAAACAGACCAAAAGACACACAGCGTTTTTTCTGCAAAACGCACTGGCCATACGGCAGAGATATGTGAACCGGCTCCATAGAGAAACGGTCAAAATCTCATGCTATTGCGAATTGGATGTGGTGATTCCGCATCCAATTCGCAAAGGTGTGAACCAAGCCTAAAGGAAAAGTATGGCCAAAGCTTTTTTGGGCATACTTCTCCTATGGATTACAGTTCACTCTGCACTCCTGTGATGTGTTTTCAGCCGACAGCAGGCTACAGTACACTGTCAGCTGACATCACAGAGCCGGTCCAGGCTGGGGAAAGGTTGCGACCATATGGTCAGTATCTGCCCAGAAGCCTGGCCTGGCAGCTGTCTCATCCTCTCAGCGATCCGCGAGAGCCTGAGCCAGTCCCTCCCACCCCCCCCCTCCACAGCTCAGAGCTCCAGTGAGCACTGGAGGGGAGAGCAGAGAGCCAGTGACTGACAGTCCCAACCTTCTGCTCAGAGTGGAGGGGAGAACTGAGCGATCAGCAGTGTCAGATCACTCATTTCTCACTACAGAGCTGGCAGGGGACAGATGCCGCATCAGATCGATGCTGCATCCACCTAGGTGAGTATAAATGGGTTTTCTTTTTTTTAACATTCTGAACGTATCTTTTTAAGGAAGCCTGCTGAAAGTAATGGGCTGTCAAAGCACCAAAACTCCAGAGAAAAAAAAAAAAAGTGCGTTGTCGCAAAATGCAGAAGTTTTGTCATTCCATAAAAAAAAAAAAACATGGTGTATTGCCATGCATTGTGGTGTTGGTTGCCTTAGTGCGTTGGGCTGCCATACAAAATGAATGGCACCACAATGTGTCCATGCATCTAACATGTGAAGCTGTGCGTTGTGCTAAAGCTTGTTTTAATGTGCGAGACCCAATGTGTAAATGTGAATCGACCCTAAAGGTCTAGTGCCCCCCAACAGTAATATTTAATTTACCTGGTCGCTACCTGGCCTTTTTATCTCCTAGGGACTCCAGCAGTGGGATCTCTGTGCCATTTTCAACTGCTTTGGAACTTGGGGTGCTCCCCCCCCCTACTTTGGGGTGCTTGCACTCTTCCTCTCGATGATCCATACTGTAGGACCCTCTCAAGCAAGCAAACAGACCTGAGAACCAAACCGCGGGCGATGCTTCGACGGAAAGCCTGAAGGAATAAATAAAACCAATAACCATGCAGTTACTCCCGCAGTCTCTACTGAACGCTGAGATATCCGTTTTTAGGTGGAACAGCCTATTCATTGTGATCTGCAGACATGAGTAGGGGAAACATTTGTATCCTAAAGCTGCGGCCGTATCATGGTCCTTTGGAATGGTGATAACACGTCCCTTTTAAAAAAAACTAAAATGTTAAGACTAGAAAATAATAAAACATTAGAAAATAAGTGACAAAACAAGGTAAAATTATTAATGACGCCTGAGAATCACAGGGCATGAGTTTATCGCGCGATGAGAATTTACAGCACTTGCACACCGTGTGCCCCCATGTTTTATTTTGCCTTGTGAAGCGTATTGCATGTGCACAATACTGGACCCCGCAATCAATGCTTGTATGTGGGGTACGCAGGATTCCTTCAGAAGGTATATGAGTGGGGCTACTCCTCAAAGTGCAGACATCTCCCTTAATAAATATCTGCAGGATTTTTTTCAATTCACTTCATAACTGAGAAGTTATTCAAATTGGTTAAGCTTAACACATGGACCCGGGTACAAGACCCGCGCTAGAGTCCCTGAATCCGGAACGCACTGCACCCTCCAGATGTCACACTGCACCCCGAGATACATGACCCCCTCACACTACTGCACCCCTGAGATACATGACCCCCTCACACTACTGCACCCCTGAGATACATGACCCCCTCACACTACTGCACCCCTGAGATACATGACCCCCTCACACTACTGCACCCCTGAGATACATGACCCCCTCACACTACTGCACCCCTGAGATACATGACCCCCTCACACTACACAGTACTGCACCCCGAAGATACATGACCCTGCACAGTACTGCACCCCAGGATACATGACACCTTGCACTGCACAGTACTGCACCCTGGGGGGGGGGGGGTAACTCACACTGCACCCCCGGGGGTAACTGACCCCTCACACTGCACAGTACTGCACCTCCCAGATACATGACCCTTCACACTACTGCACCCCGAAGATACATGACACTGCACAGTACTACACCTCGAGATACATGACCCCTTCACACTGCACCCCCCAGATAAATGATCCCTCACACTGCACAGTACTGCACCCCCAAGATACATGACCCCTCACACTGCACCCCCCAGATAAATGATCCCTCACACTGCACAGTACTGCACCCCACAGATACATGACACCTCACACTGCATAGTACTGCACCCCCAATACATGACCCCCCTCACACTACACAGTACTGCACCCCTCAGATGCATGACCCCTCACAATGCACAGTACTGCACCCCTCAGATGCATGACCCCACACACTACTGCACCCCTCAGATGCATGACCCCTCACACTACTGCACCCCTCAGATGCATGACCCCTCACACTACTGCACCCCTCAGATGCATGACCCCTCACACTACTGCACCCCTCAGATGCATGACCCCTCACACTACTGCACCCCTCAGATGCATGACCCCTCACACTGCACAGTACTGCACCCCTCAGATGCATGACCCCTCACACAGTGGGGACTCCATACTAAGTAGTAATATAGTATAATAGTAACCAAGCACACTAACAAATCATTTATTCATTCTTTTTTTTTTTTTATATATTTGTTGAATCTGATGCATTTGTGTTTTTGTTTTCTATGTAACTATAACACCTCACACTCCACTCTATCACTTCCATTACCAATGAGATCGTCACCTCAGATTGCACCCCCCCCCCCCTCCTTGTCTCATCTATGTCTCCTCAGATTTTGTGCCCCCCCCCCCCCCATATTTCCCCCCTGATTGTGTGTTGCTGTCCCCCAATGTCTCCTCTCATTGGCCCTTGAGATTGTCCCCTCACATTTGTCCAAAGGCCCCCCCTACCCCAAGACCCCTCATATTGTTGTCCAATGTCTCCTCACATTGTGTGTCCCCCAATGTCTCCTCACATTGAACCCTCAGATTGTGTCCCCCAATATCTCCACATTGTCCCCTCACATTGCCCCCCCCCCTTTATCTCATCTATGTCCCCTCATACTGCCCCCCTTGTCCCTCAGGATGTCCCCACATTTCCCCCTCCTCCCCCCTGTCTCATCTGAGGGCACAATGTGAGTGGACAGAGGGGACAATGTGGCGACATTGGGGGACAACCTGAGGGGACATGGGGAGGGGAAATGGGAGGAGACCATGGGGGGGGGACATGGTGTGAGGGGACATGGAGGTGCAATGTGAGGGGACTATGGGGGGGGGACATGGTGGGATGTGAGGGGACAACCCAAGGGGACATTGAGGGGGAGGGAAAATTAAGGGACAATGTGAGGGGACAATGTGAGGGGACATGGTGGCAGCAGCACTGTGAGGGGACATGGGGGCAGCAGCAATGTGAGGGGGAGGGAAAATGAAGGGACAATGTGGGGGGACATGGTGGGATGTGAGGTGACAACTCAAGGGGACATTGAGGGGGAGGGAAAATTAAGGGACAATGTGATGGGACATGGGGGCATTGTGAGGGGACATGGGGGGGGGGGGTGAGGGGACATGGGGGCAGCAGCAATGTGAGGGGACATGGGGGGCAGTGTGAGGGGATATGGGGGCAGCAGCAATGTGAGGGGACATGGGGGGGGGGAGTGAAGGGACATGGGGGGGGGGCAGCAGCAATGTGAGGGGACATGGGGGGGGGGGGAGTGAAGGGACATGGGGGGCAGCAGCAATGTGAGGGGACATGGGGGGGGGGGAGTGAAGGGACATGGGGGCAGCAGCAATGTGAGGGGACATGGGGGCAGCAGCAATGTGAGGGGACAATGTGAGGGGACATGGGGGCGGCAGCAATGTGAGGGGACAATGTGAGGGGACATGGGGGCAGCAGCAATGTGAGGGGACATGGGGGGCAGTGTGAGGGGATATGGGGGCAGCAGCAATGTGAGGGGACATTGGGGGCAATGTGAGGGGACATATGGGGGGGGGCAACATGAGGTGACATAGATAAAACAAGGGGGAGACACAATCTGTGGAAACATTGGGGGACAACAATATAAGGGTCCATAGATGAGGGGGGGTGACAATGTGAGGGAACAATCTCATGTCCTCTCATATTATTGCCCCCCATATGTCTCCCCAGGATGTCACCCTCATGTATTGTGTCTCTCCTCCCTCTAGCATGCAGTGTCATGGAGGAGGGAGAAGGAGGTGGAGGAGGTGGATGAGGAGGAGGGTGTTGGGCGGGCTCGGGTTGTGTTTAAGCCTCTCCCGGGCCCGGCTGCTCTTTCTCTCTCATTCTTCTTTCATCTCCGCTCAGAACATCCTCCTCTCCTCCTCTTCCTCCTCTCCTCTGCCGGCTTCAGGGACACGCCGGGCTCCTCTGCGGAGATCACAAGGACATGGAGCTGCTGTGCTGTGAGGTGGATACCATCCGGAGGGCTCACCTGGACCGGAACCTCCTCACCGACCGAGTCCTCCGGACCATGCTGAAAGCCGAGGAGACCGCCTGTCCGTCCGCCAACTACTTCAAGTGTGTGCAGAGGGAGGTCCTCCCCTACATGAGGAAGATCGTGGCCACATGGATGTTGGAGGTGCGTGACAATGGACGGACCGAGGGGGCCCAACACAGCCTGCAACCCCAAGGGGGGCCCCCCACAGCCTGCACCCCCCCACAGCCTGCACCCCCCACAGCCTGCACCCCAAGGGGGCCCCCACAGCCTGCACCCCCCCTCAGGCTGCAACCCCCACAGCCTGCACCCTCAAGGGGGCCCCCCACAGCCTGCACCCCCCCTCTGGCTGCAACCCCCACAGCCTGCACCCTCAAGGGGGCCCCCCACAGCCTGCACCCCCCCTCTGGCTGCAACCCCCACAGCCTGCACCCTCAAGGGGGCCCCCCACAGCCTGCACCCCCCCTCTGGCTGCAACCCCCACAGCCTGCACCCTCAAGGGGGCCCCCCACAGCCTGCACCCCCCCCCCCCCCCCCCTCTGGCTGCAACCCCCACAGCCTGGGGCCCCCACTACATGGACACCTTAGTATAGCCACATTGGGGAGCTAAACAGACAATGTGTATGCAAATATGGACCGAATCCCCAAATACTGCACCCCCCAGAATACTGTACCCACCCCCTGAAATACTGACACCCCCTCCAGATAACTGCACCTCCTTACATACAGAGACCCCCAAAAAAACTGCACCCTCCCCCAAAATACAGCACCTTTCCTGTTAAAAAACAATTCCTGACCCCCCTACTGGACCCCTAAATACCAAGACCCTATTATGAAATATTGCAAAAAACAAAGAACTCAAGTGCTGGCTCCGTTTAATAGAGCGTTCTCCAACACCGGGACCCCCCAGATCACTACACGGGACCACCTGGCATGGGGGAGAATGGGAGATCCGCTCTCTGGATTGTCTGCCCCCCCCTCATAGAGGAATATAGAGATCACACTTCTGCAATGGCATGCACTATTCTATCCTGTATATACAATGCATGATCGATCATATACAGGGATCACATGGCCATCGTCTTCATGATCAATCTCTAATAGTGTGCTGGTATTGTCATGTCATATTATAAAAAAAAAAAAAAAAAAAAAATTGATAAATAGAATACATGCTATTGCAGAAAGAGGAGGGGAAAAAAAAATATATATATATATATTTCTGGATAAAGGAGTCCGCCTGTTAACTGTGGATCCTCCTGATAAGAATTCCCCATATTCTTCCTATGCCAGGTAGGCCGGTGTGCTGGTTTGGGGACACACTACACCTGTATACAGAAGGATTGGATCTGGGGGGGCCCAGGCTCAATCAGTATTTGGGGACAGCCTAATACTTGCACACATAAGATGGTGTTTGTGTGGGGGGGGGGGGGGGGGCAGTATTTCAATATTTGGGGACAGCCTACACTTATGCACACATACTGTGTTTGGGGATTGCAGCATTAAGGGGGGGGGGGGGATCCCAGTATTTGGGGACAACTTATGCATGCTTATATTAGATGGTATTTGGGGGATCTCTTCATTTGGGGGTCAGCCTACACTTGTGCACACGCAGGGATGGTGTTTGGGGATCTCAGTAGTTGGGGGGGGGGGTCCCAGAATTTGGGGGCAGTTTATGTTTGCACACATAAGGACACAGTAAACGTGGCTCAACAGGTTTTCCAAATGTGCACAATATGCCAAAAAAATCGGGAATCGATCCCTGTGCACCCATGTTAGAATTGCCCAGTTCTTAGAGCTATTTCTACATTATGCAATTGTATATATTATTTGTATCCTATGCACAAGACCCTAGATTATGTTTTTGCATCATATGCATGAAGCCCAGGCTTTTTTTTTATTTATTTTTTTTTTTTATTAATTTTATAAAAAAAAAAAATTTATTAAAATAAAAATTCTTATTCATTTTATACAAAAAAATATATTTTTAATATATTTTTTTTTTTGTATAAATGAATAAAAAATAAAAGCCTGGGCTTCATGCATATGATGCAACTATATATATATATATATTCTCAACTTTTGGTTGGAGGGGTTTCTGACCCATTGGCTCCCTTTCACCCCATTCTGTACTCCTATACTGTCTCATTCAGTGTAGCCAAGATTTACATACTCGGAGCATGGAAAGCACCCCATTGTTCTGCAGCAAGCCTTTCCAGCTGCCGTGGCACTACAAGCCCCAGCATTGACCCCCCCCCCCCTGTGCTCAGCCTGGTTGTGATCTCCAGCCCTGGATCACACAGCCCTCGGCTCTCTTGGTTTGCAGCCATATGTAGAATGTTTCTCATTGCTCACATTTTTTTTTGCTCTGACAATCCCTTCCTGTTGCTGATTGCCGGCTATTATTGGTCCTCCTTTCTCTGGAACCCGTTTTTGGTAACTTGCGTTTTTTCTTTTTTTCCTTCTCCCAAGGTCTGCGAGGAACAGAAGTGCGAAGAGGAAGTTTTCCCCCTTGCCATGAACTATCTGGATCGGTTTCTGTCCGTGGAGCCGCTGAAGAAGAGCAGGCTGCAACTCCTCGGGGCGACATGCATGTTTTTGGCATCCAAAATGAAGGAGACCATCCCCTTAACTGCAGAGAAACTTTGTATTTACACAGATAATTCCATCAGACCAGAGGAATTACTGGTAATTTCCTGTTTACTGTACATAATGGATTCAATCATAGGCCTGCACATCTGTTTACCCCCCCCCCCCCCCACACTTTCTGCAGATTGATGCATTGGGTGTCTGTTTTATGATCAGAGCGGCTGTCTTGAGTCGGCGATAGATAGATTTAGAAAAAAAAAAAGGAAACTCCATGTGACCTGTAAATTCTTGTGCTGCAGGTATTTGCAGCGTGTCACGATGTTTCTTGCACACGCGTTTTTTTTTGGGGGGTGGGAGAGAAGCTACATGCCGTTTCCTATGAAATCCTGAACAATGTAACTTTTATACAGCATGCTGCTAACACATGCAGGGGTGTTCACTTTGTATCTGGCTCCCCCTAGTGGTGAGACCGGGGTAACGCGCTGCACGGGCACTGACCGCTACTACTAGGGAGTCAGCAAGTTTCCAGATGTTGCAGCTCCAATGCTGGCCATTGGTTTTCAGGAATGGCTGAGACTTGTAGTTGAATAACAGCTGCAAAAGCTACTTAATGGTGCTCATCCTAGTTCTATGGGACTTGAGGGTTGAGTTATCGAGCCACATAGACATTGTTAGGAATTGATCATGTTGAGCTTTATGTAAACTGGGTTGTATATTTATTCTAAAATGCATGGCCCACAACTGAGGAGCAATGAAAATAATATTTACCATATAAGCCGAGTTTTTCAGCACATTTTTTTTTTTTTTTTTTTTTTTTTTTGTGCTGAAAGTGCACCCCCCCCCCCCCCCCCCCCCCCCGGCTTATCCTGGAGTCAAGCACTTTTCTGCAGCAGAGAATTACATTTTCTGTCCCGACTTTGGGGCCCTGTATCTCGGGGGGCACTTGGTGCTAGGAACCCCAAATTTGGGGTTCCTAGCACCAAGTGGCCCCGAGATACAGGGCCCCAAATTCGGTCAACTGTGTCCATCTGCAGCAATGTCATTTCGGGACCCTTTGGGTCCGGAGACCCCAAAATTTGGCTGCAGCTAGGGGGCATCTAGGAACCATTAACTACCAAGTTTGAAGGGGACCTATGGCATGCAAATGGGCACAGTGAGGCATGCAAATGGGCACAGTGAGGCTGCAAATGGGCATTGTTGACCCTCTTTTCCACTTACAGTACCTGCGCATTTCTCACCCTAGGCTTATACTCGAGTCAATAAGTTTTCACAGTTTTTTTGTGGTAAAATTAGGTGCCTCGGCTTATATTCGGGTATATACGGTAATAGATTTTCCTGGAAAGCTGCTGTATGTGAAATGCTATCTACCTCTTAAGTTTTGGGATTCCAATGTGTGAACGAATAACTGACACAACAGTGAGCTGAATTTATCCATCCGTTTAAGCTGGCCACACATTATACAATATTCTTATTAAATTTCCTTTTAGATTTTTACCTTCAACTATGTAGTGGAAGGGCCTGCCTGATTGCATGCAAATTGAAAGTGTTTATGTTTGACCTCTTATTATATGGTTTTGGTAAATCTAAAGGAAAACTGTACAAGAAATTGTATAATGTATGGCCAGCCCTAAATGTATCGAGTTTTAACGGGTACCTACCCATTTCCTTATTTGTATAGTCAGCGCTATACGAATTGGCTGGCAGAGGGGCGGGCATTGATGGTGCTTCTTTACTTATCTTATCAGTTTGAGGATAAGAATTTTAAGCTGAATAGGTCCTGTGGACATCTTTGTTATCCTGATATTTGTTATCAGCATGCATATATTGCCCATGTGTATACCCCCCCCCCCCTTTTATTATTATTTCATTATTATTTATTTTTATTTTTTATATGCCTTTTCTGCTTTGTTGACTTTTAACATCTTGCTGACCAGTGACTGTATCCAATTCTCACTATTTGTTTCCCCTTTTTTTATTTTTTCCTTTTTCCTCTTTCTTTCTCTCCCCTCCACAGTTAATGGAGCTGGTAATCCTGAATAAGCTGAAATGGGACATGGCTTCTGTCACCCCTCACGACTTTATTGAACATTTTCTTGACAAAATGTCACTGACTGAGGACACCAAGCAAATCATCCGCAAACACGCCCAGACTTTTGTGGCTCTCTGCGCTACAGGTACGGGTGTTATAAGGCTTGTTCTGGAAAATGCCCCCCTGTCGCTGGTGCCCACCCTTCTATAACCACTCCTTACTGTAAAGCGCCCAATGGTACATTTTTAACCCCCTCCCCCTCATGTTACAATGTGGATTACTGGCTGTTTTTGGGGGTTAAAAAAAAAAATGTCCTGGAAAAGGTAAGTTTATGTATGCCATGGTGCAGATTTTAAGCTTTAGAAAATTATTATTATTTTTTTTTTTTCCACCCCGGCATGCTCTTTGCGGTACAAAGGTTCTAGTAATGGAGACTATGCAGAATACAATGGTTTCTGGAGGTTACTTATTTATTTCTTTTTCTGACAAAGCTGGGTGTACCCTAATGCCGCATACACGCGGTCGGACTTTCCGACGGCAAATGAGCGATTGGAGTTTGTTGTCGGAAATTCCGAACCGTGTGTAGGCTCCATCGGAATTTCCGTCGCACAAAATTTGAGATCTGGTTCTCATATTTTCCGACAACCAAATCCATTGTCGGAAATTCCGATCGTGTGTAGACAATTCCAACGCACAAAATGCCACGCATGCTCCGAATAAAGCTGAAGAGCCGCACCGGCTTGTCGTACGTCACCGCGTTCTTGACGTTCGGAATTTCCGACCAACTTTGTGCGACCGTGTGTATGCAAGACAAGTTTGACCCAATATCCACGGGAAAAACATGGGATTTTGTTGGAATGTGCGATCGCATGTACAAGGCATTAGGGGGCATCCTTTTTTTTTTCTACTTAAGTTATTGGGGTGCATTGCCTGTTGATAATACGGTGTTGTCAGGTGGTTGAGCGACAAGCCTGCTGCCCTAACGACTAGTCACCAAGGTGCCCCAGTCTTCCATAGGACATTATGGTGTAGATCAGGGATATGCAATTAGCGGACCTCCAGCTGTTGCCGAACTACAATTCCCATAAGGCATAGCAAGACTCCCACAAGCATGACACCCAGAGGCATGATGGGACTTGTAGTTTTGCAACAGCTGGAGGTCTGCTAATTGCATATCTCTGGTGTAGATTTACTAAAACTGGAAAGTGCAAATTCTGGAGCAGCTGTGCACTGTAGCCAATTGGCTTCTTGCTTCAGCTTGTTCTAATTTAAGATTTGACGGAAAAAAAAAAAAAACTGGAAGCTGATTGGTTTCCATGTAGAGCTGCAACAAATTTTGCACTCCAGTTTTAGTAAATCCCCCCCATAGAGGATTTTTTGCTAACGAGTGCAATATCTGGTGCAGCTTTTATTGCCAAAGCTTAATTGAACAAGCTGAAGTTAGAAGCTGATTGGCTAGCATGCACAGCTGCCACCAGACTTTGCGCTCTCCAGTTGTGGTAATTCAACACCCATTTGTCCAAAAGCAAGCAAGCTGGCACTGCAGCGTGCAAAACTGTGGTTGGCGGTCAACTGAAATTTGAACCGGGTCTTGCACAAGTCACATGGACGTGTCTGCTATGTCATAGGGAACCAGGCTCTCTGTCTGCAGAATCCTTAAACAAAAAAAAAATGTAATTGCATCAACACTTGGCACATAATAAAAGCACAAACCAGATAGTGAGAGAGTGTAAGAATTGAGTACAAAATTATATTTAACCAGATCTTCATTCGTTCTGAAAGTACATAAACATCTTTCATTTAGGTGGTCCACGCTGCTTTGTTTAATTGGATGTAATAGGCATCAGGGTGGCATCATGGCGCTTTTGTTTACCAGCAGGGATGCCACACATTGTGTGCTGGATAAACAAGCCATGTTGTAATGCTCCCCCCCCCCAGTCACAGAGTTGTCAGCTCAGCCAAGCATGTCATTGTGTACTAATGGTCAGCGCCTGTGCCTCTGTGCGGTCACACTTTCCCAGCGCCGGTGGTGAAACCGACACCCACTGCTGACGTCTTCCGCTGACATCTCTGCTAGCTGCACAGCTAACGCTTTGTGCCTCATGCTGGAGGCACGGTTAGGGGGGGAAGGTTGTGGCTGGGGAAACCACACATTAATCTACTAGGTAGAGCCTTTGATGCAAGGATTAAAGAGGAGGACTTGCATGAAGGGGCACTGTGCTAATCACAAGTTACTTCTAGGTACATTTTTATTGCGTAACTTTACAGATAATTATGCTTGGGACTATTGGGATGATAATTCGTCCGTGAGAGTTGCATGTTTCAAAATTATGATACTTGGGATCTCCAGCTTCTGGGGAAATTTTAGCATTGGCTGTTGCGGGATGCTGAAGCTTGTAGCTGCTGGAGTTCACTACATTAAAAGAGAAGTGCTGGATTAAAAAAAAAAAAAATGTTCATACCTGCCTATGTGGATGCAGCATTGATCCGATGTTGCTGCTGTCCCCCACCAGCTCTACACCGAGAACTGAGCGACCAAAGACCGCTGATCACTCAGTTTTCGGGTCCGCTCTGAGCACAGAGAGGTGACCGTCAGTCGCTGCTCTTTGCTCTGCCCCTCCAGCGCTGACGGGAGCGCCGTGATGGGGAGCGGATGACTCGAGCTCTCAGTGGTGCGCTGTAAGGCTGAACAAGCTGCCGATCAGGCATGTGGGTGAATCCTGGCATTACTGTCGGGATTCCTGCGGAGCCTGGACTGGCTCTGTGTGACGTCAGCCGAAAGCAGACTTTAGCCCACTATTGGCTGAATTTAGGTTTCGGCCGTCTACTGAGACCTACAGAATCGCTATGGCCAAAGGAGCTTTGCCCCAAGTTCTCCTTCTTTTTTTTTTTTTTTTTTTTTTTTTTTAAGCAACTTTAAACTCAAGAAATAAAATAATTTTGCCATCAGTCTTGACACACACTGGAAGCTATTCTCTACATATCTCACCTGCACCTAGTTCTACTGATAATATATAATCCATATATCTCATGTACTCTGTCCCTTCTGGGCAGTGCCACAAGTAGGTGCCCCCTCTAGAGTATAAAATATTTACCCCCCTTGTTAATTGACTCTGTTTAATGATTTATACGCTGTGCAGCACAGAATACATTCCCCGTCCATTATTACAGTGACAAACCGGTCACAAATTATCCGCCTTGGAATGTAACAAAACATGTTTTGGCGCTGTGAGACACCCGGGTGCCAAATTGCAGGTCGGTTCCAATCAGTCTAATGGGACTCGATGTATCCAATGATGTGCAATTGAGATGAGTTTTTTTTTTTTTTATTCATTTTTTTTTTTTCCCAGACGCTTCTGTTAACCCTACGAGTGCTGCAGGCTTACATTGCACTGCATGCCCTGGAGCTTTGTGGGATGTGCGGTTACACACCGCCTCGCCCCGGCCAGCCGTGTGACCTGTTTTTTGTGGTGTTTTCAACGGTGAACCTGCTGAATGTGAAGCAGTTCAAAGGTTGCCAGCTTGTTGAGATTCGCGGTGCTTTGATCTGTGTCGCTGTTTGCTTTAAAGCTAAGGTGCAAATTTGTCTTAACTCCCCCCCCCCCCGTACTTCCCTGCCGTTCCCAGCAACGTGTGCTGTACAATAGACCTTGGATATTCTATGTAGTAAGAGCAATATGTGTGAACACACAAACCAGACGGCTTTTCTGCACTGGTCCCCAGTTACATCTGATTGCTATGGGTGACTGTAATTTATACAATTTCACCGTTCGCTGTAAGTTGGGTTGGTATTTTAAAGTCGTCTTGTATTGGAACTAGGGTTTTTTTTTTCTTGAGAAACCGGTCCCTTGTGTTCTGCCAATCCTATGGTGATCCTAAAAAAAAAAAAAGTAGTCCAGATTTCTTTTTTTTTTTTTTTTTTTTTTTTATTTGATTATTTATTAGAATAATTTTTATGGAATATTGGTTCTTCTGTATCTCTTTATTATACAGGTTGGGTATGCTTTTGGGCTGCATCTGCCAAAAAGGTGTAAGTCTTTATGGAACTTGTGATTCCTCGTAGTAGTAGTACAGGGTTGGCCATCAATCAAAGCAGAAAAGAGATTGCCTAAATTCCAACCTTTTTGCCGTAGAAATATTTCTACACTTGGGCTTGGTTTCATAAGATCAGTTGCCACTGTTGAGCTTCAGGTCTTGGGGCCACAAGCCTGGCAATATGGTCCAGCACTTCACCAGACATGCCATGTGTTTTTTAACTTTTTGCATAGTCCACGTGTTCATCTGTGTCACTCCTATGGGAAAGTATACAGACAAAATGAAGTCCTGTTGGTTGTTACAGATCAGGGTTTTCTCAACTAGGGTTCCTCCCCAGGGGTTGTTAGTAGGGTTCCTCCCCAGGGGTTGTTAGTAGGGTTCCTCCCCAGGGGTTGTTAGGAGGGTTCCTCCCCAGGGGTTGTTAGGAGGGTTCCTCCCCAGGGGTTGTTAGGAGGGTTCCTCCCCAGGGGTTGTTAGGAGGGTTCCTCCCCAGGGGTTGTTAGGAGGGTTCCTCCCCAGGGGTTGTTAGGAGGGTTCCTCCCCAGGGGTTGTTAGGAGGGTTCCTCCCCAGGGGTTGTTAGGAGGGTTCCTCCCCAGGGGTTGTTAGGAGGGTTCCTCCCCAGGGGTTGTTAGGAGGGTTCCTCCCCAGGGGTTGTTAGGAGGGTTCCTCCCCAGGGGTTGTTAGGAGGGTTCCTCCCCAGGGGTTGTTAGGAGGGTTCCTCCCCAGGGGTTGTTAGGAGGGTTCCTCCCCAGGGGTTGTTAGGGGGTTCCTGGAGCAATTATCAGTTTTCTGCCTCTCAGGTTCACACTGATCTCTTCCGCTATCTGTACGGGGGTAATCCTTCCCAATGACCACCAGTGTAAGGAGCATTCTTCCCACTGACCATCACACTCATGTATCGTGAGATGTTGATTATAGTCATTATTAGCAGGGGTTCCCTGTGACCGGGAAGCTATTTCAAGGGTTCCTCTACGCTGAAAAGGTTGAGAGAGGCTGACCTGGATGGTGTTCAAAGGTGCTCTGTGTGTGCTACATATTGGGCAACCCCTTATTGTACTTATGGAAAACCTGGATGAGTTATGGATAGCATATTTAGGATATTTGTCTTTTTTTAACCGATCCGGTAACTTCTTCAGTAGCTCAAGTGCCTATACCTGTGCCTTTCCTGAGGAAGTATCCTGAAACTTTATTGGTTGTCATAGATGGTGTTCAAATAAGTTCCATGGATATTGGACAACCCTCATTGTACTTCTAGACCACTTTTACTTCACATAATCTATGCCATAAGTCTAGTCTTTGTGGAAGGAGATGTTGCCATATTTGATTGCTTTGTGTGGGCATATACAGGCATACCCCACTTTTAAGTACACAATGGGATTTATTTACTAAAGCTGGAAAGTGAAAAATCCGGCTCCCTTCTGCATAGAAACCAATGAGCTTCTAACCCCAGATTGTTCAATTAAGCTTTGGTACTAAAACCTGGAAGCTCATTGGTTTCTATGCATAGTACACTGGATGTTTCTGTTGGAAAATTTTGTGTGTGTGATATATATATATATATATATATATATATATATATATATATAAATTACTGGGCTGCAAACACTTAAGGATTGATTTACTAAAGGCAAATAGACTATGCACTTTGCAAGTGCAGTCGCTCCAGAGCTTAGTAAATGAGATGAAGCATCACTTTGCAAAGAATACCCAATCGCATACTGGGGGGGGGGACATTTTTGTGCTTGCACATGATTGGATGATGGCAGTCAGTGGAGCTCCCCCCTCATTTACTAAGCTCTGGAGAAATTTGGACTTGCGATGTGCAGCTGCACAGTCTATAACCCTTTAGTAAATCAACCCCCTGTCACGCATGGGTGCTCAACCTGTGGCCCTCCAGCTGTTGCAAAACTACAAGTCCCATGAGGCACTGCAAGGCTGAACAGTTACAAGCATGGCTCCCAAAGGCAAAGGAATGATGGGACTTGTAGTTCTACAACAGCTGAAGGGCCACAGGTTGAGCACCCATGCTTGTGCTGGGACACAGAAAATCACATATTTCTCCCTTTTAAGAAGCCAGACTTCAAACAAGTTTTATATCAGCAGGTCAGATCTGGTGTGCTGTGTGGGTGAGAACATTGGACCTGCATACACCATAATTCCATATCAGTTAAAGGGGAAAAAAAATAACAGGTTATCTTAAGGCAATGGCCCACTTTCGGTTTGGGAAGATTACAGTTTACTTCTCTAGATTTAATGAAAAGAAAATGATAATACTTTAGTAGGTGCTTTTTCCAGTTATGAATTGGCATTCTATCAATGCTTGCTTAGACAATTCTATTGGGGGGAATATATATATATTATATTACAATTCTTCTTTTTTTTTTTTTTTTTTCCACCATTATTTTTTTTTAACAGGGCATGTGTTTTATGTGTTTGGCATTATTCTGCATATGGTAGAGAATTTCTCAAGATTTTATAGTAGGTTCTTTATACAATTTTGAAGCCATGGGGCCTTTCAAAAACCCCCTGGGACATGTGCCTCCATTGTCCTCCGTAGACAAAGGTTGGCCACCAGTTGTCTTCTTAGGCGCGCTTGCTACTAGGAAAGCTAGCTTCACTTTGCAGTGTGGATGAGTTGCGTTTTACATTGAAACTGGTGTCTGGGAACTCTCAGTTTTTTTTTTTTTTAGAGATGGAATCTTGTGACGCTTGCTTAGGGATCTCTGGAGCATTTCCACCCTGTAGAATGTGAGGCTATCTGTTGTTGTTTTTTTTTTTTTTTTCCCCCTTCAGGTATGTGTCACTAAAATGCAGAACCTATAGCCTTTCCTTTAATGCATGTAATAAGGGCTGGTCCATTGTGCCGCTCATGCTGTCCAAACATAAACGCGGGAAGCACCATTGAGCAGCGGGCAGCGTGTACAATTGGCATGAGTTAGGTGGCTAGTCGCTGCCTGTTGTGTCTCCTTGCAGTGATTGATGTCTTCAAGTTTGATTTGGCTGCATGAAAAGATTCTCATTCATTGCCTCTGTACTCAGATGGACTGAGCGACTCCTTTTTTACAGGGGGTGGGGGGGGGGGGGTTCACAAAAATTGGAAGCCTCCCCTCCCCTCTTTCCCCACCTTAGCGTTGCACAGCCTGGGTGCTGCTTTGTGTCCCTTCATGGTGGCTGGCACTCTATTCTTTATTAACGCCGAGCTTGTTTATTCTTTTTGGATGAAGTCTCAGATAGGCTGCCGGGGATGTGTGTAGGCCCCCGTCTCTTTTGTGCCCGTGTCAGGTTCAATTCATCTCAGAGCTTCTCTCTTGTTCCAGAGCGTTCAATAGCGCAAGATGAAGCAATGGAGTCTGACAATACTGACACACTCCAAACTGCAGAGCCAGAGGCCCCCTTGATTAATATGCTGAAATTAGTGGCCTCTGCCACAGATTATTCCTTGCTGAATGTAACAAAACAGCTTGGACGTGCTCCTTGTCTGGGGCAGTTATGGGCTGGAGACGGCTCGAGGAGACCCTGTTAATAATGCTGCCCCCCCCTCCCTTCTTTCCGAAAAAGAAAGTGTCTGTCTTGTTTTTGACCTAATCTCAGTAGAAGTTTATATGAAAGCAGCCAATGTTTGTTTTCTGGTTTTGAAGATCGTGCATGGTCTTTTCACGTTGTGCAAACTACTTTATTATTATAATAATAATAAATATATAATTTTTTATTTTTTTTTTATATATCAAATAATTGCATTGTTTGCATGGATTAGACTTTTAAAGGACATGTGACATTTTAGACATTGGGCACATCCAGCCTTCTAGCAACATTTTGGGAAAGGCTCTTTTCTGTTCTAGCGTGCCCGTACCCCTGTGCACAAAGGCAACTATAAAGATGTGGTTTAAAGTGGAACTTCACTCTCCCACTGTAGATTTACTTTTTTTTTTTTCTACATACATTTTTATTTAAAAAAAAAAATTCTGGTTCCCTGTACTAGGCAAATGTCATACATCCCAGGAGTTTTCAGGAGAGGAGGTGGAGTTTTCTCAGCTAAGCACACCCTCCCATTTTTTTGTCATCTTTCAATCTATTAAATATTCTGCCCCTTTTTTTTTTTTTTCTGCCAGTAAATACCTTATACAGCTCACTTCCTGTTTCTTGTCTGGTCATTAGACTAGAGCAGTGATGGTGAACCTTGGCACCCCAGATGTTTTGGAACTACATTTCCCATGATGCTTAACTACCCTTAAGCATCATGGGAAATGTAGTTCCAAAATATCTGGGGTGCCGAGGTTCGCCGTCACTGGCCTAGGCTTATGACATCAGGGAGAGGGAGAATGAGTCATATGAGGGCTGCAGAGCTGGAGGTGTGCCTCGGTGTAAATCCAGGAAGTGAACAGGCAGCAGCTTCAGCTGCCCACGGTTAAAATGGATGCAGCCAAACTTAGTGGAGGGAGATTTCTGCAGCATATTTGGCAAGTACAGAATCACAGTATATATAAAATAATATGCAAAGTGGTTGCAGGGAAACTTCAGAATGGCAAAGATGTTTTTATTACAAATTATGTGAGCCGACTGCAGTTCCTTTTTACGCCAAGGGCAGATAGATTCCAAGAAGTACCATATATACTCGAGTATAAGCCGACCCGAATATATAAGCCGAGGCACCTAATTTTACCACAAAAAAAATGGGAAAACCTATTGACTCAAGTGTAAGCCTAGGGTGAGAAATGTGAAGCTACTGTAAGTGGAAAAGAGGGTCAACAATGCCCATTTGCAGCCTCACTGTGCCCATTTGCAGCCGTAGGTTCCCCGAACTTCAAACTTGGTAGTTAAGGGTTCCTAGATGCCCCCTAGCTGTCCCCAAAGGGTCCTGAAATGACATTGCTGCAGATGGACACAGTTGACCGACTTTGGGGCCCTGTATCTAGGGGCCACTTGGTGCTAGGAAGACCATTGGATATGTTGTAGTGATAGTTCCACTGGGTTTGCACACCAAATTTTGGGGTTCCTACCACCAAGTGGCCCTGAGATACGGGGCCCCAAAGTCAGTTCGGAAAATGTCATTCTCTGCTGCAGAAAAGTGCTTGACTCAAGTATAAGCCGAGGGGGGCATTTCCAGCACACAAAAAAAATTGCTGAAAAACTCTGCTTATACTCGAGTATATACGGTAAATGCTACAGGAATCATCTGCCCTTACTCAAGATGACCAGGAATGCTAGGGGGGTGTTTTTTTTTTTTTTTTTTTAAAGTGATTTCTCAACAAAATAAGGCATGGAGACATGGATGGATGGGGAGTTTGCTTTGAATTCCTAAAAATGAATTGGTGTTTCTGGTTTGTGGTGCTCAGTTGCAGTGAAGATCCACTTTCACATGGGGAGAAGTGTGCCAGCTCAGCAAGGAATCTCTCCACTGATGCCCGCTGAGCAGGCTTATGGCTTGTCTGTGTCCACTCCGCTCATGCAGAGCAGACAGTCTGCTGTCCTCTATGGGCAGTTGGATGCAAACGGGCCGCCTGTCCCTTTTTTTTTTTTTTTTGCACCCGACAGCCATCCAATCCACTAGATGGGGTACGGATCCCCATCCATTTGTTTTGAGCGGATAGAATCGGACCCACTCCATAGAGGGCAATGGATGGTTCCGCCTAAAAAAAACGAAAAGAGGGGGACCGCTTGGTCCGCTCGTGTGAAAGGGTCTTCTGTGGAGCAACTCTAGTTGCCTGGTTGAACTTAACCCAATGGAACATCCTTGGGGGTGAATTGGAAACGCAATTTAAAAACGAGGTCTTCTCATCCAACGTTCGTACCAGACCTGCTTTTTGGCTAATTAACGTTTCCACGCTCCAAGCTCTCATGGAAAAATTGTCCAGAAGAGTGAAGTCTGTTTATAACCCCCCAAAGTGTGGTGTCAGCACTTCTTTTGCCCTGTATTATACCATGCCACATTCCAGTAAGAGGTGGATCAAACTGAGGCATTTTGTGGTAAAAATAAGGCGTTCTATCTACTGAGAACAAATGCAAGTGAGATACATAAATATGTATTTCTCATTTGGTGAATGATGACATCATAGTCTTTTTTTTTTTTAAAGTGGTTGTAAACCCAGGGACAAAAAAAAAACCTGCAAGAGAAAGCCATAATGAGCTAGTATGCATAGCATACTAACGTGTTTCCCTGAAAATAAGACCTAGCGTTATTTTCTAGGAGGGCTGCAATATAGGCCCTACCCCGAAAATAAGCCCTAGTTTAAAATGCCTGTAAAACCCTATAATCCACTCTACTACAGTAGTATATAATGCACGATGGGTGTGTTTCTGTAATATATAAATGCGGGGAAGAGAGCTCCGGCGGGTCACCAGAAGCGCAGAGCGGCGCTATAACGAAGGTATTTGTCACAATTATATTACAGAAATACACACATTGTACATTATATACTACTGTAATAAAGTGGATTATAGGATTTTACAAGCATTTTAACTTGGTTCACACTGGGGATTCCTGTCAGGGAGAGAGAGGGGGATAGACAGCACATTGCATGGTAAGACCTACCCCGAAAATAAGCCCTACTTTGTCTTTTGTTGCCAAAATGAATATAAGACCCCGGGCTTATTTTTGGGGAACCACGGTAGTTCTGATTTCAAATGATGTTTCCATAATATATACAACATCTAGTTTTATCACTAGAAAGCATAAAATCAAACCTGCCTAGAGGAAGCCCACCACTATTTTGGAGCATTAATATTAAATGCAGTAGCTGATTGAACACACCGCAGTATATTGGGCTATGATTTAGCAGCTGAAGAGATGCTGTCCATGTCCATGATTTTAAAAGAACCCATGATAATGGAGGCCAGCAATCCCTCGTTTTGATACATCAAAGAACTTAAAGGAACAGCAAATAGGCAGACGGCACCCAACACGGAAGTAACTGCCAGAGCTTTGTGTCAACAGTCTATTCTTCAGAGCAGGTTCCTAAAGCAAACTTAGGAAATGACTCTGCAAACAGTGCTGCACGGGACGGCTCTTTAAGCTGCATTGTCCCATCCTGTCCCAGTAAAAGGAGCTCCGAGTGCCCTTGTGCTGTGTAATTTGCAAAAATGTGTTTAAATATGGGGGGGAGGTTTTACCTACTTTTTCAGACCTGGCAAGAGGTCCACGAATTGATCACTGCCAAGCGTTTTCTAGAAGGCAAAGCTGATTGTGCTGTAGCCAATGGTTTCCAAATGTGTTTCGGTGATTTTTTTGAGTTAAAGTGAATTTGTTGCCATTGAGGGCAAAAGTATGCATTCCATTGCTTCCCTTCTGTAGGAGCCCAGGGCTGTGTAAGCTCCTTTTTCTAGTTGTCTCGGAGCTTACATAGGGCTAATGACCTTCCTCCCACATCTATGTGGCAGTGCTTGAGACTGGTGATTGGCCGCATAGGTGCGGAGTGCTACAATGTGGTGAGGTGGTCACATGCTTCGGTACGGTGTATGTCCAAGGACTCTAGCAGGGGAATGGAGTGGCAGGGAAGCATGGCGAAAGTATCAGCAGTGGGAAGAAAGGTCTACCGAGGCAGCCTACCACTTTAAAGAGGAAGTAAACCCTGATGGGTTTACTTCCTCCTTTGTTTCCCTGCAAAGGTAAAGCATAATGGACTACTGTGCATCGCATAGTAGTCAATTTATGTGTCACTTACCTGACACGGGAGCCAGCGAAGTCACCGCTGTCCCCTTGTGTACGGCGCCTCCATCTTCTTGGTGGGTCTTGCGGCTCCCTGGCTGTCATTCGACGGCGCCGCGATTACGTCACTCCCGCTCATGCGCACGGAAACCGCCACTCGCGGCATATCGCCGTTGAGAGCGGCCTTCTCAGTGCGCCGGCGCGCCGCTGTCTACGGCGCATGCGGTGCCAGTCTTTTGGCAAATATCTCCTAAACCGTGTAGGTTTAGGAGATATTTCTTTGGACCTACAGGTAAGCCTTAATCTAGGTTTACCTGTAGGTCAAAGTGGTTTGTAAGGGTTTGCAACCACTTTAAGCTAGGCAAAGTGGTGTAAAGTCAGAACTGGTTGCTATAGATTGAAGGACTTCATCATTCGCATCCTTTGGCACTAATTTATGGAATGAGCCGGTGCCAACTTCATTTAATATGCAGTAAGGCCGGCCATAGACTGAGCTATTTTCTTTCCTGCAACCCAAAATCACTTGATTTCCCCCATTAACACAGTCGGTGTTGATGGGGGAATCCCTTCCGCCAAGCCATTGTGTTCTCCCGATGGGGAAAGCCGTCCCCACCGGGAGAACACAGTGATTATTGCTAGCGATGGGTTGATTGATCAATCAAGTTGAGTACTTTCAGTCTTGCCCATACATGGTTCGAATCTCGGTTGGTTCCTGCTGAACTGGCCGAGATTCCAACAGTCTTTGGCCGGCTTAAGCCATGGCAACCAATCGGCAGCTAGGTTCCACTCCTTCTCAACAGAACGTGATTTCTGATTGGTTGTTGTAGGCTATGGCATACCACTGATCAATGTTAATCCGAGCCATCTGTTTTGTAATAAGCAGATTGGTTTGAAAAGAATCCCCCATTGATATCGATAATCTTTGTTATAGGGGTGCAAGGATGGGCTCACATGGGGGGGGGGATTGGTGTCGCTGAAGAAAAAGGAATGTATTTTATCCATCCAAATAAGCAGCTGGCTCAGCAAGTATGAGCAGATTGCTGATGGCTTCAAACCGTATGACAGGTTTTAGCAGATTTGATTGGGTTTTGTAGGATTTAATGGCAGAAGACTCTTGGACATTTTGGAAAATTTCTGAGGGATTATAGAAAACCGAGTGGACCTCCTTACCTTATGTGCAGCATTGTCGGTCAAGAAAAAGGACAAAGATGGTGGTAGGACCCAGGGGTGGTGAGATAAGTGCAGGATGGACATGTTGCGTTTTTATTTATATTTTTTTTGGAGAGCGTTCCGACCAGTGTGGGTAGGTGATGTTCTGCTTGCTTGTGATTACATGATAGCTGTGAATAAAGGAAGTATTTGACAGCGGCTGTGGCCAACAAGTCCAAGTTCTCCAAGGCATGCTGGGATTGTAGTTGGGGAAACCTGGGGTGAGAGACATGTGTAGGCTGCCATTACTGGTGTCTCCCAAAAATGCTGTTTGCGTGGGTGTTATGCCCCGACAACGCGGTCGGAAATTCAGACTGAAAATGTCCGATCGGACCATGTTGTTGGAAAATCCGGCCATGTGTGGGCTCCATCGGACTTTTTCCGTCGGAATTTCCAACGGAAAAAATTTGAGATCCTGCTCTCAAATTTTCCAACAACAAAGTCCGATCGGACTTTTTCCGATTGTGTAGAGAATTCCGACGGACAAAGTGCCACGCATGCTCAGATCAAATTACGAGACCAAAGCTATTGGCTACTAGCCTCTACGTAGTTCCGTCGTATGCAACGAACATCACCACGTTCAGAATGATCGGATTTTCCAACAACTTTGTCCGACCGTGTGTATGCAACACCAGTGTCGGAAAAAATCAGACGGATTTTGTGGTCGGAATTTTCCGACCGTGTGTACGGGGCATTAGAATGTAAACGGATGATGATCCATTTGTCCATTGACCTGCATTGCGGTTCTTTTTTTATCCGTCAATGGATGGCTGGCAAACGGTCCGTCCGTGTGAAAGGGGTCTTATGGTGAACTAGTGGTTTCATTGTTTTGAGTCGCTGACAATCGTTCCAGGTCAGGCTAACAGAATGTCAGGGGTGGGGTTGGTGTGGTTTTTATTTTATTTTTTACTAATGAGCTGCAGTTCATAAAACGAAGGGGAAGGTATTTTTGTGTGTCTGAGGAAAGGGGGGGGGGGCTTTAAAAAAACAAAAAAAAGTGGATTATTCTTGAGAGAATGACGCGGCTGTTGAATGGGCAGTCCATCCTCTCCAAGAAACACGAGACCGGTTTTGAATAGACCTACAGCAATGCATCTTGGACGGGGTCCCGGTGTCCTGGCACCATTGTGTCACATCAGAATGTAGCCGAGTGCCGCCTGACTCTGGTGCATTTCATTGAGCCTCTGTTGTTGTGATGGATGGGCGCCAGTGACTGGCAGCTCGACACTTTTACAAAGGATCTCGTAGGTGTGATCTCGGTTAGAATAGGCGAGCGCCGGATTGTGAAAGCCTAAGGATATTTATTACAAACTGCTTGCTGTCACTTCGGGAACCCCCCCCCCCCCCCCCCGGAGACAATCGAGCCCCCTTAATCCTGGAAGCCACGGCTGTAATATGCCTGGGAGCGGCGAAGGAGCATTGGCAGGTCACTTTTGAAAAGCTGCACAGAGCAAATTCTTTTGTGCAAAGAAGCCAAAGTGACTTGATTGTGTTACATGAAAGTGTTCTGACTTTTACTGTGCCCAGTGCAGGGGGGCGAAGGGAAGGGTGGGCGCTTTCCAGTTGTCTGGATGCTGCCAGACTATAGATCCTCGTGACTTCTGCATATGGTGCTTTATCCGACTGCATTCCTGCGACATCAATATGGTGAATTGGTGCCACATTCCCGTTTTTCTAAAGAATTTTCAGTAGCTTTGAAGATTGTAGATTGAACAGCTATGAATGCTGTCCAGCATATTTTTTATATCTACTTTTGCTGCAGTTGTGGGTTGCCATTTTTTATTTACATTTTTTTTTTTTTTTTTTTGGCAACTTTTTAATTATCCTTCAGGCAATATCAGACTTTTGATATTCTCAAGATCCAAGTATTCCTGGTCAACTTTAAGTCCCGGTTCACACTGGTACGATGAGGGCAACCCTGCAATTCAGTGCTGGTTCCAGAATCGCACCTGAATCACACCCTGGTTCACACTGACATGTGCGAACCACTGGAGGCGTTGATGTAAAGTTAATGACCCTCCCAGATGGATTTGCAGATCGCAGTTTGAACTGTCAAATGGTGCAGGAATCTGCTTGCTCAGGTATAAACAGCCATGCCATCCAAATCCAGTGTGGACCCAAAAAGGGTCCTGCACCATTTTGGTGCGAATGTGTTTTCAGCCATACAGTTTGTATCGCTAAATTTGCATCGCACAGACGTCGCATGTGATCTGCACAGCAATGCGGTGAAATCGCATGCGATGTCTGTGATCGCACAAGTGTGAACCCAGCCTGAAGGGCAGATTGGTGAATGCGATATGGGCAACCTGTTTATTTATTTTTTTCTCATTATTTTGTGACCCTGACTTTCTCTTGTGAAAATGATGAACTAAAAAAAAATTAAATGGTTAACCTGGACAATCCTTTTTAAAAAAAAAAAAAGAGGTACCGATGGGCTCTGCCTGATTGGTTGAGACTCATGTCAAGCATTGAGCGCTCTGACCAATTTTTGTAGAAGGAATTACAAGGACCGTCCAGGTTGATCTTTAAAAAAATAAAAAATAACCTGGACCAGTTCTTGTAATTCCTTCTACAAAAATTGGTCAGAGCGCTCAATGCTTGACATGAGTCTCAACCAATCAGGCAGAGCCCATCGGTACCTCCTCCCCTTTTTTTTTTTATTTTTTTTTTTTAAGAGCTTCTATGGTGCAAGATATGGGGGCTGCCATTACTAGGTGAAGACCAAACTCTCTCTTGATCTGTATACTTGCCTTGTTGTGGGTCAGTGATTTGAAGTACCACTGAGCCACCATTATGGTCAATCTGCTAGTGTTCATGGAAGAGGCGGCTTTGGCGGCCTACATATTTTCAGTTCAGGTTTCAATGAACTCATTGTTTACTGGGTGCTGACAATCCAGACCAGACTTGCCTAAATATAAGGCAGTGACTCAATCAGTGGGTGTTTTGGTTAGATCATTTTAGCTTTTAGTTGGAGAAGTAACTATCATTGTATTCATTGTTCCACCTTTGCCCAAATGTTGAGCTGAGATTGGCCTGTCAATGTCGTCTGCCGTATTCTAAACTTTTGCATTTTTTTTATTTTTTTGCAGATGTAAAGTTCATATCGCACCCTCCTTCTATGATCGCAGCTGGAAGCGTAGCAGCCGCCATACAGGGTCTCAATTTGGGGAACACAGATAGCATCTTCTCCTCTCAGTGCCTTACAGTCCTCTTATCACAAATCATCACATGTGACCCGGTATGTAGATGTTGTTATATCGGCTTTAATGTATCATCCGTGATTGCTGTACATTAAAGAACTACAGAAACCTTTATTGCATTAATAACCATGTGGCATCCTACATTGTTGTAGTACAGTCCTATATACTTTAAGGTTGTGTACATTTTCCCAGATCTTACAATGGGAAGCTCCTTTCAGTGAAACAGGGGAAATGGTGATCCACCCCACCATTGTTGTATGTAAACCTCACATGACTGCTAATGTTGCCTTTTTTGAGGGGGCGCAATGTAGTCAATCCACAGCCCCCCCCTCCCCCACAAGCTAAAAATCTCTGCATGCATAACAAGCAAGCATTCTTCCAAATTTCTGGAGAGTGCTTGTCATTTCAAAGGAATTAATCCTAAATTGCTCCTACTCGGCAAACTTAACTAGCAGATGTTTCTTGACCGGTGAGTCAGCCAAACGGAACAAAAAATTTCATTAACACCTATGGACAATTTCTGATCGGTAAATACATACACTGAAAAACAGTTCTTTCTGAGAACTCCCGTAGTTTTTCCACATTAGGCACGTATCCATTCCTTCTCATTAACTCTCTTTGGTAAATATCATTTAGGGCCATTTATAGAGTACTTGCTTGTAAGTAGCCTTTGGTAAAATTAAAGTGGTTCTAAAGGCTGGCTTTTTTTTTTTTTTTTTTTACTTTGATGCATTTTTGGCATTAAGGTAAAAAAAACCTTCTGAGTGCAACCCCCTTTTACTCACCTGAGGTTGATCTTGATCCGGTAATGCGCACAAGAGTGGGGGCTCTCTTCCCTCCTAAACCTTGTGGACAGCCTCCCCAGGAGAGTTGAAGCTGTTATAGCTGCAAAGGGTGGGCCAACTCAATATTGAACCCTGCGGACTAACACTGGGATTCCATTAAAGTTCATGTGTGTGTAAAGGCAGGTGTCACAATACTTTTGACAATATAGTGTAGATGGGGAAAAACTGGATCGCAGTTTCCATTGTGCAGTTTATGGCCACCTTGGGGGTTATTTACTGAAGACAAATCCACTTTGCACTACAAGTGCACTCGAAAGTGCGATCGCTGTAGATCTTAGGGGAAGCTCTGAAATGAAGGGAAGCTCAGCAGATTTTATCATCCAATCATGTGCAAGCAAAAATGCTGTTTTTAATTCTCCTTGCATGTTCCCACTTCAGATCTACAGCGACTGCACTTCCAAGTGCACTTGTAGTGCAAAGTGGATTTACCTTTAGTAAATAACCCCCCCTTGTTTTTGACTGCTGAGATGGTCCGTCATAAAACTGACCGAGGATTATTGTCATCTGTACTAGAGAAAAGGTTGTCTAATGTATTAAGGCTGCTTCAAGAGACAACATACCTGGAGAGGTAACATCTTGTTGATGACGTTTCAAGATGCCCTCAGTTAAGCCGGTGTCTTGTCGAACTGTCCCCCATCGGATAGTGTCCGCCCTGTACTGCGCTTGCGCAGTACGGAGGACAAAGGAGCCGCCGAAAGTCTCCGAAGATGAACGGCGCCTGCGCACTTAATAGTACCTTCTGCCCTGAGTCCAGGTTCAAGCCCCACCATCCAAGTGGCCATAGAGTTAGAATAAAAATATGCTGAGCGAAGCAAGGCGGTGCCCGAAGCGTGGCAAGCTCGTAAGGGGCCCTGTTGCAACATCTATGTCCACTTGGATGGTGGGGCTTGAACCTGGACTCAGGGCAGAAGGTACTATTAAGGAAGCTGCCATCTTTGCCTCAGTTTAATCTTCAACTGCCACAGTGCTGCACATGTGATCTGCTATGACACCAGCCATTGGATGGTTTGACTGTTTGGTTGAGAGCACAGCCATTGTGCAGTTAGCATTCCCGGCATGCCTTTTTTTTTTTTTTTTTTTAAACTGTTAAATCGATGGGTTTACTTCCGCTTTAACTGTTCAGTTCAGTATATTCAGCCTGCCCGTACATGGTTTGACTCTCGGCCGGTCCCTGCTGAACCGGCTGAGATCTGAACTGTCTATGGTGGGGCTTTACTGTGGCTTCTGGGGTATGGTAGAACATCGGACAGATGTTGTATCCAGGGTTTCGGGGGTTGAACTAGGCAGGTGACATTACTCTGCAACCAATATTTAAAACTCTACTAACAGGTTTCTTTTTTCTCTTTCTCATCCTAGGACTGTTTGCGGGCCTGCCAGGAACAGATCGAGTTACTCCTGGAGTCAAGTTTGCGTCAAGCATCCCAACAGATCAATATCGCCTCAGACACAAAGTCCGGGGTGGAAGACACGGATCTTTCCTGCACCCCAACCGACGTCCGAGATGTGAACATCGGATGATGGATTAAGTTGATCCAATAGAGACACTCACTAGGTGGCTTTTCATTTTTATTTTCCCCCTATGGAGCCTGGGGTGTGGAAAAAGTTCTGCAGTGTGACTATCTTCCCACGAACACCACCCCTCCCCTCCCCCATTATGAGGGGGGAAAAAAAGCCAAACCTATGGACGCTCATACCAAGCGAGGGTTAAAAAAACTCAAAAAAACTAAAAAACTGTTTCTACAATATACCTGTGACTTAAAATAATACCCCAAAAAAACTCATACAAAAAACACAAAAAGAGAAAATAGTATTTGCATAAGCCTTCAGCGGTGTTGTGCTAGAAAAAAATGATTTTTATAAGACATTAATGAGCTAGTTTTATATTAAAGGTGTTTTATGTCTGTATGTTGTAAAAATAGGCATTAACACAAGACAAATGTCTCCAGGGGAGGTACTAAAATTTGGTGTCCTTTACGTGTATACAGCCATTTTTAATGTAGAAGAGGCTTCTAAGTAGATGAATAACAAACATTTTTCTATATTTTCTTAATGCCTATCGCTTTTGCGCAGTCTAAGCGTTTCTGTATTCTGCTTGCTATTGCATGTAGTCACTTTATATTCTCTCTTTTTACAAATTTTTTTTTTTTATCTTTTCTTTTTTTTAACCTCCTTTCTAGTTTTGTATCCTCTTCACTTTATAAATGGTTATTGTAACCCATACAATAGTATATCTTAGTATAGTGCATTACTATGTTAATCATTTATGTTTAAATGTGGATTATCTGTACCTGAGGCTTGTTGGGTGCTCCCCAGTTTTTTTTTTTTTTTTCCTTCTTTTTTTTTCTTTTTTATTCCCCTTGCATTGTCTCAAGGCTCAAGTTTACTGCCCATATTTTACTCTATTATAAAGAGATACGGACATAGTGAACATAATATATTATATTTTTATAATCTTTGTATTTTTGTAGCTGCCTCTTTTCTATATAAAAAAAAAAGAAAAACTGGTTATTACCCTTCAAGCCTGAAACTATTGGGTTAAATCCACAGTCCTAGTTTTTTTTTTGTTTTTTAGATTCTAAAACCATTCCATTTCAAAGCACTTTGGGTCCTTTTAAGTTTTAGTGATAGGATTTTGTATGTGGGGAATCAACGAAAAGACAAAAAAATGGAATGGTTTGGAACTACGTTGATTTTTTTTTTTTTATTATTTTTGGTATTTGCGTCTTGAATGGCATGGCAAGTTATAACTACTATTAAGCTCAACTTGGCTTAGGCAATCTGTGGCTTTAAGTATTCTGGGAGTTAATAGGCGCCTCTGAAGCAGTCGCGCTACGGCTGTTTTTTTTTTTTTTTTTGCGAAGATGCAGCCTATCGATTCCCTAGGAAATGGTGACGTTTGCGGCGACCTATTTACGAAAAAAAATGGTTCCCTTACCCATTGCATAGTTGACAAGTGCACTTCCTTTTTAGCCAGAAAAGCCGCAGGCTTACCTATCCAGGTATTAGAAGTGTGGTTAGACCTATTTTGCTTTTGGCACAGTACATGGATTCCCTTTTTTTGCGCGCTTCTTGTAAAATATAAGGAAGCCTTACCAATGTTCCGGGAGTCCCGCTGTGTGTAACTTTATAACGTCACATAAGGGCAGGTTTAGTTTTAAGGCTTTATCTAAAGTTAATGTTAAATGGAATTTTTTTTTTTTTTAACACTAAACTATATAATTTATGGTTAAGGCTAAATAAATATTTATTGCAAGAGATCCTCACAAGGCCAGTATCACCTTTTAACATGAAAAAATGCAATTTCCACTTTAAATATTTTTCTTTTCGTGGGTCCCATTCTATTGCGGGAGAGAGAATTAAAAAAAAAATGAATTGGGGGTTCCCTTGACAATGGCTTTACGTTGTCGTTGCGCAAAGCACTGTAAATTAATTGTGGACAAAAGGCATACTTGAAATTGGTTGTCTTGACTTGTTCCCACCCACTTTTTATTTCGTTCTTGGCTAAAACACACAAAAAAAAAAAATAGAAAAATTATGAAATTTGCACATTGAACCTCTCAAAACTTTTTCTATTATTATATATAATAAATTTTAGATTGAAGGGAAAGGACAGACTTCACAGAGGGGAAATGTACTGAGTATGTAAGGTGCCCTTTTTATGGTTTTGATTTAAAAAAACAAAAAAAAGGAGGAAAAAAAAAAAATGTAAGTGGAGACTAGTCTCTCATCATTTATTAAAGCTGCTATGGATTTAAGTTCCCAGCAAGGTTTAAAAATAAAAAATAAAAAAAGTAAGGCCAGGTTCACTCAGCTCTGTGGTGGCCACAGTCCGCATTTGGAAAGGGTCCGGTGCGTCTTTTGGTCCGATTCGAAACCTGATTCGGTGTGTACAGGGACGCAACGGACCCCCATGCTGTGAGCCGCGCCGCAGCATATGTGAACGGAGCCTGAAAAAAAATACATACAGTGCTTTTCTGTATCTTTGTCATTGTTTTATTTTGCTGCTATAATGTTGTAGTCTTTTTGTTTTTTGTTATGATATATGCGATTTTCTAGAATTTTAATTTTCTCATAGAAAATTATAATGTCGACCTTCCATGTTTTTATTTTTATTTTATTTTTTTTTTATTTTTTAGATTTTATGTGGTCAATTTTTACTTAAATGTGATTACTGCTCTATTCCAAAAACAAAAAAAAGGTTCCTATTTCACAATACCTCATGTCACATTGTTGCATTCAGACCAGGTCTAAAGTGTCCCCGTCATCGTTCTTAGACCTGCAAGTTGTGTTGGGTGCCAGAAGTTGGTTTTTTTTATTTTATTTTTTTTAGCAAGGAAAAAACAAATTGCAGACCTTTTCAGATGATTAGATCTAATTTGCATTGGAATGTGTATGCAAAGTTGGTTTTACTGCTTTTGATGTTAATTATTTGTTGGGAGAAGTGTGACGGGCTTGTGCTTTAACCCTTTTACATGGTTCTCAGTCTTAAAAAAAAAAAAAAAAAACCTTTAGCATAAATCATAACTTCTCCATTCAGACAGTTAGTATCATACGAGAGGGTGGTAAGATCACAAACTTTTATAAATGGAAACTTTTTGCTTCTGTCCTGTTATGCATGTACAGGCCTTTAGGTCCATTGGTCTCCACAAAAGGTGGAAAAAATGTTGCTTCTTGCCCACTGCCTAGAGGTACGTTTTTTTTTTTTTTTTTTTTTTACAAAGATTACCTTTTTCTAGAGCAGGGGTCTCCAAACTTTCTAAAACAAAGGGCCGGTTTACAGTCCTTCAAATTTTAGGGGGGCCGGACTGTGGCCATTGGGAGTAGAAAAGGTGGGAGGAAAAAAAATAATGGTTCATCATTTGTCTCACTGGGAGGAATTGTGCCCCCTCTTTGGTGTCATTGGGCCCCATCATTGGTGTCAGTGGGAGGAATTGTGCCCCATCATTGGTGTGAGTGGGGGGGGGATTATGTCCCATTGTTGGTATCAGTGTATGAAACCGTACCCCAAGGGCCGCAAAAAATAATGGTTCATCATTTGTCTCACTGGGAGGAATTGTGCCCCCTCTTTGGTGTCATTGGGCCCCAACATTGGTGTCAGTGGGAGGAATTGTGCCCCATCATTGGTGTCATTGGACCCCATCATTGGTGTCATTGGGAGGAATTGTGTCCCTTCATTGGTGTGGGGGGGGGGGGGGGGGGATTATGTCCCATTGTTGGTTTCAGTGGATGAAACAGTACCCCAAGGGCCGCATAAAAGCACACAAAGGGCCGCATCTGGCCCCCGGGCCACAGTTTGGAGACCCCTGTTCAAGAGCAACAAGCAAAATCTAATCTGCTGCCTCCAAGACCTCAGCCTGTTCAGGTATAAAAGAACAATTTTAGTAACTGTGCCTTGCCAATTTGGGGAAGTTGACTTTTCTGAATGTGTCCTGGCAAATTGGGTAGAAATTTTTTTTTATGTTTTCGAAGAACCTTTTTGATTCTGAGGGACGTTCTGTGATTGGTTGGATTGAATAGCCCAAGAGCAGCCAATAAACTCAAAGGGCATGTGAAGTTTAAAATGTTTTATCCACTATTTGGGGGGGCTAACGTTTGATGTCAGTGATGGAATACGAAATCTGCTGGAATGGCCTTCATAGCCACCTCTGTTGGGAAAAAATTAAAATGTTAGTTTGTTCATAGAATGTTAAATGTACTTTTTATTTTGAAAAACAAAAGGCTACACCACTTGATAGAACCTTTTGGCTGAGGTTCGTTGTTTGGAAATCGGCACGTTACTTATTGGCTCCCAGTTTCAGAGAGAGGCCGCAAAGCAGACTACCTTTGCTGCAAAACTGGGAGGTGCTTGGTGCTAAAACTGCACTCAAAGTATTTTTTTTTTAATGGCATAGAATACATAGCAAAACTGGCTAATGCTGTTATTCAGAAGAATGGATTAGCTGGATTCTGCACGCTGCTAAACCAAATCCAAATTTTGTGAGTAGTAAAATGGGGGGGGGGGGGAATAAATAAAAAAAATCCATATTTTTTATGGATTCACTTCAAACTTTTTACTGTCTGGGTCCAAGAGTACTTGACGCATCTTGTCTAAAATCCAGGAACTTCTGTTTTTCTTTCAAATATTTTTCACTGTTTACCTCAAACTCTTCTGTCCATGTCATCCATACCAGTTCTTTTTCCTGGACCAAAATGTGATAACTTTTGGTGGCTCCCAGTTCTGTTGTTTTGGTTAATTGGGAAGCACAAAAAACATTGTTAAACGTTGTAACTCCTAAAAAGGCCAAAGCCTAATGTCGATTCATGTACTAAGAGTAATGTCATGGGGGGGGGTTTTTTTTTTTTTTTGTCTACAGTTCTCAAATGTCATTCATCTTTGTGCATTTTTTATTTTCTTGTCTGTTCATGAAGGCTGGTCTGAAACGCACATTGTCACCGCCAGACCTGCATGTAACATTACTCTCCAACTATGAGTGGTATGGAAAATATAATGCGAATTAAAATCTAGAAATAAATTGCGTTTTTTAAAAGCCATTCTCTTGCCTTCTTTTTTTTTTTTGTTGTAATGTGTAAGGTTTGGTAATTTGCATACTGTTCTGTGACGTGGTGAGGCTTATGCTCACCTTAACAACAAAGCCTGGGGAATGCCCAAGAAAAAACCCAAGCCTACTTACCACCAGCTAGCAGAAAAACAAATTAACCTGTCTAACAGTACGTTAAAAACAGGGGTTTAGTCCGCACGCATGATGCACACCTTAACCTATACTAGCCACTTTTCCCCTAAAGCCTCGTACACACTAGTAGTTAGGGGTGCAACGGATCAAAAAACTCACGGATCGGATAATTTTTCGGATCTGCAAATAATTGAATTTGCAAAAACCTGTGAAAATTCCACCACCATATAGTCCCCCACTGCAATATCCACGTCATCTCCCCCACTGTAGTATTGGCTAGGGGTGCAACGGATCAAAAAAAAAAACTCACGGATCAGATCGTTTCTCGGATCAGAGTCACGGATTGGATAATTTTTCGGATCAGCAAATAATTGAATTTGCAAAAACCTGTAAAAATTCCGCCCCCATATAGTCCCCACTGTAATATACATCTCCCCCACTGTAATATACACGTCATCTCCCCTACTGTAATATTGGCTGGGCACGGCTGACCATGGCTGGGTGTTGGCATAGTATTGGCAGGGTATGGAGGGAAGGCTGTGACTGCAATTGTCACAGAGCAGCACTGTGGGCACTACAGATCCAGCCCATAGTGCTGCTGCCATCCAATCTCTCCCCTCCACTTTATTGATCTGTACACAGAGGGGAGAGAGGAACCGGCGTCGTCATGATGCCGGTTTGTTTACGAGTGATTGCTCCGTCATTTGACGGAGCAATCACATTGTTAAAGGCCGACGGGTGCACCAAGATGGCCGCCGCTCTGGAGCTAGGCCAAAGCAGCGGCCTTTCCGGAGGCCGCGGATTGCGGCGTGTGCCGATCCGAACAGGGTGACCCATTTGGATCAGTGATGATCCGTTGCACCCCTAGTATTGGCAGAGTATGGAGGGATGGCTGAGCATGGATGGATGTGAATGCAATTGTCAGAGCAGCGCTGTGGGCACTACAGATCCAGCCCACAGTGCTGCTGCCATCCGATCTCCCCTCCACTGTACAGATCAGTACACGGGGGGGGGGGGGGGGAGAGAGGAATTAATTTGATGGAGCGATCACGTGGTAAACGGCCGCCGGGTGTACCAAGATGGCCGCCACTCCGGAGCTAGGCTGAAGCCTAAGGCGGAGGAGCGGATTGCGGGGTGTGCCGAGCCGAACAGGTTGACCCGTTCGGATCGGTGACGATCTGTTGCACCCCTACTAGTAGTTTTCTTTTCTTTCAACCCAGCGGGCTGAACGAAAAAAAAAAAAACGAAAGCGCTCAGGAGTAGCCGCTGATAGTACAGCGATCTACCCTGCTGTGCTATTGTCTTCTGACGGGGACGGCCCTCCCTCCAGAACACACTGGTCAGTGCTCTTAGACATTGGGTGCTGATCGGCAGACCTTTTTCGGTCATGCTCCTTCAACAGAAGCCAGCCTGTCAGCCGTACACATGGGCTGCTGATTTCTGCCTGTATCTACTGCCCTTATGGCTAGTATCTCTCCCCCCCCCCCCCCCTACTTCCCCCAAGACTTAAGGTGTGGCACTTGCAGAACTTGGGTGCTTCCCAGCAACCCAGAAAGAGGGTTCATATACCAAGTCTGATGGCTTCAGATGCAGAGGTGGTTCAAGGCAGGTGCAGTATATGGGAGTGACCAGGACTAGATACTGTCTACATAGTTGGCTAGGCTGAAAAAAGACCATCCAGTTCAACCATAAAAAAAAAAAAAATAATAATAATAATAAAAAATATTGTACAATCCAATATACCCAATTCTATACCCACAGTTGATCCAGAGGAAGGCAAAACAAAAAAAAAAAACCCAGAAGAGCATGCTCCAATCTGCTACAGCAGGGGAAAGAAATCACTTCCTGATCCCCCCCGAGAGGCAATCTGATCAACTTTACCTATAAATGTTAGTAGTCCTAGATGCCAAGAGTGCAGTGGTCAAGGCTGGCTTGCAGCAGGCAAGAGACTCTATCCAAGCAGCGGTCTGGGCAGGTGTCAATTAGAAGGGTATCCTTTATGCACGGGTCAGGGCAGTTGGCAAGCAGTATCGCATCCATTATCCAGGCAAGGGTCAGTGCAGGTGGCAGACAGTAGAATATCCATTGTCAAGGCCGATGCAGTTCAACAGAGTAATCTGCTTCCCGGTAAGGTCATGTCAGGCAGCAAACGGAGGACTAATCTGAATCCTGGCAAGGGCACAAGTATCAGTAGCATTACAGAGCAAAGCACAGGTACCAGAGCCAGGGAGTGGGAACACTATCACAAGTCCAGAGCCTTGAGATTGTGATTTGTCAAGTAGAGCGCTGTAGCCAGTCGGAGGGGGAAGGATGAGGAGCAGGTAGCTACCTACGGTGCAGAACCCATTGTATTGCAGCCAACACTCAGGTGAAGAAAGGAAGAGCAACGGCTGCAGGGAGAGAGGCGGTAGGAGCATGTCTTGTGCTTTTAATTGAACGCTGCTATGAATTAATAAAAATGTTTTATTTTTTATTTTTTTTTACAAAAAATGAATGGTGAGAGCCTATAAGCTTCCTTTTTTTTTTTTGGTATGTCCAATATGCCATTGCAAGTATTCTGTTATTTGTCTGATATGTGGGAAAAGATACCAGGGGAAATTTTAATAAAGCCCCTGAAGCTCCTTTCTGGCATTTATTGCCCTTGTTGTTAATGTGATGTGACCAATTAAAAAAACAAAAACAAATCTGACACAATTTCGGTTTTGACAGCAACTTGCTCCAATTTCACGTAGTTCTAATATGCTCCACTTACACATTGTGGCGCAAAACATCAAATTTAAAATGCAGACGGTATCTTCCGAAAGTCGAGCCAATTAAGACCAACTTTCTTTTGGTGTACAGAGACAGATTTAGCGAGTGTCTCGCATGCGTTCTAAAAGTTGCTCAGCATGCACCAAATTCAAGTACAAATTCTAGATGGGTGCACTTTTTGAACACATGGGAGACACATTTGCAAACTCTGCCTGTGCCAGTCTTTATGAATTCTAGAGACTGTCTGAGAAGGTGACATCACTTTTCTTTCATAATTACGGTACACTGAGTGAGAAATCTCACCCTAGGGCAGGAGGTAAGGCAAAGTCTACAGGCTTGGAAAGATCAGTTTGTAAATGGATAGAAAACTGGCTAAAAGGCAGAATTCGGAGAGTCGTGGTTAATGATTCTTACTTTGAATGGTCTAAGGCAGTGATGGTGAACCTTGGCATCCCAGATGTTTTGGAACCACATTTCCCATGATGCTCAGCTACACTGCAGAGTGCATGAGCATCATGGGAAATGTAGTTCCAAAACATCTGGGGTGCCAAGGTTCACCATCACTGGTGTAAGGTTATCAGTGGTGTACCCCAAGGTTCAGTGCTGGGACCCTTACTTTTTAATATCTTTATAAATGATATTGGGTCTGGGATCAAAAGTAACATTTCTGTCTTTGCAGATGACACCAAGCTATGCAGTGGAATAATGTCCTTACAGGATGTCTCCAATTTACAAGCCAACCTCAATGCTCTGTCTAATTGGGCAACTATGTGGCAAATGAGGTTTAGTGTTGATAAATGTAAAGTTATGCACTTGGGGGCAAAGAATATGCATGCCTCATACATACTATGGGGAAGTACAACTGGGGGAATCTATAGTGGAGAAGGATCTTGGGGGTTTTGGTAGATCATAAGCCTAATAATGGCATGCAATGTCAAGCTGCGGTTTCCAAAGCGAGTAAAGTCCTTTCTTGTATTGAGAGGTATGGACGAGAGAAAGGTAATTTGCCCCTGTACAAATCATTAGTAAGACCTCATCTGGAATATGCAGTTCAGTTTTGGGCACCGGTTCTTAAAAAGGATATCGGGGAAGTGGAAAAAGTGCAGAGAAGGACAACCAAACTGATAAGAGGCATGGAGGAGCTCAGCTATGAGGAAAGATTAGAGGAACTGAATCTATTCTCTCGTGAGAAGAGGAGATTAAGGGGGATATGATCAACATGTACAAATACCTAAGTGGTCCATATAGTGAACTTGGTGTTGAGTTATTCACTTTAACAGTGTAGTTGGTGGTGCTCCAGATGGAGTAATCCTTAGGGGTATAGTCTGTGGCTGTAATAGCTGGATGGTTATGTATCCATGGAAAAGGGTATTAAGATTTAAAAAGGAAGGCAGCCATCCTTCAGAGTGTGTCCAGAACTCTGCAAGACACATAAGGAAAAAAACAGGGAGGGGGAGGCGCCGACCTGAGTGTAGTATTAAAATTAATAGGCTAAGATTAAAAACACTTACAAGATGATAGAAGATGCATGCTCATCAAAGTAAAGTGCAGTCCTGGCATTCCACATGGCTCTGTGGGTCCCACCGCTGTTCTGGAATCTTTTAAATCAGGGCTGCAGTGATGAAAAGCCTTTCATCACTGCAGCCCTGATTGATAAGATTCCAGCCCTGCCTAGGTCCAATCAGATGCTGGTGACATCACTTCCTGTTCCACTGTCCATACTGGTCTGTGTGGAGCTGCTTGGTTCCTTTGCTCCTGGAGAAACACTGTGATCCATTCCAGCCAGCTGCTCAATCATTTACAGCTATCCGGAACATCGGTGGGACCCACAGAGCCATGTGGAATGCCGGGACTGCATTTTACTTTGATGAGCATGCATCTTGTGTCATCTTGTAAGTGTTTTTAATCTTATCCTATTAAAGTCATCATTTTAGTAATACACTCAGGTCAGCGCCTCCCGCTCCCTGTTTTTTCGTTGTATAGTTATTCACTTTAAGGTCATCACAGAGGACAAGGGGGCACTCTATGATTTTATCTCCAAATACGGAAAGGTTTCTTCACGGTAAGAGCTGTGAAAATGTGGAAAAGACTCCCTCAAGAGGTGGTTCTGGCCAGCTCAGTAGATTGCTTTAAAAAAGGCCTGGATTTTTTCCTAAATGTACATGGGTAAAGTTGATCCAGGGAAAATCCGATTGCCTCTCGGGGGATCAGGAAGGATTTTTTTTTTACCTGCTGGAGCAAATTGGACCATGCTTTGCTGGGGTTTTCGCCTTCCTCTGGATCAACTGTGGATATAGGATTGTATGATATTATTTTTTTTTTTTATTGATTGAACTAGATGGACTTTTTTCAACCTGACTAACTATGTAACTTTGACGTATACTATTGGCAGGATTATCAGGTGAAAAAAACGGCACAAGCACTGGAAAAAAACGAAACTAAGGCAGCCACCACATCTAAGGACTGGTAAACTGCAATGTGAAAATTTTACCCAAAGGTATTTGGCGAACATTCATCTATGTAGCGAATCAAATTAGTGAAACCCAGTGACGTCACCCAATGCTGGTAGGTACTGAGCTCTGATACTCCTAATGGGTCTCCCTGTGGGAGAAAATGAGGTGGTTGTTCCCTCTCTGCTGAATTGATCTTTGGAGTCCCTTTGAATCTCCCTAGAATTCCCTTGTTTTTTGTGGATTCTGGCCCAGCTCACATCACACATGGTAAATGTCAGTAAAAAAATGTTATGAGCAAATTATTATTTCCAGCGAGTCCTTCCTAAATGTATTGTAAATCAAACTAGTTTAAGTACTTGGGCTTGACTTATTCTAATCCCCTGTGCAGCCACACCAAACGGAGAGGAAGTGGGGCAGTACATGGGACCAAAAGGTGTCCTGCATCTCCACATTTGTTGACAAAGTATATACTGAGGCTGATCTACCAAAGACAAATAGAATATTCACTTTACAAGGAAATTTTCCCCAAGTGAATGAGGTCTTGTCCCCCTGTCCCATCCTCTGTATTGTTTAAAGTTGTGGAGCAGTTTAAAGCAGGGTTAGGTTATAAAAAATATCCCAAGCTTTGAACATCTCTCGGAGCTCTGTTCAACCCATCATCCGAAAATGGAAAGAGTACGGCACAACTGTAAACCTACCAAGACATGGCCGTCCACCTAAACTGACAGGCCGGGCAAGGAGAGCATTCATCAGAGAAGCAGCCAAGGGGCCCATGGGAACTCTGGAGGAGCTGCAAAGATCCACAGCTCAGGTGGGAGAATCTGTCCACAGGACAACTATTAGTTGTGCACTCCATGAATGAGGCCTTTATGGAAGAGTGACAAGAAGAAAGCCATTGTTGAATAAAAGCCATAGGAAGTCCCGTTTGCATATTGTGAGAAGCCATGTGGGGGACACAGCAAACATGTGGAAGAAGGTGCTCTGGTCAGATGAGACCAAAATGTAACTTTTTGGCCTAAAAGCAAAACGCTATGTGTGGCGGAAAACTAACACTGCAAATCACCCTGAACACACCATCCCCACTGTGAAACATGGTGGTGGCAGCATCATGTTGTGGGGATGCTTTTCTTCAGCGGACAGGGAAGCTGGTCAGAGTTGATGTAGAGATAGATGGGGGCAAATTCAGGGCAATCATAGAAGAAAACCTGTTAGCCCCGTACACACGGTCGGAAATTCCGACCACAAAATCCGTCAGATTTTTTCCGACGGATTTTGTCCGACACTGGTGTTGCATACATGCGGTCGGACAAAGTTGTCGGAAAATCCGATCATTGTGAACGTGGTGACGTTCGTTGCGTACGACGGAACTACGTAGAGGCTAGTAGCCAATAGCTTTGGTCTCGTAATTTGATCTGAGCATGCGTGGCACTTTGTCCGTCGGAATTCTCTACACACGATCGTAAAAAGTCAGATCTGATTTTGTTGTCAGAAAATTTGAGAGCAGGATCTCAAATTTTTTCCGGCGGATATTCCGACAGAAAAAGTCAGATGGAGCCCACACACGGGCGGATTTTCCGACAACATGGTCCGATCGGACATTTTCCGTCGGAGTTTCCGACCGTGTGTATGGGGCATTAGAGTCTGCAAAAGACTTGAGACTGGGGCAGAGGTACACCTTCCAGCTATTTTGCAAAGGAGAATGAGCAAGAATGTCCCTCTCTAGATGTGCAAAGCTGGTAGAGACATCCCATAAAAAGACTTGCCGCTGTAATTGCAATGAAAGGAGGTTCTACAAAGTATTGACTCAGGGGGGCTGAATACTAATTTTGAAAACCATTTATCATTTTCCTTCCACTTCACAATTATGTGCCACTTTGTGTTGGTCTATCACATAAAATCCCAATAAAATAAATTTTCAATTTTGGTTGTAACATGACAAAATGTGGACATTTTCAAGGGGTACGAATACCTTTTCAAGACACTGTATAATAAATAAACATTATATTACTGGCTCTGTGAAATGGTATTGCACAGAGCTGCCCAAACCTCCTCTTCTGGGGTCCACTGATGGTGACTTTGTGTGTGCCACCATAGCAAGCCACTTGCTATGGGGTGCATGTGTGAGCTCGCTCTCAAACCAGGCTGTCTACATTTATAGGCAAACACAGTGTGACTCAATCTCATCACCTGCTCCCTCCTTTACAGGATCTGATAGTCAGCAGCAGGAGCCAATGACTCCTACTGCTGTCTCTGTGTCCTGCGAATGCAGGGAGAAAGTAGAGAGCCGCTACAGACAGGCAGAGTGCTGATCGAGTGAGCACTCAGGTAAGTATGAGGGGGGGGGGAAGCGCAATACAGATGCTGGGACATTTTATATCTTAATGTAGGGAATGAACCAGCAACATTTCGATCCATGTATGGCTGGCTTAAAACATAACAAAAGATTCCTAGAGCACTATGGGTTATCTAAACATACTGTACAATAAAGAAAGGAGACACCGCTGTACTATATAGTGTGGTTCACTTTCTGATAGGGGCCAAGTCACTCATCTGAATCCTGCAGTCCTGTCAAAATTTCACCTCGATCCATGTAAGGATCTGTAAGGACAGAGAAAACAATGGCTGCAGCCAGAGCTACACCTGCTTACTGTATAAAAGACTATATAATATTCATATTCTTTATTTAAAAAAAAAAAAAAAAAGAATCAAAAAACCTTTTGCGTCTATTTCTCATGATTTGGTACATTATATCACAAAGCTTTATTTTTATCACCAGTTTAAATGACTCCATTCCTGCACTCCTCTAAAGACACTTCATACAACCTTACAGCTGCACGTTTCAAGCACAGAGACTGAGCTGTCCAAGACAGCTCTCAGGCTTTACTATTGTTTGGGAATCGGTGGGGCCGTCTCCTGATCATGTAACAGCCAATCATAGTGGAAGTTTTGTGTGAACCCTCTGTATACTGCTATATAACCTTTCTAGCAAACTTTGCAATAAAAACACAGGGATTTTTATCTCATACATATTGCAATATATGTTTAAGCAGGCTAACTGCGCCAAAGTTATTCCTCTATGGCCAGTCCTTAACCTGCTCTGCAAAATGCAAGTGCTGCACATAGACTGCCGCAAAGCAATCCCTTTCTGGCCAGTCCCTACTCTACTCTGCAAAATGCAAATGCTCCAGTGGATATATTGCCAACATGGGGCAATTCAACACAAGTTTTAGGAGAGCTACAGGTTCAGGTTTTGTCATCGACCTGCAATGCAACAGAAGTAAGATATACCTGTACAAGCCATTGAGATTTGAGCACAAGTATATTTTATTTCTATCGTGTAGAGCAGGGATCTTCAAACTACGGCCCTCCAGCTGTTGCGGAACTACACGTCCCATGAGGCATTGTAAAACTCTGACATTCACAGACATGACTCGGCATGATGGGAGTTGTAGTTCCTGAACAACTGGAGGGCCATAGTTTGAAGACCCCTGGTGTAGAGCAAGTCAATGGCCAGATTTGAACCTGTAGCTCTCCTCCAACTTGTGTCTATTTGCCCCATGTTGGCAATATATCCACTGGGGCATTTGCATTTTGCAGTAATTAGTAATTAGGGACTGGCCAGAGAGGGATTACTTTGACGCAGTTGGCCTGCTTAAACATGTATTGCAATATGTGTGAGCTAAAATCCCTGTGTTCTCATTGCAAAGTTTGGGTGTAGAGGGCTATCCAGAATTTGTAATGTTAACATGTGGTCACACCCCTTTAGCACCTGATGTATTATATACATGTACAAGCTATTAGGAATTGCACAGGTACAGTATATCTTATTTCTAGCCAATCATAGTGGTCACATGATTAGGCAGACCTCCCCCCTGGGTGGGGCTGGCCTGGCGGGAAGGTGTTACAAAATGTTACTTGTCAGGCAGGGGTGCCCCCTATCTCTTCATCCTCACCCTAGAACCCCTAGCTATAGCACTTAGCGACAATGCCAACATCTAAGGGGGTCCAATACACCGGTATGGACCACAAAATATCTCTGTTTGCGGATGGCGCTGTCAGGTGAATAATCCTTCCAGTCGCTTCGGCCCGGTGCTCCGGCGCACGCACATGCGCACTGGCGCACGCTCAACGTGACCCTTGGGCTGCCTATAAAAGTTGCTCTTGTGCTTAGACAAATTGCTGGTTTGTCTTCAGCTTCCTGTTAAAACTTTGATCCTGTTTCCTGTACCTGATTGCCTGCTGTGACCTGGATTGACCTTGACTCTTCTGCCTTTCTCCTGGACCTGACCCTTGGCCTGTTTAACGAATTCCGCTTATCTCCAGTGTTTGACCCTCTGCCTGTGACCCGGACCTGCCTCCTGGCTCCTTGCCTTGACCCTCTGCCTGTGACCTGGTCTTGCCTTGTGTCTCTCAGGCACCATACCTCAGCCTGTGTTTGGCTCTACAGATCTCCAGTGTTTGACCCTCTGCCTGTGACCCGGACCTGCCTCCTGGCTCCTTGCCTTGACCCTCTGCCTGTGACTTGGTGTTTGACCCTCAGCCTGATTCTGGACTTTCTGTCAGCAGTTCATCCCATATGCCAGTCTCTGCTCAGGTGCTCATCCTTACCATGACCTTCACGCAAGGCTTCTCCTGCCAACTGGGTAGCCTGTGCCTCTTTGTGCCATTCACTCCCTGTATCACCTCCAGGGGGCGAACTGAGCTTAGAACCGCTCTCGGCATTTCGGCCTCGGTAAGTACTTCTCTGACAGACACACTCCTGACCCTGACCATCCCTCATCACATTGCCTAACTTGCAACATCTCCTTACACAATTTAGCAAAATAATTTTAATTCTATTAGGATTTATGATTATTTTGTGTATTTTAAAGTGTAAATTGGATTTACTGGCCTTTTCGGCACAGCTTTGAGAAAGGACATTTTTCGAGAAATTGACAAAAGGTGTGACTGTTTAGAACCAAACCGATCACATAATGAATAGAAGTTAAAAGTGTGCCCAGGGAAAAGATTCAAGTAAAGGAACCACTTAGACAAATGTTAGACCCATCCCCACGTAGCTGCCCAAAAAAAGAATATATATATATTATCCCCTTGGGATGTGACAGCTGGATTCTTGTCCAATTGCCCATAGAGGAAGAATGCATATTTTTCATACTGCTGCCGGCATTGTGAATGGCACACCAGCAGAAATGTGTGCGCTCTGAATAAAAGCCCCCCGAACAGCTGGGATGTTGAGAAGCACAGTTGCAAATGCGTGCTGGCTCAGTTGCTAGGCAGATGTATGTAGATATATTTCACTCTACAGGCAGAGCATGGACCCCTGTGAATGGGGATTGTGTCTTTTTAGAAGCAGGTTTTATATCGGGTCCCTTTCCCTCCTTTCCCTAATATAACTGAATGTTAGGGCATTTGTTTTGTGTGCTGTGAATTTTCCCTCTAACATGCGTTCTTTTTAGCTGGTTAGACCTTAATTGGGTTTTGCCACTTTTCTTCTTAGTAGCTTTTTGCGATTGCACTGAGTCCGTCCTCTCATGGATAGCAGAACAATTCTTTGGGGCCGGTGTGACCTCCTGGCTCTCCCTTTTTTTCATGATGATATGTTTCTCAGCAGTGGTACCGCCATACTGCAAGTCTGTGATGTAAGCAGTGCTGGGACAAAGTCACCCAATGCCCAGGGCAAACATGCAATACTGCTCCCCCTCCCCTTTGTGTTGCACACAACCAATCATCTTACCCCCATACGATAATTGATCATCATACCTATGTATGAAGTGAAAAGGTCAGGACTGGATAAATTACAAAGTGCAGAAGTAGGTAATATAGAGAGTGCAGGGGTCAGGAGTAGGTAATATAGAGAGTGCAGGGGTCCGGAGTATGTGATATAGGATCTGGAGCCAGAAGGGATGTCAGCAAAGCAAGTCTTGAACAGGATCGCAGGAGATAGTTTCTGTGATGTTGACCAAGGCGAAGGCAGAGATCCTCTGGACTGGATGGCTTAAGTAGGCAGGACTGACGAGCAGGATATCATCAACAGCTGAGTAACTGTGGAGAGATAGGAGCTGGCAAGTAGCCGATAGCTGAGTGGCCAGCTCAGAGAAGGAAGGGCTGAGCCCAGCCCTGACATCAGTTAAGTATTTGGGGGGGGGGGGGGTTCAAGGGGCTACTGCATGCAGAAGGTTCTTTACCTGCATGCATAGAATGCATGAAGGTATAAAAAACCTTGTGCCTTTACAACCACTTTAAACAATGCATTACAATTTAAAGAGGGAGTCCCGCGAAAAAAAACATTTTTAAAAGTCAGCAGCTACAAATACTGCAGCTGCTGACTTTTAAAATAAGGACACTTACCTGTCCCAGGGTCCAGCGATGTCAGCACCCAAGGCCGAACCATCCCTCGGTCCTCGGGTACTGCCGCCACCATTTTTGGTATGGGAATCAGGAAATGAAGGCTTGCGGCTTCACTTTACGGTTCCCTACTGCGCATTCGACGGGAAGAGGCATAGACTCCTGTGGGAGTCTATGCCCGGAAGTGGGTGCAAATACCTGTCTTAGACAGGTATCTGCACCCCCCCCCCCTAAAAAGTGCCAAATGTGACACCGGAGGGGGGTGAGGGGTTCCGAAAGCGGAGGTTCAATTTTTGTGTGAACTTTAACTAAACCCATTCGATTTTAGTTGACTAAATGGACTGGAGATTTTAGTCAACTAAAATACGACTAAAACTAAAATGGCATTTTAGTCAGAAGAGTATGACTAAAACAAAATCGAAATTTGACATCAAAATTAACACTGATGTGTAGTCATGTGCTTGGCTAGAGACAGAGAGCAATTTCGGACACCGTGCTGCAGTGCTCTCTGTGCTCCCAATGGATTGCAGCTGAATGGGTTAACACTACCTTGCCACCATCCACCCAGAAGAGTTAACAAGCAGAAGGAGCTCAAGAGATTCAATGGTTGGCAGCATTGAATCATGGGAGATCCTGGTCCAGAGCCTAATGGCATGTAGATTCTTCGGAAGACCCAGCTACTGTGGGAAGCTCCTTACCAATTGCTACTTAAAGGATAAGTCCACCTTAACACTAAAATCCCTGCATCTACAGACATCCACGATCTAACACTAACCTATCTAGTCCTGTAAAAAAGAAATCCGTATACATACCTTTTTTTGAAGCCGATTTGACCCGATCCCACGCTTAGCTGTCAGCCGCGGCTTTGCTGTGGAGGCGGGTGCAGAGGCCACAGCCGACAACGGAAGCCCCATAGTAACTCTATGGGTGACGTCACTTCCCATTCATTTCACATGTCGGCTGTGTCCTCTGCAGAGCTTCGGCTGCTGGAGACCGGAACGGATCGGAGCAGCTTCAAAAAAGGTGTGTATACTGATTTCTTCTTTACAGGGCTAGATAGGTTAGTGTTAGATTGTGGATGTCAGTAGATGTAGAGATTTTAGTGTTAGAGTGGACATATCAGTTCTACAGAGGTGGCCCTATGTACTTGGGGCTTTATCACTCCAGTAGTTTGCCCATGTTACCTGACTTCAATAAAGAGGTGCTATGAGGATAATCAGGTAGCTGTGTTTGTTCTGAACTGTTTTAGTAAAGTAGTGATTCCCAGCTAGATTCTCTGAAGCTATAGTCTCATAAAGACTATTCTATGGGATATATTACCCTGATGGAGTCACAGAGACAGTGAAGAGTTCATATTTGTGTAGCTTTCATTATATATTATCTGCTGCCCAGTGGCGGTGCATTCATTAAGGGCGCACGGGTGCCGCCCCCTCCATCACGCCAGCCCCCTCTGTATATAATGGATAGATTCATGCATAGCATGAATTTATCCATGGCCGCTGTAGCCACCCCTTATTCAAGCGTCCGGCCCCTTTTTCTTGGTGACTATGGTCCCAGCTGCCTTGAGATCATTGACAAGCTTCTCCCATGTAGTTCTGGACTGACTCCTAACCGTTCTCATGATCATTGAAACTCCACGAGGCGAGATCTTGCATAGAGCCCCAGACCGAGGGAGATTGGCAGTTATTTTGTGTTTCTTCCATTTGCGAATAATCGCACCAACTGTTGTCACCCTCTCACCAAGCTGCTTGGCGATGGTCTTGGAGCCCATTCCAGCCTTGTGTAGGTCTACAATCTTGTCCCTGACATCCTTGGACAGCTCTTTGGTCTTGGCCATGATGGAGAGATTGGAATCTGATTGATTGCTTCTGTGGACAGGTGTTTTTTATAAAGGTAGCAAGCTGAGATTAGAGCACTCCCTTTAAGAGTGCTCCTAAACTCAGCTTGTTACCTGTATTGAAGACACCTGGGAGCCATAAACCTTGCTGATTGATAGGGGATCAAATACTTATTTCACTCATTAAAATGCAAATTAATTTATAACTTTTTTTTTTTTTTTATAACTTTTTTGAAATGTGTTTTTCTGGATTTTTTTGTATTTATTCTCTCACTGTTATAATAATCATACTATTAAAATTATAGACTGCTCATTTCTTTGTCAGTGGGCAAACGTACAAAATCAGCAGGGGATCAAATACTTTATTCCCTCACTGTACATATTGGCCTAAATTGATGAAAAAATTCGATTTTTTACATTTTTTTTTATTAGATATGTTTTATAGCAGAAGTTATATTTTCTTTCAAAATTGTCGGTCTATATTGTCTTTTTTTTTTTTGTCTATAGAGCAAAAAATAAAAAACACAGAGGTGATCAAATACCACCAAAAGAAAGCTCTATTTGTGGGAAAAAAAGAACAAATTTTTTTTTGGGTACAGTGTCGCACGATTGCGCAATTGTTAGTTTAACCACTTCAGCTTTGGAAGATTTGGCTGCTGAATGACCAGTCCATTTTTTGCAATTCCAGCACTGCATTGCTTTAACAGACAATTGCGCGGTCGTGCGACGTTGCACTCAAACAAAATTGCCGTACTTTTTTTCCCACAAATAGAGCTTTCTTTTGCTGGTATTTGATCGCCTCTGCGGTTTTTATTTTTTGCGCTATAAACAATAAAATAAAGCGACAATTTTGAAAAAAACACAATATTTTGTACTTTTTGCTATAATAAATATCCCCATTTTTTTTTAAAAAAAAAAAGCTAATTTTTCTCAGTTCAGGCCGATATATATTCTTCTAAATATTTTTGGTAAACAAAATCACAATAAGCGTATATTGATTGGTTTGCGCAAAAGTTATAGCATCTACAAAATAGGGGAAAGATTTATAGTATTTTTATTAATATTTATTTTTTATTAGTAATGACGACGATCTGCGACTTTTATCAGGACTGCGACATTATGATGGACACATCGGACACTTGACACATATTTGGGACCATTGTCATTTATACAGCGATCAGTGCTATAAAAATGCACTTATTACTGTGTAAATGTCACTCGCAGGGAAGGGGTTAACACTAGGGGGCGATCAAGGGGTTAACTGTGTTACATGGGAGTGTTTCTAACTGTAGGGGGAGGGGACTGACTAGAGGAAATGACGGATCGGGGTTCCTAGCTATTAGGAACACGCAATCTGTCTTTCCTCACAGAACAGGGATTTGTGTGTTTATGCACACATTCCGTGCTCTGCCTCTCATGCCCACGATTGCTTGTGGCCGGCAGTCATCGCGACCCGTCGGCCACCAGCATCGGCAGTCCTGCAGTGCAGCAGGCATGCGCCTGCTATCGTGATCCCACAAGCCAATGTATAGCTACGACGGTTCGCGGGATTGTGCCGACCTGCTGCAACATAAGGATGGCGGCTGGTCGGCAAGCGGTTAAGTAACACAGTGCCGTATCGCAAAACAATGGCCCATTCACGAAGAGGGTAAACCTTCCGGAGCTCAAGTGGTTAAAAAAAACGGAGTTACTTACCGGTAACGTCCTTTTCCGGGAGTCTTTCAGGACAGCACCATAGAGAGACCCTGGCTCCTCCCCTTTCAGGAAACACCGCCTTAGATTTTGAAATTTAAGCCCCCACCGTCCTGCCAGTCCCTCAGTTCTTCAAGAGTACCTCCGGCCAGCTGGGGAGACACAAGAACACGTCATAATAACTTACATCTCTTACCTGACGGTCTCATGCGATGACTTCTTCCATGTCCACAAATTAGGGTGGGTAACTTGTGCTGTCCTGAAAGACTCCCGGAAAAGGACGTTACCGGTAAGTAACTCCGTTTTTCCCCATCCGTCTTTCAGGACAGCACCATAGAGAGGATAAGCGAGCACCTTACCTTAGGGTGGGACTACTGCCTGCAGAACTTTACGCCCAAAGGCTTGGTCCTTCGCTGACAGCAGGTCCAACCTGTAGTGCCTTACGAACGTATCAAAGCTGGACCATGTTGCCGCCCTACAGATCTGCTCTGGAGAAGCACCAGCCCACTCAGCCTGCGAAGTCGCCACTGCCCTGGTGGAATGCGCTCTAATACCATCCGGGGGCTCCACTCCCCCGCTACATAAGCCTGTCTGATGGCTAACCTAATCCATCTGGCTATCGTCCGTCTAGAGGCCCTAGACCCTTTTTTAGCTCCTGAAAACAATACAAAAAAAGAATCAGACTTCCTATAGTCCTTTGTACTCTCCAAGTACTGGAGGACGCACCTCCTAACATCCAACTTATGAAATGTGCGTTCCTGTTCCCTCACAGGGTTTACACAGAAGGTAGGCAAAATTATTTCCTGGCCTCTATGAAAACTTGAGGCCACTTTAGGCAAAAATGCCGGATCAGTTCTAAAAACCACACGATCCGGAAATATCTGAAAAAAAGGTGCCCTAATTGAAAGGGCTTCGAGTTCACTTACTCTTCTTGCCGTGGTGATCGCCACCAAAAACACCGTTTTGAGGGTGATCGACCTCAACCTACAAGCCTCCAACGGTTCAAACGGTTCACCGGTGAGGGCTTGTAACACTAAAGAAAGATCCCATACTGGAAAAGAGGATACTCTTACTGGCCTCTGCCTGTTCAGAGCTTTAAAAAACCTAGATATCCAGGGATCTAATGCTAACTGTTTCTCCAAAAATACACTTAAAGCAGACACTTGTCCTTTCAGTGTGCTAACAGCCAACCCCTTGTCTGCCCCCGCTTGCAGAAATTCCAGTACCGCTACCGGACTGCTTGTGTCGTAGGAACTATCCTCACACCAACTATTGAAGCGTTTCCACACTTTCAGGTAGATAGCTTGCGTCTCCCTTTTTCTGCAACTTAGTAGGGTTGATACTAACCGATCTGAGAACCCCTTGCCCTTCAGCAATTCCTCCTCAGTAGCCAAGCAGCCAGGTTCCACCGCTCCACCTGAGGACAACAGACTGGACCCTGGGACAGAAGATCTTCCTGGAATGGCAGAATCCATGGGGGTTCCACTGCCAGACTCTTCAAGATGGAAAACCACGGCCTCCTGGGCCAATGAGGTGCTATCAGAATGAGAGTTGTGCTCTCCAACTGTAACTTCCTCAGTACTGCTGGGATTAGTACGGGAGGGGGGAAGGCATAGCACTTGGAGAACTCCCAGCTCTGAGCCAGTGCGTCCACTCCAAGTGCTCCGTCCCATCTGCTCAGGGAGAAGAACAGATCTGTCTTTCTGTTTTCCCTTGAGGCGAAGAGGTCTACACAAGGCATCCCCCACCTCTGGGTAATTGCCTTGAAGACGTCCTGGTTCAAAATCCAGTCGTCTTCTCTCAGCTTTCTCCTGCTGAGAAAATCCGCAACCTGATTTTGATCCCCTTTTAGATGTACCGCCGACAGGGACAGAATATTTGCCTCGGCCCACCTGAGAATGCTGCTTGTCAAGCTCCACAGAGACCTGCTTTTGGTACCTCCCTGCCTGTTGAGGTATGCTACTGCAGAGGAGTTGTCTGACCTGACTCTCACGTGTTGACCCTGGAGTTCTGCCTGAAAGGCTCTGAGCGCCAACTCTATGGCTTTCAGCTCCCTCCAGTTCGAGGATTCCCTTGCCTCTTGCCTTAGCCAGGTGCCCTGAACCATCCGGGAATCTAGATGAGCTCCCCAACCTGTGCCGCTTGCATCGGTCGTGATGGTTTTGGATACCGGGAGGACCCATTCCAAACCCTGGGAAAGATTGGCCCCTTTTCTCCACCACCAAAGTGACCTCTTTACCTGACTTGGCACCTCTATCAGGGCGTCCAGGGAATTCTGACTGTGGTCCCAAATTCCCAGGATGAACAGCTGTAAGGGGCGAAAATGCAGCCCTGCCCACTGTACTGCTGGGAGCGAGGATGTCAATAGCCCTAGGGCTGACATGGCTTTCCTTATTGAGATCTGTTGATTGCCCTGCAAGAACAACATCGCCCTGTCCACCTTCTGGATTTTTTCTTCCGGAAGAAAAACTTTTTGTTTTGTTGAATCCAACCTGTAGCCCAGGAAGATGATTTTCTGAGATGGGGTCAGGCTGGATTTTTCCAGGTTCAAGAGCCATCCTAGATTTTCGAGGATTTCCCTTGTTACCTGCAGATCTCTGGACAGCTGCTCTGGGGAAGAAGCAAATAGGAGCAGATCGTCTAGATATGCGACTATTGCGATGTTTCTGAGTCGCAAGAAGGCCAGAACCTCCACCATGACTTTGGTGAATATACGGGGGGAAGAAGATAGCCCGAAGGGAAGAGCCCTGAATTGTAGATGCACTATCCCTTCTGGGGTCTTCACCGCCAACCTGAGGAACTTCTGGTACCCCTCTGCTATGGGGATGTGCAGATAGGCATCCTTCAGGTCTATGGACGCCATGAAGCAATTCTGGGGAAGAAGTGCTTTTACCGAGTAGATCGAGTCCATTCGGAACTTCCTGTATGTAACCGAGACGTTCAGGGGCTTCAAGTTCAGGATAAGTCTGAACTTTCCCGATGGTTTGCGGACCACAAAGATGTGGGAATAGAAGCCCCTGCCTGTCTCTTCCACCGGAACTCGGGTTACCACCTCTTGTTCCTCCAACTCCTGTAGAGAGGAAAGAAGAGCTGAAGCCTTTTCTGCACATCTTGGAAGCGTGGTGACCAGAAGCCTGAGAGGTGGGGGTTTTGAAAACTCCAACCTGTAACCCCTCCTTATAATCTCCAAAATAAAATGGTTGGAGGTGATCAACTCCCACTGTGGGAGGAAGTACCCCAGTCTTCCTCCCACCCTGGTTCCGTCATTTAGACTTTTTGGGCTGTTCAGGAGGGCGAAAAATAGCTCCCCCACGCCCTTTGCCCTTCTGTCCCCAAACTTTTTTCTGTTGCTCATTTTTAGGAGGCTCAAACTTCCTCCTGGGTTGAACCCTCCTTTTGGCTTCCGCAAATTTCTTTTTGATAGGAAAGGCCTTTTTCCTGTCGGCCGTCCTATCCAAGACGGCCTCCAAGCCAGGACCGAACAACAAGTCCCCTGTGAGGGGAATACCGCAGAGCTTGACTTTTGACGCGCTATCTCCCTGCCACGTCTTAAGCCAAAGGGCCCGCCTTGCTGAGTTGGACAAGGCTGCTGACCTTGCTGACATCCTTACTGACTCTGCTGAGGCGTCAGCAAGATAAGCTACTCCATTGAGGAGCATAGGAAAGGAAGACAGGATTGTTTCCTTAGGAGTTCCTGCCTCTATGTGTGCCTTAATTTGCGTCAACCAGTATTCCATGTTCCGTGCCACCACTGTGGACGCCATGGCGGGTTTGAGGTTGCCTATTGATGAATCCCAGGATTTTTTCAATAGAGAGTCCATCCTTTTATCCATAGGATCTGGGAGGGCTCCCATATCTTCAAAGGCAAGGTCGGTGTGCCTAGAGACCTGCGAGAAGGCCGCATCTAGTTTAGGAATTTTATTCCACACTAGAGCTTCCTCCTCTGCAAAAGGAAACCTCCTTTTCAAACTTCTTGAAAAGAATGGTTTCCTTTCCGGGTCCTGCCATTCTTTTTTAATGGCGTCGACCAGTACTTCATGGACCGGAAACACTTTCCTTTTCTGTTCCCCTAAGCCCCTGTACATTTGGTCATGGAGCGATAGCTTTTTTCTTTCTTCCTGGATTCCCAAAGTGGTGTGAATAGCTCCTAAAAGCTCTTCCACTTCCTCCAGAGAAAGCTTGTAGCGAGAGGCTCTCGTGGACTCGCCATCCACCTCCTCTCCCTCGGATTCCCCTTGGGAATCAGAAGCAATGCTATCTGGCTCCTCCTCAATCTCTTCTCTAGAGCCCCCCGGATTCTCACCACTCGCCGAGGGAGCATCCGTTAGGCTTGGCGCAACACTCTGCTGTGCTGGTGGAGGGTTAATCTGAGTCTGCGGCAACTGAAAACTAGAGAAGAGCGTTTTAAAAGATTGTACGGTGTTAGATAGCTCCTTGACGGACGCAGCTAACTCCGTATTTTGCTCCGCTGACTGCTCCCTCACTAGCCCCTCTATACATTCCCTACAGAGTGCTTTGGACCACGATTCCCCCATTGTGGTTCTGCACGAAGGGCATTTTCTCTTTGAATTGTGGGGCGATTTGGTTTTCTCAGCGGACTTGCTCTGAAAAAAGACAAACATGAAAGAGAGCAGTCAGACTCCCCTTAACCACCAGCAATACACACAGAGGGCCACCAGGGGTGCTATAACTGTGACCACCACCACCAGGGTCCTAGTTACCCCCCATCTTCCCCACCACCAAGGGAGACAAACACACCTGTGGAGCTTACAGGTTATCCAGTAAGGGAACACCACCCCAGGGTTCCACTTACCTTAGAGTGGCTGGTGCAGGCATCTCCAGGAGCCGTTCGGGAAGCCTCTGCTTCCGACATTTCCCGCTGAGGAACGGTGGTGCCTTCGCCTCCAAACGCTGTCGCTACAGGCCAAAAGTGAGGCAGCACCAGCCAGAACGCCCGTTCCGCTTTTCAAATCCCGCGGCCGGAACCGGAAGCTGCGGGTCGAACGGAAGCACTGACCCCCGCCGGAAATGACGTCACCCGTCATCCGACCCGGCGCACTGAGCTCCACGCCTGAACATGGCGGCCTCCTGTGCTTCCGTTGGCGTCCCCCTGGACAGGAGAAGAGCGGAACCCTCCGGCTTACAGTTTCGTCAAAAGAAGCCGGAGGTGCGTGTTGAAAATGACAGCCCAGTCTTAGGCTTCCCCAGCCTCCCGGACCGCAAGGTAGGATGAGAAGGCAGAGAGACCCTGGTCCCCCCCCTTCTCTGGAAACGATCGGCCTTAGCCTCCCTGGCTATTCAGCCCTTGGCTCCATAGCGGTGTCTCCCCACCGGAGGAAACACCATAACTGAGGGACTGGCAGGACGGTGGGGGCTTAAATTTCAAAATCTAAGGCGGTGTTTCCTGAAAGGGGAGGAGCCAGGGTCTCTCTATGGTGCTGTCCTGAAAGACGGATGGGGAAAATAAAATTGTACAAAATGATAAAAATAAAAACTACTGACACTAATCCCTGCCCTACTGACACTGTCCACTGCTCCACTGACACGAGGGTTGACACTTTTTCTTCAAGCCAAACCCGAACACTTTAGCAGCGCACAGCAATTTTTTTTTTAGTATACACTAAAGCATGGGTGCTCAACCTGTGGCCCTTCAGCTGTTGCAGAACTATAAGTCCCATCATGCCTCTACCTTTGGGAGTTATGCTTGTAACTGTATGCCTTGCTATGCCTCAAGGGACTTGTAGTCCCTCAACAGCTTGGGGGCCACAAGTTGAGCACCAATGCACTAAAGGACAACAGACTTGGGACACCTTTGGGTGCTCCAAAGAAAATAGAAATGCGGCACACAGTGCCCCCTCACCCTCCTGTCAGACCCTGTTCCAAACCACATTCATGTCTGAATAATGTGTCCGGGTTTCAACCCGGACATATGAATCAAAATCCCGGACAGGTGGCAACCCTAACTGTGACTGTCAGTATAAATACAAACGCACACACACGTGTTTGAGCTTTGAGGTGCACACCCTAATGCAATAGTCTGTGCACACCTATGGGACATACATGTTGCATAGCTCCCAGCTGTCCCAGATTTGGAAGGACTGTCCCTGATTTGGAACAACGTCCCTCTGTCCCTCATTCCTCCTCATTTGTCCCTCATTTCGGTCTGATCTATAGAGTCGTATATAAAATGCACTTTTTATCTATGAAAAAGTGTTTCCTGGTGATAAAACTTTCATCTGATTTCTAAATTGCTGCATTTGTAAATTCCAAAAAGCCAATATAAAGGAATAGTAGTGGTAAAAAAAAAGTACTTGTGGGTTTAACCAATCTTGTTTTTTTGTACAATTCTCCTTTAAGGGTGCGTGGCAAGGGGTGTGTCCTATGCCTGCATACTTTTGCTGATAGGTGTCCCTCATTCCCATCTCAAAAAGTTGGGAGGTATGATGTTGGGCATATCATTTAGATCCTTAGGTTATGATTTGCCTGGAGCTCTGCCTTCAATTAATTCTTATGTGTACATACCTCCCAACATTTTGAGATGGGAATGAGGGACACCTACTAGCAAACGTATGTAGGAATAGGACACTCCCCCTGCCACACCCCTTAAAGGGGACAAAACAAACAAAAAAAGTTAATCAAATCCACAAGTGCTTTTTTTATCATTACTATTCCTTTATATTGGCTTTTAAAATTGAAAAATGCAGCAATTTAGAATTTGGATGAAAGGTTTAGCACTGGGAAACACTTTTTGAAAGATAAAAAGTGCATTTCATATACAACTATATTGATCAGACCAAAATGAGGGACAAATGAGGAGGAATGAGGGACAGAGGGACATTGCTCCAAATCAGGGACAGTCCCTCGAAATCAGGGACAGTTGGGATCTATGTGTGTCTGCTTTCTGACATTTATATGGATAATCTGGGCCTTTTTTTTTGGCACAACTGAATCTCTTTGTTACTTTGGAATTTTTAAGATACACAATGACAAGCCAACAGAGAAAAAAACATGTTTGCAGGCTGCACGGTTGAATTTACAGCAGCTACATAAAAACAGAGGCTATATTCATTCCATAAAACAGTGGATTACATAACGTTGATACATAAAGTTTGCCTGGTTACTTTTATTTATCAGCAAGAAATATTCAGCTGTTACTAGGCAGGTGTATGCAGCAACAAAGGACAATCGTTTAATGGAGGAAGGCTCCCTCTACTGGAAGCATCTAGTATTTCAAGCAAGAATAAAAAAATATCTTATAAAAAAAAAAAAATTAAGAAAAAAAAGATCTGCAGTGCAATCACTATATACATAATCAGATAATCTAGCTGCAAAGCCATTGTGATTAGATGCTTGAAAAGTGCCCAATTAGGTCCATGCCTTGGTGTAAGATAATAATGTAAACTATCATGAGAAGGGCCCTGCCAACCCTCTGCTCTTGAATTGTATTGTATCTGGTTTTGAATTGAATTGAGTTGTATTGTAACCCCCCTTTATATTGTAAAGCACTGCACAGACCGTTGGCGCTATATAAATTCTATATAATAATAATTATTTCTAGTAAATTTCACCAAGCCTAGTAAGCACATCTATTTTTTTAAAAGTGATTGTAAAGGTTCATTTAAAAAATAAAATAACAAACATGTCATATTTACCGCCTTTGTGCAAGGGTTTTGCACAGAGCGGCCCCGGTCCTCCTCTTCTGGGGTCCCCAGGCAGGGCTCCTGGCTCCTCATCAAGTGCCCCCGCCTCCCGGAGACCTGCATTCCATGGGGGCACTCATGCGGGCGCGCTCCTGAATTCTGCTGCCGCGTCTATTGACACAGACAGCAGGACTTGGCTCCCGTGTCACTGGATTTGATTGACAGCAGCGGGAGTGTCACGGTACTACTTACAGTGAGCCCACAGGCGAGCAGGTGACACGCGATCCCCCAGGGTGTGGAGTCTAAGGGCCAGCAGGTATACTGCCAGGGACCCCATTTTACAAGGGTTTGGGCTTAGCTGCGTGCTGGCCCCAGGTCACGACCCCGCGGGTTTACCCTGCTCGCTAGGGAAGTACCAGAAGACACTATCAGACAAGGATGGATGGATGAAGCAAGGAGAGCCGGTGTTGTATCATTATCCGTCCCCCATCACCAAGTGTCCGAGGTGTACTGCGCATGCGCAGTACACAGGACGCCCATATTCCGAAAATTGCCGAGGATGAACGGCGCCTGCGCCGTGAGTCCACTTTCAAGCCCCACCATCCCAGTGGACATAGAGTTAGAATATAAAAGTGCCGAGCGGAGCGAGGCCGTGCCCGATGCGTGGCGAGCGAAGCGAGCCCGCGAGGGGCCCTCTCAATTTGACTAACCCTATGTCCGCTTGGATGGTGGGGGCTTCTCCTCGACTCACGGCGCAGGCGCCGCTCATCTTCCGACAATTTCCGAAAATCTTCTGGATCCAGACTGCGCATGCGCTGCGCATGCGCAGTAGACTTCGGACACCTAGTGACAGCCAGACACTTGGTGATAGAACACCGGATAGCGAGCCAAGGTCAGGGCAGGCAGCAGACATCGTAATCAGAACAAGCCGGTACACAAGAGATCAGTTCACGAGAGGTCAGGTTAAGGCAGGTTACACGAAGGGAGCTCAGAAACAAAAAAGCAACCAGTAGCTGGTCTGACAGGGATTTAAATAGAGAAGCACATGAGGGGCTGGACAGGAAGTAGCAGGAAGGAATCTTATATTAAGCAACAGGTGAGGCCGGCGACACCCATAGCTGCAGAGTGCAGCAAAGCTGAACACAAGCTAATGGAACAACAGCCGGCCTACAGCAGTAAAGGTGAGACACAGATCAGCTCTGCAGCTGATCTGTGACAGGGAGCCAATGTGGGTGATGAGCTGTCAGTGCCCACGCAGACGGTGCAGTGGTCTGGAGATTTGAAATACCCGATCTTCTCCCTCTTCTTTCTTTTCTGTCTTCCAGGACGGATCAGAAGAATGCTTTGTGATGGTGCTGACCAATCAGAATCACTCTGATCTGTCCTGGAAGCTCTGCACAGAGAAGAGGGGGAAGAGCGTGGATTTCAAATCCCCGAACCGCTGCACCAGATTTGTGGGCACTGACAGCTCAGCATCCATGGAGGTAAAAACAACAGGGAAATAAAAAAAAAAGGTATAGTAACACTTTAAGCATTATATAAAATACAGTCTCTCCATCATATGCACAACACCATGCTTCTCTTCACAACGTCCTTGGCAACATCCTAGAAGTATTCCGGTTAGGCTTCATGAGGTACATAAATGGCCTACGCCTATAGCAAGGGCATTATTCACTTTTGGTTTAAAGCTGCACAGCTTTTTTTTATCTACAGACGTCGCTTATCTGTATGGGCAGTTTTTTCAGTAAATGTGAACTATGCCTTTACAGGAAGTGCCTCGTTTCATTGTTTTTGCTGTAATTTATGCATAGCTCCCAACTGGCCCTGATTTTGAGGGACTGTCCCTGATTTGGAGCAATGTCCCTCTGTCCCTCATTCCTCCTCATTTGTCCCTCATTTTGGTCTGATCTATTATAGATGTATATAAAATGCACTTTTTATCTATAAAAAAGTGTTTTCCAGCGCTAAACCCTTCATCTGATTTCTAAATTGCTGCATTTGTAAATTCCAAAAGCCAATATGAAGGAATACCCTGTTTCCCCGAAAATAAGACCTAGCGTGATTGTCGGTGATAGCTGCAATATAAGCCCTACCCCCAAAATAAGCCATACCCTGTTTCCCCAAAAATAAGCCCTACCCTGAAAATAAGACCTACAAGGACTTTAACTAGGGCTTATCTGGGGGGGGTAGGGCTTATATTACAGCCATCACCGACAATCACGCTAGGTCTTATTTTCGGGGAAACAGGGTAGTAGTGGTAAAAAAAAAGCACCAATCTTGTTTTTTTTTGTACAATTCTCCTTTAAGGGGGTGTGGCAAGGGGTGTGTCCTATGCCAGCATACTTTTGCTGATAGGTGTCCCTCATTCCCATCTCAAAAAGTTAGGAGGTATGTTTATGCACCCCAACGCACCTTAATGTACGTATATGTTACAGCGCACCGCAACACAGATCGTGGGCTACACATTAGAAAAACAAAAAATTACACATCCAGTTTTTCATGCCTTGTTTATTGGCAACCAATTAAAAAACAAATGGGCTACAGTAACAAGGGCCATAGAATGCGGCAGATTGAAAAAAGAAGACGTATCTGTAGTAAGCAGACCAACTGTAAGGATAAAACCACGCCTGCGCTACGCTAGGTCTCTGGCTTTGGTCCTAGTTTTTACCTTTTTACTTTCTCTCGTTCTTCCCAGGAATTTGTAGCTCAACTAAAACTGAGTTTACTTGGCCCGATATCCTGCAATGTGACTCAGCACTTCCCTGCATCACATTTTTTTCTGTGGCTTGTCTGCCTCTGCTTTGCTGGCTTCCTCTTTGTCTCTTTTGTTTTCTTCCTCCTGAGCTTTGGAAGACAGAGGTTATGGGGCAGCATCGTGCTTTAGACAAAGGGGAAAAAAACGTTTCCTGAGTTCTTTAAAAGGCAACTCTAGCCAAATAGCTAAAAAAAAAAAAAAAAAAAAAAAAACAGTTGAAACACATGCCTAGGACTATTTTAATTGCCTATTCATTCGTAAAGTAAGGTGCCTACGTTTGTGAGCCACCCATCCTTGTTGCAGAGCGATAACTATGGGCCTATTCTCTGTTCACCCCTTTGGACTGCGAGGGAAAATCACCACATTAGTGATGCCCACTTTGAGGTCTCTCCTTCCTGTAAGCCCATGGTAGCACTCACCTCTGAAGGAGCTCCTGGATTTTTATGGGTCCTCCTAGCTTTTTAAATGGTGATCTGGCCTACAGATGCCTCAAAACACTCACCAACCCACCAGCGGCAGTCAAAAGACCGACATCTACTTCGGCAATCTTCTTTTTGTAAATTCTTTTGGCTCGGTGTTCAAGGGGGAGATGGTTCGGGGGTTACAGGATACCCAAAAGCAACAACAAAAATTCTCCTCGCACAGTAGTATGTATCTTCAGGCGCTTTCACAAGCTAATAATGAACCTTTAGGCTGAGACCGTCAATCTCTAGTTGTGGACCTTTAAGGCGAGACCGGCAACAGACTAAGTGGAACTTTTGTAAAAGTTTTCCCCTTTAGTAGCCACCTCCCTGTGTTCCCAGGCCCTAGCGTTGGCCAACTTCAAATCCTTGGGCTTTGGCTAGAAGGTCCCTTAAATATTTTTCCCCTTTCCCCCAGCTCACATTAATGGCATTAATGGATAAAACAAATATTTATAACCTACAACAAGTTATTCTGTTGGTACACTTACTCAATTTATGAGGGAACATTCCCTATTAGCAGGCAGAAGCCAACAATGTCCAGGTCTTGTGGAAACCCAAAGAACCTATTAAACAATAACACTTGGAGCTTAGGCTAGCTACATGCTGTATATTTAGACTAGGGACCCTCCAGCTTATGGAGGTATGCATTAAGGTAAGAAACCTTCTGGGTGCACCCTCTTATACTTACCTGAGACCCATCTTGCTCCACTGATGTGCATGAGAGAAGCAGCTTACCTGGATCTCTCTCTCCCCATTGGCTCCCACAGCAGTGGGAGCCATTGGTTCCTGCGGCTGTCAATCACAGCCAGTGAGGAGAGATTGGGGGGGGGTGAGGCCGAGGCATGCTCTGTGTGTGAATGGACAATGACCATTCACAGGAGCACGGCTCGTGGCTTGCTATTGGAGGTACTCAGCAGGGGGGAGGAGCCAGGACCACCGGTAAGGAAGCTAAAAAGAAGAGGATCAGAGCTACTCTGTGCAAAACCATTGCACCTAGAGCAGGTAAGTATAACATGTTTGTGGGGCATTGCCCTCACTTTGGAGAGATTTCCTCCCACTCTAAGACCCCTTTCACACCGAGGGCGTATTGCAGGCGCTATAGCGTTAGAAATAGCGCCTGCAATCCGCCCTCAAACTGCTGCTTCATTGTCTGCAGTGTGAAAGCCTGAGGGCTTTCACACTGCAGCGGTGCGCTGGCAGGGCGTCACAAAAAGTCCTGCCAGCAGCTTCTTTTGAGCGGTGAAGGAGCAGTGAACTCACCGCTCCTCCACCGCTCCTTCGCCGCTCCTCCGCCGCTCCTCCGCCGCCGCTCCTCCACCGCTGCTCCCCATTGAAATCAATGGGGCAGAGCTGTAATACCGCCGGCAAAACGCCGCTATTGCAGCATTTTGCCGGGGGTTTTAACCCCCACTCGGCCGCCAGCGCGGGGGGGGGGTAAAAGCGCCCCGCTAGCGACCGAAATGCGCCGCAAATCCGACAGTAAAATGCCGCTAAAAATATTGGCGTTTTACCGCCGACGCTATAGGCGGATCGGGGTGAAAGGGGTCTAAGAGCGTGGTCATCCACAAATTTTTAAAAGGTCTCTTCAGTAATGAGCTGGATAGGCACCTGGTTTTGTGCAGATAAGGATGTACTGACCTGGAGTGGTATCACACTTTGATACAAATAACAATAAGAACCTGGCACAACCACTTTTGGAAGACCGGTGCTCCTCTTTAAGCTTACACAATAAAACACCTAGAAGCACAGCTGCACCAGATTCTGTGTGAACCAGTCTTAATAAGGCTCCATTCACACTTGTAGGACCCCAAAGTTGCGCCGACTTTGGAGTGCAACTTTGACGCAACTTTGGATGGGTGCAACATGGATACGACTTTGGCTTTGGTAATGGACAACTGTTGCACAACTGTTGCATTGTATAACATTCAGGTATGGCTTTCATACAACTTTTGAGGGTTAATATTGAAGTCTATGGCCCTCAGGTTGCATGAAAGTCGGACCAAAGTAGTGCATGAACTACTGTGAAGTTGCTGCAACTTTAAGTCGCACATACAGTGGTACCTTGGATTACGAGCATAATTTGTTCCAGAAGAATGCTTGTAATCCAAAGCATTAGTATATCAAAGCGAGTTTCCCCATAGTAGTCAATGGAAACTCAGATAATTCGTTCCTCAGTGACTGCTATTGTATGCAGTACCGCATGTGGCCAGAGCTGGGAGGGTGCCGAGGACACTCGGAAACACTCAGAGACCGCTCGGAGCCGCTCAGATGCACTCGGAGACACTCGGGAACAACGTGTTTCCGAGTGTCTCCGAGAGGCTCCGAGTGTCTTGCGAGACAACGCTCCCAAACCGAGTCAGGATTTAAAAAAAATTATAGCTCGTATTGCGAGGCCATCGTAAACCGCGTTACTCGCAATCCGAGGTATTAGTGTATATGAATGGTTATCATTGGAAAACATGGGGAATTTGATGTCCAAAGTTGCATGACAAGTCGCACAAGTGTGAATGGAGCCTAAATGCCCCCCCCCCCCCCTTGTGTCTAATAGACTTAATTTCAGCCAAAACTCTGAGCACAATTTTTTTTTTAAACCATATTCCTCAATATCCACATTGGATATAAATCTAATTTGTGTTTGCAAACCAAGTTATTACTTCAGTGGAACCTTGGTTTACGAGTAACGTGGTTAACTAGCGTTTTGAAAGACGAGCAAATTATTATTTTTTTTATTCTGACTTGGTTTGCGAATGTTGTCTCGCAACACGAGCAGAATTCAAGCTAATGAGCGGCGCAGTAATATTAAAGTTGAATTAAATCAGGTAGATCCGGGCACCAAATATACTTTTTTCTTGCAGTACCACATTTGGCCAGAGGTGCGGGGTCCCGGGGACACTCGGAGCTGTTCGGAAATACTCGGAATGACTCGGAAAAACTCATAAACATTCAGAAATACTCTGTTCCCGAGCCTTTCCCAGTTCAGTCGAGCTGTCCCCGAGTATTTCCGAGGCTCTCTGGCGCCCCCCACCTCTGGCCACATGCGGTATTGCATGTAATAGAAGTCAATGCGGAACAAATTATCTTCGTTTTCATTGACTTCCATGGGGAAACTCGCTTTGATATGCATTTGACATGTTCTCAATAAATGCAAAGCGTTCTCTGATTGGACAAGGTTGCTGTGTCATCAGGACCAATGTAACTGTGCAAAAATATCCATATCTAAACTTCAGATAATCCAAAAATGTTAGAATCACCCCCAGTACAAGAGGCAATGGAACACCTGTTCCACTTTTGGAGTTTGCCGTTAACTTCCTGCTGCATCTCTGGGATAAGAAGTGAAGGAAAACGTTTCCAATGGTACAAAGACAGCAAAAAAAATACAGTGGAACCTCACATTGTGAGTAACGCGGTTAACGAGTGTTTTGCAATACGAGCGATTATTTTTTTTTTTAAATCCTGACTCGGTTTGCGAGTGTTGTCTCGCAAAACGAGCAGGATTCAAGCCTCTGCGGTGTGCAGTACCGCATTTGGCAAGAGGTGCGGGGGTGCCGGTGACACTCGGAGTACATCCGAGCGGTTTCCGAGTATCTCCAGTGCCCCCCCACCTCTGGCCACATGCGGTATTGCATGCAATAGAAGTCAATGCGGAACAAATTATCTTCGTTTCCATTGACTTCTATGGGGAAACTCGCTTTGATATGCGAGTGCTTTGGATTACAAGCATTCTGCTGGAATGGATTATGCTCGTAATCAAAGGTTCCACTGTATATGAATGTAGCAGCAGTGTTGGTCATCTCACTTTAAAAAAGTCATTAGTAAAGTTACAAATTACTTCTCCCAAAAAATAATTGCGTTAGTAACTCAGTTACTACATTGGTAAAGTAATTAGTTAAGCAGCAAAGTAACTGTG